>CM053583.1:422333431-422365148 GCA_028627135.1 Pseudochirops cupreus | reverse complement strand
CTCTCTCTCTCCTTCTCTCTCTCTCTCTCTTTCCTTCTCTCTCTCCCTCCTTCTCTCTCTCTCCTTCTCTCTCTCCTTCTCTCTCAAAATCAATTTCCTGATGGTCCCCACCCCAAGCAGAAGCCACCCTTCTCTGTCGGGAGGGAAGAGGCTGCTTCATGAGCCCTTTGGAAGCCCAGTTGGTCTTTGTGTTGATCAAAGTTCTTCAGTCTTTTGAGGTTGTTTGTCTTTACGATATTGTTGTTATTGCAAGTTGCTCCCCTGGTTCCGCTCGCTCCCCCTGCATCAGTTCATGCAAGATTATGAATCAAGCAAGGTCCCAGAGGGAACAGAAGAGGAAGGGCTCAGAGGCATAGCTAAAGAGATTACCCTTGTAAGGAGGAATGTTTCCCTTTGAAAGGAGGAGAGGAGAACGTGGGGAGGTGCTGAGAATTATTGGGGTGTGGAACTGAGGGTTGGAATCCCTGCCACATAGTCTCCATTTTGGTTACGTTGTTTGCTGGAGGAATGGTGCGGTGGGAGGCCCGGGAAGAGAAGGAAGGGTTTGGAACACTTGCTGTATAACATGAAATCAGGAATTAATCATGGCAGACTAGGATTGCCGGGATGGAGGGCTAAGACTGAGGTGATGAAGCAGTTGATGTAGATGAAATTTGATTTCCTGAAATCCAGCAAACATTTGTTAAGCCCCTGCTGAGATTCAAGCCTTGAAGGCCCAGTGATGAAAGTGAGGCCTAAGTTCTCTCCCAGCTGAAGATCCCATTAAGAGATAGCTCCTAGCCTCCACCTTGGCCCCCCACTGACCCTCTCTCCCACCATGGATCAGGCTTGGTGTCGATGCATCACCACCATCTTCAACTACTTTGTGGTGACCAACTTCTTCTGGATGTTTGTGGAAGGCTGCTACCTACACACAGCCATCGTCATGACCTACTCCACAGACAAGTTGAGGAAGTGGGTCTTCCTGTTCATTGGATGGTGTAAGTGGTGGGTTTGCATTGGTCGGGGGGAGTTGTCCTGGGCCACCCCAAGGCTGAGAGGTGGGTTCTTCACCATTTTCTTCTACATATTATACAATTCACCTCAATCCGGGCTAAGAGCCCCAAGCTCAGCCCCTCTTTTCACTGGATAATTCCACTTAATTGTTTGTGCTGAGTAGGGGAACAGAATTGTGAATAATCCAAACACAAGAGATATGCGGCCAAAAATTCCTGCCTGGCTGGGGAATGCTACCAGAGGCCCCTAAACACACACACACACACACACACACACACACACACACACACACTGATACTCACACGAATACACAGAGACACACACTCACACACTCACACACACAGACATAAACACACGCGTTCCAACACTGAAATATATCCTTTCCTTCCATGCCCCCTGGTGACTGCATTTTACTTCAGACCTATGGTCGTCTGATTGGGCCAAATGGATGAGAAAATTCAGGGCTGTGACCCTGTGCCCCACTCATGGGGAGGATGAGTGGAAAAGTGAAGGATGTGCTTGCCCACTCTGCTGACCTCTCCCCTAGTCACTCATCACATAGATGCCCATCGTGGTCCTAATGCCTGTCTCTCTTTCAGTCATCCCCTGCCCCATCATCATCGCCTGGGCCATCGGCAAACTCTACTATGAAGATGAGCAGTGAGTGAAGGAAGTCATGTTCGAGTGTGTGCATGTGTGCCTTGAGTCCTCTCCTATTTACCTGTGTGGGCAGAGGGAGGTGGTAGAAGAGGAAGATCAAACATTCATTAATCCAGACCTGATATCTGCTTGGTTCTGGGAGATGGAGGATTATATGGGATCACAGAGCTGGCATTAGAGGCCATACAGCCCAATCCCTTCATTTTATGATGAGGAGACAAGGTGCAAAAGGATAAAGATATTGCTGAAGGTCTCAGAGGCAGTGAGTAGCCTCCTCTAGGATTTCACTTATCACCCTGCTTGACTGGGGGCCTGGGAGGCAGGACTGATGCACTTGACTGACGCCATTTTTCAAACAGACGCTAGAATGGCATTGTTCAGAGAGTTTGCACTACCAGGAGACAAGGCTGAGATCTGAAGCAAGGTCCCACCACTGTGGGATTTGGGGAAAATGGCCACAGATGATCCATATTGTAGATAATTGGGAGATAGTTGGACAGACTCCTTTTATATATCATACATACATATAATATATATGGGGTATGGTGTGGGTAAAACCATTGGTGCCAGAACAAACCAAAGCCAGAACCAGAACCAAAACCAAACCTAAACCTGCTTTACAGGGTGTTGTGAAGATCAAATGAGATAACACATGTGGGGTACTTTGCCACCTCTAAAGAATTCTAGAAAAGAACTCTAGAAAAAGCTTTAAAGAGCTCTAGAAATGTTGGCTGGCATCACCAGTGTTATTATCGCAGTGTGGATGAATGGTGGCATTTCTGTGAGGAGTGGAATTCCATTTTCAAGTTAAACTCACCTAACATCACAGTAAGGGAGGTGCCCCCAAGGGGATTGGGAGAAAGGCCCCAGTGCTTTTCTAGGTTTTCTATGCCTTGTCATCAGCCCTGGTCCTGAACTTTACCCCAGATGTATTATACCCACCCAAGTCACCAACAAGGGGCACCCACAGGTGTGCTTTGGCTCCAGGAGATGTCCAGTACATGGGCCTCATGGTGGGTCAGCAAGGCCTCCTTTCTGTAGTGATGAGGTCCTATGACACTCCAGGACAACCTGCAGTTGCATGGATGCCACTTCCTTATGGCTTCCATCTGAGCCCCAAGGGTGACTAGAGGCAGTGTCTCCCCATCATCAGGCTCCAAATGTGCTGAAAGTGCCTCTAGGAAGGTGCTCATCATTCCAGGCACATGGGTCACCTACAGAGAGGTGGAAAGTGTTGTGAAAACGACAGCACCCTCACTGGGGCCCAACAACCTGCTCATATTTGGGTGTCCCTGAAGCCAATTCAATTCTTCCAGCCCATTGATCCTATAGCAGGCAGCTTGGGGGCCTCTAGGAGGTGGCTGCCCATCTCTGGGTCAGCCCTCATGGGGATCCCAGTGAGCCAGTGAACCCAGTCAGTCTCTTGTAATTCCCTATGGAAGTTACTGGGCTTGTCATCTACCATGGGCCCTGGTGGCCATTCTCTTCCCAGAGGTCTTCAAATTGTAAAATCACAGATGGAAACCCCCCCCCCACTCAAGACATCTGTCTCCACAAAGAGACTCTAGCAAGAAGTTGGAGCTGAAGAGCCCTTGTCTACACTCTAAAATCTGAGATAGATAGACAGAGCATTCATTAAGTGCTTACTGTATGCTGAATCTTATGCAAAGCTCTGGGGATGCCAGAGCATGGGTGGCCCCTGCACCAAGAAGTTTCCACTTTAATAGGAGAAGACAAGAGTGAAAGGGGAGCTGGGAAACAGAGAGGAGGATGTGGCAGCCAGTGTGGAGGGGGGGCAGGCTGGCAAGTGAGCTGGAAGAGGAGAGGGAGATCAAAAAGGAAGCAAGACCCTCGTGCTCTCCCAATGGGGAAAGCTCTGGGCAGCCCAGCTGCTTTCGCAGGGAACTCCTTTGCACCGACATGTTTATTCCCTACACTCCAGAACAGTCTGCCCCAGCTGCTCATCCTCCAAGATACAGAGCTGTAGAGTAAGATCTATTCATCCGGCCCAGTCTCCTTATCAATCAATCACTCAATCAGCAAGCATTTATTAAGCTCTCCTATTCTGAGCATTGTTGATAAAGCCAAAAAGAGCCTCTTGTCCTCAAGGAGCTTCCTCTCTAGTGGGGAGACAGCACATACACACACGAGAACAGGTCTTTACCAGAACAAAACCAGCCCATGTTTGCCTACCCTGTGCCACTCCTGCCTACATCCTGCTTTACATTCATTACCCAGGAACCCAGCCCACATGCTGGAGCTTCTTTGTATCCAAGTAAGGAGGAGCTCTTACTTTGTCCTTGGTCTAGCCCTTGCTCCTGTCTGATGACCAGCCCATCTTCTTTGGGGATATTTCCGTGATGCCTACTTCCCTTCCTTCCCTCCTTCCGCCTCTTTTGGCTAATTCCTTATCTCATCAGGCTCCTCCCCACTGGCCTTTGAAAGCTGCTCGATCTTAATTCTTCAGAGACTCTGATCCTCCATGACTCACAGCCAAATAGCGTCACTGGAAGAACACTGGTACTAAGAAAGTAGGCCTTTGTTTCTGGGAGAGGAATCATTACAAGAACTTTGTAATTTCCCAAAGGCCGCCAAGGCTGCTCATCTCCTGCTGCTCATTCTGGGCCCAGCTTGCCCATTTGCAGGGTTTATTCCGGGCATACTGGCTCAATTGGAGATTTCATCACCCCTGCTCATCCCGGGTTCATAGGCACTTATCAAGCACCCATTTTGCCAGGTGCAGAGGGTATAGAAGCAAAAGAAGAAGCAGCCCCTGCCCTCCTGGCCCTTGAATTCTACCACCACCTTCATTCCTGATCACCTTGACTTGGCCTCCATTATGCGCAGGGTTTTAGAGTCCACAAGGTATTTTCAGATACATTTATCTCATCAAATCCTCAGGACAGAAGTTATGAGAAAGGCACAGGAGGGAACATTATTCTGGCCTAACAAATAAGGAAACCAAGACTTGTAGAGGTTAAGTGACCTGCCCAAGGTCACACAGACAGTGGGTGGCAGAATAAGGATTCTTGGTGGCTCTCAGGCCCCCTTCTCTACTTACAAGTAACTCTGAAACCAGAGAAGATGAGGTAGAGGACATTCCCAAGGCCCTCAGTCTTAGCTGCCAAGCTATCGATTTCCTTCTCTGAGCTAAATAGGGAGAAATTCTGCCCTTGGCCCAGGGTTCCTTTTTGGTTTTCAACTCTAATCAGGATCATAGAATCATACTTGGAGAATCGGAAGGGACCTCAGCCCCTTCTTTTTACAGATAAGGAAACAGATGCCTATGAAGGCAAAAATGTCCTCACTGAGGTCACAAAGGTAGGGAAGCCTTTGGCCAATGCTCCTGCACATGGGAGCACTGTCCCCATGGCTGTACCAGCCACAAAGCTGCCATGGTCATCTGGACCTTCATCTGGCTCTTGGGATTGCTTGCATCTCTTGCCAGACTGATAGATCAGTCCCTCATTCTGCACAGGACACCTCTAATGCAGCTCAAGATGGCATTAACTTTTATGGCAGCTGTGTCACACACTACTACCTCCTATGGAGCTCAAAGAACTCAAAAACACCCTTCAGTTCTTTTTTCAAGTGGCCACGTCTACCTTATCCTGTGCTTGAATCGGGTGGTGGTGATTTTTATACCAACTACAGGGTGGAGACACGATGTGGGCTGAGTGTCAAAAGTCTCTAATTCAAGTCCTCACTCCCACTAATTAGTTATGTGATCATGGGCAAATTCTTTCTGCCCTCAGGGTCTGAGTTCTTTCTCAGTACAATGATGAGGCTAGAGTAGATGACTCTCATGCTCCTTCCACCCCTGAACTCCTGTAACATCAACACATCAACAGAGCCTTGATGGATTTGGCAGGAAGGAGTACTGATCCCATTGATGCCAACTATAGCCCACACACTCTTTCTCCTCCCATAGTTTTCCCATAAATCCTTTATAGAGGACCCTCCCAATATGGTGGAGTCCTTCCTCTGATTCTCTGAACATTTCAGAATTACACAAAAGCTCCAAACCTAATCAACAGAAGAGACCTGGGCAAGCATGTCATCCATGCCATACTTAACACAAAGTATCCCCTCCACAACACCACTAGCAAATGGTCATCCTGTGTCTGCCTCAACAACAACAGCTACAACCACAAACTCATGATAATAATGACAGCTAACATTCATATAGCCCTGGTTTTGCAATTAGCTTGATATGCATTATCTGATTGGGAAATCTCCAGTGAGGGAGAGCTCACCACACCTTGGCAGCTCATTCCCCTGTGGAATAGCATTCAGTGTTAAGAGGCTTTCCCAGGAAGTGAGCCTAAATCTCCCTCTTTGCCACTTCCCCCTACTTTTCTCATTCTTCAATTGGAGGCCAAAGAGAACAAGTCTAATCTCTTCTCCACTGGGCAGCCCTTCAAATACTTGGGGACAATCTTTTCTTTTGCAAGCTGAACATCTTGGTTTCTTCAACTGATCACTCTCAAGGTATAGACTTGAGGTCTTTTCCCCACCTTAGTCACCCTCCTCATGGGTGCTGGTTGTCACCAAGATGTCCTGAGTTGGAAGTGACTTCAGAAGCCATACAGTCCAGCTCTTCACTTTATGGATGAGGAAAATGAAGCTTAGTTAAGTGGCTTGCCCAATGCCTTACAAGCAGTAAAGAGCAGAGAAAAGATTTGAAGCTGCCTCTTCTGACTCCACAGTCAACACTGTTCCCAATGAGTTATAATGTGTAGCTGACCATTATCACTATGCAATGTCAAGGCAATCATTCTAAAGTAGTGTCATCATTGAAATTAAAGTAGACTGAGGCACACCATTCATTCAATTACAAATAAAATGTGTCTCTCAGCTCTTCATCCAGCCAAAAGAACATGAGGTTGGGCTTACTAGCTTTCATATAGTTTGGAGAAGTATAAGAGAACAAAGAGCAGGAAGCAAAGGGAAAACAATATGGTGGGTTCCAAGTCTGAAGTATCATGGATGATAGGGAACAATCCAATTGAATGGAAGTCCAGAATGCAGGGCTAGCATCAGCCCCTCCCTTCCATCTTGTTACCATGGAAAGCTCTTTGGTGGTGTCCACCTGCATGGGTAGTTAGTGCCACCTCAGTAACAGAGCAGATTTTCTTGAAGGACAGCCAGCATGGCAGAGATCATAAACCAGACTCACTGGCATCCACTTGCGTCTTGCAAGACTTGTTAGTGAAATAACAGATCTCCCTTAATTGTACATGGGCAACAAGATGTGGAGAGATATTTCTCTGGTGATGTATGGAACAACTTAGCTCAGAGAGGAAAGCTGAACTTCTGACGTTCACTCAGAGACAAAGAAGTGTGGCTTTGGCAGTTACAACTACAGACTGAAATAAAATATAAAATACTAAATCAAGATCTGATTTTCTCAGTAGTCAAGGCTCAGGATTTGTGCTTGCACAGGGTCCAACCTCATCTGCCACACAAGTGGCAGCCAAGGAGAGCCTTGCTCTGGTCTGTGCTGGTGGAAACCTCCATCTGGAGGTACATTCATACATGACTCTTTCCTTTACAGATGCTGGTTTGGCAAAGAACCAGGGAACTATGTTGACTACATCTATCAAGGTCCAGTGATTCTGGTGCTTCTGGTAGGTCCATAAAGAGAATACACTAAACATGAATGTCTAAGTGATGTCCCATAGTGTCTGACATCTCAGCAAAAGGGGGTGAGGAACCAGTGGAAGGAGCTTTCCACTCAGGTTAGGTTATCCTAAGGGCTGAAGTCATGTGCCCAGATATTGTGCTCCCTGACTTGGGGTCTGAGTGGGAGGCTGATCAATACTGGATGATGTTAGACAAGGCACTGGACCTGTAAGCCTCAGGGCCTCCATTTGTAAAATGGCTGTGAGAATATCCAGGCTACTGACCTCACTGGGTTGTTATGGAAAATGAGAGCTAGTTCCCCCTGTTCACTTGGAGCATCCTCCTTTCATGATCCACATAATCCTTACCCTTCAGATTTTCCCTCCTGGAATCTACATACACTCACCTTCACCATACTCCCTCAAGGGTTGGGTGGCATCAGCATGGATGGAACTGACAGGTGGTGAGGTGGGATAGAAGAGGAGGACAGAGTGGGAATGCAGAGGGCACTGGGTTTTGCTTCAGCTTTGAGGAAAATATGTTTTTAGCACCTCCCACTTTTCTTTTTGAAGACACAACTGCACCATCATAGGTAGACAGAGCCTTTACCTTTCAGCTGCCCATTTGTTCCCTTCCCAGAGCTGCCCTCCAAAAATAGCATTCAAAGCCTCACCATCCAACCTTATTCATCTGCTATGATGTCTTTTTCAAGTGTCTGTCCCCTAAGGTGACAATAGGCCAATGTGATAAACTCTTGCAGAATCGTAGTCATCAGGGTTATGCAACTATATAGTCCTACTCACTCCTGACCCAGAACTCTCTCTACAAGAGCCCCAACAAGTGGCCATTCAACCTTTGCCTGAAGATGCCTAATAATGGGAGATTCAGCACCTGGAAAAACAACCCATTGCACTTGAAGATGATTCTAATTTTAGACAGTGGTTTTACTGACATCAAGTCTAAATCTGCCTTTATGCCTTCTATCCAATGGTCCTAGTTCTGTCCCCTGGGGTCAATGTATACAGGGCAGCCCTTCAAACACATAGAGAGAATGTTCATGCTCCTCCTTGCCCACCCACCCCACTGCAAGACTTCTCTCTTCCAGACTAATCGTGTTCAACTTCTTTAGCCAATGTTTTTCCAGCATGGTCTCTAGGCTCATCACCATCATTGTCACCCCCTAGCTGATCAATATCATCTTAGCCATTTGTCTGGTTTTTTCCAGTCCAAAGGCCATCCTTCTTGGTAGAGAAAATAGAAGGAAGAACAGCATGAACTGGCTTGGTCTTTTTTCCATCATCAATCCTTACCATCCTGTCCTCTCAGAGCATCAGCCCTGTCCCTTCTTTGATCCTTTTTCTTTCCTCAGTTTCTCTCAAACATGCCTTGTTTGTTGTTCCCATTCTTCCGTTCCAGCCTCAGTCCATTCTGAGCAGAGATACTTCTGTTATTCTGAGAGTACCATGGCACAGCTTGTATTCATCCACCACTACCTGTCATTGTTTTCAACTTCTGTTTTTAAAATCTAAGTATGTTGATGAGTGTCCTGTTTATGCACATGGGTCTTAGTCACAACTTTCCTTATTCCTCCTTATCATAACCCTTTCTGTTCATGTCTGAAGGAATTAGTTCTTAAGAAAACTAGTACCAACTTTCCTTGTAGACCTTTGAGCATTCAATTAAACAAATATTTATTAAGCACCTATGATGTTCTAGATGCTAGGGATACAAAAACAAACCAAAAAGACCTTGCCCTTTCTCTAAACTCTTTGAATTCTGAGTTTCCAAAATCTGAAGTGCATTTTATACTGTTCCTGCCTTGCTTCTTCTTTAATCTTACAGATTCTAAAATGGAATAATTTCTAATTCAAAAAGGAGTTCTTCCTTATTGGTCTGAATCAGATCCAGAACAGCAGTTTCTATTATAATTTCTTCCATCTTTTAAAAAATGAAAATTTTATTAAGCTAAATCAAGAAATTGTTAGATGGTCTGATTTAGGAAGGGAGGGAAAACACTAACAGATAATGGAGAATTGAAGTCCTACATCCCTGTCTCATAAAGCCTCTATGTCAGATTATGATCTATTTCCAGACAGCTCATCTATTGACTCCTTCTGTTCAGGTGGTCTCTAGTATGCCCCAATGACAATATTGCTTCTGTTTTACCTTTTGTTAAGTCAACAAGTGAACAAGTATTTATTAAGTACTTATTTTATTAAGCACCAAGCACTAACTAAACAAGACAGTTAGATTGCTCAATGGATAGAGCAATGGACCTGGAGTCAGGAAGACTCATCTTCATGAGTTCAAATCTGGCCTCAGATGTTTTAGTAGCTGGGTGACCCTGGGCAAGCTACTTTGCCCTGTTTGGCTCAGTGTCCTCATTGTAAAAATGAGTTGGAGAAGGAAATGGCAATGCACTCCAGTATCTTTGCCAAGGAGACTCCAAATGGAGTCAGGAAGAGTCAGATGTGACTGAAAATGACTCAACAACAACAGCTCACTAAACACTGGGGCTACAAAGAAAGTCGCAAAACAAATCCTTGTTTTTAAGGAGTTCATGGTCTAATGAAGGAGACAATGTGTAAATAACTACGTACAAACAGAGCATGTACAGGATAAGTTGAAGATAACCACTGAGGGAAGACATTAGCAATGAAGCAGAGTAGGAAAGACTTCTAATAGAAAGTGCTGGGCATTACACCTAGATTGTGAGCCTGGGTAACCAGGAAAATGGTGGTACCCTCAGCATGGGGAGAAGAAGATCATCAGGTCAGTTTTGGACATGTTGCATTTAAGATATGTACAGGACATCCAGTTTGAGATGTCTAATAGGCAGTTGCTGATACTAGACTGAAGGTTAGGAGAGGAGTCAGAGCTTGAGAAGTAGATCTGAGAATCATTGGTAGGGAAATTGCAATTGAAGCCATGGGAGTCCATGAAATCATCAGGTGAAAGGAGGTCACCCAGGGTTACTTAGTATGACCTGATTGAAGACCTAGAAAAGGAGTCTGAGTAGTAGTCAGACAGGTAGGAGGAAAATCAGGAGATTCTACATGCTACAAAAACCTAGAAAGAAGAGTAGTATTCAGGAGAAGAGGGCCATGGAGAGTATCAACAGCAGCAGAAAGAACAAGAAAGATGAAGACTAGAAAAGGCCATTGGATTTTGCAATTAAGTGATCCTTGGAAACTTTGAAAAGAGCAGTTCTGGATGAATGACGAGGTCAGAAGCCAGATTGTTGAGTTAATAGAGAGTGAGAGCACAGGAAATAAAAGAACCCATTGTAGTTGGCCTTCCCGAGAGGTTTAGCCAGAAGAGGCAAGAGAGCAAGGATGACTGCTAGTGGAGATGGATGGACCAAGTTACCTTCACCCCAGTGCTCATCACTATTAACCTGATCTGGCTTCATGGATTCCTCAAGTAAATATATATGTCAAGATGCTACTGACTTCCCCCACTTTTCTATTCTGCTCCTTTGAGATAAGGAATAGAGTCTATATGAGAGTCTTAAGTGGTCTCCCAAAAGCCTCAGTGACTCCTGTGAGTTCCAACTTTCCTCCTGACATCAGGGTCTTTGCTTTACCTTGCCGGTTACCCAGATTTTAAGCATTTGCAAAAATGTCACTCATGGGCCGTAACTCACTGTGTTGTAAAACTTGTAAGGAGCCAGTGTGATAATGTATCTGCAGTGCTTTGCAAACTTTAAAGGGCCATATAAATGCCACCTGTTATCATGCTTCAAGCCCACTCCTTTCTTGGACATTGACTACTATGAATTTTGTCCTTCTTCCTACATTGTAGTTACTCATCACGGTATCAGAGGTACTGGGTGCCATGGGCAGCTTCTCCCTCCATCTCCCTTTTCCCTTTAAATCTCTTCTACTTAGATTCACCAGACTCTGTGGAAGTGTATTTTAACAACTTTCCTTGTGCCCAGCCAAGAGCCTATATTTTGAGTCTTGATCTAGACATCACAGTCCCATTCTCAGACACCATCTTCTTCACCAACCCCCAAGTCTGTCTCTTCCAAGTCCTTGTTTTTGATCAGCAGCAGTGATAACAACAGGATCTGTGTCCCTCACCCCTGCCATTGTTTGCCAAAGTCATTGTCATAATGAGCAACAGCTTTCAGTTTCCTTCTGGCCCTATCATTTACCTGTATGAATCACCTGAGGTGGGCAGTGTCCTGTCTCAGGAGATGCTTGGTAACCTCCTGATAGGGGCCCTGAGCTCCTAAATTGAGCTCAACAAATTGCTAAGCTGGTGCCTTTCAGTGAGGAGGCTCCAGCTACCATTGCCTGCCTCTCCTCCTCTTCCTTACTGGGTGACCTTTCTTCAGCATGGTGCCTGTAAAGCCATCTCAGTGAGCCAGTAGAATTGGAGCTTCTTGACTGCATGGACTGTTTGCCTTTGTGTTTCCAACACCTAACACATGACCTTGCATTAGGGAGGCACTTCATATAAGCTTGTTAACTTGGACAGTTCCTTGGAGTATAAGCAACTTCCACCTCAGGTGGTCCAGTTCCCTGACCCTCTGTGGAAAGAGCCTGCAATCTGATACTTAACTTTAAGGATTTAGCTGGCAGATTCCTTCACTTTGTACTCTGTGCCACATTTTTTATTCTCCAACCTCCTGATAGAGATCACAATTCTTCTCTCTCTCTCTCTCTCTCTCTCTCTCTCTCTCTCTCTCTCTCTCTCTCCTCTGTCTCCTCTCTCTGTCTCAGTCTCTGTCTCTCTTTGTCTGTCTCTCTCTCTCCCTCTCTTCTCTCTCCCTCTCTGTTTCTCTCTCCCACCCCATCTCTCTCCTCATTTCCCCCATCTCTGTCTCTCTCTATCTGTCTGTCTCTCCTCTCTCTGTCTCTGTCTGTCTCTGTCTCTCTCCCTCTCTCCTCTCCCTCTCCCTCTCCCTCCTCTCCCTCTCTCTCCCTCTCTCTCTCTCTCTCTCTCTCTTTCTCTCTCTCTCCCCCCTCTGTCTCCTCTCTCTGTCTCTGTCTCTCTTTGTCTCTGTCTCTCTCCCTCTCTTCTTTCTCCCTCTCTGTCTCTCCCACCCCATCTCTCTCCTCATCTCGCCCATCTCTCTGTCTGTTCTCTCTCTCTCTCTCTCTCTCTCTCTCTCTCTCTCTCTCTCTCCCTCTCTCTCTCTCTGTCTCTGTCTCTGTCTCCCTCTTCTCTCTCCCTCTCTGTCTCTGTCTTCTCCCTCTCTCTCCCTCTCTCTTCCTCTCTCCCACCCCACCTCCCTCCACATCTCCCCCATCTTTCTCTGTCTCTTTATGTCTCTCTCTGTCTGTATCTCTCTCCTCTCTCTGTCTCTGTCTCTCTGCCTCTGTCTCTCCTCTCTGTCTCTCTCTCTGTCTGTCTGTCTGTCTCTCCCTCCCTCTCCCCTCTCCTCTTCTCTCTCTCTCTTTCTCTCTCTCTCATTTCCTCCCTCTTCTCTCTTCTCTCTCTCTCTCCTCTGTCTCTCCTTCTTCTCTCTCTCCTCTTTCTCTCTCTGTCCCTCTCTATCTCTCTCTCTGCCTTTTCTCTCTCTTTTCTCTCTCTCTTTTCCCTTCTCTCTGTCTCTGTCTTATCTCCTTCCCCCCTCTTTCTTTCTCTCTCCCCCCCTTCCGATCCTTGTCCTTTGATTTCTCATTGGAATCCTTTCTTCTATTTTCAAGGAAAACTTCAGTCTATTTCAGCACATAGAGAGGGAGAAGGGGGAAAGGCAAAGGTTCATTGAGCCTCTTCACTTTCTCCTCTTGGAGTGAGACCAGTCAGAACTTTGAATCACAGAGAGCAATCACTTGATTGCAACAGAAATCCAAGCAGGGCACGCTCTCTGTCTATCACTGCCCACCCTTCTCTATTTTCCATTCTTGGTGGAAGTAAGATGCGCAGTCCTCTCATAGCACTACTTTGGTTATTTTGGTTGGGTCGGGAAGGCTAGCTTCTGCATTCTTCCTCCCTTTCCAGGTACCAAGTGCACCTCCCAAGTGCTTTCTGAAGACAATAACCCTTCTTTTACCTAAGCTTCTGGTGGTAGGAATGTCAGACTGTGGTGTAGCATAGAAAACAGAACTGGAAAGAAACTTAGGGATCATTTAGTTAAATCCTATCATTTTATAGGTGAGGAAACTGAGGCAATAAGAATGCCAGTCACTTGCCCAAGGTAACATGGGTAGTTAACAGAGTCGGAATCAGAGCCCAGATGATGCGCCTCTAAGTTCAGTGCTCTCTCAATGGCCTCATGCTGTGTCTATCAGGGAGGGCGTGCTGCCTCCTCCACCTTGTGTAGTTACTCTTCTGGCCATGCACATGGTGAGCCCTGATGGTTCAACAAAATGGCAGGACCACGTGAAGGGGGCACACGTGACGGTGTGTGAGAATGTGAGTCAGACAAACCACTAAGAAGAAGTGATTCGGTGTATTAGGAGCAAAGTGGAACCAGACAGCTAGCAGGGTCCTGATGAAGGAGAGATTGTATAGTGGTGGCAATGTTGGTGCTAGTGACAGGTGATCATCAGGATGAAGGGGATGGCCATGAGGACAGAGATGAGAGGGATGTGATGGTGACCATCAGGGTGAAGGGGATAGCCATGGGAAAAGAGGTGAGAGAGATGTGATGGTGACCAGCAGGGTGAAGGGGATGGCCATGGGGACAGTAGGGACAGGGATAAAGATAATGGAGATTTAGATCACCCACATCATAATGTTGATTAATGGACATTTGGGTGTGCTGGTAATGATGAGGACATTAACGATGGTGATGGGGATGGGTGGGATTCTTCTGGGCCTGGGAGTAAGGTGATAAGGAGGATAATGGGGATGGAGGTGAAGATGGAGATAATGGCAGTAGGCCAATACAGGTGGTGTTGGAGCTATTGTGATGATGATGATGATGGTGGTGGTGGTGGTGGTGATGATGGTGATGATGACGATGGGAATGAGAAAGGGATGATAAAGATAGGAGACTATTACAATGATGGGGGTGAATGGGGATGGGAAGGAAGGAAACAATATTTTTAAGGACCTACTGTGTGTCAGGCCCTGTCGTGTTTACAAATATTATCTCATTAATTCCTCTCAACAGCCCTTTGAGGTAAGTGCTATTATTGTCTCCATTTTACAGTTGAGAAAGGTGAGGTAGTCAGAGGTTAAGTGACTTGCCCAGGGTCACCCAGTATACATCTAAGGCTGGGTTTAACTTTAGGTCTTCTGGACTCTAAGCCCTATCTTTACCCACTGTACCACTGAGCTTCCAGAATGGGATGGAGTTGATGCCAGTTAGAGAGAATAGTGGTGATTGGGATAGGATGGGGATGGTGACTGTGAAGACAATGGTGGGGGAAGAGTGTTCATTTTAGTTTCATTTTTGTGTAAACTACTCTAGCCTAGGAGAGGCAGCTTGGGGGCATCAGGGAAGTGGTGGCCAAGGAGGGAGAAGGGGCTTCCTTCTGACGTGTCCCTCCACTCTCCACAGGTGTGGCAAACATTAGCCACCAGAAATCTTGTGACTTGCCTTCTGGTCCCAGCTTTGTCACTTACTTTCTGGGGTGAGGCCCTTTCTGTACCTCAGTTTCCCCTTCTGAAAATGAGATTAGAGGAAATGATCTCTGAAGCCTCTTCCAGTTTTCAAACTCTCTTGTCTACAAACAGGAACAGAAGTAACAGCAGCCGGCAGATGAGGGGGGTTCGAGACGGCTTGATTGCTTTGACAGCTCTGAGCCTCTTCCCTTCCTTCCCAAAGCTGGACCAGGTCCCAAGTGCCCACAGTGTGCCCTCTTCCCCCCTCCCCACTGGAGGAGCTGATGCAAGAATGAAGCGATAATGAGCAGATCCTTCCTGCAGTCACTTCCCACGATTTGCCTAGCATATTCACATCGGAAACATAATTGCTGCTGTGTTGTTAATTCACACGGGAGCTTTAATTAAGGTAGAGTTTAAGTAAAAGCTGCATTTTGCCAAATGAATACATTATGTAGAATACCCCCCAAATTACCCCCCAAAAGCCCTGTAAGCAATCGGTTTTGACATCATTCTTATTTCTGGCTCTGTAATTTCAAGGCTCTCCTAGATACCAATTTTCTTAAAGAGCCACATCTCTTCTCAGGGGCTTTAAGAATGGCCTGCTTCTGGATGGAGACACTTTGTCACCCACGAAGGGGGTTCTTGGTACATGAGTCACTTGGCCACCCTAGGAACACTGCTAGCCTTCCTCTCTAGCTTTTCCTCACCTCCCACTGCATGACTTTTAAACAAACTACCTTTGAATCGAAACTAACAGAACTTCAGAGCTGGAAGAGACCCCAGACATCATCCAGTCCAATGAGTACACTGCATAGGGATATAGAAATTCTGCTCTAATTTCTCCAAGAAATTATCATTCCCTCTCTCCACGGAGATCTCTCATGAGGGGGCACCCCAACCCTTTCTGGGAGCATTCAGGACAGGGGGAAGCTTCCTGACATCAAGCATAGCTCTCCCTCTAACATCCATCCATTAGCCCTAGTTCTGTTCTTTGGAGCTGGAGGGATGAGAGAAGGAAACAAGCATTTCTGAAGTACCTGCCATCTGCCCAGTGTGGGGCTAAGAGGTGACCCTCACAGCAGCCCCAGGAGGCAGGTCCCATTATCATCCCCATTTACAGATGGAGAAACTGAGCCAGAGGGGAAGTGACTGCCCAGAGTCACCTGTGCCCCAATTTGAACTTAGATCTTCTTGACTCCACATCCATCACTCTGTGCCCTGTGGCATCCCCTAGCGGAGCCAGGCTAATCCTTCTTCCACAGAACAACCTCTCAACTACTTGGAGACGTGTGCCATATTCTTCTTGAGTCCTGCTCTTGTCCCACCTCAGCTCCTTCACCTGGAATCCCATGCTCCTACTTCCCTGGCTCTAGTCCCTTCTTCTCCAAGCTGAACATCCCCTGTGCATCCATCAGTCCCCATAAGGCATGACTTGGAGGACCATCCCCCTCCTGGCTGTCCTTACAAACCCTGGTGCCTGGAATGGAACATAATATGGCAGAAGAGACCTGATCGAGGCTGAGGTAGAGATGACATCTCCTCCCTAGTCTTGGAAGCCATGCCCCTTGGATGCAGCCTCAATTCGAATTAGCCCTCTTGGCTGCCTGATCACACTCCTGGCTCACACTGAGCTAAAAGCTCCCCATGGGCTTGGAAGTTCCCAAAACACGTCCTTCTCTATGCCCTGAGGAGGAAGCGAGTGCAGTATTCAATATCCTTGCTTTACAGATGAGAAAACTGCTGATTTTTCCCTCTGAGTACAGATGAGAGCTCCCATGCTTTGACCCAGGTTGTCCAGCTAGCAAGGGCTGCAGCCAGGACCCAGAGTGATTGGGCTTTTGGACTCCAGGTGCCCTTTCTGCTTTCTCAAGATACTCATACCCAGCCCAACGAATTCACAGAGGATGTAATGGCCTCTCACATACAGCACTGCTGGAACCTGGGTGCTCACTGTATGTGCTGGCATATCTAGGCACCTTCAGCCACTGGGACAAGAGCCATATTTATTGATTCCAAGTGGCGGTGATATGTCCACAGACTCACAGGGTGCTGTGACCACAGGCTCATGGGGAGGCTGAATTTGCTGCTTTGAATTGAGATCAAAGAAGAGACAGGCATGAAGCTCAGGCTGGGGGTGGGGGAGGAATGATCATAACGAGCATCTGAAAGCAAAAGTATTTCTGGACTCTCATTTATGAAATGAGAGCGATGGGCTTTGGGCCAAAGATGGAGTACATTTACAAGGGCTGGCAATGTAGGTATTTTACTGGAGTCCTCTGAATGTGATCAAGAGGGTTTTCAACTGAAAATGAAGGGGGAGGAAGAAAATGTCCATACTGATGTGCCAGGCTGTGGAGGGACTGAGAGCAGCAGGTGTAATGAAAGGGACAAAACCATTCTAGATGACCAGTAATTGGCAGGAGACCAAATCCAAGAAGAGAACCAGAGAAAAATCCCATGGATTCACGATTTGCCCAAAAGCAAAAAGAACAGATCCTCAGCACAGCGAACTAGAGACCTGAATGCAGCCAAACTCTTAGATATCATTGAGACTTATTCACGGTTAGAAAGGTATGATTTTATTCCAAAGAGATTCAAAAGACATTAAGGGAATTAGCATTGCACATTAAGTAAGAACTGAAATACATGTGGAGAAATCAAGGCACCAGAGTGGGAAGACAGAGGAGAGACTGCCAAATAGTCAATGGAGCCAATGTAATTTTGTTGTGGGTGAATACTACAGACCACCTCGTTATAAAGAAGAAAATGAGTGACAACAGTGGTCAATAGATCCCAAGATTGGCATGGAGGGCACTATGTCCCAGGCACACACAACCTCAATTCTCCCAGCATCTCCTGGGGCTTGAGCTTGCTCCCCAAAGCAAAGTAATTGGTAGCTTGCCTTGTTAAAAAAAAATGCTTCATTTGGTGTTTGTGCCTTGACATTGTCATATCCCAATAGCCAGGGCTCCCTCCATCCTGGGCCAGGGAGAGGGCACAACTCTTCCCACCCACAGCCACTCAGCTGATCCTGAAGCCCCCCCCCATCCTTTCTTGAACTTAATGATCCCTGTCACTCCCCCCCCATAAGCTCCTTGAGCCCAGAAACTATTGAGCTTTCACTTTCATATCCAAGTGCCTTTCAATTGGTCTTGAACACAACAGATTTACCTGAATTGAATTATTTGAAGGAGAAAGAAAAACGAGAGCACTTCATTGTCAAGGTGAGTCAGAAGAGTCAGAACCAATGGGTCAGTAAAGCACATCACTCTCCTCTCTCCAAGTGTCACATTGGCCCCCCACATGGTCCTCCCTCCATCACCATGTCACCTTCCACCTTTGTGCCTTTGGAAAAGTCGTCTCCCCTCCCCCATGTCTGGGAGCCCACCCCCCTCCTTCCTGGGAGGGAGCAAGAGCCTTTACTAGCCTCTGACTCAGGTGCTTTTGACGGTGAGCTCTCCATGGTCCTGAGTCAGTCCTTGAGCTTTCAGTCATTCATTCAGCAAGCACTTATTAAGGTCCTACTATGTGCTTGGGATACAAAACCTGGTGCCTGTTCTTGAGGAGCTCCAAGTCTGATGGAGGAGACAACCTACAAACAACTATGTAAAAAGGAGAGAGAGAAAGGGAGAGAGGAAGAGAAAGGGAGGGAGGGAGACAGAGACAGATAGAAAGGAGAGAGAGAGAGAGAAAGAGAGAGAAAAGAGAGAGGGGGAGAGAGGGAGGGAGGGAGGGAGAGAGAGTCAGTCCAGCCCAGAGGGAAGGCACCAGCAGCTGGTAGGTGGAGAAGAGGGGCAGAAAGACAGCCAGCCAAGAGCACTTTTCCATCCTTGGAGTTCTAGCTTCTGGAAAGGGCTGAGGGTTTGAGTTAGAGCCTGCCCAGAGAGAGAGCCTTCCAGGGTTAGAGCCTAGACCACTGGGGGGGGGGGGGACACTAGAGAGAGCAGAGGGGGTGCTGTCCTCCCTGCACCACCTTCCAACTACAGAGCATCCCCTCCTTGTCCATGATCCTCCCATACTGTGCATGCTGGACAACAGCCAAGTAGTGAGATCACCACACACTCATTTACTTACGTACGCATGTGCTGGATCCAGATTGTATGCTGTCAGCTGTCTCTGAGCTGGTTGTTTTTCCAACCTCCCACTGAGGGAACTTTAAGGTGGTTTGAGGGAGTCCAGGAGGGCCAATGGTCAGGAGACTCCAGCGAGGCTTCCTAGGGGAGATGGTCACCCAACTGATCTTTGAAGAAAACTGGTATTCCGAGAGATGGAGGTGAAGAGGAAGGGCACTGCCAACAGGATCATCAGGGCTGCCTAGGCAAAGCATTCAAGAAGAGACTAGTGTCTCATTTGTCGGAACGTAGGGTGTTTCTCGAGGTACCACATGGAACAAGCCAGAAAAGCTAGGTTCTATCCAAGTTGTTCAATGTTCTACATTCCAAGCAAGAAGTTTCTATTTTATGTTGAGGCAAGCAATAGGGAGCCAGTGAGCCTCAAGCTAAAACATTACTAGGTCAGGCTTGTGCTTCAGAAAGACCATTTTGGCAGCCATTGGCAGGGGAGGAACTGGAGGAGGAGAACCAGAAGCAGAGGGAGCAATTAGAAGGTTGTTGCAAAGTCCTAGTGAGATTCATTAGGGTCATGGTGGGAGTGGAGACAAAAAGACAAATACTGGAGATGAAGTGGAGGAAGGATTATTGGCATTTGTCAGCTGACTGGATTGAAAAAGAACTTACCAACTACCAGTCTAAGCCAGAGCATCAAGGAAGGCTGAGGAATCTGTTTCCAGAGATGGTGAGAGTTGGCAGTGCATCCATCTGTGATCAGAGCAGGCTCTCTGGCTCTCATCTGTCTGTGTGGCTCCAGGAGTCCATAGATGGGAGGTGAAGGAAGATACCTTTGAATGGGCTTTCTCTCCATATCTTTGGTTACTCCAGGAAGGTCATGGCACATACTGGAGGATGGAAAGGGTTAAGAAAGTTATGATTTAAAGTTTCTTCCTTTTCCCCTCCTGCTTCCCCCTCACACCAAGAATTCCTTCCCACATCATCCTGGATCATAGCTCTCCCCAAATGAGCTGACCTTCTCATTTGGGCCCAGGCTACAACGCCAGGTACTGCTTTCTTAAATGTTAAGCTGATTCTCCAGGAAAGGGAGAGAAAGAAAGAAATGCCATCTGAGAAGGTCACAGTGATTGTAAGGTCCCTTGTTAAAAGATCAGGTGAGACCTGGACCGTGTTTGTGTCCAGACCTGACACTTTGGTCCCTGGCTTGGGTCCAGTGGCTGAAATAGTCATTCTTCCAGGAGTGGCTCCAAGAGTCCTTTCACTTTTCCTCTCTTGAGGGTCTGGAGAAAGTTCTGAGAGGGCTGAAGGGTTGAAGGAAGGCTGAGGAGGCAGAGGGAGGCTAGGAGCATCAAGCAGTAATCAACAAAACTTCCCTCAGCAACTATTAGGTGACAAGTACTGTCTGAGTACAGGACAAGATGGTGGCCAAGCAGTAGGTAATTGTTAATCATCCTCATGGAGATCCTGAGAATTCCCCCCCTTTCACGAACACTCTCAGAAGATACATCAGATTCAAGATGCTCTATGGGTCCACGTCCACCCAAAGCACAGCTCGTGGGCCCCAACCAGAATTTTACTAGTCAGTCAGAGGATACAATTAGTTCAAACTAAAGACATTTAATGGAATAACATACCAAGAAAAGTAGCAATAAAACATTCCCCCATAACTCTTTCTGTCTCTGTCTGTCTGTGTCTGTGCCTCTGTGTGTGTGTGTCTGTCTGTCTCTGTCTCTGTCTCTCTGTCTCTGTCTCTGTCTGTCTCTCTCTGTCTCTGTCTCTGTCTTCTTCCTCCTCAGGGCCTTAGCTACAGTCCTCAGCTAAGATACTAGCTAATGGGACTCCATCCTCTTTAGATGTAGCTTAGAGCATAGAGTCAAAGCATCAGCTCTTCCATTAAGAAAAGCAAACCTTTTATACAGTCACTGGACTAGGAAAAACTTCTAAGCTGCTTTCTCTCCATAACTAAAAGACTGTCCACTCCAAGAGACTTAGTCATATACAGCTTTTCTCACCATAAGGATTGCAAAGTCTTCCAGTCTCTTGGAATAATCACGGCAGGCTTCATGGGACAAGTGGCATTTGAGCTGGACCTTGAGAGAGAGGGATTAAAGTGTCAGACCAAAGGGCAGAGGTCAGAGGAAGAGCAGAGAAGATGGAGGGTGGAGAAGGAGGTAAAGAGGGAGGGAGATAGATACAGACAGAGAGAAGAGAGAGGTGGGGAGAGAGAGAGAGAGAGAGAGAGAGAGAGAGAGAGAGAGAGAGAGAGCGAGCGAGCTGTGGAGCTCAATAGATTGTTGCTTGTGCAGGAACTGTCTCCCAGTTCATCCCAGGGTCACTGCTAGTCTCTGTCTGTCTCCCCTCAGATCAATTTTGTTTTCCTATTCAACATTGTTAGAATTTTGATGACGAAGCTTCGGGCATCTACCACTTCAGAGACGATGCAATACAGGTAAGTGGTTACCCTGTGGGCAGCCAGTACTCTCAGCTCCACTCATCCATCCCCTGCCCTGTAGCCAAGTAGAAGCCACTGAGAGAGGGGGCAAGTGCTCCACCAGCGTTCAAGAAGAGGCGGCTCCTTCTTTGTCACCAGCCCTTTGTCAGGGAGTCCTTTCTTGTGGCTAACTTGAATCTCACACCAAAGCCTGTGCCCACTCAGTCCTTGGTGGAAATAGAGCTGCAAAGTAGGAAGAAGGGGTCTAGATTGGAGGTAAAGGACCTTTGGCCCACATGATGTGACCTCGTGCCATTTACTGAACCTATTTGTGCCTCATCTCCCAATTCTGTACAAGGACAGTGGTGTTGCCTACACTGTCTGCCTACCCACCAAATGAGAAAAAATGGCCCAGGTAAGCCTCCAAAAATGGCCACTTGGATCAAGGAGGTTCACACATGCCCTGCTCATTCTTTCCTTTCCTTTCTTTTATTTTTATTTTTTTAGCATTTCTTTTTTTAATTAAATTGGTTTATTTACTTTTAGTTTACATCATTCAGTTCCACAGTCCCTTGAGTTTCAGATTTTCTCCTCCTCCCTCCCCCCCACCCCCAACATCATGGCAGCATGCATTCAAATACAGGATCTACAAATATCTTCCCATTAATCATTAGTCAGGTTGTATAGAAGGATTATAACTGATGGAGTGATCAGTGGGAAAGAGGAAACAAAACAAAACAAGAAAAAGAAAAAGAAACAGAGCAAGCAGTTTGCTTCAATCTGCACTCAGACTCTGCATCTCCTTCTCTGGATGTGGATATCTCCTCCAATCATGAGTCTTTTGGAGTTGTCCTGTAACTCTGTATTGCTGAGAGGAGCCCAGTCTATTGAAGTTAGTCATCACACATACGTTGTGTCTGCGATTGTGTACAAATTTCTCCTGGTTCTGCTCTTCTCACTCAGCATCAGTTTATCTTAGTCTCTCCAGGTTATTATGAAGTCTGTCTCCTTCCCATTTCTTATAGCATAGTAGTATTCCATTACATTCATATACCACAACTTGTTCAGCCATTCCCCAATTGATGGACATCCCCTTGTTTTCCAATTTTTTGCCCCTACAAAAAGAGTCGCCATAAATATTTTTGTACATACGAGTCCTCTTCCCACTTCTCTGACCTCTTTGGGACATAACCCTAGAAGTGGTATTGCTGGGGCAAAAGGGTATGCACTTATTTATAGCCCTTTGGGCATAGTTTCAGATTGCTCTCCAGAATGGCTGGATCAGTTTGCAGCTCCACCAACAATGCATTAGTGTTACAATTTTTCCACATCCTCTCCAGCATTTATCATTTTGCTGTTTTGTCATCTTAGCCAATCTAGCTGATGAGATGTCTTCCCTTCCCTTCCCTTCCCTTCCCTTCCTTTCCCTTCCCTTCCCTTCCCTCCCCTCCCCTCCTCTTCCCTTCCCTTTCCTTCTTCAGTTTGGGATGTACCTCACCCTTAGCCAGGGCCAGCCCTCATTCTGACCCTTTCCCACAGCTGCTCAGTGCCCACCCTCATTCACTTCCTCCCTCCCCTTTGTGTTTAAAGACTCCCAAATGAGTTACAAAGTGATTTTCTGTGAAAAGAATCCCAGCAATTTTGCACTTAATTCCATTCTAAAGTGAAAACCATATTCCTATGGATGTCATCCCCAACATATTGAATTATGAACTTGTGTCTAGAAAGCAGTTAGGAATCAGCCAGCAATGTATCCCTGCCCTCTAGACTTCCCCCCACCTCTGTGCTTCCCTAACTTTGGACCATTCCTTCTTCCCTGAGGCTCCCCTGACCCCCAGATCTCCTTGCTGTTCTGGGGCTCCCCTCGTTCCTAGATCTCCCTCTCTGTAGTAGACTTCCCCTGGCCCCAGGCTGTCCCTTCTGCCCTTGTATTTCCATGACTCCAGATTTCCCCCTCTCTTTTCATTTCTCTTTTTCCCAGAACTACTGTCCCTTCCAACCTTTCATTCGGTATTTGAAAATGCTCCTCAGTTGCTGTGCCTTGAGCATTTGCAAGGTCAAGTAAAGTTAGATTGCCAGCCATAAGGTGATGTCATAGAGCTGCTCTCACTCCTAAAAGAATCCCTTGAGAGAGAGGCTTCAGATCCATAAATGTACCCCATCTTAT
The DNA here is from genome assembly GCA_028627135.1 of Pseudochirops cupreus. Classification (NCBI taxonomy): domain Eukaryota; kingdom Metazoa; phylum Chordata; class Mammalia; order Diprotodontia; family Pseudocheiridae; genus Pseudochirops; species Pseudochirops cupreus. Next base: position 422,341,693 of record CM053583.1, on the reverse strand, counting down.
ACATGCATATGTGTGTAATATGTACGTATGTACGTGTATATGTGTGTGTGTGTATCTCCACACCAGTGTACAAGCCTTTATTAAACACCAGCAGTGCAAAGAGCCTTGAATCAGGCACAGGGTTGGGTACTGGGCATTGGGCACAAAACTTAAGGCTGTGATCCCTGCCCACATGGGACTTCCTGTCCCTCAACAGGTTAAGGCCCATGCCCACAGGTTTGGAAGATGAAGTTGTTGAACTGATGCTTGATCCTGGGGGCATGCACTGTTCTCAGCTTGGTAGCTTCACTTCCCGCATATCCTTTTGCCCCAGCAATACCACTTCTAGGGTTATATCCCAAAGAGGTCAGGGAGTAGAAGTGCCCACAGTCCTCCTGCTCCAATGACCTTTGGCCTCTCTCCTCTCCTTCCCAACCCAGGAAGGCAGTAAAGGCAACCCTAGTCCTCTTGCCCCTCCTGGGCATCACCTACATGCTCTTCTTTGTCAACCCGGGCGATGATGATGTGTCCCAGATTGTGTTCATTTACTTCAATTCTTTCCTGCAGTCCTTCCAGGTCAGAGCCTTGGAGTCCGGGGGGTGGGGGGGGGCAGGAGGGAAGGGAAGGGGGCCTGGGACATTTGTTCTCCCATATACATGCCCACTGAGTGCCTAGTAAGGGGAGGTACCAGCATGTGGGTGCATGTCTGTGTGAATATGTGTTACTGAAGGTTGCTATAAAAAAGAATCTGAGAACCCCTTTATGATAGCAGAGAGTGAGAGGTGGGGTTCAGACTATGAGGGGAGGTTGGTCAGGAGAAAACTGAACTGAGATTGACTGTTGATATGAGACAGAAAGTGATCTATGGGGAGACAACTAAGAGCCAATTGTGAGCTTCATCCAAGCTATGGGTGTGTGAACCGAACCTGTGCACAGCCTATGCACGAGTGCACATGTAGATTGGTGCACATGAAAAGAGAGATGATACCTGCTTGGGGCCTTCTGCCCAGGCACAGTGTAGACATGCACAAATACATACTCACATCCACCTGCAGAGATAGACATATGCAAATTCCGCACCAAAGATATACATGAGCAGATGCCCACAGACACACATACCTGCCCACAATACTCACACATGGACACAAACTGACCCCTCAACTCAGTAGAGATGGACCTCTCCTTAATTCCCACCTCAGAATGACTCCCTAACCTTGGCCAATCCTAGCACAGGGGATGGGGCTAAGCGTGGGGCCATATAATAGCAGCTCTGCAGTATGAATGTAACTGCCCCAGGGGACTGGGCTCAGCACCTTGGACAGCACCCTACTAATACCCACACAGTTATGAATGCTATACTACTCTTCCTTCCCCTTCTCCTTCCCCTCTGGTCACCCTGAACTATGGTCTGGTGGACTTGCATTGTCCTTCCTGCTCTGTGGAGAGCCAGGCAAAGTCATTTAAAACCTATGGCCCTCCTCCCTTCCCATAATCCCTTTCTGCCTCTTGACTTTGAGGAGGGTCTGACTGATGGTTGCCTAGGAATGTGGCACTAATGGGCTCCCACTTTCCTTACCAGGGTTTCTTTGTTTCTGTGTTCTACTGCTTCCTGAATGGAGAGGTGAGTGACCAGAGCTTTCAAGGAATCCAAACCTCTTAGCAGGTAGGGAACCCTGAGCTGATGGGGAGAAAGGCACTCAACCCTTGGTAAACCAGACAGATGGACAGGCTTGAAACAGTCAAATCTCAGATGATCAAGCAGGCAAAAACAGAAGCAGAGAGGCCCCATGGCGCCTCCTTTCTCAGGTCATGGCCAAGACAGGAGGGAGGAGAGCAGGATGGGGTTCCCTGGAAAGGGTGTCATGGAAGAAGGGAATTCTGAAATGTCTTTCCTGGTTTGGGAGAGAGGAAGCTAAAGGACATTCCAGAGGAGTGAGTCTGAGAATCTTCAAGCTAGAAGGACCTTTGGTCACCAGAAGATCACCAAGGAAGGGTTGAAGCCTCCCCTTGAGGTCGCCTTTAATCCTCTTTTTTGATAAGTGGGGAAACTGAGGCCCCAAAAGATGACTCACTCAGGCTGACATAAGCAGTGATTAAATCCAGTAGGAACTAAGTCCAAGCCTCTGATGTTCAATGGCCCCAGGGGAACTTCCTACTTGAGGGACATTGTGGAGAACAGCTCTATGGAATGACGAATCATTCTGTCAGCAACACTCAGAGCCTTAGAATACCAAAGCTAGCAGTGATTACAGAGGTCCCAGCCAAATACCTCATTTTACATGTGAGGATATTGAGGCCCAGGTGAGGGCAAGGGATTTGGGCAAGGTCATTCATTCAGTCAATAGAAGGGCTGAGAAGAGAGCCCAGATGTCCTGGCCTCTAGTACTGCTTCCCTTAGCTTTATCTCTGTCCTGTTCCCTTCAGCCACACCCTACAAATGAGGCCCCAGAAAGTCCCCTAAGCATCTGTGGGCACCTAGCAAGAGAGCCAGGACCTGCAGAAACAGGCCTCAAGCCTTCTTAGTGAGCCTGGCTTGGGCAAGGCCACTGAAGGAGGGGACATGAGGGCAGGCTCCAGTGCGTACATGAAGAAAGGAATGTGGCCCCAAAGTGTTGGCAACAAAAGGAACAGATGAGGCAAACCGCATTAAATGTGTGTCTGGCAGAACTTTACCAGAAGTTCTAATTGCTCCAGAGTGTTTCAAGTTCAAAAATTCTCCCTGGAGGCCTCATCAGTAGCAGATAATAGACTCCCCAGAGGCCTGGAGCTGAGGAAAAAGGGATGGTTAATTCTAGAAAACCTCAGTAAAAGAAAACATGATGTTTCAGTGAATCTATGACCTCATCTATGGGGACATTCCTTCTAACAGGACAGACTTCAGCCCACCCAGTCTGAGCAGCCCATACATCCTCCCCAGGGGATAGATCCAGCATCTCTGGCCTCCCTTCAGCCCTCTTGTCATTGCTTGGATGCTTGGATGCTGTCCATCATCAGTCACCTTTCACTCTATTGTGTGATGGGTTCGTAGGTTTCTCCACTGTTAGCCTTTGTGGCACTTCTCCTGTGTGGAAGATCCCACTTCCCAAAATATCCAAAGTGTGGGTGACCCCCAGGGCAATGGAGAGGTGCGGGGTGGTCACAAGCAGGCAGCAATCCATGGCCAAAGAAGGAACCTGTGAAAGAAGCATTGTAAGCACCATTTGGGAAAATCTTTCTTCTCTTCTTCCAACAATTCAATCCCACCATTTAGTTGTCCTTTATGTGAACTGGATGGCCAACAAATAGCCCATGGGGTGCTAGAAAGGCAGCCTGGACCAATGGGAAGAGGAGCTCATCAGCCCCATGGGGAGCAAAAGACCTTGCTCCTTGGTCCCTTTCCTGCCGCTCCTTGGCTGTGTGACTTTGGGGTGATGTAAGGTGCTGCAGAGGGCCTGCAGGGCCGTGGGATAGGAAGACTCTGCAGTATAAAGGATTATCCACAAAGCCCCTTCAAATGCTGGGCTTCCCTAGGGCCATCTGGGGTAGCATTGAATTATCTGTCAGTCAGTCACTAATCAGACATCTCAGAAATGGGAAGGGAAGGGAGAGGAAAGGACACTTTCAATTCAAGTCCCTCTGAGGAGGAAGGGGGCACCGTGCCTGCCCTGAGGGAGGGGAGGGGGAGACAGAGACTCGTGCATAGATCAGTCTCTAAAGAGAATCTGAAGTAAGTAACTTGGGAGGTGCCGCTAATGACTGGGGATATCAGGAAAGGCCTCATGTTGATGGGATTGTTTACACGGAGGTTTGAAGGAAGTTTGGGATTCCCAGAGGGAGCAAGCAGTGAGGAGGAAGAGCATTCCAGGAAGGGGGTATTGCCAGGGCTAAGGCCCAAAGGGGAGAAATGAGCTGGCATGGAGGGCTACTATAAGGGAAGCCTGTTTGGCATTTTAAGGACAACCTTCCTCTGATTTCAGATACTAATATCTCAATCCTGAATTGTTCTCCTAATGTCCTCTCTACAGACAAATCTAAATGACTTGGCCACATACATCAGCATATTGTGAACTAAGTAGCCATGGGTCTGCTCACCCATGGGTCTGCTCACCCGTGGGTGAGCCTTTTGCTCCCACTCTTGTAGCTTAGCTGAGTCATACCCTCCATATGAAGAAAACCACTCCAGTAACACAAGAGAAGTCTGTAGATCTGTACGCCTCATGGCCAACCTTGACTCCAATCTGGAGAAAGGCGATGGGCTTGTTCCAACAGCATTTCTGTGAGCTTTTGATCTGTTTGTTATGTCGCCTGAGAAAGACTTTTTTCAAAGAGTGAGCCCCTTTCTACAGCTGCCTTAGGGTCAGGAGCCCTGGGCTTGGCTCATGCTGCTCAGGGTCAGCGACTTCCCAAATATGTTGTGGCGTTTCACAGCTGTTGTTCTGATCATTCTCACGATCGTCATGAGACATTCCTCAGCCGCCACGTCTTCTCCTCGGCTCATTTTGACAGCTGGTGCTTCCTGCCCCAGGTGTCCCATGGAGAGATGCACCATGTCAGGGTCAGAGCAGAGGTCAGGGAGGCTGGGGTTCAGACACTGGACATGCAGCTACTCACTCTTGGCCTTCGTTTCCTCATCTACAAAGCGGGGATCACAACTCCTATAGCCCCTTCCTCCCATGGTTGTGGCAACGTTTGTCAAGCATTTGGCAAACCCAACAGAAATTCGTGCTACTGCTATGATCACTACCCAACGGGGAAGAAATTCAATTCAGTCACTCCCCTGACAGTTGGCCCAGTGGATGGGCTCAAGCCATAGCCTTGCCCACCAAAGTCCCAACAGCAAAGTCAGGTTGGCCCCTCCCCCTTCCTCTCTCTCCCTCCCTCCCTCTCTCTCTCTCTCCCTCCCTCCCTCTCTCTCTCTCGCTCTCTCTTTCTCTCTCTTTCTCTCCCTCTCTCTTCCTCTCTCTCTCTCTCTCCCTCTCTCTCTCTCCCTCCCTCCCTTTCTCTCTCTCTCTCTCTCTCTCTCTCTCTCTCTCTCTCTCTCTCTCTCTGTCTCTCTCTCTCCCTCTCTCTCCCCAGGTCCGAGCAGCCGTGAGGAAGAGGTGGCGCAGGTGGCAGGATCACCACTCCCTACGGGTCCGGGTTGCCCGGGCCATGTCGATCCCCACATCCCCCACGAGGATCAGCTTCCACAGCATCAAGCAGACAGCAGCTGTCTGATGCTATCACCCCCTCCCACCTTCTTCTCCCCCTCCTCCTCCTTTCTTGGGCAGTTTGACATGGGGTAACAGAGGAGAAAAGGGACCTGGATGGATGGCATAGAAGGAGGGTGATGTCCAGGGAAGTCGGAGTATGCAGTGGGGCTGGAAGATGACTGGGAATGGCCCAACCTGGGGCCAGCAGATCAGAAGAGTTCAGGGAAATTTCATCGAAACCCTCTGTCACCCTCTGGTCCTCACAATATCCCCAGGAGAGAAACAGTAGCTGAATTAGTGTCCCTACTCACCTGATGGGGAAATGGAGGCCTAGATGGTCAGTCAGAGAGGAAGGGAGGAAAGGGGCTGCAGAAGAGCCCTAGTTCAGGCCTGCCATTTTACAGATGGGGAAGCTGAAGGGAGATCCAGACACTCCACAAGGAGGCTGGGGGCAGGACTCAGATCTCTCCATAACTGGTTTTTCCCACTGCACCATTCATGAGATGGCCCTCCCTCTCCTCAGCTGGTTTCCCCAACCTGCTAGAGAGCAGGAACCCCAAAAGCCTTATAGTTTCCTTCCAACCCAGTTTCCTTCCTGTTGCTGTTGAGGCCCATGGCCAGGCCTGTATACATCGGGAGAATGAAGAAGCTGGGGAGGGAGGGAAAAAGAGCCATGTTGGAGGGAGGAGGAGGTGCTGGCCACACAAGCAAAGTGTCTCTTCTGTGTTTGAAACCTAGAAGCCAGGATCCTGGGGACCTCAGCTGACCCTTCCCCTTCAGAAACAGTGTCTCTTGTGTCTCTGGAATAAAGCACACCTGAAGTGTTTTCTGTGTTCATTTAAGACTTCCCCAGGTCACTGAGCCCATCCTGGGTGCGGGGTCTTGGGCTCATTTCCTGGGCAGGGAGGCAGGGAAGAAGGCCTAGTTTGGTTAGAGGGACAAGACTCTCCCAGGAACAATGAGACAGCAGCACAGGACGTTGTGTGACCCAGGGCTGGAGGTTGAGGTCAGTAGGTCAGAGAAGAAATGGGTCAATGCAGACTGGGGTGGTCAGAGAAGGTTGGGTCTGAGCAAAGGCTGAGAAGAAGAGGGACCATTGGACAGAGGGAGGGAAAGGGAAGGACATTTGAGGAGGGGAAATAGATTTTTAAGATGTATTTTAAGATGTAGGAACAGACTGGGAGCATGGAGGGTTGGGGGCCAGTGAAGACAGAGCATTAGCTGGGCACAGCACACCATGACAATGAGCATCCACCATGCCACTTCATGGTATGAAGCACTGTCCTCACAAAGCCTGTGCTACAGAGGCACACATTTCACAGAGGGGGAAGCTGAGCTCAGAGATGGTGACTTGCCCAGGGTGACACAACTAGTCCATGTCTAAGCCAGCACTCAGGCCCAAGTCCACCACGCCTGCCACTAACAACAGAGTCTTGTGGAAGAGAGAATGGACGGGAAGTCCATGTTGACGGCTCAGAGCATCCTAGATTAGGGCTGCAAAGAGACTTCACAGGCCATTTGGCCCATTGTTCTTGCTTAACAGATGGGGAAACAGAGGCCAGACATGTTGTGACTCACTCATGGGTCCTGGGTCCTCTGACACTCCACCCATTTTCCACTGAAGCCCATTGTATCTCAGGAGGAGGGAGGACTTAGTGACTGCTTGGGTTTGGGATGGAAAAAAGGAAAGCATCCGAAGGCCTGCCAGGCTTAGCAGGGGTCAGGGGGAGCCAGGCAGTGCTGTTCCCAGGAGCATTGAATCTCAGGCTCCACCTGGTCCTATGGCCTCCCATCAAGAGTGCATCCAGCACAACCCCAAGGTTCCTAGCCCCACTTTTGGACAGCCCTCTGTGGGAGAGCCAGACCTCCCTAACACTGCTCCTGCTTCTGATTTCCAGGGCCAAGTGGAACCAGGCTAATCCCTCTTCCATGTGACAACATGGAGACCACCCTCATATTGATGATGAAAACAGGGCTACTGGAGGGAGAAATGGGAGTGGGAGCAGGGCCCCAGGAACACTGGGGAAGCAGCAACAAGAGTGGGAGGGGCTGGGGCTTCGTGAAGGTCACTGTCATGACACTCTTAATGCCAGTACATTTTACTCATTTCTCAATTCAACCCTCATTTGTTTTGGCATCTGCTAAGAGGGGAGGGCTATGGTAGGCCCTTGGAGAAACGCTGAGAAGGGCCCAAGTGTGATTCTCCCTCTCTCCCTAAGACTGGTGTGCATGGTCTAGTCATTTGGTCTTGGATTGGCGAATGGTGACACTCAGGGGCTGTGACCTGCCCAGGCATGAGCACAGAGCCTCTGGTCAGATATGGGGAGCTGAGGAGAGGGCAAAGAGAGATCCCTTGGCACCCAAATAGTGATGCTCCTGATGGAGCTGAAATTGCGAGTTCAGGCCCAGGAGTCAAGTGAGAGCTGAAAATCCAGAGAAGGGGATTTGGCTGTACTCAGCAAACATTAACTAAGCACCTAAGCCAGGCTGAGGGTGCGGGTGAGCTGGCGGGGTGCCTACCCAGCCACGGGAAGATTCCCCTAGTGGAATGGGCAAAGGGGAAGAATGGAGGCAGGTGAAGGGGGTGCCGGGAGCTCTTAAAGCTTGGTCAGACCTCCAAGATGCCAAGGTCACATGCTGCTTCCCAGGCCATCGCCAGGCATCCTGACTCTGTCCTCCCCTTGACTGCAATGGCGCTGGAGGTGTGATCCCTGAGCCCTGGGGAAGATGCAAATTACAGGCAGGTCCTGATGCCTGTCCTGGCCTCGGGGGCTTGTTGTCTAAGAGAGAGACAATACTCGGGTGCCTGTGGTGCATAGTGTTACATGGTAAGTATATTCGAAAGAGGGCCCACAAGTGCTCCAGACATGGCAGAGGGCAGGGGACAGGAAGGTTGGCCCTCCATCTTCAAGGAGCAGTAAAAATATTAGAACAAGAAGGGTCTTCCCTCTGGTCCTAAGTCAAGAAGTGACCCCTCTGGCAGCTGAAGGCCCAGCCCTTTCTTCTTCCACACTCTGCCTCCCTTTAGGAGGTGAGACAACAGCTTATCTTCTATAAAGAGTGCGCCTATAGAGGAGAAAAGAGGAGAAGGGAGGGGAGAGGAGAGGGGAGG
>CM053583.1:422249906-422332931 GCA_028627135.1 Pseudochirops cupreus | reverse complement strand
GGGAGGGGAGAGGAGAGGAGAGGGAAGAGGGGAGGGAAGGGGAGAGGAGAGGGAAGAGGGGAGGGGAGGGGAGAGGGGAGGGAAGAGGGGAGGGGAGAGGAGACAGGAGAGGAGAGAGGAGGGGAGAGGAGAGGGGGGCCGGGCTAACCAGAACCATGCCAGGCAGAGCCCAGGCACTCCCTTCCAATTCTCCCTTCAATCTGGCATCATGACCCTACTCATTACTCCTTGAGCCCTTCATTTCATGACTTCCAAATCCTTTTCACTCCACTTTTCCCCAGCTCATGTCTCCACCTTGTTAAGGCTAACAGGAGAGACTTCTCAAATGCCTTAGAGAAATCCAGATTTTTACTCTGTTGGGCATGTGGGCATCTACCAGACTGTCCATGCTGCCCAGAAAGTCAGGAGCTTAGACTGGAATGATCCATTTCTGAAAAAACCGTGTCATGCCACTAAGATCCATGCTGCCCTTTCTAAAAGACCACAAACCATCCTTTCAATATATTTCCTAGGATTTGGCCAAGAACCAAGGTCCAGCTCACTGGCTCACTGGTTGAGGGTTTAAAGAATGTACCTGCTTTTGTACACTTTTCAAATCTGGAACAATAGCTGTAGTTCTTGCAAACCTTTCGTCTGACTGGCTCTTCCAGTGGTCATTCACTTCCTCCTCTCCATGGTCTGAAGTGAATTGCCATGAGCTGCTTTGGTTCTGCTGCACAGACATTGAGCCTCACAAGGCAGTGACTCTTAATCCAATTCAACAAACGAGTCCATACCTGCTGGACATGAGCCACCAAACTTGTTTTTGTTTTAAACTGAGCATCTTCTTCTCCCTTCTCCCATGGACTGGAGATGTGGAAACCATTTCAAAGTAGTAACTCATCTGTAGCTGCAAATCTCTTAGAGACAGGCTGAATTACACATCTTCTCATTGATGCGTGTAATTGATGCCAGCCACAGCAGCTGTCCAGATGCCCAGTACAGGCAGGCGTTTCTAGCTGGCTGGAGATCTGCCTGTGATCAGAGGTAGTTCTGCCATCAGGTAGCTAACACCCTGTGAAGAGGGGATTAAACTGAGATCCCTGGAGGAGAGTAAAGCCCCCAGTGAAGCCCATGTTCTCTGGATGAATGAATTCCTCTTTCTCTGTTATATGGATGCACCAGTAGGCAACACGTCCATCTTTCCTTTTACTTCACTCTTGGCACATCTCATCACACCTGGAAATTGCTTCTGACCAACACTCAGAAATGCTCAAACATCTTCTACTCCCCCAACAGTCTGAAGATGCTACAATGAGATGGGTCAACTGTCAGGCCCAAAGAAGAGATGAGTGGGCAAACCAAGGCATTTTATGAATAGCTCCTGAAAGGAAACTTACCCTTGATTCTTACTTTCAGCACTGATGTATAGAAGTCACTTTTAGGTGACAATCTTTCTGGGGCTGGAAATCTCATTTAAATAAGTTTTCTTTCATTTTCTTCGTGACCACACCTAATGCATATGCCTAATTATTCATATTGGGTGGAGAGAAGTCTTGGGCACCTGAAGACCTTCCAGCATTCACCCAAACTCCGCGAAGTGTGCTATTGACTGATTCAATCATGAACATGGAGAAAAACGCTAGGGGTGAAGCCAATGGTTTTATCAATGAAATCTTAAGCCTTCTCTTTCACTCTCTGGTCTAATTCAAACACGGGGATGACATTTCTAAGCTTCATTCCTCCATATTTGGATCTGGTTGAACAACCAGACCCCCAGAATACTGATTCCTTGATCAATACCAACCAGGAGGAAGGTGCCTTATTGAACAGCAAAGAGCTCGGTCATTGGCCCTGTTATGGGTAATACTTTTCTCAGAGGCTTTGATGGAGACATAGACAACATGCCTATCAAATGCGCACACCACTTGAAGATTGGGAGACAATACTAGCAGAGCGGGTAGAGAGCCCAGAGGCTGTGGGTGGGACTGGGCTGGAAGCAGGTCTTGTGGCTAGGGGGACACCACTGCTCCCAGGGTGTCCAAAGATGGCAGCCATGGCAGTCTGACCTGCCTAGCACACACCAGCACAGCTGCCCCTGCCTCTCCGTTAGGGCACCCCATGTGTCCTTCATAGCATGACACAGCACAGGGAAAGGTCAGCTATGATCACTGTAATGGCTAACACTTGCCTGGAACTTTAAGGTTTGCAAAGCACTTTCCACAGATCATCTCATTTGCTGTTTACAACAACCACAGAATATAGATGCTATTATTAGCCCCATTTACAGATGAGGAAACTGAGACTGGGAAAGTCTGGGTGACCTGCCCAGGGCCCTCAGCTAGTAAGTATCTGAGGCCAGATTGTTTTACTGCAGGCCCAGGGTTTACTTTGCTGTGCCACCCAGCCTACTGCCAGCAGTGCCAGACAGCCCACCTTGTTCAGACTGCACACAAACGCACACCAAGAGTCAGTGCCCTGACCTGTCTGGTCCAAAGGGAGACAAAGGGTGGGATCATTGTCTATTCCCAATATGCTCAAATGAGTCAATGAATGACTGAGACGGAGACAAGAGGTGGCGTTTTTAATTATCCAAAACACTCTCGCCCTTTCCTTTTGCTAAAAATATAATAAAGTAATTAATTGGGCTTCTTAATTAAGCTCTGCCAGGCAGTGGGGAGCAGCCCTTGGCTGGTCTCTGAAGCCCTGCATTAGAATGAGGGAGCCTGGCATCCCTGACCCCAAGGGGCCATGCAAGCCAACACCCACAGTCTGGAGAACTGCCAGGGAGAGACCCAGTGAAGGCAGACAATTATCTTCTTTGTTCTCCTCCCTCCTGCCACCCCCTCTCAGGCTCAGGAGAGGAAGGGATGGGCTGGCGGAAGGGGCATAGGGAAGGGACACTGGCTCTCCTTTCTCCCCCTTGCCCAGCCTCTGCCCACAGATGCCTTTCATCTGGAGATGAGTGACAGGCTGGGCTCAGAGCCATTTCAGGTTTGAGGGTGCCCCACCCCACAACATGGTATGTGTACAGTGGAAAGGGCGCTTGCTGGTTCTGGAGTCAGAGAACCTGCATCTGAAAGCCAGCTCTGCGGGTTGGAGCACGTCCACAGGAAAGCAAGGAGGGTAAGGTCAGCACGTGTGGACACTCAGATCAGCCCACTCACCTGAGCTTAGGCTGGAAGTATTGCTAAGGGGAAAACTAGAAAGAACGCAAAACGTGGTCTTCAAATGCACCAGCTGCCCAAACTTTTCATGTCTAGGACTCCTTGCTAAAGTCAGGAATTGGGCAGGGGGGAGAGGTGGGCTTCTTCTCTTAGTGGCGTCCAACTCTCTATGACCCCATTTGGAGTTTTCTTGGCAGAGACACTGGAGTGGCTTTGCCATTTCCTTCTCCAGCTAATTTACAGATGAGGAAACTGAGGCCAACAGGGTGAAATGACTTGCCCAGGGTCACACTACTAGTAAGTGTCTGAGATTGGATTTGAACTAAGGGAGAGGAGTCCTCCTGACTCCAGGCCCGGCGCTCTGTGTACTATGGCGCCTTCTAGCGGACCTGGGGAAGAGGAGGAGGAGGAGGAGGAGGAGGAGGAGGAGGAGGAGGAGGAGGAGGAGGAGGAGGAGCTACTTCGCCCCCCTAGTCCAAGCTTTGAGCCCTCGGTATCTGTCTGTTGATTAAGACCTGACAGCCAAACAGATACAGTAACGCTTGAGTGAATTTGCATTTAATTAATTACTGGCAGCCTGAGCTTGGGGAGCTGTCCAGGATCCCGCTCCCGGAGGCGCGTCTGCGTTCCCAGCTGACGGACCAAGCCGAGCTCAGTCTCTTACAGGAGCGCAGTAAGGACCCGTCTGTCAGAGCCCGATTCCCCATGGCTGTGGCCGCGGGCCCCGCTCGGGAATGGGAACATTTCATCTGGTTGGGGCCGCTGGCCCCTCTGCAGCAGAGGCTTAGAGAAGCAATGAGGAGGGAGGACATTCCCGGTGTGGGGCACAGCCAATGCGGGGACAGAGATGGGAGGATCACGGTGTCCGTGGAGGGCAGAGAGGGTATGCTGAGGTTCGGAAGGTGCCTGGGGCCAAGCTGCGTGGAGCTTCAGATACCAGTTAGAGGAGCTCCTGGGGCAATGGTGAGTAGGGAGGGAACAGGAGCTTGAGCCCACTAGAGAGTGCTAGGAAAGGCACGTTCTGTTGCCCGGCTCACTTTAGGCAAGCACTCGGTACTTCCGTCTTCTTCCTAGCCCTAAGACGGAGGACGACGCAGCACACACGTGCTGACTCCCGTGTGTATGTGCACATATATACACGCATACACAGACAAGCACAGCCCTGCACAGGACCACCATGGAGACAGCCAGCTCTTCGGGGAATGAAGTAGGGGGCCCCTGGATTCTTGTGCTAGCACACTGCGCACACACAGTGTCCTCCCTGGACACCCAGACCAGCCCAGGGTCACAGACCCAACGAAAGTGAGAAAAGCACCAGCCCAGACTGGGGCTAGGGGAGAGCTGTGCTCACTACTGGGCATGGTGAGACTGGCTGGCCTCCAGACCCCCGTGCTTCCAAGCTGAAAGCTAGCCAGGCGACACCTCCCTTTCCCAGCGACCTTGCTACCTCGTGCCATCCACCTCAATCCCACTCCTGTAGTTTTCCATCCTGTTCTGCGCTCCCCTTCCGTCGCCCTTGGAACACCAACCCACCTGACTGAGTCACCCTTCACAGGAGACTAGGGTCTTCGTTGGCTGGCAGGACTCCTTCCTCCACTCAAAGGTGTGGGTGCCTCCTAGCAGGGCAACCCGAGGTCCACAGTACCTTGTGGCTCTTGGTCCCTAAAAACACACTCGAAGAACCCGTTTAATCTTTGTTTACATTTTTCTATTTATTTATTTTACCTTTAGTTCAAAACAAAGGCACTGAATAAAGCTGACAGAGTAAGGAAGGTAGTAAGTACCAAGCTGTTCCCTGAGCTTCTACCAGTACTGATGCTGCCACTCCCTGGTGCAGACCCTCATCTGTTGAGGACCACAGGCAGTGGGACTCGGACCCTGACAGCTGAACAAGCCCTCCCAGGTGTTTGGCCTGCTGATAGGCCTGGACCAGTTCCCCATCCCCCAGGGAGATGCTCAAGCATACAGGTGTGAGGAGGTCCTCGAGATACGCATGGCACATACACCTGGCCTGGGACAAAGAAGTCCACGAAGTCCACAGGGAAAGCAATCAAGAAGGGTCCTACGAAAGTCTGGAAGCAGAGTAATAAAGTTGGCTCTCTACTTTTACCATTCTGAGAGTTCCCAGAGTTCACCTCTTTTTATGCATTCGATAGTACCTCTGGGTTGGTGATTCTTTCTCAGCTCTGTCTGGGGACCACAGGGCTCCCATACTTTCTCAGCCCTGCTGCAGAACGGCAGGGTTCCCCCAAATTGGCTCCCCACACACCTCCTCAGGATTGGGCTGTGGCTGTAGCTGCAGGGGGTCTGCCTACCTTTAGTCTCTTCCCACTCCAGTCCACCTTCCATTCAGCTACTTACATGATTCTTCTAAAGCCCAGCTCCAACCTTGTCACCTTGCCCTCAATAACCTCCAATGGCTCCCCTTTGTATGTAACCTAACCCTAATTTCAGCCTCCTTACACCTTCTGCCGCTCATACCTTACACACTCTCAGCAGTCCAGTGACCTGGCCTCCTCTCTGGACCTCCGAGGCGCCATCTTCAATTCTGCATGCTTTCCCTGACTGCCCTTTATCTCCCAAATCCCCTCCTTTCTTTTCTCCACGTCCTGGCTCCTAGGGCAACCCCTCTTCTCATCTCTCTCAGGCTACATGCTGTCTCTTGGTTGGCTTTCTCCACCTTAGCCTGCATATATCTTGTTTGTATGCAATCACTTGCACTTCAATGCTCCCGTTAGATTGGGAGCTCCCTGGGGACAGGGGCTGGAATTTTGCCTTTATTTGCACCCCCAGCACTTGGCATCCTGTCCAACCCATCAGCAGTTCACCTGTCTTCGGTCCTGTCTGACTCTCTGTGACCACATCTGGGGTTTTCTTGGCAAAGATGCAGGAGTGATTTGCCGTTTCCTTCTCCAGATGATTTTATGGATGAGGATACTGAAGCAAACGGGGTGAAGTGAGCTAGTGTCTGAGGTCAAATCTGAACTCACAAAGATGAGTCTTCCTGCCTCCAGTCCCAGTAGGCAATTAAGAAATGCTTAACTGACAAAACAGAAATCCACTTCAGTGGGTAAAACACACACACGAAGGCTGGATGCCTAGCTGGTTGGGGCTCCCCATGGACAAATTCTGATTAATATTTTTATCAGTAATTTGGATAAAGGAAGATGGCAGGCTCATCAAAGTTGGGAGTGATGCCCTACACATTGGATGAGTCAGGACCCCAAAAGATCTTGGTGAATCTTAGAATCAGTATGGACAAATGCAAAGTCATACTCTGGTTCAGAAAGTCAGCATCCCACCTACAAGACAGCAGAGGCCCGCGTAGACGGCGGTTTGTCTGGTTCAGCAGTGACCACTCGATCCAAGCGCACAGTCAGAAATAAGCAGGGGATGGTCCCTCTGACCTTGGCCCTGCTCAGGCCAGATTTGGAGAATTCTACTGGCACTGGCCGGCAAGAGAGGGCCCAGGGCAGGGCCACCAGGACAGAGAATAACCTGGTATGGATTCCGTAGAAGCAGCTGGAGAAGCTAGGCGGGCATTCTGGCAGGAAGTGAAAGGGTAACATCTGTACAGCTGTGCCCAGCACTTTTTACAAGCTAACAATAGCTGGCATTCATATAGTGCCCGCTACGTGTGGGGTACTGTGCTTTACATTTGCCATCTTATCAGATCCTCACAACTACCCTGGGAGATAGGTGCTATTATTAACTCCATTTTACAGATGAGGAAACTGAGGCAGGGGTGAAATGATTTGTCCAGGGTCACACAGCTAGTGTCTGAGGCTGGATTTGAACTCAGGTCTTCCAGGCCCAACACTCCATCCACTACCCCATCAGTTGCCCAAAGACTTGTGGGAGCCTTTCTTAAGGGTTAGGAGGCCTGTGGTTCTGGAAGAGGGAGTGCCCCGGAACGAGTAACAAAAAAACCAGTTCAGGCTTGAAGTTGGTGTTGGAACAGGCCTAGCAGTGGCCGGTCTGCCCTCCCTGGCGATCTCCAAGCTACAGCCTGAGCCATCACCATGCCCATCAGGCTGGGCATGAGGATTCTAGACCCGTTTTCTCCACCAACTGCCCTCTTCAAAGGTCTGTCTTTGCCCTCTGAATGATGCCCTGGCCCAGGCACTCTCAGGGCTCACAGGGAAAGCAGCAGACTCAGCAAGGGGATCTGGACTGGACACAAACGGGCACTTTCTAACAGGCAGGGTTGGTTCTTGGTAGGAGACTGACAGGCCAGGTGATCCAGATCCCAGAATCTGCCCAAACAAGCAACAATCAAGAGACAACACCAAGAAGGGCCTCGGGTCTCCGGGGCTCCATTTACCAGGGTTCCCTCTGCCCCTGGGAAGCAGGCGCGGCCATCACGCCCACTTCTCAGATGAGAAAACCACTGATGCACAGACCCAGCCTCTGAGGAGCCACTCCAGGCAGGGCACGTGGCCTTTCTCTGCACACCGGAGCCGGCTACCTCAACCTCTTACTCCCACGTCAGAGAATCGCAAGGGGACGGCGCCTCCTCCTAGAGAAGGCGCCAGGGATCCTCCCTTCCGTTCTCAAGGGGAGACAATTTAGCCCCACTCCCTGAACACAGCTCGTTACTAAGATAACCTCGAGAGAAAAAACCAAGGGGTGCTGAGCTGGATGAGGATGAGGGGGACGCCAGGGAAACTCACAAAAAGGCCAAAGACAGTCTGAGAGATGTTCCAAGTTTATTAGGGCATCACATTCATCTCGAGGTTGAGTCATACAAAAACAAGACCAGAAACATTCAGCTTTTCTGAAAACCTGGGATAAGATCAACAGTCGCTTCTTATAAAGACCCTTCTCAGCCATTCAGTCCTTCCCACACCAAAATACTGCTTGGTACAGTTTCCTGCTGTGGCTTGAACTCAATACACTTTTAGAACTGACTTTGCAAACTTTTTAAAATTACTACTGTGACCACAGATTAGAAAAGGTGATTTATCATGCGATTTAAAAATACAAACACTGAAAAGAAAAAAAAGACATCTGTGTACCTCTGTGGTCTCTTCAGCCAGACAGGGATGGTGGGTTTCCCAGGAGGCCCCTTCAAGAAGCCAACCAAGTAGAGAAGAGGAGGGGTGGGGGAGGGGGTGGTCCCGCCTTCTGCAAGAGGATGAGGCCATGGGGGAAGCTTTTGGCCAGCAAGTCTATGGACTCCCCCTGAAGTAGAATTTCATTCCACTCCATCCCCATGTTGGTTTAAGGCTCCAAGTTACACTTCTTCCAAAGCAAAGATAGTGAGAATCAGGCCCTACCCCCAGGGGGCTTACATTCTGCCAAACCATAGCTTTAAGGTAATCCAGGCAATATCAGTTACCCAAGACCCCAAGAGCCAAGCTTCCCAATGCAAAGCCATGCGCCAAGTGAGAGAAGACCCAGCCCCCCTCATTCCAGCAGGAGGGTCTCCGATAGCCATGGCACTTACATTTGCCACAGACCTTCTGGTCACTGGCTTCTGCAATGCCCAAGACCCCAGGACAGACACCTAAAACAAAGCCTGCTTCCCCTTACGAGGAAGGCTGGGCTTGGCCCAGCTCTACCAAGATGACTCCGTCTTAGGAGCAGATAGCAAGGCTTCAGAAACAGTGAGATGATGGGCCAGTAAGGGGAAAGACAAGCAGTGGTCTACTTTAATTCTTTAGTACAGAGATCTCAAAAACACCTTTCCCAAAGATGAGAGATACCTCTGAGAGTGCCTCCCACCAGGACAAGGTGCTGGGAGACACCTGAGTACTTGGGAGGTTTTATCTCTGGGGAAAAAGTCGTTCCAGTGTCTTGCTAGGTTTCACTGAGATACCAGCCCCGCCAAATTCCCCCAAAACAAAAGTCTCATCTGTCATAGAAGCTTGGCTTGGAATGCCCTGGTGAAGTCCCAGCACTGGGCAGACCTCCCAGGCCTGGGGGGAAGGGCTCCTTCCAGAAAGGACCAGGAACAGAACTGACGCATCCCAGCCTTCACCAGCCCAACCCATCATGCCAGACACACAAGTGACCTGAAAGTATCCAACAGCCCATAGAGCAAAATTGTGACTAACAAAACACACAAATTTGGCCTGAAAGACAAATGTACAGGTGAGGGCAGATGGAACAAAAACACCTCCGATTTCTCAGCAAACACTCAGCGGCCTGGGTCTCGCTGAGCAGCCCTGCAAGCCCCAACACCTTGCTCTCTGCGGGCACAAAGAGCCCAGAGCAGAGGAGGCATCATTGTGGCTCTCTGCCGCCCCAAGCAGCCACCATTCTCTCTGATCATGAGCCTGGGAAGATGCCTAAACAAGACTCCGCACCCCACTAACCTGGACAGTTGGCCTTGGTAGGCCTGAGGCTCCTGGTCTCAGCTTCCCCAAAAGAAGGGACTCCCGGAAAACCCAAGGGCAGGCCTCATGAAAGAACACTCAGGCCACAGAGACATCTCCTTGTCCCTGCAGTCTAGCGTGTGCCCAAGGAAGTCAGGAGAACCACGCGGCCTGGGCACCGTGTGGTCTAGTCAGAGATTTCCACGGACTCCAGAGACTAAGACCGTCAGCCCACAATCACAGAGCATCAGAGCATGATTGGCCTTGGGGATCGTCCTGTGTGAGCCCGTTTTTATGGTGAGAAAAGCAACGGCCAAAAAGACGAGGGCAATCGCCCCGGGCCTCGAGCCCACGTCCTGGAAAACCCTGAGGTCCCAAGAGTCATGGCCCCAGTAAGCAATTGTGTCTTGCCCTTGACAGTGGAACCAAATAGGACCAGGCTGGAAGCTTTGGGGGAGGGTACGCTAAGAAAGTCACTCCCCATGCTAGCCCAGAAAGAAGGGGCGGGCCAAAGGGTGGGGATGCCCGGAGGCAGAAGGTCAGCCTCGCATGGCATGAGGCGGACGGTCTTCTGCCTGCATCAGCCAATCAGCCCAGCCCTAGGGTGAGGGAGCCCAGCAGCCTGGGGGCCATGCTCACACCCACCTCCCCACCCCAGGCCCAACTGTCCTTCCTATGCCCAGAAGAGGCCCGGAGCAGCAAGTTGGGAGAGTTTTCCTGAGATGGGGGTCTGGGGGCAGCTGAGCCCCCCAGGGAGAAGGGCAGGAACAAGCAGCCTGGGCCCAGGGAGCACCGGGGGCAGCAGCTGGCAGAGCCTGGCTGTTGGCCCAGGAGCCTGAAGGCTCTCTTGGGGAAACAACAGCCTTCCGGCGACGAGGACGGTTTTTACAAAGCAAGATGACACACCCTCCCGCTGACAAGAGGTCTGATGTGTGCCCGTGGCGGCAGGACAGACGGACAGTGGGCAGCTGTACAGAAACAAGCAGACAGAGGAGGCCTCAGCTGTGCGCAATCTTTAATTTAACCGTCATTTGTGTTGGGGGCTAAGACCCGGCCCCAGTCCCGCACAGATGGTCACATGATACAAGTTTACGGATTGGTGTCAGCAGGATGAGGAGATGCTGTGAGGCCTAGTCCTCAATCGTGTCCTTCTTGCCTGTCTCCTGCCCCTCAAAGAGAGGGTAGCGGGCCTCCACATCAGCCCAAGTGATGGAGCCATTGGCCAGACTAAAGACAACCTTGGGAAGGTCAGTGATCTGGGGCAAAAGGAAGGAGAGGTTAGTGCATCAGCCCCTGGGTTCCAGCCCTGCCCCTCCCTCAGCCCCACCCCGGCCTTCCCCAGAGCTCCCCTGCCAACAGCTGATAGCGTCTTGTGCCCCAGAGGCAGGCCACAATCAGCAGAATGGCTGCAGCCCCTGGCTTACTCCCAGACCACCCCCCCCCACCGCTCTCAGAGGGGAGCCCCCTCCTCCTGCTTCCCCTTCGGGAAGCCCTCACTCGCCAGGCCCATGGCACAGGCTCGGGGGGGGCCGGGCGAGCGCTCACCCCTGTCCGCAGGGTCATACGCGGCACCCCCCTTTACCTCAGCACGGATCTGGCGCATGGAGTCACGGTCCCTCAGCGTGGCCGTGTGAGGCGTCCTGTTCACGGTGTCAAAGTCGATAGTGATCCCAAAGGCAACCCCGATCTCGTCCGTCCTAGCGTAGCGCTTGCCAATGGAGCCGGAGGAGTCATCCACCTTGTGGGACACCCCGTTCCTGGTCAGGGCTTCAGCTGGGGGTGCACAGAGAGGGGATGAGAAGCGTGCCCGCTGCTCGTGATGCCAGAGAGCCCACTGAGCCTGAGACTACGGGAGAGGCCCCACCTGGGAGACTCAGCCCAGGGGCAGGGGGTCTGCTACCCTCTGTGCCTCAGTCTCCCCATCGGTAAGAGAAGTGGGAAGGGCCTTTCTGCTATAGCACACCCGGCACTACGAGGAGCTGAAAAGGACTTGGTCCAGACATGGCTCCATCACAGGCCCACCCACAGCCACCTTCCCACAAAGGGCCTCAGCAACTCCTAAGAGCCCAAAGGGAAACCGCAGACCCTCCACACCAGAGCAGCGAGCTGGCAGTGGCAAAAGAGAGATGCACACATGTGCATGAGCTCACACCCACATATGCACGTCCCCCACACACAAAGGTTCACAGCTACACACATGCATCCACAAACACAGGCTCATGTTCACACACACACACACACACACACACACACACACACACACACGTGTCCACACACAGGGGCTCACACACATATGCATGCCCACACACACAAGGGCTCACACGCACACCCACGTGTCCACACACAGGTTTGTGCCCACACATGCATGTCCACACCCAGCAGCTCATGCCCACATGTGTCTACACACAGGGGCTCACACCCACACACACATGTCCACACTCAGGAGCTCACACCCACACGTGTCCATATGGGAGTTCACTCACACAGGCTCACACCCACATGTGCATGTCCACATACACGGGGGCTCATGCCCACGTGTGTCCACACACGAGTTTCACACTCACATGTGCACGTCCACACACAGGAGCTAACACCCACAAGCGCATGTTCACACATGTGTCCACACACAGAAGCTCAGACCCACATATGCATGTCCACACTCATGTGTCCACACACACACACACGGGGGCTCATGCCCACACACGTGTTCATGCTCAGCCCGACCCTGCTCAGCCCTGGCTGGACCCACTCACACAACTCCTTGACGAAGGGCATGAACTCCTGGTTCTGGCTCAGCGGGAGGACGGAACATTTGAACGGAGCGATGACGGCAGGAAAGCTAAAGAACTGGATGAGGAAGAAGGGTCAGGAAGTGCCAACCCGCGAATCACCTGGGGCCCAAGAGTCCCGCCATGCCCCGTGGCCCTGGGCCCTGACCCACTCCAGGGGCTGCAGACAAGGAGTGAGAGTCCCCGGGGCACCCACAAGCGGAGGGACCCGCACCCTTCTGCTGGCAGCTGGGCATCCACCAAGCACTTCCTGGGTACCGGGCATGCGGCTCAGCCCCAGAGACAACTCAGTGGCAGAGAGATGATAGCGAGAGGGGAGGCCGCTGGTGACAGATGACAAGATGGCATCACGGTCAGGACAGCCAGAGACAATGACATGGACAGATGGGACAGAAACAGACACTAACACAGAAAGCTGCTCCTGCACAGACTCCTCCAGGGGACGGCAGGCCAGGCAGGGTGGGGAGGGGCAGCACAGGATGATGGTCCCCTTCCAAACCCATTACCTACCGTTCTCTGCTCGTCCCCATCACGAACACAGAACGTGTGCTCAAACACCGTGTACATGATCCTGCCGAGACCAAAGGACGGCTCGATGACATTTGGAACAATCTCTTCAACTGAAAGAAGAAAAGAGACCCCCGGTCAAGACCCCCAGTCGAGGACAGGGAGACCCGGGCCCCTCAAGCCCCGCCCCCCAGTCCCCAAGGAGCTTCATGCACTGGGGACTTCCTGTTTGGGAAGGAGGCCACCAATGGCCATCTTCCAGGAAGAGTGTCAAGGTCACCCCAAGGCACTGCCCATTGTCCAAGCATCCTGGGGAAGGGGAAGGGACAGTCTCACTGAACCTAAGGGGAAGGAGTCAATGACAGTAGACACCGCCCTGTAGGTGTGTCCCTGTAGGGGACAGTCCTGTACCTCGGGGAGCTGCTGGCAGCTCTGCCCCACCAGTGACCCCCAAGCACAGTGTGCCACCCATACCCCCAGAAGTCCCACTGGGGAAGAAAGCACAGGAAACTCTGGCTCCACACCCACCAGGCCTGGGAAAAACCCTCCACCTACTTAGTCTGACACAAGTTCCCAGACCCGGGCCCAGCGAGCCTGGGCACCCCCCCTTCTGCACCGCTCATCCTTTAAAGATCAGAGACCCAATGAAAGGGCATCAAACCCACCAGGGACGTCGACCACGTCCACTCGGCACTCACCATGGAGCGTCTTCTGGAATCTCTGCACGCTGACCATGTCCTTGGTCACCTGGAACGTTTTCCCTTCTGTTTCAAGAGTGAATTCCCTACAAAAACCCAAAGTGCCTCCTGTCAGTCAGGATATAGACAACTCTGTGTGTATCACGCCCACACACGCATATATAAGTATGTCAGGGGGTGTGCACGTGAGAGTCTGAGTGTGTGTGTGAGCATGTACATGGGGGCATGTGAGTGTGCGAGTCGGGGTCTGTGTTTGTATGTACATGGGGGGTAGATATGAAAGTGGAAGAGCATGTGTGTGTGTAAGACAGGATGCATGTACAATCTGTGTTTGCGTGTGTGTGAGGCATGTGTGTATACAAGCATGTATTGTGACTGAATATGTATGTATATGCAGGCAGTGCTGAGCATATGTGTGTGTGTGTGTGTGTGTGTGGAGGCACATCAGTATGTGTATGGAATATGGGTTTGCATGTCTATCTGTGTAGGGGTGTGTGAGTATATGAGCGTGCAAGAAGGGATGTACACATGGGTGTGTGTGTGTGTGTGTGTGTGTGTGTGTGTGTGTGTGTGTGTGTGTGTGTGTGTGTGTGTGTGAGATGTGTACGTCAATATGTACTGACTAATTCAAACAGCAGAGGCCTCATGGGTATATATCCAACATTACAGAACCCAGAGCAAGGTTCCCCCCCATCCCCAAGGCTGTTGGCCAAGGCAGGGTCCCTTCAGGAAGCAACCTGAGCCCATGCTCACCCCTTCTCATTGAGCAGATTCTCCATCTCAGTGACGTAGGCCTCATCACAAGCAGCGAGGTAGTCCAAGACCAGTCGGGCATCTTTCTTGTAGGCCCTGCCAATGGCGGCTTTATTTGACTCAAACTGAACCACATTCATCGTTCTGTGAGAGGTGGTCAAGGATACCGGACAAACACATAGACCAGGAGAAGCTTAGAGAAGCAGATTTTATCACCTAACAAAATCTGTTCTTTTTCCTAAATGACTTCTGCCCAACCCTGCCATTTTGTTTTTGAAAAAGCCAGAGGACTAAAGACAGAGTATTGACCTGAGCCCATGCTGTTATCCCCATTAAGAGAAGTGCTGACCCCCAGACCTTGCTGGCGAGTGGCCCCCATGTCCCCAAAATAGAACATACCACTTTCCTGACTAGACTCAAATGCAGGGAAAGGCGCTTGTCCTGAATGCCCAACCCTGGCACCTCAATCCGCTCTCCACTCCAATCTGCTTCCACCACTTGCCAATCGGCACAGTCCTCGGCTTTCTCTCAGTTTTCCAGGCCCTTTGCAATCTGGCATATTCCAGGTAGGCTGCACATCTCTCTTTCACACACTTGACATATCAGTCCAACCCGCCTGCTTGCAGGCCTCCATACACACACACACCCATCATTCACCTCCATGCCTTTGCATAATCTGTCTTCTATATCTAGCACACACTCTCTGGTCCTTATTCTGACCAGACACCACCTCCTACAGGCAGTCCATCCTGATCCTGCTCTGGCCTCTCCATCTGTCCCCACCCTCTCATCAAGAATCCCACTTTATTTCCTGGATGAATGTTCTGGGTACCTGTGGCTACCACCCCCTGGAGGGGCAGGTACTGTTTCCTTTTTGCCCTGGCACCCCCAGTGCCTAACAGTGTCGGGTTCCACAGCAGAAAAGGAAAGAGTGCCACACTGTCCCACACCAGCTAACCCCCCAACTCCTCAGTCCATGCCATGGCAGAGGTTCCCAGCTTCACTCCATCCCAAAGGAAGGAAAGAAGGCTTTGTGTGGAGGTCACAGCAGAAAGGATATGGGCTCCTTGAGCAGCTTTTCTGCCACCAGTGGGACTTTGGTGGCCTTTGAGTGGCAGGAAAGGTCATAGCAGGAACGGTCGGCACATCCAACAATCTCAATCCAGCCCTAGGACAGAAGCATCCAGAAATCTCTGCTCTCCAATGTGTGAGAACAACAGTCATTCCCCAAATGACCAATGGTCAAAGGACACAAATGGGAGGTTTTCGGACAAAGAAATCAAAGTAATCAATAGCTGTGTCAAAAAGTGCTCTAAATTATTACTGATTAGAGAAACACATATTAAAACAGCTCTTAGGTACCACCTCACATCCATCGGATTAACTAACATGACAGAAAAGGGAAATGACCAATGTTGGAAGGGATATGAGAAAACTGGGACACTAATGCGTTGTTGGTAGAGTTGTGAACTGTTCTAGCCATTCTGGAGAGTAATTTGAGACTATGCCCAAAGGGCTATAAAACTGTGCACACCCTTTGACTCAAGAATACCTCTACTAGATCTGTATCCCAAAGAGATCAAAGGCAAAGGGAAAGGAGCCATATGTACAAAAGTATTTACAGCAACTCTTCTGAGGTGGCAAAAAACTGGAAATAGAGGGGATGCCCAAACGCTGGGAAATGGCTGGCGAGTCGTGGTACAGGATGGTGATGGAATACCACAGGGCTACAAAAGATGAAGGAGATGGGTTTAGAAAAACCTGAGATGATTTGTATGGACTGATGCAGAGGGAAGCAAGCAGAACCAGGAGATCACTGTGCTCAATAACAGCCACAGTGGGAAGATGATCCTCTGTGAAAGCCTCCACTACTCCAATTGACACAGTCCCAAAGGACTCATGGTAAAAAGTGCTCTCCCCCCTCCTAAGAGCTGGTGGGTGCCACGTGCGCACAGAAGCAGACTTCTGTAGCTTTCTAGCTTTTTTCATTTTTTTGCAACATGGTTAAGATGGAAATGACTTCACATCACAAATGATAGCACACTGCCTGTCTTCTCAACAGGTGGGGGAGCAGTGTGGGAGGTAGGGAGGGAAGGAATTTGGAACTCAAAATTTTAAAAACTGAGTGCTAAATGAACAAATAGTAGGCTTTCGAACCAAAAAGAACTCACTGTCTCTGGCCTCCTTCCACTAGATGCGCTGAGCCAGTGACAGGAATTCTTGTTATTACACCACCCTGATGATTTACTCTAATTTTGCAAATATGGTTGAGCCAGAAAATGCATCACCAAACTGCATGACCGCAGGCACCTCCAGGAGCAGGCCCCACATCCTGCCTTCAGGTCTCCACAGACCTGAATGTGGCATTGGGGAGTCAGCTCATGCTAGACCCAGGGCCCACCTGTCTTTGCTGGCTCTGCATGGGCAATGTGCCTAGGAACAGAGGCCTCATGCAGGCTCCGTAAGGGAGGCAGACCTGGGAAGAGGCAGACTGCAACCAGGCACGCCTTCTGCAGGGCAGGCGGCTTGGCTTAGGGGAGTGCCTCCCCAGCCTGGCCACAGCCCTGCTTACAGACCCTCCCCCAAGAAAATGATCGAGGGGTATCAATGTGCATCAGTGAGGGGGGTGAAGCTGCGGGTCACTGACACACAGGCAGGCCAGAGAACGGTCTAGAGGTTTGAGGTGGCTTAATTCTAACAAAGGAATCACGCATCTCCTCAAGAGACGCAGGATAGGCTGCCTTACTTTCATTTCTGTAATGAAAATGAACTAAAGAATGGGTGGGATTGGATTTTTAAAATGATCTGCAAATAACAGCACTCAAAACAGTTAGGAAGAAACCATAACTTTCTCAGAAATCTACTGCTCCCCCCATCTACTCCAGAAACCCTCCTGCCACCTATCACACACACTTCCATCTCTTGTCAACTGGGGTGTGTGGCTTCTACCCTAAAAAGAATTAAGAGGAAAATGCCCAGAGCCCAGCATAGAGTAGGCGCTTAACTGATGGGCAGGGCAGACCCCTTCTTGAGATCCTTGGGAAAGCAGCAGGGTAGACCTGGTTCAGGTCAGCACTGCACCATCTTGGATCAGGGCACCATCTTGCATCAGGGATCCATCATGTCATCATGGATCAGGGTGCCACCTTGGATCAAGGCTCCATCACATCATGTTGGATAAGGTGCCATCTTGGATCAGGCTCCATCACACCATCTTGCATCAGGGTGCCATCTGGGATCAAGGCTCCATCACACCATCTTGGATCAGGGAGCCATCTTGGATCAAGGCTGCATCATACCATCTTGTATCAGGGCTCCATCTTCAATCAGGGCACCATCATGCTATCTTGGAACAAGGCTCCATCTTGGACCAGGACACCATCATGCCATCTTGGAACAAGACTCCATCACACCATCTTGGATCAGGGTGCCACCTTGGATCAAGGCTCCATCACACCATCTTGCATCAGGGTGCCATCTGGGATCAGGGCACCATCATGCTATCTTGGAACAAGGCTCCATCACACCATCTTGGATCAGGGTGCCATCTTGGATCAAGGCTCCATCATACCATCTTGGATCAGGGCTCCATCACACCATCTTGGATCAGAGCACCATCCTGGATCAAGGTTTCAGCTCCAATCCCACAGCCCTGCTTGAGCTCTCTTTCCAGAAGTTTGCAGGATTCCTAGCACAAAGTCTGTTCCATTTTTTACAGCTGTCATAATATACACACTTTTCTCTTACAAGTATTGGATTTCTTCCACAAATACTTGAAATCCTACTTCAATTCCAGGCCTGGCTATAAGGGCTGAGAAAAACACAAGCTTGCTATCAGGGAGCCCACAATCTCCTGGCCCCTTGCACCCAATGGCTGCTGACACCTTCCCCTCCTCATCCTAAAGGTCCCGAAGCACCATGGAAATGGCCACGCTCCCTAGAGACCTGAAAAGACCTCTACTTACGTAGGACGTTTTGGCCTCAGCATCCCAACAGTCACAGGCATAGTGAGCCATCTCATTGTCCATGTGCTGCCGGAATCGCAGCTTCTCGGGGGACACACCGACCTTGGTGAGGTAGAGGTAGATGCGGCCAAGGAAATAGCCCAACACAGAGTTGTTGATCACGCCCTGGAATGCACACAGACATGAGACCCCAATCAGTGCAGGGGCCTTCTCGTGATCCACGGTCTGTGCCCATGCTCTGCACACAGCACTGCAGGTTGGGGACCAGGTTGCAAGGAAGATGGAAATGCATTTTTTAACAGCTTTTCTTCCTCTACCACTGAGTAGTTCCTTGTACTGCACAGGAGGCATTTAAATAAATGTTAGAAGAGCCCTCCAACAGGAATGAATGGATTTTAAACCCTGTTTCTACTAAGCTTAATATCCAATTCACTTCTCCTATTCACTAAGCACCTGGTCCTCTCTGGCCCATTTTTTCCATTGCTCCCTCAGGACACCGTGGCCCAGGCCAGGCCCGGCTCAGCCTCAGGGGCCAAGTCAGGGAACAATTCCATCTGTGGGGTAGCTAAGGAGGCCTACTAGTCTCCAGGGACAGCCCAGTTATGGGATCCAGTCCAATGGAGCCAGCTGTCCAATACAGTCACCCGTGGTCCCACACTAGATGCCACAGGGTTTGTACAAAGCCCCTAGACTTGGGGTGAACAAAGCACTAGCCCTGGAGTTAGGAGGACCTGGGTTTAAATCCAGTCTCAGATACTTAATACTTACTAGCTGTGTGACCTTGGGCAATTCACCTAACCCCAATTGCCCTGCCCTCTCCCTTCAAAAAAAAAAAAAGCAAAGAAACAAAAACAAACCAACAAAGAAAGCCCTTAGACTTGAATTCAGCCTTTCTCTGACTTCCGTTCTCAGCAAAATTTCCACCCATGGGGCAGGTTCCAAATTTCAGTATCCTCATGATTGCCAGTCATTTTCCCACTAACCAAAACTTGCGATGAGCCAAGATCTTTAAAGGGAGAGCTCCCTGGCCACACCCCAGAGGCCCAAGGGCCTCCAAGGTACAACGGAAGCCCTCAATTTGAGAGGAGCTACCAGCCCTCATCACCCACTGCCAGGGGAGTGGCCAAGATGTCTTTCCTTACCTGCTCCACCGCGTCCCCGAGGCGCATCTTGTGCGCAGACTGGCCGCTGACCTGGGCTCTCGCTGAATACAGGGAGATGCTGAGGTCTGCCACGCTCTCAAACTTGGGGTGGTGCTTCTCCTTGGGGTCAACAAAGTGCTCGATCTCTGCCATCGTGAATTCTCTAAAGCCAAAGACAAGAGCCAATGACGCCACCATCTGTGTGAGAGGAAAGCTTCGACCGCTGAGACAATCAGATGTTCCGGGTGACCACGCCGAGCCCAGGCCCCAATGTCGCCCAGGGGGAAGTGACGAGAGCTTGGGAAGACAAGAGCGCTTCGGAAAGTAATCACCTCCTGCTTCAGCGGCCCCTGAGAATCCATCAACCACTCCTCCCCCAAAGAGCATCACCATGACCGCCTCCCACAAAGGCCACTGGGCCACCATGAGGAGTCACATGGCCCCCAGAGAGGCCACAGAAGAAGGCTAAGGGGGAGCAGCACAAGGGCTTGTTCTAGGCAGCTTCCTAAAAGGTTTAAGCATGGAGAAGAATCATCACCATCATCATAGTAGCTAACATTTACATGGCGCCTACTATGCACCTGGCCCCATGCTGAGCGCTTTGTGGCACCTACTATGCACCCGGCTCTGTGCTGACCCTTTTAAAATATCGCAAATTTGATCCTCAAAACAACCCTGGGAGGTCAGGACTGCTGTTACCCCCAGTTTACAGATAAGGATGCTGAGGCAGACAGAGGAGAAGAGACTTGCCCAGGGTCATTCAGGCAGGAAGGGTCTGAGGCTGAATCTGAACTCAGGTCTTCTCACCTCCAGGGCCCACACTCCACGACATGTGGCGGCTCATAGTGGCACCCCATTACCAATTAAGAAGCCGCCCATGGCGCCATCCTCGTGGACTCAGGAAGGAAAGCAGCAGCTGCTTTTCGGCTGCATTAGAACAGCCTGGATCTCGGCCCCGCACAGCCGACCACAAGGTTCCCAGGGGATGGGCAGGTGGCCAGCTCGCGAGGTCCCGATGTGCTGCACTGGCCACGGGCCAGGCGAGCACAGGCGGCCAGAGGCGGTCCCTTTGATGCCTGTGAGGCCACTACAGCCAAAAGCAGATTCCCGTCAAAGATGGTAATCACATTTCTCATTCACGTGGTACAGCGGCAGATGGGGGCACCACAAGCCCAGTCAGGAAGACCTGAGTTCAAATCTAGCTTCAGACACTTCCTAGAGGTCTGAGTCTGGACAAGTCACTAATCACCTGTCTGCCTTAAATTCCCCAACTGTGAAATGGGGCCAAGAGCATCCCCCCTTCCCGGGCTGGCATAAGCATCCAACAAGGCACTGTCTGTAAGGCCCTGGCACATAAAGTGCTCAGCATGGGGCCAGGCGCATAGTAGGCGCCTGACTTTTTCTTCCTTCAAGGCTGCATTTAATAAAACGGCTCTTGGGCCTCGCTCCCTAACCCAGCATCCGTAAGCGCTTGGCACGTCCCCTCCAGAGCCTCTGCTGTCCAGCCCTGCTGAGGCTCACTGCTCTTGAAGCCACTGCATTTCCAGGTATCGGAGCAGGAGCATCAGCCAGGCAACAGAACATCCTGGATTCTGCCTGGCACGAGGGCCGTCCGCTCCTCTCGGTGCGACTTTCTGGGAGCCCGCCCCTGGGTCGAGACTGGGCAAGGACCAAGCAAGGCCATGCACATACAGCACTTACTCTGGCACTGGCCTGGCCTCTGGGTCCACACAGGGCTGCCATGACTGGGGCATCAGGGTCCATGAGCCCTGTTGCCAGGTGCTGACCACCCCGCCAGGGATGAGCAGCACTTGCTCTGCCAGCCACTCATCTGCCCCGGGGCCCGGCAAACAAAGGGGCCTCAGGCCTCACGGGCCCATAGAGAATGAGACAGTACCTGACTCGAATCAGTCCGGAGCGAGGGGAGATCTCGTTCCGGAAGGAGCTGCCGATCTGGGCAGCAGCAAAGGGCAGTTTTCCCTGGTTGAATTCCAAAAGCCGCTTGAAGTTGAGGAAGATCCCCTGGGCGGTCTCTGGCCTCAGGTAACTGGAGACAAGAAGGAAGCAGCTGTCAGGACAGAGACAACCTCCACCGCTGGCCATCCCTGGGTTCCAAGGAGCTGGAAGTTCTGGCCCCTCCAGCATCTCTAACCCACCCCTCTATAGGAACAACGGCCATATTAGCCAACAGGAAGCGGTGATCCGCAGGCACTTTGCCAAGACCACTCAAGCCCAGGGAGGTGGCTGCAGGCCGAGGGCAGAGGACACGAGAGCTCAACGATAAACAATGACAGATCAATGCCCAGTCGCAATGGGTCGCGCCACAGGAAGAGGCTTTATCTGACACAGCAGTCAGACCTGGCCGCTGCCAGGTCCTTCCCAATGTGATGCCCACGCTTTGAAGCGCACCACAAACACAGTGACGATAGCCCCATCTGAAGAGGCCCAGGTTAGGACACACTCGCTCACTCTCTTCCCCTCCTCCCACACACACACACACACACACACACCAGGTCACTGTGAGATGGCATGCGGTCTCAGGGTGGGAGGACACACATGCACTCCCTGCATGGGGCCTCAGGACAGGTGACATACCCAGGCATGTTCCCTCCAGGCCCGATGAAGGTCTTGAACATTAAGTTGAAGGACACAGGGGGGGACAGGTCATTTCCAGTCAGGGGGGACTTGACGTTGTAGTTGACAAAGAGGTCTGCGAGCTCCTGCTGCCCGTAGTTGTCCAGCTGCCGAGGCACACAAAGGCACAGCGGTCAGTTTAAGAGCCTGTCTACACAATCCCCATGCACCAGCAAACAGCTGCCCCTGAGACTGACATGGAAACGGCACTCCCCTCTCCTGGCTGGGCTCCAGGGAGCCACCAGAAGGGAGGTCCCTTCCACGACCACGCAGGCTCATGGTTCCCCAGTGTTCGCCAAGTGACTGAATCGCTGCCTAACAAACAGGGGAGCCCACAGGGCAGTGGAGAAAGGAATCTGAGGATAAAGCGATGAACATACACTGCAGGACCCCAGAGCGCAAACCACCAGCAGGAGAAAGGACACTGCAGAGGCTGGCAATCCTCGACAACAACATAAACCAACAGTGGCCTTTTCTCACCTCTCTTCACTTTCCATCAAACACAAGGAGTTCTCATCCTGTCACCTGCCACATGCCTCCACCCAAACAGCAGCTCCCAAGGCCCCCGACTGCTCCCTGTTGGCAGCTGCCCGGCTCTCCCACCAGCCTAACGCTGGGTGCTGAGTCCCAGGGAGTGTGTGGCAGTTAGCTGTTGGAC
Source organism: Pseudochirops cupreus (assembly GCA_028627135.1). Lineage (NCBI taxonomy): Eukaryota > Metazoa > Chordata > Mammalia > Diprotodontia > Pseudocheiridae > Pseudochirops > Pseudochirops cupreus. The sequence goes on along the minus strand of CM053583.1, from coordinate 422,310,319 downwards.
CCTGCATCAGACCTCTGAGCCTCGGTCTCATCTGTATAATGGGGATCCCAATAGCACCTCCATTCCCAGGGTACCCCAAACCGCATGGAGACTTTGGGATGCCTGGAGCATGCTCCAAAACCGCGAGCCAAATTCCTTGCAGGGCCCACCTCCCTTTGAGACCACCCCAGCAGGAAAGGAAAAAGGACCACTTCAACCAAGGAAGCCCTTTCGATCTGGTGTGATGTTGTCTCTCCAGCGGTGACCCACGATCTTATTAGCCAAGAGACAAAATGCTTCCCTTGTCCTCAACCCTTGACCGCTGCCCTCAGAAGACTCCCCTCTCTGACCCACTCCTGGCATGGATCCCCATCCAAGACCCACCCAACTGAGTGTCCACCCAGCTCCCACAGGCAACCCCACAGTCCCTCCTGAGGGGGTGTCCTGCAGCACCAGCTTCCTAAAGATGGGCACCCTGCCCTGGATGTCCCATCATCCCCCAACCCACACCCATAAGAACTGTTCTGCCTCTTCAGGATTCCTCAGGCCACAGCCAAGTCACGTGGACTCTCTCCCAGCTTCTCTTGACTCCCCCCACCTCTCTCTCCACTCTCAAGGCTGCTGGTCCCCCCAGCTTGGGCCCTCCTCACTTCTTCCCCAGTCCCAAACCTCCCCCAACGGCCCTGCCCACAGCTTAGCACCACACAGCACAGGACAGACACTACTAGGGCTGAGTGGGGCTGACAGTGGCCCAGCCCAGCCATGTGTGGGTGCCCACCCATCAACCCTGCTGTCTCCTGCATTGGAACAGGAGCTCTGTGAGGGCAGCCAGCCCACTGACATGGAGTTAAGCACTACAAACCCAGTGTACAGAGGCTGTTTTATAAACTTAGTTTCTCTACTAGAGAGTTGTGGCTCGAAAAGGAAAACATGGGTAGGAGAGAAAGGAGCTGAAACATCCCCTCCCAAGGCATGTAGCAGGAGGCAGCTCCCAGGGGCGCAGGCCGAGAGGGCACCTGAGGCAGGTCACAGACCCAGGAGCCAGTGCAAGCCAGACCCCTGGTCTGGAGCACAGGAAGCTACCCTGGGCCTGGCTATGCTTGCATGAAGGGACCAATCTCCCAGCAAGTCCCCAATGTGTCCTGACTGACCAGGAGGCAGGCCCAGGCCCGGCCCACTGGGAAGCTTTCCAGAGCACTCACCTGGATCAAGACGCTTTCCATCTCAGACTTTTTCTCAGCCGAACATTTCTTATCAGACATTAACTTCTGCAGGTGAGCTATGAACAGAGAAGGCATGGTCAGCCTTACTGCCACAACCCAGGGCAGCGCAGACCAGCCTAACAACAAGCGTATCACCCCTTCACGATGCCAGGCTTGGCTCATGCGAGGACGGTTACCAGGGGACAAAACCAAAGCCTGCTGGGGAGGAAAGAACGCATGTGCAGCTCTGCAGCATCAGTCTGGCCCTTACACTAACTTCTAGTCCATATTTAAATGGCAAATCAAGCAAAATTAAATGGAAAAATCAGAGTGACCAAGCTTAGGAAAGAGAGAAGGCACACCTCCCCCATCCCACTTCTGGGAGGAGGTGGGGGGCTATGGGTGTGGAACAGGGCATACGTCAGAGCCATTCAATTGTGTCTGATCGCTTGGTCAAGCTCTGACAAAGGCAATCACAGACAATTCAAGCAGTGATCCTGTTGAAAAGGCAGCTGGGACAGCGTCTGAAGCCCCCACATAAGCCTCTAGAGCAGCAGTTCTCAGCCTTCCTGATGCCGCAACTCTTTCATACAGTTCCTCATGTTGTGGTGACCCCCAACCATAAAATCATTTTCGTTGCTACTTCATAACTGTGATTTTGCTACTGTTACGAATTATAATGTAAACATCTGATATGCAGGATACGTTGTTACAAACTGAACATCACCCACAGGCTGAGAACCGCTGCTTCAGAGGGTGAAAGGGGGAGCCCCACACCCCCACACACGCCTGGGCTCATGGGTGCCTGTCTGAAACAATGACCCCACCTTTCAGGAGGTGATCGGCACGGAAGCATTCCCCACTCTTCACGTCCTTCACCATGAAGTCGGCAAACTTGTCGACGTGGCCAGACGTCCTGCAACGACAAGGGGCCAGCTGGAGCCCACACGCCCTCGAGGGTGGCCGAGAGGCACCCGCCATGGGATAGAGGCCTTTCTGTGCACTGGTGCTCACTGGCATTTCTTTACCCAAGGGGCTGGGTGGCAGGATAGAGGCAGGCAGCTGGCACTCCAAACCAATTCTACCAGAAACGCCACCACCCAGCAAGCTAGCACTCTGTAGGACCAGGCAAAGGCACTGATCTAGCAGCACAAAGACTCAAGTGCCAATCCTGCCTCAGACACTGACTGCTGCTGCGACTGTGGGCCTCAGCTTCCTCCTCTGTAAAACAAGGAGGCCGGACGTCCCAGCTTCCCAGGTCCCTCCCAGCTCTAAATCTATGCCCTTACAATAGCTGCCTCTTTGGTAGGCACTACACCCAGGCGGCGCCCATCTGGACGCACTGTGCCCCCAGGATCTCAGCGGCCTACTGCCCGCCCCAGATAGACTGAGAGCTTAGAGGCTGGCCCAGGGGCCCAGCCAGCACACACAGCCACAGCAGCAGCTGTGAGTGGGCAGCAGATGCCCCCCTGCCTACATACTTGAGGACGGGCTCCGGGGTGAGCATCGTGCAGTCAATCTCCAGGATCTGCTCTTCCTGGATAAAGTGCTGCCGCCACAGCTGGATGATGTTGTTCTTCAGGGCGCAGCCCACAGGTCCCAGGTCATAGAGGCCGCTGACCCCTGGGAGAAGAGAGAAAGGAGTATTGCAGACTGGACCCAGGCTGGGCCAGGGCCAGGGCCCCTGGGCGACAAGCTCACGAGGCCGATGGGATGCCTGTGTAAGGAGCCTGCCGACGCTCTCAGCAAAGTCTAAGGGAAAGACGGACAGATGCTGGGAGTGTGCGCCCAAGGGGGCTGGACTTCAGCTCCCTCTCCCACAGACCTGGAGTCACTGCTCCTACATCACCCAGCCAAAGAAGTGAATGAGGAACGTGCTCTGGAAGCTGTTAGTAATGACCGACTTAAACCTGCAACGGCAATGTCTCTGATGCCAGTTTGGACACTGGCACCACCTTTCAAATCTCAAGCCCCTGGCTTGGTCAGACTGACACAGTTAGGACAGTCACAAAAGTGCTGCCTTTACATGGATTCCTGCATCTGGCTCTCCCTCCTAAGCACACGGTGGCAGCCCATGGTACCCACAGAGATAAGTAAAAGAGAAAAGACTAACCCCCCACCCCCCCACCCCCAGCCTGAGCCCAGAAGGCCCAGGCCCAGATTGCTCCGAGGGAGCACAACTGTGGGGGACATGGCAGCCTTCCCGTAGGCCCGCCAGGCCAAACCACCAAGCCCCCCAACCCTCCCTCCACTGTTATGGCAGAAAGAAATCTAGGCGGAGGAAGGGCTTGTCTAACCTGCATGGCTAAACATTCTCACACCACACACAATCCTGAGACAGGGAGGCAGGCCTGGAATGGGCCAGAGGACAGGAACCCCGGCCCCCAAAACTGGGCCCTGACACCCTGGACAAAGGCTACCTCAATGGATGCTGGTAACAGAACCATGACGCAGAGTCCAAGCAGAGAGGCCTGAGCAGAATCACCCCCAGTTATACTCAGAGCTGGGTCAGCCTCAGCCCCACCCTGCCACCCTGCAGGGAAGGGGGGGAGGCTAGAGACAAAGAGAGACCCCTCGGCCAGGTTGGGGACCACCCCTGGAGATCCCCGAGCCAAAGAATGGAGCCTGAAAGGACCTGTGGCAGCGGGTACCTCGAGGAAACAAGAACTGAGCTGGCCCCTGATGCCCCCCAATCCAAAGTCCAGAGCACAATGAGTGGTGCCCACGCACCTCCATAAATCGCAAAGGCCTGGTCGTAGAAGAACCTCCGCTTGAGGGCATCCTCCATCTTACCGCGGTCCACGAGGTCATCTTTGGGCTGCAGTGCCAACTCCTGGAGCCAAAGGAATGCCAAAGTCATGAGTGCTGGCCAAGGGCACAGGCCGCCCCCCTCCCTCCAATGTGTATCTGTAAGGAGTCTGGATTTTTCATCAACATTTATTGGGCAAGACTAGCCTTTGTCAAGAATTAAACTGCACTCTTACATCTGTGGAGCCCCAGGATGACAATTTAGGTTAACAACCAGGAAGGCTGGTCATACAGAACACAGTAGGTGCTTGCTAAATTCTTGGCCCCTTCCCTGACCTTCTGTCCATCCCCCTTGCCCACACTTCACTAGAGCCATCATTCAGGACCATCTCTTCCACCCTGTGCCTGAGGTCACTCTCCTCCTGGACCCCCCTTCCCTGTCTGGGGAGCCCCCTCTCCTCTTGCCACCTCAGTCTTGGATTACTTCCATCCACAGCTTCATAGGGCTCCCCACTCCTGTACACATGGGGATGAACAAAGCTAGAGGAAATCCTACCTTCACCAAGCCTGGCCAGCCCCAGGCAAGCCCTCTCTGCCGCAAGGTAGTCCTCGTATTGCCCCCAACTCTGAATCTCACCCCTGGCTCCCCAGGCTCTTCATCACAGCCTCCCCATCCTCGTTGCCTCTTCCATCCCCAGTCAAGTCCTCCCTGGGGTTGGTTCTGGCAAGCTGAGTCCTCTACCCCTCTTCCCCTCCATAACTCCTTCTCAGTCTCCCCTCTCTCTGAAAAGCCTTCACTAGGCCCATACCCCCTCCCTGCCGTTCTCCTCTCAAACTTCTTTAAAAGGTATCTACACTGGCTGCTGCCATCTACTCTCCTCTCATGTATTCCTTAGCCCCTTGCAACCAGGCTTTCAATCTCATCACTCGACAGAATCTGCTGTCTCCAAAGTCCCAAACATCCTGTGTCTGACGGTCTTCTCTTCCCTTTGCTGCTGTCACCCTCCCCTCAGCTCAGTTTCCACGAATGTTCTCTCCTGGGTCACCTCCCCCATCCCCACCCTTCTGCTGGCTTCTCAGCTACGTCCCTCCCTCGCTGTCCTGGGCCCCCAGTCCTCCCTGGGGACCCTCTTTACTTCTCATCTCTGTCCCCACGGGCAGGCCCAGCCCCATCCGCCCTGTATACCCAGAGTCAGGGATCAGAGGCTGAGGGCATCATCCTTCCTCTCTCCCGCACTTCCCTAATTCTACCCTCCCCCCATGCTACACCCCCTCCCCCTGCCCTGTAACCTTCTTTTTGGCTTCCCTGCCTCTGATTATACCCCCACCTCCAAGCCCATCCCACACCCTGCAGCCAAAGAGATTCTCTGAGCTGTCGACCTAACCCAGTCACTCCCCTGCTCAACCACCTCGCTGACTCCCTGGAGCCTGGAGGTGGAAACAGAAACCCTGGTTTAACTTTTTTATGTTCCTGCATTTATAGTCCCCCACCCCCTTCCTGCCCTGAACTAAAGTAAAGCAGAATACAAGGAAACCCTGGCCCAAACAAAGCCTTCAGGGTCTCTCTAATGGTCACTAGCCCCAACAGAGGACCCTCCATCTCCCACCTCCATGCCTCTGCCCAGGCATTGCCCATACCCAGAGTAACCAGCACCACCTTCTGTGGGAAGCCTCTCTGGACGCCCACCTGCCTGCCCAAGGACCCCAGGTGATTGCTCTGTCCTGGGGCGCTCCTTCCCCAACTAGAAGGGAGCTTGTGGATGGGAGGGACTTATTGCGGTCTCACCTTGGCCTCCAAAATCCTCTTGCGGGCCTTGAGCTCAGCAACGGCCCTGTCGATGTCAACCTGGGGGGCTTTGTCTTCTTTCAGCTTTCTCACCAGATCCCCCTGAAGGACACAGAGACCCAATGTTAGCCAGGAAAGGCATCTGCAGGACAGCACTGAGAAGGACCGTGCCTGTGCCTTTGAAAAGTCCAGCTGAAAATGGGGAAAGGGAATCACCCTTGAACTGGAAGAGCCGCCCTTGCCCCAACACAGAGGGTGTTTCTGCTGACCTGTCATGACTGCAATGACAACTCCTGCCCACCAACATGGTCTAACAGGAACCAGGCCACAGGCCCCAAGCTGAGTAGGGTGAAGGGGAGAGCAGCGAGCGGCCCCTCCCTCCAGAGAGCTCAGTGACCAACGGGGAGGGGACAGGGCCAGAGCTCAGCTTCCACGGCCAACATTCCCCAGTCACAACTGATCCCTTTGCAGTGAAGGGAGAGGAAAGCGGGAATGGAGAGGCCACTGCCTTGGAAGAAGCACGTGCTGAGCTCCCGGGGAGGGAAGGCAGAGGGCAGCCAGCCTGCAGGAAGGAGGAAAGGCACTGACCGTGAGAGGAGACACTTGGACATGATTGCACAGGGCCCCGGGGGAAGGACTGGACCGAAGGATGTGGGACACAGGGAAGTTTTCTGGCGGGGCAGTGCTGCTCCCCTCAATGCCTCCCTCTGGATGTACCAAGGCACAACCCAAATCAAGGCAAAGAAGGCATCGGGGCCCAGATCTGCCGGCAGCGACATCAGGAGGAGGGACCTCTAACCCTAACCCTAACCCTTCTCAGAAGCCAGAGACACTGAAGGTGGCAAGGATGCCTTTCCTCCCCAAACAGGCCTGCAGGGCAGGGGCAGCTTCATTTCTCTGTCTCCATCCCTAGGACCTGACCTTTCCATCAATGCTTATGGACCTATGGTAGAATCCAGAAAAAGACTATAGGAAGAGCACTGAATTGCTCAAGATCAGAAAATCTACCCACCTTCTCTGTAGAAGTAGGAGCTATGAGTAAATAGAGCACCAGTCCTGAAGTCAGGAGGACCTGAGATCAAATCCAGCCTCAGACACCTAACACTTACTAGCCATGTGACCTTGGGCACATCACTTAACCCCAATTGCCCTGCTTTCCTCCCTCCAAAAAAAAGCAAAAAAAAAAGAAATGGGAGCCTATGGGTGAGGAACACTGTACACACTGGCAGTCTGAACTCTGTCTGCTCCTTCTTCCTGGTTCTGGGATACGAGTGATGGCTCCTCGGGGAGGGGAGGGAGTCTCAGCACTCAGGCTGGGGGAGGCAGGTAAGGAGGGCAGGGCAAGGCACAGACCCTGGCTTGCCGCACATCAGGCCTTCCCAGGTGCCACCACAGGAAACATGTCTACACCACACCACCTACCCGGCTTCACTGGCTTCCAAAATCCAGAGGTTCACAGGTCCAAGGAAAGAGAGCCTGGATCTGGCAGAAGCTCCCAGCTGAGCACCTTCCCCAGGCCTCCCCGCAGAGGCCAGCTAGGCCTGGACCTCATAACCACCAGCACACAGTAGGTGCTTCAGACCCACCCTCTGACTGGCTGATGGACTGACCCTGGCCAGCTCCTCAGGCCACTCCAAGCACAGGCACCTTGGTGCCCCTCCCACCAAGCTGCTCTTTCAGTATTTGTCCTGTCTCCACCGTGCTCCAATGATGCTCCACGGTCTTCCCTCCAGGGTCTGCTTCCACCAAGGAGACTTCATCTCATCAGACTTCAGCAACAACTCTGCCTCAGACCCACAATTAGGGACAAAATTATATATTGCACACTGTTTTATATGCATCCCAGCACCTGAACCCTGGCTGGACCCCCTCCTCCAAGGATGAAGCATGGCCCGCCCAACAGGGAGGTGTCCCTGCTGCCTCTCTGGATCCGCCCAGCTCAGCACCCTTTCTGAAAACTGTGGACGGCAAGAATTCTTATGGTACCCATTTACAGATGGGGAAACTGAGGCTGGGAGAAGTCTGAACCAGGATATGATCAGAGCTCTTCTCCAGGCCCCTTAAAAGCTAAGCCAATTAATGGCATATGGAAGGAGCCCTGGCACTGGCATCCACTCCCCACTCCACCAAGGCACCTCATCTCTCTGGGGCCTATTCTAAACTTAGCCTCGGCCTCCCATCCACGGAGAGAAGCTGCTGCCTCTATGGGAGGGAGAACACTGAAGGTTTCCAAACAAAAAAAGCCAACATCCTAGCTGGTCATCAATCGAGCTCTTCACCACCCAACAAGGCCAAGAACCACAAAAGCTCTCCACTCACACAACCGAATGGTCAAGGCAACGCATACACATCGGAACAAATAGGAAGAGCAGAAGCCGAAGGCAAATCCCTCATTCGGAACACTGTCTCTGAATCAGGAGGCCTGGACATTTAACAGAACCAACACATTCTGGAACAACTATGCCGTTTTTTACAAGTTGAACAGTCTGGCTTTTCTTCCACAGTGGACAAATATTACTCAGGCCCTTTCGTTTTAGGTAGCTAGTTTCACCCAAACAGCTGGTCTGCATTGCAGTCCCAGGCTAACGTGGCAGAAGGAGGGGTTTAATGTAACAGAACATTTTTTTAAAAAACCCATGCCTCATTTCCAAAGGGAGGAGAATGAAAAATTGAGAGTTACAGAAACCACAGCAAAATGTGAGGCAGCCAGTACCAACTCTGATCCAGGGGACGCAGCCACGGCATGTGCTAGAGAAGGGCGTGTCCCCCAATGCCTGGGATACTGAAGGAACCAGGGAGACCACCAGGAAGGCTACAGATCCAAATCTACCCCAGGGAGGTGGGGCACCAGCCTGCTGTGGGCAGTGCTGCTCCTGTGGCTCTGAGTCCTCCAGAGGACCCACCCTGCTATTAGACTAAGGCAGAAATGATTGCATCAGGCACCTCTGCAGGAGAAACTAGTTTGGGGTTTGGTTCTAAATGAATCTGACTGAATGTGCGTGTCCACTGAAAACCAGATACATTTTCCTATCTGCTTCCAGAGGCAAGACTGGGGATGGGATTGAATCCCCTTACTCAATTCTGATTCTAGAAAGGAGTCTATTCACATATCCTGTTCCCTGCATGATAACCTAATTATGAAATGTTCCTTTCTGAGCTGGGCAGAAAAGCCTATTGAAAATCTTGAACCAAATGCCCTACTGATATCTTAAATTAAATTGTTGTTGTCTGTCCTTCACAACAACCCTCAAACCCTCCTCTATTTTTAATATTTCTATTTCATCAAGGGCACCACCATGTCCCAGTTACCAGGATCACAACCTAAGTATCATTCTTAACTCCCCTTCTCTCACCTTCCACATCCAAGTCACTGACAAGGCCTGTGGATTTCACCTCTGCAACATCTATCTTTAATCTCCCTTCTGCAACATCTCTCATCTCTCCTTAATTTCACCTCGGCAGCCATCTCCGGAATACCTCTCTTTTCTCCTGGAGGGGGGCAGAAGTGGGGGCACCTGTCTGCCTCTAGTCTCTCCCCACTCCAGTCCATCCTCCAATTACTGCCAAAGTGGTTTTCCAAAAGCACAGATCAGATTACGTCACCTCCCTATGCAATAAACTCCAGTGGCTCCCTATTCCCTTAAAAATCAATTACAAAATCCTGTTTGGCTTTTAAAGCCCTTCAAAATCTGGCCTCTTCCTACCTTTCCAGTCTCCTTCCTAACTCCCAGGTATTCTGGCCTCCTTTATCTTCCTCAAACAAAACTCTCCATCACTCAGCTCCTAACATTTAGGGTTAGAGTCTGCTACCATCCCCCTGGCCTCCTTTAAGTCCCCACTAAAACCCCATCTTCTACAGTCCTCCTCAAGTTTGCTGTCGTCCTTCCGTGATGATTTCTGACATACCTCATCTATCCCTTGTTACATGTACACAATCGTTTGCATGTTGTCTTCCCATTAAGCAAAAGCTGATTTTTGCCTTTCTTTGCATCCCTAGAGCTTGGCATATGGCCTGACACACAGAAGGCACTCAATAAATGCCTGTCCACAGACTAGTGGGGTGACTGTGGACAACTCAGCCTCAGTGTGCAGGACCACTCTCTAAAACTCCACTGAAGAAGAGTTTGCCATCAATGGTCCGGAGAAGTTACTTTGCACTCTGGGAGTTCCCACACAGAAGCCAGATCAAAGATCCCTCCTGGCCCCACCCACAACAAACTCCTGGTTTTTCTGCCTCAGCAGCACAGAAACATTTTTCAATAGCCCAAATTCATACTCTGAATGGGGAATGGAAAAATCCCCCTTATTGCTGACTCCTTGATTACTTTAGATTCCAAAAAGCGTGTTGGAGGAGGACGTGCCTCTGTGTCCCATCCTGGGTGTGTGTGGGAGGGGAGGAACAAAGACGACCAAAAAGACCAGACCAAACGCAGCCTGATGTTTTCAGGTGCGATGGCGGCATGCACTTCTGTGCAGCCTGGTTTCCAAAAAGCCTGGCACGGGCGGGCTGGGCAGGGGAAGCGCGGCTGGTCCTCCCCCCCACCCCCTACAGTTGGACCAACTAAAGAGGGGCTCAGGTCTCAGTCCGGCCCGGTCCCTCCCCACTCTGGTCGGCGGGCAACCCCTTTTGCCCAACCTGCAGCCCGGCGATCGGGGCTCGCCCCTCCCTTCCTGCCATGGCCAGTGCCCAGTACCACGCCTGACACACAGTGGGCGCCTAGTAAGTGCTTGCTGCCTGACCCCCACCAAGGCAGAAGGGCCCAACAAGCGTCTGCGGGCCAGAGGCCGCAAGGTCACAGAAGCCAGTGACCGACTCCGGGGAAGCCCGGGTGGGGGCGGGGATCCCCGGGCTGCGGGCACCTCCTGCAATCAGGAGGGACGGGAGGGGGGGGGGCCTTGCGGGGTAGGGCGGAGGGGGGGGTGGTCACCTTCCAGGGGCGGTTAACTGGGGGGCCACGCGGCAAGGCGAATTCGCCAATGGAGGCAGGGAATTGGAGGAAGGGCCCCGCCGCACGCCACGCACCGGTGTGACACAAGGGGAAACTGAGGCTCGGAGGGGGCCTGGAGCTGGAGCGCATCGCCGCGTCCTCCGTCCGGCTCCCGGAGCCCGGGGCTCCTTCCCACCACTCCAGCCGCCCTACCCCACTGCACAAAGGGGTAACTGAGGCCGAGCGCGCCTACCTGCTGCCGCACCGCCAGGCGGAAGGGGCCAAGCGCGGCCTCGGCCTGGGCTCCGTCCATGCTGCGGCCCAGCGGCCGCGCCCTCGAGGAGGCCGCGGAGGAGGAGGAGAGCCGGGAGGGAGCGGGGCCTGCGGTGCGGGGCTGGGAGAGCGGGGCCGGGGGCCGCACTCGCCTCAAGGCCGGCAGCACCGGCGGCAGCACCGGCAAAAGCAGAAGCAGCGCGCGGCGCGGGTGCATGGACCCGAGGAGGCGGAGAGGGCGCGGAGAGGGCGCTGGGCGCAGGCGCGTGAGCATGCGCAGCCCGGCCCGGCTGATGAAATCGATGCGGCGGCCCCGCCCTGCCGCTCTGCGCCGCGCCCCTCCTGCGCCTGAGCCGGAGCTGGAGCTGCGCTTGCGCTCTACGAAGCCCCGCCCCCTGAGCGCTCCGGGATTCCCGCCACCAGCTGCGGACAACCCGCGAGCCCCAGGGCGCAGACGCGAGCCGGCTAGGCTGGAAATTGATCTGGGCGAGAAACCGACCGGTAGCCGGGGGCGGGGCTGGAAGAGGTGTCGAGGGCGGGGGAGGCGGGGAGATGGGGCGGTGAGAGCCTTAGACCAGTGGCTGGCGGGCCCTACCCGCAGCTCTCCCAACTTCCTTGAGCCTCAGTGGCCTCATCTGTACAATGGGTGGGCACGGGGAGGAGGGCAAAGAGCCAAAGGCCCGCCGGCTCCGAATCCCCCAAGTGACTCTGGTCCTTGGACCGCCCCTCTTAGCGTTCTGCTGCTCCGGGTCCCGGAGCGTAGCCCGGGGCGCCGAGAAATGCCCCAGGGGTCGGTGAGTGCGGGCTTGGTCCCCTGCCCGCTTCACCTGCCTCCTTTAAGGAGTCTGCAAATGCTGTTACTCAATCAAACACCACCTGTGAGACGGCTATCTTTGCCATCACCATGTTACACCCGAGAAAGTGGAAATGTGTGGCACAGCTAGTAAGGGTCTGACATCTGCCCACCTGGCTGGCGAGTGCACAACTCAGCTAGAAAAAGATCTGGGGGGGTCTAACTGGACAGTAAGTACGTTACAAGTCGTCAGCCTGGTGGAGCTCCCAAAAAGCCCAGGGGATCTTCGTAAGGTCGGTTTGTACTTTCTCCACAAAAGTTGCCCTCTGATGATTCTTCCTAGCACGGAGGTGACTGAGGACTCTGACAGTGATGCCCAATCTCTGGCAGCTTACATCAAAATTCCAAGCCCTATAGGATGAGCCCGGAAACAGCCCAAACCTGTTTTCCAAGGTCCAGTCTGGCCAATCTCAGAGAAGCGCATGAACCAGCTGCCTGGCCTGGTGACCTGCTGATGAAACTTCTGGCCCCAACAATGCCTGAATCAGAATTTTTACATGGCCAGGGACTTAGAAGAGGGGCCAAGAATCAGCAAACATTAGCTGTCAGTGCTTTAAATGTGAGATCCTTGTCCAAACACCAAAAAGTCAACACATGACTCAGAGCTGAATCTTGTCCTCCTTCACATTCTTGTTCTGTATGTCCCCAGGAGAAAAAACTATTATTTCACAGGACATTTGGGTCATCAGATATTGCAAGATTCATCATGAATATTTCCTGATAGGTATGTGCAAAAAGACACCATTAAAAAAACCAGAGCTTTGACTCCAAAATCAGTTGCTAAAAGACAAAGTAGTGAAGAAATTATAGGAAGAATTCAAATCACCTCCTCAGTCACTCTGACCCTGAGTGACTTTGTCACAAAAGCAGGAAAAGGTACAATGGGGAGAAATACGTGGGAAAGGAAATGTGAGAAGCCAGAGACTTTCTGATGATGCCAAAGCCTCACACACCTTTCAATGTCACAAACTCATTCTTCAAAAAAACATTCAATAAGCAAGAGATCCAGTGAACACCAAATATGACCACAGAGAATGAAACTGACTATGTTTTATCCACCAGCTGAGTTTTAAGGGATACACGAATGAGGAAACAATCCCTACTCACAAGAAACTTCCACTCCCGAGAAAGACAAGTACCCCAGAAGTCTAAGGAGGTCCCCTTCCTTAGAGAGTACCCTGTTTGGTTCTGATCTGTTTGGAGGCTTGGGGAGCCTCCTTCCAGGTGTGGGTGAAGGGAAGGGGCTCTTTTCCCTTCCTCCCACTTCAAGGCAGTGCCAAGATACTCCATGTCTCCTGTCAGTTTACTATGGTGACCAAAAATCCTCTTAATTGGCTTTGAGGGAAAACTGAGTTTTCATACAAACAGTTTGAATGGCTTATCTCACTTTCTTTCCTAGAAGCTTTCTGAGAGAGGGGGAAAGGAATTTAGAATCTCCAGTCAGTGCCATTGGGAGCCTTATCTCCTCCCCTGGCTGCCATGTGGTTGTGAACACATGGCTCCTCCATTTTTGTGTTTATTCTTTCCTCATAATAGGTGAGTATTTGGAGACATTCTGTGAGCTTCTGAGATCAGAAGAGCCTTCAGAGGTCCAGTGGCTCAAGTCAGTAACAGAGTCAGCCAGTAACCACAGCAGCCAAGTCTAGGAAGGAGTCTGGTGAAGAAAGGACACAACAGCTAAGTGACCTGCTTGCTAAGAGGACACCCAACTGAAAGATGGAGCAAGGCATCCACTGTCTACACCATACCCAAAGGGAACTCCTGGGAGGGACTCCAGAAAAGGGCCCCCAGGGGCCTAAGACCCAAGTCCAAAACTGCTTCTCATTTGTGCACAAAGGAAAACGGAAGATGCTATGTGAAGAGCAGCACAGGGCTGAGTGATGGTCCTGCCCAACACTAGTGTGTCAAGGAGCAGAAAGGTCAAAGGGGCACTGGTATTATTATGGGACCAAGTCAGGCTAAACCTCCTGCCAACTCCTGCTTAGGCAAGTTCTTAAAGTTCCCTGGGTCAAGGGAAAACTTCCCATTAATGTCCCAAACGGGAGCAAGAAAGCTCAGCACCGACTTGTGGGAAATGCCTTTAGCCAGATAAATGTGGGGACTTTTATTGTTGTCAGCTGCATATACTAAAGACCAGACCTGAAGATCTAAAGATGGGGCAAAACAGATGATTAGCGCTATTGGGTGGAACTGCCAAGACTGCCCCTGGTTACCACCCAGCCCATCTGAATTTCTCAGAAGCAAAGACCGTGGCACCCTTAAAACCCACTGCCACAAGGAACTGCCATCCTTACCACCACCACCCCATCACCTCTGGCCAGTCCCACCAGCACCAGAGCTGGGTGAGGACACAGAATGGGCTGTACTTTATTTTTAATACCAGGGATGAATATTCTCAATGAGAAGAGAATGGGTAGAAGGTTGAAGTCTGTTTGCACTCTGTGTGGATGGAGGGTTTGAAAGAAAAGGATTTGGGTAGGTGGTGTGCTGAATTGAGCACTGGCCTAGGAGTCAGGAGGACCTGAGTTCAAATCCCACCTCAGACACTTAACACTTACTAGCCCTGTTGACCTTGGGCAAGTCACTTAACCCCAATTGCCCTGACATCCCCCCTCCAAGAAGCAAAAAAGAAAGAAAGTAAAAGGTTGAAGTTGGGGGAGAGAGTTTTGATGGGTTTTTCGACCTCATTGAGATAAGATGTATACGAGGAATGCTGTATGGTTGTTCTTTATGACCTGGAAAATAGAGAAGTAAGTTTGTAGCATGAAGTTATTTGAGCATCGCATGCTAACATACCGTCCTTGAAGGGCGTGAGAAGGGACCAACCTGATGGATCCTTAGAGCCTCATGAGCTCCAGCAGTGAGAAGCTGCCCAGTCTCTGGCAGGGAGCTCATTGGTAGCTGCGGACTCTGAAGTCTGAGGCACTGGCAGCTGGGAAAATGGAGACGTTGAATGTAAGCCCAGACCCGACTGAGTGAAGGTTGTCCCCGAACTAAATCATAACATGGTCTCATTTAAGGTGAGATGCGATGGTAAATCAGAATTCAATGCAAAATGCCTTTGTTATTTGGCATTAAGGCAGCATGCTTGGAAAACTGCAGGTATCATGAAAACCTAGCTTTGTGACCTTAAGCAAGTCACTTGATCTGTTTACGTCACTTTTCTCATCTGTAAAGTGGGTTAGTACTGTGGTAGCACCTGCCTCCCAGGGCTATTGTGAGGGTCAGATGAGATTATGTTGCAAAGCGCTTGGCACAGAGCCTGGCCCGTGGTGACATGTAACACGCTAATGTTAACTGTTAGCAGATTAAGCGCAGTTTCTCCACCTCGGGTCCTGAAGCTTTTCAGGAGAATTCAGAAACGCACGCAGATGAACGGACCTGATCAGGCTGGCAAGAAGATCGCTGTGGTTTTTACAATCCGTGACACTGTTTCTACTGTCATTAGTCTCCTAACTTTTCTTATGTTGTGAATTTTGGGGAACCATTGTATAAGAAGTGCTGTTAATTTAAAAATAGATGTACCCAAGGGGATACAGTTGTATCATTAGGAAAGGGATTTCTCTTCTAATCTGGATACTGTTAAATTATGAATTGAGCTGGTAAAGAACACTGGCCCAATGTGAGGAGACTGTTCTTTCCGTGTTTAGCTGGGTCTGTTTTGCTTTAAAATGCGTAATAATGATAATGCTGAAGGAAGAAGGAAGAAGAAGCCTCTCAAGCTGGCCTCATCTGTGGTGTTTTCCCATGTTTTCTATTCTGACAAGGCCACAAGATTCTATTGGCCCTGCTGACCATGTGAGAAATTCTAAAGTCCCGACAGTTCTGGCTTTAAGTGGCCTGCTGCATAGACTTTGATGTTAAAGTCATTTTTACATAATGCAGATTGAACTTGTGGCCATGGGGAAGGGAAGGAGAAAGAGAAGAAAGCAGGAAGGGGGCCTTGGGGAGGGAGGGGGCCGGCACATGGATGAAGGACACATGGGGCCTGGGGACAGAGAATCAAGGCTGAGGCCAACCTTGTAGAGGCCTGGCCAGACCAAAGAAGAAGAATGTACAGGGGTTTGGGGAGCAGACACAAGCAGGTGGTCAGTGGAGGCCAGGAATGGACACCTGGGACCCGAGAGTGGGCAGAGGAGGGCTGTGGGTGGGTGGGCAGATAGGGACAAAGGTCTTGCTGGCAGCAAGGGTGGTGGTCTCTCTAAGCATCCATTCTGCTTTCACTTGGAGGGGCTTTCTGAGGGATTTTTTGAGAGACAACATGGGAGATTATGGGCCAAGCCAAAGCACAGGAGCAGAGAGAATGCAGCATTTACAATGGAGTTTAACACTGATGGGTTTGGGAATGCAGATTTCTTTCAGAATCCTTGACCTAAAGGTGAATTTGTATAATGCAAATTTATGTAAAGTGAGGACTGTCTGTAATGAAGTTTGAGAAGCTAGGCCCCCTCCCAGCCCAAGTGGAGAAGCTTGCTTTGAGTGGGGAGTGAGCCAGACCTGATGAGAATGATGAAGTCAGCCTTCTTAGGAAATGCATGTGTTGAGGTCAGATCTTTGAGCCACCTTAGTGATAACAGACCTGAGACTCAAAAATCTCAGCCTGCCCTGGGCCTCCCTTGTATTGACTGTGTGCATGAAACTCCAGAATGGGATTTTTCTGCATTTGTAAATGAAGGATAAAAAGACTTTTATTTCAACATAAGAAAAAAAGCCTAGTGATTTTTTTCTGTTTGAGGTAAAATCTCTTGGGACTCTAATTTGATTTTGATTTCAGGTAATGATTGTCTGAATTGTCATTAAACCAATAGTCCATCATTCAGAGGGAATGCCTGGTGCTGGGGTGAAGCAAATGTGGTCTGAGAACTGCTGCAGATAGATTCTGTGCCTGGCCAAAATGGAAGGGACTCCCTTGCGTAGGCCTCATACCCATTGGTGAATTAGTGGGGTATCTGCCCCAAGCATGTGAAGATTCCCCCGGAAGGATGAGTGGATGAGAACAATCTGTTCCAACAGCTATGAAAGCAGCTGGAGCAGGCTCTGTGGAGTGCCGAAAGCTTGTTCAGACATGGAAGACACCAAGGTCATCCACTGCATCCCTGGCTGGCACCAGTCATCCCAACTCTTGTCTTGCCGCTGCACTCAGATGACCCTGGAGGAGAGAGTGAGGCTGGCGGCTTGGTGCAGCTCTGCCTCACTTAAATCCAATTTATGGGCCAGTCAAGACATCGCCCCATGAGGTCATTGGGCATCTTCAAAAGCAAGGACCAACAGCAACAAGGAAAAGTCAGTGGGTTCTTAGGCTTGCTGACCCCTTGCTAATAGTTATATATTTATGTTTCAGATAGGCACACCAGGTGGCACCATGCTGCATAGAGCACCAGGTCTGGAGTCAGGAAGACTCATCTTCCCCAGTTCAAATCTGGACTCAGACACTCATTAACTGTGTGACCCTGGACGTGTCACTTTGCCTTGCTTGCCTCAGTTTCCTCATCTGTAAAATGAGCTGGAGAAGGAAATGGCCCCCTAAGTGGGGTCAGGAAGAGGCAGACAGGACTGAAGTGTGACGGCACCACATATAAGATCAGGTCCTTGAAGTATCTCCTTCTTTCAGGATGATATGAGAATGTTCTATGTATCCTCGAAAGAGAGGGGCAAGACAAAGGTGGAAAAGTTTGGGTTTTGTTTTTAATGGAGCAGGAAACTTTCAGAAAGCAACAGGGTCAGACTGTTAGAAATCTAAGGGCTGGGGTCCAGCTAGAAGCTAGCGAATTTCAAATATTTCTAGTAGGAAATACAGGCTTTGTGTTTTAGTTCTAAAAATTGGATTAAAGATTTTACTTATAAAAATGTGTTAATTGTAAAGAAATGCTTAAAAGCCCTTGTCTTTGTTTTGAGGTGTCTGTCTGATCATCTGAAGGGGCAGAGGGGCCTGTCTTCCAGGTCAGGCCCTCATGGATCCTGTTAAGAGTCTCCCTCCAGCCTGTTGATGGCATTGTCCATGTCAGCGTCAGAGTTTGGGCAAAGACAGAAAGCACAAGTGCTATGTGGGAATGGAAATTCTCTGAAGTTTCAGGTAAATGACAGGTTCCTAATCTGATGTTCCTAATTTGGTTCTTCTAGCTCCACTGTTAATAGGATTAGAGCCAGAGGGTCTGAACTGGTTTTTGCCACATGAGTTAATTGCTGGAAGGCCAACCTGACTAGATTTGGTCACCTTTGATTAAATGATGCCGTCTTGTTACTAGCTGGCCTTCGCTATGTTGCCTAGACAGTCTCTCCAGGTAGCCTGGCACAGATGGCAGAGAGGTGTTTGGGAAGTGCTCAGGGCCCAACTCCTGAAGATCCTGGCTGCTGCCAAAGGTCTTAACTTTCCTAAAGCTGCTGGACACCCTCACTCACACTATTGTAATTCTGGTTGATTCTTTCTCTGTGTTTTCTGGCCCTGCTAACCTTTCTGTAAGCTGCTTATTGTTTCTGTTTAGACTGATCCTGTTTGGGGAACCTCTTCCTGAGAGTTCGAAGGTGAGGGTGCCCACAGTGTTTAGGCAGGGCCACCATGGCCGCTAGCAAACTGCCTCATCAGCAGTTTCACTCCTGAAAACAGACACCTTTACACACCTACAGACTGACTTTATGGAGTTACCAAAGTCTTTGGGTACAGATGGGTTTTGGTGTGTGTGCTGGGCCTGGTTGAACCACTGGGGAGAGGCTTTTCTCCAGCCTGCTGACCAGTCACACTGCCACCAAAGTTGCCGAGCAGATGGCCTGGATTGAGACCCCTGCTTAGTCTTGGATCCAGTTAAGTTACAATGAGGCCACCTGATTATTTGATCCTGATACTTAAGACCTTATCCCTTCCCTGTAACCTTTCAGGCATTTGTTTTTCTCACTTTCTGCCCTGTCTTGGATGCTTGGGGTGAAGGGAAGAGAGGCCAAAATGCCAGGCACACCTTCACTGGGAGATGCACCCACACCCCCTTCACCTTGGAGGACCGTACAGCTGCTCCCACTCTGTTATGAACAGAATGGGGCAAAAGGCAGCCAAGGGCATGGCAGATAGGGTGTAACCATGCCATGTCCTTCTATAAAGAGGCAACTATCCACAGGGCCCAGGGATATTCAGAGGTTTTCTTTCTGGGGGGCAAGGCACACATGGGTGGGCTTTTAGGATAGTAGCCCCTCTGGGTTTTTAGTTGAGAAGCCTACTCTTGGCTTCCCAAAGATTGTCAGGGGCATTGTGGGGTGGGCAGGGGCCTTCTTAGCCCCTGGGCACATGCGCCATCCCCGCAAACATTCCCACAGTAAAAGTGCAGCAGCCCAGCCGTCAGCCAGAATGGCTACCTGCCTTCTCATGGCTCAAGTATTCACTTGTAGGCTTTCCGTGGGTCTTTTTATAGGGACATTGGCTGCACATGTTTACAGTGTCTCCCCTGGGGTAAGGAACTCCTCCCAAGGCCAGCCCCCAAATTACAAGCAGTCAAGACCAAAATGGTGCAGTTGAGGATAGAAAGGGATGGGTCCAATTATGGGGCTTGACCATGACTACAGTTGGCATCAAAGTGGGAGGCCTGTATTGTGAAAAGTCAGTCTAAGGGCTTGAAGCTTAAACCTTGCTGAAAACCATAGCGTCTGTGCCTGCCAGCCTGTAGGAGATGGGGGTCGGGAAATGCCCCGAGTTCTGCCTGGGCACTAACCCCAGGTCCCTAGGATACTGTAATGGGGAGGGGAGCTGAGCTGGCACCATTTCCTTCTCCTCCTGACTTCACACCCCTTTGCTGTATTAAACAAACTGCTTTTACCTTTCTTGAATAGTACTACACCTACTAGCCCAGAGAGTGACCAGTAGCTGTTGGGGGTGGGGAGGTTAGGAAAAGATTTCCCTCAGCCATGGGGGCTGGAGCTGTGTCTTACCAGAGGAGAGAGGCTCTGCTGGCAGCAAGGAGGGTGTGCGTGGCCACTGTGGAACAGCCAGCACAAAGTCCTGGAGAGTGGAGGGGAGGCGTCCTGGGCCAGAGGAAAGGCCCTTGGGGTTCCATCCCAGAGGGCCCTTGAAGATCAAAAACAACACTTCCAGCCTTCCTTCTGGTGCTCCAGCCCCCTCACCAGTGAGGAGCGGCCATAAATATACATGCAGAGCTCAGGCAGAAGGGCGGTCTTTACATTTTCAGTGGGAGCCTTTACACAGCACATGGGGAGTCACTACCAGCCTGGCCTTGATTTGCTGTTTCGTTCCTTGTCTGGAGCAGGGGCCGGCAGGCGGCTGCCCTTGGGCCATGGGGCCATCCTAGCCAGATGGAAGCCACCTTCGACCTTCTGGCCTTCAGAAAACAAAGAATGAACGCTCATAATCAGACTAAACTTAAACGTATGTCTTGGGCAGTTTCTTTTCTGAGGTGGAGTGGGGGGCTGGTTGTTAAACATTTACCAGCACATACCAGAGTCCGCAGCACCTGAACAACTGGAGTCTTTTTAAAAATTTTTTTTAATTAATTGATTTCTTTATTTACTTTTAGTTTACAAGATTCAGTTCCACAATCCCTTGAGTTTCAAATTGACCCAGCAACACCACTTCTGGGGCTGTATCCCAAGAGATCTTAGAAGTGGGAGGAAGACCCATATGTACAAAAACATTTATTGCAGCTCTCTTTGTGGTGGCAAAAACCTGGAAATTAAAGGGATGTCCTTCCACTGGGGAATGGCTAAACAAGCCATGGTATGTGAATGTAATGGAATACTGTTGTGCTGTAAGAAATGGGGAGGAGACGGTCTTCATATTCACCTGGAGAGCCTCATACAAACTGATGCTGAGTGAGAAGAGCAGAACCAGGAAAAACCTGTACACAATCACAGACACATCGTACGTGTGACGACCAACCTCGATAAACTGGACTATCCTCAGCAATGCACAGCTAAAGACAACGCTACAAGTCCCAGGATGGAAGGAGATACCTAAACTCAGAGAAAGCTCTAGAAAGACCAGAGTTTAAATGGAGACTGAGGCACTACACGCTATCGTTCTTTTCCATGTTTGGTTTTGTTTCTTCTTTCCCAGTGTTCACTCCATCGGTCACAACCCTTCTATACAACCAGACTAATGTCTAACGTGAAAGTATTTGCAGATCCTGTACTTGACTGTGTGCTGCCATGGTTGGGGGGCAGGGGGGAGAGAGAGGGGAGAAAATTTGAAACTCAAGGGATTCTGGAACTGGAGTTTTTAGTACAACTGGGAAGAAGTCCCTTCTACTAAAGTGGACATCAGCAATGCGGGGCTTTCTTGCCACCCTTCGCTCTCCCACTTCTGTTTCAGCAGAAACTTGGTGCCAACGTTCAAGAAAGGCCTTTTCTGGTACCCAGCGGCAGTTGCACTCTCAGCTGCACCTTCTTCTGTCCAGAGGCAGAGGGCCTTCTCTTTGGCACTTACAGAACTTGGCTTATTCACTCACGTGTGCCTCACCAGGGCCCTGCAGAGTCTGCACTATTAACATGCCCATTTTCCAAAGGAATAGTCAAGGTAGAGAGGCTACGAGATTCGCCAGAGCCCCAGTTAGTGGCCATTTGAGGCCAGGCCTTCCCGACTCCCCTCAACCCCCAGCTTCCTCTCTGCTTGGGGCCTTTCTGAGGCTTTCCCCAAATTCCCCAAAGAATCAGAACTGCCGTCAATAAACCAACAAGCGTTTCTCAGCCAGCAGGGCTGCTGCTGCATCCTTTCTGTCTCCTGACCACCAGTCACTCTGCCTCCTTTTGGCCTGGGGAATTAGCCTTAAGTAGAGTATTCACACATCTATCCTGGCTAGCCTTAGAGGGCCACAGACCGCCAGCTTGCGGGCACCACTGGGTTATTGTTGGTGCTGTGCTGTTCACTCCTGACTCCAGGCTGCCTCAGAGCTGAATCTTTGCAGTTCTCAAGAGAGAATCCTCCAGTGGCCTGGAACAGCAGGATGAGCCTTAGGGGGACATCCTGAGCTGCCCAGGAGAGCCCTGCCCCAGGCTCCTTTCTATGTGAGGTGGCACCCCTGGGCAATGTCCTCGGTTCTAACCTGGCTACTGAGAGAGGCTGGGGCTCCTGGCACTTGGCAGCCATAGCACTATTTCCTCTAAAGCAGAAAGAGCACCCACCCCAGAGCCCAAGAACCCCCCCAGTGTCACTACTCTACTACTAGCTCAATAGCTTTGGGCCTCTAAGGTGCTGGATCACATGGTTGGTCTAGGGGACTGCTCCTTCAAGTTGCCTTTTGGCACACGTCCCACTTGCAGGAGCCTCCCAAAGCTTCTATCCAGAAACTGGGTATCAGTTCTTGGTCCTTCTGCTAGGCCCACTTAGCCCTGCCCAGCCCAGTCCAACCCAGTCCAGCCCTGCCCAGCCCAACCCAACCCTGCCCAGTCCAACCCAGCCCAGCCCAGCCTGCCCTGCCCAGCCCTACCCTGCCCAGTGTCCAGCCCAGCCCCGCCCTGCCTCAGGAGAGAAGTGTGCAACACCCTCTTCAGGGGCCAGTAGTGGAAATCATTAGAGCTGGAGCCTGTCCTAGCTGCATGACTCATTCCTCTGTGAAGGTGAGGCCTTGAACCAGTCACTGATGAGAGGTCATCTAGAGACCTAGTCTTACCCCTACCTGGCTTTATGGAGGGGGCTACTGAGGCTGAGTGACTGGCCCAGGGTCTCCTACCTAATCTGTAGCAGAGCTGGGACTTGAATCCAGGCCCTCCCTGCCCTGCACAGTTCGTCTGAGTCTAAGTTTCCTCCTCTGAAAAAAGTAGTCGGACTCTGTGAGCGGTAAGACCGCTCTGGTTCAGAGCTCGCAGCGTGGAGAAGCTTGGAGCCCAGGCTGGAGGAGCGGTGCAGGCTGCATCTCGTCCAGCAGGGGGCAGCAGAGCACATAGATCCACACACCCCAAAGGGGTGAGAACCTTGAGGCTGAGGTCATCCTTCCTTCCAGCCCCTCCCACCAGGAGGGCAGCCTTTGCCAAGGACAGCCTGTCCTGTCGCCCTGTCCGCCGTCCCGCCCCTCTCCTGGGCGATGGGGCCGAGGATAGCCGTGGAGCAGACGTGTTACTGAGCTCCTGGGTGGAGGCATCCAGACATAATGGGTGGGTGGGCAGAAGGAGGAGACGGCATCCTTCGGCTCGTCTTGTAGCAGGGTCCCGCCCTCCAGACCCTCCGCCGAGTCTTTGGAGCGTCAGAGTTGGAAGGATGCCCAGAGCCCAGCCTCCCACTTGGTGCCTCTCCCTCCTTTCCGACCCCTCTGCTAGAACCCCTGCAGGGCAGAGGGAGGCGGTCTGCCGCATCCCTATGGTAGAGCTGCCGCTGTCTGAGCCCTGCGTCCTGCAGGGAGGCGGCTGGAGGCACCCCGGCCACGCGCGCCTCACCCAATCGCCATTTGCCTCAGTGGGGGTCATGCCTCAAAGGGCTGTTATGAGGATCCGATGAGATGATATTTGTAAAAGGCACTTGGCATGGGCGGGGGGGGGGGGGAGGAGAGGCAGGGAGAGGAAATTTTCAGTTCGCAGGATTATAGAACTGAATGTTGGGAACTAAAAGAAAATGAATACATTTTAAAAATACAAAAAGCACTTGGCACAGTGCTTGGCCCGTAGTGGGCCCTGCAGGAGTCAGGCCTGACAGCCTGTGGCCCGTGGCGGCTCACGGCCCCCTCCCTCCCCCCCCCAGGCCGCGGGCCACTGTATGTGTGGTCTTGCTGAAGCTCGTTCATTTCCCTGGACCTCAGTTTTCTCACATATAAAATGGGGATTCATTCATTCCCCCGGTGTTTATCGCATGACCTATTCCATGCAGCTCACTAAGCTAGATGCTGAAGGAGTGTCCTGAAAAGACATCCGAGGCGAGGCGTGTTGCCTGCACGTGGTCCCAGCTGCCAAGTCTCGACTTGCTGCTCTCTTTCCCTTCCCAATTCCTCTTATTCTTCATAAAAGATGGCCTCCAGACCCCTCTCCATTCCTGTCCTCCCCCTCTCCGTGTGCTCTGCTGGGGGATCTCTCCTTCTCTCTTGGGGACAGGGGAAGGATGGAGGGGCATGAAGACATGGCCCAAATTGTTGAGATTTCCTAGTGCAACACCCCCCCCCCCAGGGCCATTTCTTCTAATGAAAACCAAGTTCAAGTCCAAGCCCACCAGGGAGACTCCAAAGGCCCGGTGGAATGTTCCCTCTGGCATGCAGAAGGAGCACAGGTCTGAGTTCTCCTCAGATGGCCGCTAAGGTGCAATCTGCCACTGTGCATGGGTGTGGGCATGTGCCACAGATGAGCTGGGCCATCCCTTTGCTTGCCAACAGCAAACAGTTTTGGCCGAAATGCTAGCTGAACATTTTTGGGAAAAGAATGAGCAAGAAGGAATCTTGACACAAAGCCTGGAGACTACCAGTGCAGAGCGCACCAGGTGCTGCCCGAGCAGCTCACTGCGGCTAAGGAGCTGGGGCCCCTGGGGTCTCCAACACTAATACCTGGGGAGGGGGTGGACATGTGCAGGGAAGCCCTTAGAGGGAATGTTGGCCTCTCCCCAGCCTGGGAACTTTCAGCTGGTTTGCACCTCCCTGACATCGACTGGTTAAGTTTCAGTGTCTGGGGATGATTTAGAGGCTCTGACCTCTGGCCACCCTGTGGTACTGGGCCTATACAAAACGGGAGCTGACTCCCAAGTCCTTACATGCCTTAGAAGAGCTCCAGAAGGGATTGAGAGCAGACTTCGGTCATAGCAGTAAAGCCTGGGCACGGCCCCCAAGAACCAGCCAGCCCCAGCACATCCTCCAGCAGCCCAAAGGTGGAAACCACGGAAAGCCAGGGGTCCAAGGAGTCGGGGGGAGGGGAGCTCAGCCTGAGTTCTGTGGCTCTCCACGATGTGGCCCAGGAGGACGGCCCCGGGGAGGGCGTGGGGTGGACAGAGGGCTTCCTCAGCCTGAGCCTTGTGGAGAGATAAGAAGGGCGTACGGCCCCATCAGCCTTCTGAGGAGAAGAGGGTGAGACCTGCAGCTAGCAAGCAACACGGAAGAGTAAATGAATGAAGAAATGAATGGACAAATACCAAAGCACTTGGATAGAGAACTGGGCCTGGAGCTGGAAAGACCTGAGTTCAAATCCAGCCTCAGACACTTCCTAGCCGGGTGACCCTGGGCAAGTCACTTCACTCTGTTTGCCTCGGTTTCCTCATCTGTAAAATGAGTTGGAAAAGGAAATGGCCAACCACAAGAAAACCCCAGATGAAGTCGTGACGTGTTAGACTTGAGTGAGTAACAGTAACGGTCCAGGCGCTGGGTCACTGAGGACACACCTATGAGCAAGGCTAGCCCCTGCCCTCAAGGGGCTTAAGTTCAGTCGGAGGGCAGTGGCCAGAGGAGAACCGGTGTCGTGTGGGGCAGGCAGAGTGGGGAGCCCGGCCGAGTGGCAGGACACAGCAGGCAGTCTCCTCTCTCCTGGGTCACGTGTCTCAGCCCCAGCGGAGGACCAAGTGCGGACAGCAAGGCCAAGCTCAGGGGAAATCTGCACTCAGGGCTCTGCGGAAGGTCCTGGGGATACGGGCGAAGGCCCAGAGGCAGAGCCGAACAGAGCTCACCCCTCCCTCAGTGTCCCGGCTTTGGGGGCCTACAGCGGAAGGCCACTCCCACCGCGACAAGCCTAGACCAGGGCCTTTGGGCAGACAAGGAAACAGCCACCACCGTTACTGCTGCTGCTGCCTCTGTGGCTCGGTGACAGGGCCCCCTTGGACAGAGCTCTGCCAGATTCTGTGGTGACAGTCATGGAGGTTGTGGGGTGGCTGGTGTTCAGTCCTCTGTATGATTCGTTCTAGCCTCCTTTGAGGTCATCTTGGCAAAGACGCCAGACTGGTTGGCCATCTCCTTCTCCTGCTCATTTTACAGGTGAGGAGACTGAGGCAAGCAGGGTAAAGGGACCTGCCCAGGCTCACCCAGCTAGGAAGCATTGGAGGCTGGATTTGAACTCAGGGAGATGAGTCTTCCTGACTCCAGGCCCAGATCTCTACCCACTCTATCCCCTGGCTCTTGGTTTCCTCAGTTGTAAAACAGGGGGATTGATTGGACTGTGGCCTCCGGGGTATTCAGTGCAGAAGAGGGGCTGGTCAGCAGGACTGCAGGGAGCTGATGGTGAAGCAGGTCGTGCTCCCCGCATTTGGGGATGTTAGGGCCAGCTCCATCCCCTGGCCCAGGAGCCACAGCTGTTTCCTCGGCAGTGGGAAAGAGCTGTCAGAAAAGCCAGGAAGGATGGAAGAGGAGCCGCTTTTGTCCCCCCCAACCCCCAACCTCCCCACTCCCCACTCCCGTGATGAATGATTAGCGTTCTGGCTGATGTCTCCTGGATTGTGAATAGGCCTAGCTGCTCTCCCAGAATGCACCGGGGCTTCCAGGCTCCTCCTTTAAGGGACCATCACCACCTCTGCCCATTTTTCACTGGGGAGAGCCCTCTCCACCCTTCAGGACAGATTTCTCCACAAATGTGTGCTTCAGGCAGCCCATGATCGGGAGACTCCTTGCTAAGCACAGAGACAAGATTCACTTCCCAAAGGTCTCGTGGCCTCCACAGACCTCCAACAGAGGCCACCAGCAAGAAGCATCCTCAGCTTTGACAACTTTTCTGGGTGGATCTGTGAGGAAGGGACCACAGAGCAATAGGAGGAACACGGCACACCACACTTGCTGGCAGAAGGGCACGGGTTTGAATCCTGCCTCTGCTCCCCACAGCTGGTATGGTCAGTCACCCGCCCCCCCCTCCCATCCCTGGACCTCTGTTTTCTCATAGACAGAGTGACAAGGTCAGACCTTCCTGCCTCTAAATCTATGATGGGTTGGAGCAGCAAAGCAGCGAAGAGAGAAAACCTCTGCTTCTCAGGCAGGAACACCAGGCACGGAGCAGGCAGAGGGGCACCCTGGAAGCCGAGACAGCCATGTGCTTTTTTTCACATGCAGCTTTATTTTATTTTTTGGGTAATATTGAATTTTCCCCAATTACAAATTCTTAGCATTTGATTTTTCAGTTTTGACTTCCAAATCTTCTCCCTCCCTCCCTCCCTCCCCTCTCCCTGATACAGTAAGCAGTTTGACACGGTTATAATGTACAGTCACACACACGTGCTGTTGTTTCTGCCAAAGCACCCACATTACTTCAAGACAAGGTCAACATTCAAGGAGATGCAAAGGGTGTCACGGCAGCTGGAAACAGAGCTGTTCAAATACCAAGAGCTGGCCTCCACCCACCTCAGAAAGCACAGCCTGCCTAGAAGGCACAGAGGGTCGGCTTTGATGGATTGGGGATGGTGGAGGGGTATGGCAGGCAGCGAGGGACATCCCAGAGTGGCCTGCCTTGGGTTGGCAGGTTCAAGACGCCAGAGAGCCATCTGCTTTGGCCCTGCCTGAGGCTATGGCTGCCTCTCCTCAAAACTCCAGAAGAGAGCCAGCTTGAGTGCCCCGACCTCCTTTCTCTGGTTCTCACCTCCCAGGGCTGTGAAAACCCCAAAGCCTCAGCCCTAGGAGTTACACGTTCTCTCACTGAAACCTTAAAACTAAAAGGGCTTTGGCAGGGGAGGAAGGGGATGCTTGGGAGTGAGCCCAGCTTTCTCCACTCCCTCATCATCATCTGCCACCTCCTCCCTCTGCCTGCCTCCCCCACCGTTTGGCATCTTCCTTTAAGAAGTCTGTAGGAGCTAGGGGAGGAGGGACAGGAAGACTACCATTTTTGCCAGTAAAACGAATGGATTTTGAATTTTTGTTGTGAATAAGTGAATGAGAAGCCATCTACCGAGTGCTTACTGCACATGAAAGACTGTCCAGAGCTCAGGACAGAAACCCAAGGAGTGGAGGCAGACAGATCCTGCCCTCTAACCAGGAGAAAGCGACCATAAAGGGAGAGTGAGGGTGGGAAGGAAGTGTCCATAGTCCAGTTTCGGCATGATGCGGCAAAGTGAAAACTCCCCAATCCCAGTCTCTGATGCTTTGGGGTTGGGCTAGCAAAGGCTCAGTGACCTCCCTGGCTGGGGGCGGCTTGGATCTCATTGGAGTTGACCTTCATTCCAGCCGGCCTCTTGAGATCTGGGTTCCGTACTACATGGGGGGATGGATGCAGGTGAGGAGGCTTCCTTCCTCCCTCCCTCGCTGGAGGAGCTGAGGGGTTTTCTCTGACTGGTAGCCAGAGAGTTCTTAGACTCCTTCCAGATTCTTTGGGTTATTCTAATTGGTATAACATCCTGGCCTTCTGTTTACTGCTTTCTTTGGTGTTGCCTGGCTACCTGGGGTCATCTTTAATATAACCAGGACCTAGGCTGCTGAGGGTCAGCTGAGGCCTGCTGGCTGGAGGAAGATGGCTTTCTTTCTGCACCCAGACTCCTATCCCTAGACAATGTTGTGGAATGGCACAATGATATCCCTACTCAGAGACTGGAGGGTGAGCTACCCAGTCTCAGAGGTCCTTGATACTGCCTGGCCCTTCCCCCCTCCCAGCTAGGCTGGCTATAGTGGTGGCACTGTCCTCCAGATCACATCTATCCAAGCCACCGGAAAGCCACGTCTTCTGAATCTCTAATTAGCTAGCAGACACGTATCTCACACATAAATCTATGAAATGTCTCATGACTTCATCCCAGGCCTGATAAGAATTTTGAAAAGAATACTGCCAAGGACAGCACTTTGGGCCACTCTGCTAGTAACCTTCCTTGATAGTGACACCGATCTGTTCATTCAACCTGGTCCCCAAGGACAGTCAGCTCCTCCTGGAATCCCCGGGGAATATTTGTCCTGGCTCCCAATTACCCACCAAGTCCCCCGACACCAGAGTGCCCGTTCTATCAGTCCCTTACAGAAAGCTGCCAGGGCAACTCTGGGCAGCTGCACAGCCCTGGGATTCTGGGCAAACACGGAAGCCCTCCTCCAGCCCTCTAGAGAGTGGCCGATTTCCCCGTTGGGAGGGAGGGGCCTCCTAGACCCTGGAGTTTGGACCAAGGTGGCCATTGTACACAGTACCCTCAGCTAGGTCATGGATCCCCTACCTGCCACCTCCCTGAACCTACGTTTATCTTCACAAGTCTCTGGGATTGATCCGAGGCCACCCAGTACACTTTCCTAAGGGACCCTCAATTTGGACAGAGGTCAAAGACCATCTCCTCTGGATTATCTTCTTAGTCCTGGCAGGCTTCCTGGAGGAGACAGGCTCGCAGGAACAGCCTGGACAGGGGAAAAGAGAGGCCTTGGCATGGAGTCAGAATGTCCCTGACTATTAAGCTATAGGCAGAAACTTGCTCTGAGGGGGCGAAAATCTCTGATTCCCTTTTTCACCCCATCTGCGCTCCCAAAACAGGTGCGGAGCATGCGTGCAGCTCAGTCAGGAACCAGGGAAGCAGGCAGGGGCGGGGACCGCCCTCTCTTTTGTGCTCTGACAGGCCCTTCCCCCATCCTACCCCTGAGCTCCAATTTAGGAAACAGGAGCCTTTCCCTCCCACACTGCTTCTGTTCTCCTCAATCCCCTTACCTGGAATCCCCATCTACCAGCACCACCAGGCCCCCTGCCTCTTCATAGCCAAATCCCACTCATCCTTCATGGCCCACCTTGCGTTCCATTTCTCCAGGAAGCCTTCCTTGACCACTCCAGCCACCCGAAACCTCCTCCCTCCATGAGCACCCACAATCTGAGCTTCCATATAACCACAAGCAGGGAACCAGGACAATTGAGCTGGGGAACAAGAAGCTGGCAGCTGCTGCCAAGAATCCTGGAGATTCCCCCTCTGAAGCTTGCTTACAGCCAGGTCAGAAAAGCTCCCTCAGCTCAGGCGACCCCTTGGGTGCCCATCTTGTCTGGGCAATAGCCTGGGACCTCCCCTGGCTCCTTTAAACGTGTTTTAGGCTAGTCATTACTGGCTGCCGGGAATCTGGACTTGCTGAGCCATGCCATCCATGCTTGTCCAACAGAGCCCTGGCACGGAGAAGAACATCATCTCCCACCCAGCCTTGGCCCAGGCTCATGGAACGAGGGAGCCCCCATGGGCCTGCCAGGGATCCCCGCTCCTCCACCTGCCCAAAGGAGCCAGAAAGCCACCCATGCTTGTGGGGTACACGCAGTGGGGCCTCCGATAGTGCTTCTCAGCCAGAGTCATGTTCTAGTGGGGAAAGTCCTTTTCAATGCAGAAAAAAATGAGAAGAGAAACTGTTTATTGGGGAAGAAAAAAACCTTTGCCCCCAACATATGTGCCCATGGCTGGCAGCTGGTGAGCCCTGAATCAGTGCTTATTGAGTGGTCGGCTGATCTACATGGAATTAAAAGAAATAAATGCCTATATGTAAGACCAGAAGAGCAGCAAACACAATGATTACAATCACACACCAAAGTCAAATGGAAAGGCAGCTTAGTGGGGGAGAGTGGAGGAGACCTGCACCAGGCACTGTGCTAGCCCTGGGGACACAAATGCAGAAGCAAAGGCCAAGGAGCTGCCATTCTAACAGAGGAGAAGACACAGACAGAGTAGCGATGACCAGGGAGGGCAGCTTGGCCAACAAAGTGGCCAGGATGGTGAGCAGGGCCATTGAGGAGCAGGTCAGCACAACCCATCCATGGAACAATGGCAAAGTGGATTGATTTTGGCTCATGATACCAGAACTGGGGGTGGGGGAGGGCAAGAAGGGCAGCCAGATGATGGGTGAGACTGCAGGGAAGATATCCATTTGACCCCCCCCCCCCCACCCACACACACACAGATGAACTAGGATCAATGGGCAGAGTCTTGATTTGGACTCCATAGAAGGAAACCACAGTAACAATCATAACTGCTCAAAGGTGGGAGGGGCCCTTGAGCCCCCTCATGCCCACCCCCCTCACAACCTGCCATCATCTGGTGGGCTTCACGTGAAGACTCCAGGAGCCCCTGATGAGGAGGGCTGCTTTGTACTGCAAAGGGCAAGAAAACCATCCCCAGGAAACCAGCAGAAAGCAGAGGAGACAGAGACAGCCTTCATCACCCCTCTGTTCCCTCCTGGTGGGCAATAAACAGAGAGTAAGAACAAGATGGGGGGAAAGGGAGGACCTTCAGCCAGGGGAAAGAAGGCTCATGTTGGAAATCGTGAGTGACGCTGACTTTCCCACAGCCAGGTCCTTGGGACAGAGGGAGGACTGTTTGACTTATCATTTTAATAGCCCTTTTTCTGGAACATTGCGAAGTAAGGAGTCAGTCTCCCAGGGCTGGCAGGTTACAACAGCCAGTGATTTTCCCAGATTGTCAGAGAGAACCTCTGAGTCTTCTACAGCTGCTTCCATGATCCTGTGGCACTTGCAACTTCATCCCGACCTCCCTCATGGGATCAGAGACCACAGCCTTTGGCGAGAAATCTCAAGAAGGGAATTAGCAGGCCATGACACCTTTCCTCCCTACTCTCCAGTTGCCCAAGGACGGGCAGGGTATAAGTTTGGGTCAGCACAACAGGGTGTGTGTGTTCTATCAGACTGCGTACGAACAAAAGGGGTGAGTATGTCTGTGTCCATTTGTGTGTTGGAAAGAACCTCAGAGGCCCATCACCCAAAACAAAAGACTTTCTCTGACGTCCCTGGGAAGTAGTCATCCAGTCTCTATGTGTGGACCTATGCTAAAATGGAGCTCATCCTTTCCTGAGGCAGGCAGCCTCTACCACTTTGGGCCATCTCCAGCTGTTAGAAAGCTTAAGCCAAGCTTCTGGGCTCACAGAGACTCAATCTTCTTCCCTGCCACTCCCTCCCTCTCTCCTCCCCCACTGCTCCTCATTCTGCCCTCTGGGGCCAAGCAGAACCTGTCTAGGAAGAGAGGCAACATTCTCTGTCTGTGTGGAGAATGATGAAAGAGAGAAGCTGTGTGTGATCCAGGCTGGAGGGTGTGGCTCAGGCAGTGCAGCCAGCAGCTCCTAGCTGAAATCCCACTTCTTTGAGGAAGCCCCCCATGACTTCTATGACTCGTGGTCAGCACCATTTAGGAGGGACAGCGCATCTTGTGCTGCAAAGGTTAGGGAGCAGGGTGACTAGGGTAGGGAAGGGCCCCAGAAAGCTTAGCAAACCAGGTAATGCTTATTGAATCAAATGGAATTGAAGTTTTTCCTGGAGGGGACAGGGGAGTTGTCTTCCAGTATCTATCTGAAGGGCAGTCCTTGTGAGAGGTGTCAGCACCTAGCCTAGTTAGTGTCTGACTTCTGGTAGGAGCTTAATGTTGATCCAGTGACTGGAGAGGAATTTATCTCACTCCGTTTGGCCCCAGAGGGCAAAGCTCAGAGTGGGAGGGATGAAAAGGGGCAAGTTTTCTAGGTTGTAACCCTGAGAGGAGCCCCAAAGTGGGGGGATGGGATTGAACATGCCCTCCCTCCCAGAGGGTCCTCAAGCAGATGGTTGTTTGATGAGAACGTTAGAGGGATGAGTCATATTCCAACTCTGAATTCTGTGATCTGGATTCTGTGATGCTCCATTCTCCCAGGGAAAGGCGAGCTAGGATTTGGTTGGGAGAGAGAGAGAATGGAGGAGTAACTCAGGATGAGAAAGTGGCATAATGAGTGGAGGAATGAAGGAGCATAGCCTGTGTTCAGGGACACATAGTGAGAACATCCACCCGGCTGAGAAAGCCAGCAGGCTCAGATCTCTTGCTCTGCAGGAGGAACAAAGTGAGCGATAGATCTGACTGTGAGAAGAGGTGCTTCAGCCTCGATGGTCCCACAACAGCAGCCCCAGGGCACGCACACCTTGTTGGAAAGGGACTGGTGACAGAGGTGTGCCCATGGAGTACATTGTCCATCAAATCAACATTGTACAGAACAGAAATGCCCAAACCTGCACTGGGAAACATGGCAAAAAGGGAGAGGGCATTTGAGTGGAAACTGTCAGATGAAAAGGCAGCAGGGAGATGAGGGAAGGGCAAATGCTTACAGAAATCCCAGAAAGCCTAGTAGCCACAGATTCTGGAGAAGGGAGCTTGGTCTAGACCAGACACCAAATAAAATGAGCACATCCACAGGAGAACAGAAGAAGAGGATTGAGCCTGAAACTGTCAACAGTTATTTTGGCTGGAGCATTGCAAATCTATCAGTAAGTCACTTTCAGAGCAGTCCTATTGCTCTGGGCTCCTTTCCAGTCTGCCTTCTCTTCTGGGCAGCTTTAAAAGTGATTCAATGACTCTCTTTTCTTTCCTTTTTGGAAGGCTATCCTATCACCACCTCCCCCTCTGCTGGAAAAAAAAAAGAGAAACGAAACCTTTGTAATAAATGGGTGCAGTTAAATCCAACAAATCCCCACATTTTGTCTTTATTCAGTCATTTCCAATTGTGTTCAACTCTCCGTGACCCCAGTTAGCATTTTCTTGGCAACGATACTTAAGTAGTTTGGCATCTCCTTCTTAAGATCATTTTACACAGGAGAAAACTGAGGCCAACAGGGTGAAGTGACTTGCCCAGGGTCACACAGCTCGGAAGTATCTGGGGCCAAATTTGAACTCAGGACAATGAGTCTTGCTTTCTCCAGACCTGGAGCTGTATCCACTGTCTTATTGCATGTGCGTTTCATTCTGCTCTGAACTCCAGGGTCTTTCTTTCAGGGGCATTTGTTGGCTGGTTGGTTACTGGGCTCATCAGAGTTCTCAAATCTTTCAAAGCTGTTTTTCTTGCCCACATTTTTGCCATCATATGAATGTTCTCCTGGATCTAATTTTGACCAAGGAAGTTGGTGAAGTGGGTCTAAGCAGAGCCTTGGTAAGCTATGTCCTCACCTGGTGGGAGCTCATGGGCCAGAAGGTGGGAGCACCAATCCTAGCAGGCCCTGCATCCAAGATTTACATGCACACAGCCAAGAGCTCAGAGATAGAACAGGGAGGAAACCATGGTCCCAGTTGGTTCCAAAGAGATGGGAGAGTCCTAAAAACGGAGTCCTGGGGAGGCTGAGGAGCCTGTGGGCTGTGGGCTTGGGGCCCCATGCATCTGTTTCCTGCACTGGAGGTCTAGAGGCTTCCCTGGCCCCAGTTCCTTGGCTCTTTGGTTCAGGTTGTGGTGGAGCTCAGTTCTCCAGGCTCCCAGGTGATCAAAGGGGAAAGCCAGGCTTGGTCCCCAGGCCAAGATTCCATGAGACAACAGGCCCTTGGGACCAGGAGGAGAAGGATGTGGTTAGAGTTCAGAAGCTCTGAGCCTAACAGCAGGGCAAGCAGGTAAAGCCGTGCCAGGAAGCAAGGGAATGAGTGGAGGCTCCAACAAGTGATTTCTTGTGGGGAATCTGCAGAGGCAACACCCTTGTCTGGTGGCAGGATGCCGGTTCTGCTAGCCCCTGGAAGCCAAAGGCAACAGAGCTCATGCCCCTGCTGAGCTTCCTCATTACCCAGCCTTGGTAAGCACCTACTATGTTCTAAGCACTATCCAAGGGGCTGGGGGAACAAAGATGAAAACCAGTCTCTGCCCTCAGAGCTTATGTTGTGCTGGGGGCAGAGGTGGGGGTGGGCACCACTGTGTACGTAAAAAATCACTACAAAACGTGTGACTTCCAGTGGGGACAGTACTAACAAGGTGTCCCCCCGGGGAGGCAGCCTGAAGAAGATGCTACTTGGGCTGTGTCTGAAGGAGGCTGAGGATTCTAAGAGCACAGGAAAAGAGAAGCTGATTCCAAATGCAGGGGGCAGCCTTTGAAGAGGTGTGGAGGCAGGGGGCAGGCCAATTTGGCCTAGCTGTAAAGTGTATGAAGGAGAAGTCTGTGCAATCCTCCTCTTGGCAAGGGAAAGTCTGGGAAATACAAACAGAATGCTCATTGCCTCAACCAGGACAATGGTTTACCTGGGACGCATAGGTCATCCCCAAGGTTCACCAGGGAAAATCCATGCTTGGCATACAGAGGGTAGGCACATGGACTTGTAACCCCAAGGGAGGCAGGGGAAACCAGAGAGCTCCCTGGAGGTTTCCAGAAAAGGCTGGATTTGTGGTAGAGGGCATGGACTAGACCAGTCATGGGCCAAAGCCCCTTCCACCTCTGAAATTCTGGGATTCTGTGACAAATGCTGGCTAACTGATGACTGATGACTTCGCAATGGAATGTCCAAGACCAGTTCTGTTCTTTGTGACCCCAACAAAGGGGTTCTTTAACGAGGAAATCAAAACCCAAAGAGAGGAAAATCTTCCCCAAGCCCTCCCCACCTCCAAGTGACATGGGAGCAGGGTAGAGGGAAGTCGATGGGAAACCTTCAGGCACTGAGCACCCAGACAATTCAGCACGTGGCCCAGCCTTGTTTCTCTTCTCTTCCAAGGAATCACTGGTCTTAGAACTGAAAGCAGCCTTAGAGACTGTCTAGTCCAAACCCCCACCCTCCCCATTTCACATAAAAGGAAGTAAAAGGCAGAGCCAGGCTTAGTTTCTGAGCTCACAGTGCCTAGGCTCTCCCCACTGCACAATGTCACAGCCAAAGCAAGAAGGGCATGGGCCTTTGGAGGCTGCTGACAAGCCCGGCCAGAGTCCATGAGATTGTACCATCATTCATGTTCCCAAGGGACTGTCTGATTCCCAAGACCCCTCTGCATGGTATACCTTTCAAGCCTTTCCCCAGAAAAGTGAAGGAGGCCTCAATCCCCTTCCAAAGTGGTGGGGAAGGGAGCAGAGATTAGAGCCACAAAGGCTTGGGAGTATGCTCCATAAAATCCTCCCTCATTTCCATCCTCCCCTGACCCCGAAGGAACACAGATGAATCACCAGACAGGCACATCTCAACGGCTCTTCCCAAATTGCAAGTTGGAAAGGATTTCTTCCTTTCACGGCTCCTGAGGTGATTCAGCTGAAGTCAAGGCTTAGACAGTGTGCTCTAATCAGGGCCTTTTGGTGATGAGCCAAGTGGATTCACATA
Source organism: Pseudochirops cupreus (assembly GCA_028627135.1). Classification (NCBI taxonomy): domain Eukaryota; kingdom Metazoa; phylum Chordata; class Mammalia; order Diprotodontia; family Pseudocheiridae; genus Pseudochirops; species Pseudochirops cupreus. The sequence goes on along the minus strand of CM053583.1, from coordinate 422,274,732 downwards.
AGGACAGCTCCCTAAAGACCCCCTGGAGTTACACTTAAAAGATTTGTGTCTGAGACCCTGACTGCAGCCAAGCCTTTTACACCCAAACTCCAGATACCTTGAAAAGACAAGTCCCTTATTAAATTATCAACCCTGTTGATGAGGTGTTGGGGTGCCTAGGTTTGTAACATCCAGTTGCAACTTCAGTTGTAAAGTAGCACCTCCCCCAGTCATAAAGCCATTAACTCTGCCTTCTCCCTGAGCAGCACTCTGCTTAGCTGCTATGAACCCTGCTTGTTACAATAACAAGCCATACTTATGAATCCTTCACCCAACCATCTATAAGCAATTAGAGAAATGTAAAGCTCCCTTGCTCTAGTGGCCAGTCGCACCTATGAATCTCTCAATGCACTATCAGTAAGATAATTCCTCACCAATTAGGCCTCAGTTAGTCTAGCTTCCAACATTCATCTTGTCATATGGGACACTGATGGGGAACAGACTGGGCACCTCTCAGTCAGAATTGACCGCTAGTTGACTTAGGTGACAATTCAAGGCAAAAACTACACCTTCTGGTAGCCTCTCCGTGGGGTTTTTCTCAGTGAATTATGGGCAATACGCTTGCACAATAGATATGAAAAGTGCCTGTCCCTTTAAGCACTGACTACTCCTTAACTCCTCCCTAAAATCACCCTTACTCACCTAGTTAGCATAATTGATACATGATTTATGTTATTATGGCTATATAAACTGTATTTCTAATTCCCGTACTTTCGCAGGCTTCTGAAGCCCTCCAGCCTGCTGAATAGCGTAACAATAAACTTTTACAATCATTAAATGGAATTCATGGTTCTTTCCTGAACTATCCTCTCACCCACATCTCTGCACACACCTGAGGCTGGCCCTTGGGTGGACCCACAACACCAAGGGCTCCCAGGGATGCCCTTCACACTGTCTCTTCAGAATCCTGTTGTTGCCATCATTCTGGGAGGAAGCATGGGGAGAGCAGGCAGGGCAGGAGATGGGATCCCTTCTGAAAAGGAGCCAGAATCCCCAGAAATTGGCCAGGTCCAGCACAATCTAGGCCCAGAACTGTGTCCTTCCCAAGATGCTCCAAGCTTCCTTGTTGGCAGAATGTCTTCCACTCACGCCCTGTCTGAGTAGGGTCCAAATTCCTGTGGCTGGGGCTTGGGGGCAGTCTAGGTCAGGTCACAAGAGGGCAGCCTTCCTACTCCTCCAGGCTATGGCAGCTCTATCTTCTCAGTCCATTGTTCAGGGCACCAATTAAACAGGCTGAGGCAGTTTGGGAGAAGCCCTGTCTGGAGGCAGGGGGATGGACTCATGTCTAGTCACAGCTCCTTAGAGTAACCACGCTTGTGAGACTTGGAATGGAGTGGGGTAAGGCCTTCATTTGACAGGAAAGGAGACTGAGGCCTAGCAGGCGGCTTGATCAAAGTCAGTCAGCCAGCCAGGGAAAGAGAAGCTCTGGTCAGAACCAGTCAGACCCCAGCTGGAGAATTGGGCGCCCTGCGAGTGCTGTATTGTGAGAGGGACTTTGATGAGCAGGAGGGCCCTCAGGATGGGGATGGAACTCAAAGCCATGAAGACCAGTCAAGGGACATGGGGAGAGAAGATGGGAGTGGGGAAGGGGACACTGGGGGAAGGAATGCTGGTTGTCTTCAAGTATTTCCAGGAAGGATTGGCCCTAGAAGCTAAAAGTAAGAAGGTCCAACTTGTCTTGATGTCAGAAATAACTTCTGTTGGCACCAGTGGAATGAAGGAGCTTCCAGTCGCTGACAGGCATTTAGCCCCTGCTGGGAGGCCTCAGCTGGTACACTGGGGGTGATCGGACCTTGCTCAGTCTAAGCTGGGTGGCCTTGGAAGTGCCTTCAAAGCATCATGGAGATTCTGAGACCACAGCGCCTGAGCCTCTGGAGTCTCAGGCTCCATTTGAGGAACAGGCGCAGGTCCTGAGCTAAGACCCACAAGGGCAAGTTGCAAGGGTCCAGCCTGATATTTCTGCCTTTCTCATTTAGGACTTAGCCTGGAGTCAGAGGCCCTGCGCCCAAACCTGCCTCTCTCTATAATCCCTGTGGGCTGGCAGTGCTCTGGGGCCCAGTTTTCTCAGCTGTAATGAACAGGTTGGATAAGACCAACCAGAGTCCCTTCCAGCCCCAAGGCTGTGATCCAGCTAAAGAGTTTGGGGTGGAGCCAGGGAGGCCAAGTTAGCCACAGCCTGTGGCCTCAGTCTGCCCAGCCTACCTCCCCTCTGTAGATGCAGACTGAGCCCTCCTGGCAGCTACCGGGGCCAACTGAGAATGGCGTCTCAGATGTCCATTACAAGGCACTTTCAGGTACCCTGTGGCACCTTTATCTTAGGCTGGCATCAGGATCCTTCCCCCTTTGGCCGCCATGCTCCATGGGACTGATGGGGCTCCACTCTCAGCCTGAATCCTCTCTGGGCTGACCTAGCTTTGATGGCCCATTGGTGGGCATACTACTTCTCCCAGGAAGGCTCAGAGGTGACTTCCTCATGGCTCTGGGAGGGCTCCCTGTCCAGAGGCTGCCTGATCCTTTGCAGACCTCACCCTCGCACTGCAGGCCAGGGGCCAGAGACTCAGCAATAGCAGAGCTGGCCCTGGGAGGGGGCAGCTTTCCTGTCCATCTGGGGGCAGTCCTCCCCCAGCACAGCTCACACCTCAGGAGCCACAGGCTAGGCCAAGGAGCTGGCTCTCATGCTGTGATTGGCTGACCCTAGAAGCTGGCGTGGGGCAGTCTAGTAGCTTGGCTTGGCTGCCTGGCATGGAGGAGTTTGCTGTGATCTTCCTAGGCTTTCCTGTTTTAAGTAAATGACCCCTTTCCACCACCTCCGAGTAATAGACCCTGTGAACAGTAAAATGGTTGGGGCTTTGGCAGAAAGCATTTCGAGGGCCTGGGAGCTGGGAGCTGGGAGCCATTTGGGCCAGTGAAGCATAACCGGGCTTGAAATGCTTAAGAGTTATGAGGAGGGTGGGGGAGAAGGGGCACTCCCTTCTCTCAGTGTTAAGTCAATTCATTGGTTAATGGATGAAGGCTGTGCATTCAGAGGACCCACAATTATCCTGGGTGCAGCTGCTTTGTGAACCATGTATCCTTGGCGCTGCTCTGGGCCCTTTTCCCGACTCTGCCACCATCACTGCTGGAACAGAAGGGGGACAAATGGGATCCCAGCTCCTCAGTGCCCCAGATAAGACACAATTGGACTCTCAGGTGTCAGTGCTGTAAGACAGGCTCCTCCCAAAGGCCCAAACCACTGCTGCCCACAGATGTTTGTGGGTAAAGGGAAAGAAGATGATGGCATTGGGGTGGGGATAAAGATCAGAGGGTGATAGAAAACTGAGCTTCATGCTGGATGGGCCAAAGACAGGGGCTATCACATTCAGAGGTCTGACAAAGGAGCCAATGCCCACAACCCTGGGGTGACCCATACATCAGTCAGATCTAGGAAGCAAGGGAAGAATGAGAACCAGCTAGAGAGGTGTGGGCCTGGGGTTCTCCTGGGGCCCCCAGTCACTCAGAATCCTGAAGAAGCTCACCCAGAGGGGCCAGGGAACAGGTCATTTACTGTGGACAGGCCCTGGCCTGATTTCTTCTTCAGGGTCTGCACCCATGTGGTTGCCTTGTTCTGGATTCATTTGCACCAGGGACTAATTTGGAATCCTTTCTCTTCATTTTCAGAAGGGTGTGTGGGGCTACATTGTAAACTACTCTGCCCTCAATCACAAGCATTTGTGTATGTTACCAACAAAACACAGCAGGAAATGACTGAAAGAGAAATTCCATTTAAAATTACAGAATGTATAAACTACTTCAAGGCCTACCTCCTAAGACACATGGAAGAATTCTAAGACCACAGACAGGTATGGATCACATAAAGCAGCAATTAAACCACTGCAGAAGGGCCACGGCTCTTGGGCTATCCAAGACAAAGTAATTAAACCGACAACATCCTACTGGAATTATTTGACTTTTTTGATGCCAAATTAATCAAACTGCCAAAGGATTCTTTTGTAGAGTTAGAAAAAATTCACCTGGAGAAACAAAAGCTCAAAAGTACCAAGAGAACTAGTAAGGAGAAGCTCCACAGTGAGAAGGAAGGGGCTCTGGCAGCGCCCGGCCCCATCACCCAAACTAGGAGACGCGGTTACAAAGGAGCGGACCAGGGACGGAGCGCCTGGCAGCCAACCAGCCGAGAAGCACTGGGTTCAGGGAACCCCTAGACTCAGCTACTGGGAGGAGGGCTCAGTATTCAACCAAAACTCCTGGCAAAAGGAGAACGCAGTTGGAGAAATTGGGGTCAAGCTGACATTTCAAAAGGTCCTGTCGTAAACAAATTAGAGGAGCAAGAAAGAAATACCCCCCGCAACGACACGCAGAAGAGACCACAAGGAAACAAGGAATAGAGGGGTCATAGAAGAAAAATGGACAATTTTTACAGCACAAAATCAAAGTTCTCACGCAAACAAAACCAATGCAGCTAAAATTAAGGTAGAGATGGTTTACCGAGAAAAAATTTTTATAGCAAGTTTTCTCTAGCAAAGGTTTTATTTCCAAGATATATAAGCTGATTGAAATGCACAAGAATAAGGGCCATTCCCAGGTGGTCAATGGTCAGTTTGAGCAGACGAGTCTCATTCAAAGTGAGCAGAAGCAGGACAATTCATACGGTAACAACAACATTGTAAAGAAACACATCTGAACGACGTGAGCGCAGGGACTGGTCGGCCTGTGACTGGCCCTAGCTGCACCGGGCTCAGGATGAAGCCTGACACCCACCTCCGGGCAGACAGTGGATGGCCTCCAGAGGCACCCTTACCTCTCTGGCCATGGCCAAGGCAACAGAGAGCCGGCCTTGCCTGATGTGCACGTTTGTTATGAAGCCATGAGTTTTCTTTTTTTTTTTTCAACTGGTGAGCGGAGGTAAGAGGGAAAGAACATAAATGCTTGTTAAATGACATAAAATAAAAGCAAAAAAACAAAGATGCGAGGCAGCAAGATGGCTCAGTGGATAGAGAGCTGGGCCTAGAGTCAGAAAGATCTGAGTTCAAATCTGGTCTCAGACAAGCTGTGTGCCCCCAGGTAAGTCATTTAACCTGTTTGCCTAAATGCACTGGAAAAGGAAACAGCCAACTCCTCCAACATCTTTGCCAAGAAAACCCCATGGACAGTACGGTCCACAAGGTCCTGAAGAATTGGAGAGGACTGAATGGCTGAACAGGAACAGAAAAAAGACAAAAAGGAAACTCACTGCAGCTCCGAGGAGAAAAGGAGGACCTTTGACTTCAGGTCGGTCTCCGCCCAGTCAGCCCCTCACCCAGTAGCCCAGCCTGAGACCTTCCAGCTTCACTAGGCGTGACTGGCTACAGGAAGGCTGGCTTACCCAGCTGGGGCCTGGAACCCTTTGGGCTGAGCCTCCAAACCTGGTGGCTGTCAAGCTGTAAGCAGATCCTAGGACTGAAGCAGAAGTGGGCTGGAGGGGCAGATCCCCCAAGAGCTGCTAATGATGGCGTGGAACAGACGACGGACAGAGCATGGATTAAGCCACTGCACTGAGCACTAAGGACCCAAACGAAAGTGACCAAGTTAGTCCCTGCCCTCCTCTGGGAGCCAGTGTGCTAACGGGGAAGACCCAACAGATACAGAAGCTGGAAAAGCGGAGGTTGGAGGGGGAGGCACACAAGCTAGAAGCACATGCAGATGTGTGAGCGAGGCCAAAGCCACCCTGGCAAAACCCAGGCTGCTCCAGGGTGTGGGGTGGAGATGCTCAAACTAAACTGATGCCCATGGGGCCTTCAGCTCTCTGGGCATCTAGGCCAGCTCTTGCTGCTACAAGGAGAGGTGCCAACGAAGCCTTGGCTTGCCCTGATGATCACTTCAGCACTGAAAGGGCAGAGGAGCGAGGAGAGGAGCAGCCGCTCTGGGTCCGATTTCACCTCGTTGGAGGAATGGACTGCTCAAGTTCAAGCGATGTGAATCTTGAGACAAAATCAGCCCCCCATCTTTGGCCCTTGTGTGGGTGAGAAGAGCAGAAGGCAGGATCAGCTTCAAACTCCTCTGCAGAGCCCCCGTTTGGTGGCCTCCAGCCCAGGCTGACTGCAGCCCAGGACACTGAAAGTATGGGCAGATACACGACATCCTCATCACTGCTTTGTTTAGAGGCTGGCAATGGGCAGACCTTGTCCTGCTTTCCTAAAGGGGCAAGAAAAATGGTTTTTGAAACTCCAGAGCAGGGTCCTGATGAGGCTCGGTTTGGGAACGCTTCTTCCCAAGAAGTCTTCCACCGTGGGCACAAGCCCTGGCCTCCGGGGGGGGGGGGTGTCCAAGCGCTAGACTGTGCCACATGAGGCCCAGCTGTGCCAGGGGCACAGAGATGGCCCATCCCTGGTTGGCGGGCCCTGCTCTCCTGGCTTCTTTGGCCACAGCAGGGCACACAGTTCTGTTTCATCCCTTCTGTGCTCATGCCAAGCTAAGTATTTACAATGTGCTTACAATGTGCCAGCCCGGCGTGGTGCCAAGTGCTGGTGATACAAACCGAAGTGACAAGAAAGCCCTGCCCTTGAGGGGCTCCCATTCTAAAGGCGAGCCAACACAAGCAGGAGGCTGGAAAGGGGCTGTGGGGAAGGTGCCTGCCTGGAGAGCAATGACTGACTGTGTGAATGAGGGTGGGGAGCCTGCTACAAATGAGCCAGGCATGGCTTTCAGACAGTCTGTCAGCGGTCCAAAGAATGGATGCCTGTCCAATGGCAGGCTCCTGGAGAATGGAGCCCTATTAATATTGACATTCTGGCTATAAACAAAACCAGAAGACACAGGGAGCTCCACTCAAGAGAAGCATTTTGTTCCAGTTCCACAAACTCTTGTGGCTCCCAGGTTCTTACTGGAAAGATAAATATAAGAGTTCACAGAGCTAGACTCAGTGTGTGCCCAGAGACAACAGGAAATGCCATTGTGTTCTGGGCCAGTGGGTCCCATGAGGATCATGGTGCCTTGTGTTACACAGGGTCAGAAAGCAGACCCACATGCCTGCACTCTGGAAAAGAGCCACCAATGACTCCCTATGACTCTGTGAAAAGGGCCAGAGGGAAGAACAGTGACCATTGTGCTGAGCAGTCAAGCTCAAGACTGAGAAATGAAAAGGGCCAGAAGGTCTTGAGGCTGTAGAAGCCTGGTACTGCTGTATCATGAAGCCTTTCTTTAAGAAGAGAGTTGGAAGGTGCTGGACAAGGAGCGTCCCAAATAACATGACAGAAAATGAAGATATGGTTCTTCACTTGTGTCTGACTGTTTGTGACCCTAGAAACCATATAGTCTTTTCTTGGCAAAGATACTGGGGGGGGGGGCTTCCTATTTCCTTCTCCAGTCATTTTACAGATGAGGAAACTGAGGCAAACAGGGTGAAGTGACTTGCCCAGAGTCACACAAGTAGTAAGTGTTTGAGGTTAGATTTGAACTCCGGTCTTCCTGACTCCAGATCCAGTGTTCTATCCTCACTGAAACTGGCTCTGGTCCAAAAGACAAGGAAGGGCTGGTTTCTGACGTGGAAGTCTTCCGATCAAGCCCTGACTCGTTAGAACAAAGATCAAGCTCACCACCAAATTGGAAGAAAGAGGACAGCTAAGAAGAGGCCACCCATTGCAAGCAATCACTACAGCTCCACTATGATTTATTCCAAGCTACTGATGCCAACAATTATAAATGGATAAAGGAAAAGACATTGACACGGAGGAGCCCCATTTCCTAAGGAAGTTTAGCTGATGCAAATCGGTTGTCACAGCAAGAAAATCACAAAAGCCCAGAAACAGTTACCTTTGCAGGCAAGCCCTTCTTCTTGCCAAGAAGTGGCACTGGTACACGACAGAAGGTCATTTGGAAAACCAAGATGGTGCAGCTGAAGCTGATGGGAGATGGAAAGTAGTAGGGAGCCATAGCACAGCAAGAAGTAACAGAAAAAAAGGGTGGGTTTTCTTTGGCATGATGAGTACAAGACTCAAGTAAGGCCTGATCTCCCAAGATCATTTAAGGGTGAAGTTAGAAGAAGAATCCAAAGAGGGAAGATGGAATCAGTTTGGCAGAGTTTGGACAACAGCATCTTTCTTCCTTAATGAAAACAGAACCACTCATTTGGACTTGAGCAGCTTAGTCCTTGACCTGCTACACTGGGAGGAAAGACAGTCAGGAGGAGCCCCAGCAATCCAGCCAGGCGCAACCAGCACTCGGAACCTGGGGGGCTTAAAAAGGCCCCCCTCCCATCCAAAGCCCGCCAAGTCCTCCCTGTACTCCACCTGTCCAAATCGTACCCTGCTAGATTCCAAGACTTAGACGGTCCTTAGAGATTGTCTGCTGGAACTCTGGTTTTTTTTTCTGATGAGGACACTCAAGTCCAGTGACATCGGCCTTTCCCAGAGGTCACACAGCACTCTCAAGGTGGGGGTGGGCATGAAGGCGGCAGAAGGAAGGCCTCCTGCAGAAGGTGGGGCTTGAACGGGCTTTTTAAAGTTATTTTTTAAATTATGAAGCATTTATTTTCACTCCTTCTTCTCCCAACTGGAAAAAGAAAAACATCATCCTTGTAACAAACGAGCAGTGCCAAGCAAAACAAATACCCACACTGACCCTCCCCAAACGCGGGGCTCGTTCTGCAGACACAGTCAGGCTTCGGCACACGCCCAGATCCCCTAAGATGGAGACGCCAGGGACCTGCTTCTGGGAGTAGACATCCTGTGCTCACCTACCACATGGGTGGGCAGGTAGGCGGGCCATCCCAGACATCTTCCTGAGCTCGAATCTGACCTCGGACATTCAATAGCTGTGGGACTCTGGGTATGTCACTTTGCCTTGGTTTCCTCAACTATAAAATGAGCTGCAGAAGGAAATGGTGAAGCACTCCAGTATCTTTGCCAAGAAAACCCCAAATGGGGTCAGCAAGAGGTGCAAACAATTTAAATGACTGAAGGACAATAACGACAAAAGCCTTTTTCCATTGACTGAGTAGCTCCAACTGGTTGCATCTTTAAAAGGACCAGACTGGAATAGTTCCTCTGTCTCTGTTTGGTCTGTCTCTGTGTCTGTTTCTGTGTGTGTGTGTGTGTCTGTGTGTCTCTGTCTGTCTCTCTATCTGTCTTGGTTTGTTTGTGTCTGTCTCAGTCTCCAGGCAGATCAGACCTTCTTATTCACCTACAGTATGGGCACCATGCACTAAGCTGGGTGGGGAAGAATACCTTCCCATCTCCTTAGGTCTCCTGGCCAACAGTCTTGAGGTTTGGGTCCGTTTCACAGGTCCTTTTCACTTCTAGGTGCAGGGAGTGGAGTTGTCAGAAGTAGGGGCTTGAGTTCCCTGAGCCCAGGTTCCAGGGTGGCTGTTGCTTCCAGCCCAGCAGGCAAAACCTGAGAAGCCAGGCTCCTGGGGCACAAGCCCAGGGCTGCTTTGGACATGGAATCTGGGAAGATTAATGCTATGCAGGAACTGGGCTAAATTTTGAACCCAATCTCTCATTTTCTCCCCTGAACCTGAGGTAGTTCAGGGCTGTTGGGGATAGGGATGTGCTCCTGCTATACCTTTTAAGTCAATATGCCTCTGTTAAAGATGAGTGGCATTTAAGTCGTTAGTTGAAACAGGGTGCTTGGACTCTTGAAATGGGGGGGGGCATGGTTGGTCGGGACTTGGCCAAGGGCGGAGACAAGAGAAACTCCCCTCTCAACCTTTTTAAGAGTGTGGAGAAGGGGTGTGTGTGTGTATGTGTGTATGTGTGTGAAATGTAATAGTCCAGTGGTCAGGGAATCGGGGCCAAAGCAGTGACTGCTGCAAGTCCATCCCCTTCGCTGAAGCTCAGTCCTGAAGTAAACCAGGGAGGCCATCCTGGGGCAGAGCTATTTGGCTGGAAGAGGCTGGGAGCTGCTAGATGGAAAGCATGAGGACCAGAAAGAATAGAGTCAAAAGGATGCAGCCTAGGAAGGAGCCAGGTTGTGAAACCGCAGCCAGGTCCGATCCTCCATAATCCAGTGGCTCCCTGTTAACTCGAGGCTCAAATATAGGCTCTTGTGACTCGCATGCAGACGCCCCACCCTCCCCTTCTGGCCTTCCTGCCCTCTCCAGCCCAGCCCAGCTGGTGTGCAGCGTCTTCCCAGGCTTGTCTCCTGTCAGCAGGCTAAGAATGCTGTCCCACCTCACCTCGGAAAGCTCATTGCCCCTTTTGCTTTGCTTTGCTTTTTTTGTTTTCACTGCCCCCTTTTCTGATCCCTTCCCCTAGCCCCCTCCCCAGCTGCTAGTGCCTCCTTCACCTGGAGAAGAGTTTTCTTCCGTCTGTAGTCTGTAAACAATTGTATAGGCACATGGTGTGTCTCTCAACACAGTGGCAGCCCTTTGTGAACAGTCTTGTTATTTTTGGTCTGCCCAGTGCCTGGAGCCAAATGAAGTTCAGTTAATTGTCTGACACAAGGCTCAACCCTTAATAAATACTTGTGCAATCGAATGAAATCCAAGCTCTCTTTCGTGGATTTTTGCATGTGGTGATTTGTGGAGGATGAATTGGGGAATGAAGAAACTGGACGCTGTCTCCCTAAGAATGCTGGTGCAGGAGGCCAGGGGGAGGTGGTGGATGAAGCCAATGGGTACACGTGGTTGGCTAGGAGGAGATTTAGGGGCGACAGAAGCAAGGGGTCCACACCTTGGGGCTGGGCTGAACAATTCCAGGAATCACTTTGTATCTAGGTCACATACACTTTGTATCCACAAACACAGTTGCTTTCCTCAATAGAATGGAAGTTCTTTGAGGACGAGAATTCGTCGTTGCGTGCCCAGGACCTGGAACAAGTCCTCCGTGAAGGTTCGTTGACCGATTGTTAGAACTCTGCAGGGATCCCTGTCCCGACGTGCTGGACCAGAAATTCGAGTCACTAAGCGGCCTCTGGATCCATTTCTTTGCGACGTTTAAGCACTTTTGGGGAGTGACTGTCCAAAATCTCTCTCCAATTCCTTTTTCTAAACACTCCATTATAGATTTATCCAGTTGCCTCCCTTCCCCTGTTGTCCTCCCCCTTCCCCGTCCCTTGTAACCAAGAATTTGTCCCCGACCTCTTAAGCATCGAGTCTCAGGAGCACTGGCCTGCTCTTGCCTCCCTGTGGGACCCTGGGCAGGTTCTTCAGGTGACACTCCCCCCCCCCATCCCGTCCTCCCCTTCGGCGGCCCCGCCGGCGCTGGCACCGCCTTTCCATGTGCCAGCCACTGGGTGGAGGCCCGCGCTCCAGGGGGCTGGGATCAGGGGCGAGCAGGGGGCCACGCCCAGAGTGTAACTCTCCAGCCCTGCCTCGATGGTCTTCGGTGGGGGGGTCCGCTGTGGAGGGCTCCGCGGGGGATCTCCACGGGGCATTTTGGTCTCGCCTCAGCCCAGACTCGCCCCTTCCACGGAACCCCCGAGAACGTAACCCCGCGCGCCCCCACACACCGACTGGGGGCAGCCCTCCCCCAATCGCTGGCAGAAAGGGGACCCCGAGCGAGCAGCGGGTAAGCGGGCGGGTCTTCAAGCCCACGACCCCACGGACACGCCCGAGAGGGCTCGGGGCCCACGCCCACACACATAACATGCGCACACATACAGGTGTCCGCGGACTCGGGCATTAGCGCACCCACCCCCCACCCGCGCGCGCGGAATCGCTCCAACCCTGCTCCCGGCCCCCCTGGCCCGGGGAAGGCCTCGCCTCCCCCTCCCGCGCGGCCCGCGCGCCGCCATCCCCAGCTCCGCCCACCCAGGGCCCCGCCCCCTCCCTCCGCGAGCACCCTCCTCCCGCTCCAGGCTCCGCCCACCCTCGGCCACGCCCCCGAGCCGGCCCGCCCCTTGTTTACCAAGTTCTGGAGCCTCGGCTCTGCCTCCCTCCCCCAAGGCCCGGGCCGGGCCTCCGGAGCCCCGGGCTCTCAGGCCCCGCCCCGCCCCGCCCCCGCCCGGCCCCGCCCCCGCTCGGCCCCGCCCCCGCTCGGCTCGGCTCCCCGAGGCTCCCTCCCTCCCCTCCCCCTGGGCTCGGGGCCCGGCCTGTGGCGGCGGCGGCGGCGGCGGCGGCAGCGGGGGCGCGGGCTCGGGCTCGGGCTCGAGGGCCGGCTCTCTGTCCCCGGCGGCGCGGCCCGGGATTCATGGTGAGGAGGCGGCGGCGGCGGCGGCGGCGGGGGCCGGGGCCGGGGCCGGGGCCGGGGCGGAGCGGCAGCGGCGGCGGCGGACACGGACGCGGGCACGGGCGCGACGACGGGAGCTGGAGGCCGGGCGGCGGCTGAGCGGGCGGCCGGAGCGGGCGGCCCAGCGCGGCCCTGCTGGGGTCCCCCCTGCCCGGGCCGCCGCGGCCGGGATCGGGGCCCATGGACACGCCGTCCATTATCACCCAGGTGACCAACCCCAAGGAGGACGAGAGCAGCCCGACCTCCTGCAGCGGGCCCGACAAAGGTGAGGGGGCGGGGGCGGGGTGGGAGGGCCCTGCGCGCCCCGGGGCCCGGGCCTGGGGGCGTGCGCGCACTGGGCACCCTCGACCCCCGGGAGCGGCCGATCTCTCCGGACCCAGGCCGGGGGAGCCCCGCCACCGGGACGGTGGAGGGGACTGGGGCAGGCGGGGGAGGAGAGGTCGGGGCCTTCGGGACAGGGGAAGGGGGGCCGAGGCCACCGGGGGAGGAGGGATCGGGGCCTCCGGGACGGGGGAGGGGACCGGGGCCGCCGGGGGAAGGGGCGGGGGCTGCCGGGGGAGGAGGGGGCCGAAGTGGGGGCCTCCGGAGCGCCGGAACCCCCCGTTTCCCCAGCCTGGCCCCTCTCGACTCTGGGGCGGAAACTGGCCAGACGCCTCCGGCCGCCTCTTTGCAGAGGGGCCGGGGCTCAGTGGTCAATGACCCCCCCCCCCTCCGAGCGGGTGCACCTCGGGGAGACAGGGGAGGGGCCGGCCTTGGAGTCCCCGGCTCGGCGCGACTGTTGGTCTAAAGAGGGACGGGGCTTGGCATCCCGTGATGCCAGTTTGCTCTCTGCTCCTCACCAGCCCTCCCTTTTGGGGAAGAAAAACCACAAGATGGGGCCCCTTTTAAAGAGGGGCAGGGTGGATCAGGCCCTTTCTCTACTCCCAGACCGACGGACCCTGGGGAGCTTCTGAATCTGTTAGTGTCCCTGGCAAGTTTCTAAGTAACTGTTAGCTCAGGAGGAGGAGCCTCCCACTCCCCCAGCCCAGGCTTTTGTAATGAGTGCCCCTTAGGCATAGCCCCCCGGGAAGGGGGTGCCTGAGCTTGGACACCTGACTTCGATGCTGTGGAAAAGCCTTCCTGCAGTTGGGCAGGTCAGAAGGAGTGTACCCCATCACTTGGCATGGCAGTAGCCCTGGGGAGCAGCTCTGCCCCTTGCCCTGTGGGAATGTGTGTGGACTCTGTCTCCTTGATTTGAATTCTCACCAAAGCACTGTTGGTTTTCCTGAGTGGCCCTGGGGAAGATGAGGCTGAGCCTACTGGGTGTAGGGTGTGTCTGTCTTCTGATGTGCCTAGGAATGGGTGAGGTGGGGAAGTCCCTTGCCCCCTCCCCAGGGCCTGGCCCTCTTCTTTGCTCCTAGAGCTAGCTGGTGGTACTTCTAGGGCCCCTGGGGTGCTGGGCTCCCCCTCCACCCATAGGACAGCAGGTTGGATAAATGGGCCAGGGAGAAAGGCACATGCAGGCTTCAAGAATTTGTGGCATCTGATGTGACTGAGGCAGGCCCACCATGGCATTGCCCTGGTGCTCTTGGCACATTGGTCTGGGCTCCCTGGAGGCCAGTGTCTCCTGGGGCTTCCCCCTCAGCCCCCACCCCTCACCACACGCACAAGCATGGGAGATCTGGCCAGACTTTGGCAGCCTGGTGTCTGCTCAGCAGGAGCCCAGCATGCCAAGCGAGTCTTGGGGCCTGGGCTAGGGAGCTTCTCTCAGCCAGCAGTCCTTCAGAGCGCTGAGCTCAGTAATGCTGCTGGGAAACCTTTTTCAGTGCGGGCTTCTTGGGCCTCTCACAGCTGCTCTGAGAGCTGGTGGAGAGAGTGGCCCTTGTTGGAGGGCTGACATTTATTGAGTGAGGCCTGGGGGGGGGGGGGGGAGGCAGCCGCAGCCACATGCTCTGCCCCAGTCTTCAGTGTGGGTTTCTGCAGCAGCCTTTCCCTATTTCCATCTCTTTAGCGACTCCCTAGGCCTGGTGAGGGAAATTCCAAACTTAGGCCTTTCCTGTTCCTGAAGTGGGCTAGAATGACCCATCATCCCCAACCACTCAGTGTCTGAAAATCCACTTGACCAGTGTTCTAATTAGATTCACTAACGATTTAGCTTCAGACTTTGGGGAGGGAAGATTGTGTCAGTTTAGGTGGAGAAGCCAAGCCCTTCTGCCTAGATGGCCCCAGGAGTAGGCCTCTCTACGGTCTGTTTGGAGTACATTGAATGTTCACCTATGTCCTGTAAGAAAGTGGATACTTAGCAGACAAACTTGTGTGGCTTAACTTTTGCAGAGTGCTTTGGTGATAGCTCCCAGATTTCCTCAAGAAAAATGCTGATTTTAGTTTTGCCTTTGTTCTAGAGACTTTCAGAATTAAATTGTGGCTAAACCATGCGGGTTATGCTGTTATCCTGTAAATTAAAAAAGCAAGCAAAACTCACAGCTTTTGAAAAGAAATCTACGTGCCATCTGGTAAAGAAGCATTGAAGTTAGTTTGCAAGCAGCCAGAACAAATTACCTTTAGCTGACTGGTCTTGTTCCAGGCTGTTTCCACCAAGGCAGGACAGCCGGCTTTTGGTGGGCTGTTCCCTTTGGGGGGGGTGCAGCAAAGCGGAAGAGAACCATGTCTGAAGTACTTTGGCTGGCATTCCTCCTAATGACTAAATTTCTTCCTGGGCCCCAAGCTTGTCAGCTTCATGAAATATCCGAGAACAGGCCATGTTGTCCTGAGTGTATGACCTTTCTTTGGATGGGATCAGGCCATTCAAAAGGAGAGTTGAGGAGCTTTGCCTTCTTATCTGGCTCTGGAGCCACTCCAGGCCAGGCAGTTGGAAAGCCCTCCTCAGTGGGCTCCATCTAAACCTCATTGTCCCTCTAGGGGAGGTCCTGGAGTGGGGGGGAGTCGGGAAATGCTTAGAAGAGTGGGGGCTGAGAACTAGCATTAAAGTCTGGGTTTTACACCAAGAAGATTGACTCTAGAATTCACAAGCACTGTGGATTTAAATCTCTTTCTTTTTATTATTATTATTTTTAAACATTTATTTTTAAATTTTTGAGTTCTGAATTCTCTTGCTCCTGCTCCTACCTCACCCATTGAGAAGGCAAAAAATATTGTCTCCATAAATTTCTCAGTTGGTTGTAGTTGGCAAATTCATGGGTACAGAGAAGGGTGAGTAGAAACCCATAGCCTAGGACTGTAAAAGGAAGGGTAGTAAGTACAGAGGGGTGAGATGCTCGCAAGGACAACATCCTTCCAAAACAATACAAGTGATTTTGAAGAGGAGGAGAAGGGGGAGCTGTTCAAACAGGTTGATGTGGCTGCACAGGGAAGTCTTTTCACCAAGCAGGATTTTTAAGAAGAGTGTAAGAATGTGGAAAGCAGTAGAGGAAACTGAGGATGAGGACAGAAAGGTGGCCTTGGCTTGTTAGAATAAGGCCAGGAAGGCTAAACCCAGAAGGAGTCAAGGCAATGGCCAATGCTGAGGAAGACAAGGTGGTTTTTAAACAATGGTGTGGAAGGGCAAGGAAAAGATCTGAAGAGACAGGGCTGATATCAGGGAACAGGGGCTCTGACAAGAAATAACAAAAGTGACTTCTGGGAATAGGAACCCGAGATGAGTGAGGAGATAAATAGGAAAGCCCCTAGCCACCCTTGAGGAACCCCCAGGACCAGGTGAGGAGAGTGTCCCAGAGCTGTGGGGGGAAGGGTACTGGAGACCTGAGGGCATGTCAGGGTATCTTCTTCTAAAGCTGACCTGCTGGGCTTCACTTTGATTCTGAGAAAGACCAGAGATTGTGTTATTAGTGAGATGGTTAGTGGGGACTTGGAGGAGTTAGCAGCAATCACTGGGAGCCAGCTGTGGTTCACTAAGAGCAGCTCACACCAGCTAAGCTCATTTCCATTTTTGCCAGCTAGAGTTACTCCTCCTCTCTAGCTCTTTAAGGTTTAGAAAGCCCCTGATACACATTATCTCATTTTATACTACCCACCCTGGAGGGGAGGTGCTATTACTTTCCTGACTTTACAGGTGAGGAAACTTGAGTTTAAGTGACTGGTATCTGGGGCAGGATTTGAACTCAGGTCTTCTTGAATCCAGGTCTCTCCACTGGGCCACCCAGATGCCTCTAGGTGATGGGAACACTCTAATGGAATGGAAAGTTATTTCTCCAAGGAATATGAGAAAGGCTGTCATGTCATGATCTGGACAGTTGAGAAGATTGTGGGCTGGCTCGTGGTATAGTTATAGATGAGGGTTCGAGTTTTGTTTTTGTAGCCAGACCAGAGGAGATGGTGACTGGACCAGTGTTGTCTCGGAAGCCAGGCTCCTCAGTTCCTCTATCCTTGGCCTCATGGTGTTTAACTGTTTTATCAATGACTCTTAACATTTGCAGAAGAAAGGGCAGGAGAGGGAAGGCTATGTTAGATTACAAAATCAGAATCCCCAAAGCTGACAACTGACTTAAGGTTGAGTCTGCTTAGATAAAGTGTAACCATAAATGTAAAGTTCTGTACTTGGGGTTACAAAAATCAATTGCCTTCAGAGAAGATGTATAAGAGGTGATGAGACAAGGAAGGGGTTTGAGTCTATCTGCTCCAGACTCCATATGTTGAGAGGCCGAGCTGGCCATGAAGCTATGGCAGAGAAGAGGCATCTCCAGAATCATGCAGGCAGGAGGCCCGCTGGGTGCCGCCCCTGGGGGCAGGCACAGATGGAATGCGTGTTCTCTCTTGGCACCTCATTTTAGGAAGGCCACTGGCCAGGCTGACCATATCAAGAGGAACGCATCCAATGTACTAAGAAAGCCTTGGAACTATGGCCCAAAGGATCACATTCAGTTCCTTATTATCTGGAGATAATTGGAATTTATCCTACCTGTAGTCATGTGGACGCGCAGCTATCCTCATGTCGACGGGGAGCTCCTTGAAGGCAGGGACCTTAGTTGGTTGGGGCTTTCTTTGGGCCCCCTGGCACCTGATAGGCACTTCATAGATATTTATGACTGACTGGCTGTGGACACTGGGGACACAGAAGAAGGTCTGGGTCTGGGACTGTGGCCTGGAGAACAGATTGGTGTACATACCCATGGCATGAGATGGGTAGAGCTCATGGCTGGACTCCGCGGAGAGAGATCAGATTGGCTCTGGAGAAGTGGCAGAAAGGGGGGGGATGGCCATCCAGGTAGGGAGCAGCTGGCTGGAGGAGAGAGACCTCCCTGTCAGAAGTGGCCCAAAGACGGAGCTGTCTGGGGAGCAGCAAGACCTCCATTGCTGAGGGTCTGGAAGTGGAGGCTCGGTGGTCATTTGGTTTTGGGTTTTGGTGGTCACTGGTTGGGGACGCTTGTTTCAAGTGTGGGCCGAAGCTCCTGCGTCCCTTCTTCTAGCTTGGACACTGTGATTCAGACTTGGCCTGCCGTCACCTTGATTGCTTCCTTAAGAAGACCCAGATTCAGTGAGGGCTGGGAATCACAGCTGGAAGGCTTCTTTTTGGACCCCCAGGATCCATCAAAATCAGGTGACTTGCTCAGGGTCTCACAGGTAGGAAGTAGCAAGGCCAGGATTTGAAGGCAGTGCCCTGCCTGTCAGTGAGAGGGAGGCCCCCACCCTAGAGGTGTCCAAGGGCTAAGTAAGACAAATGCTGAGGAGGGTGGATGCCGGCCAAGCCCCAGACCACATTCTGCACGTTGCCTTTCCTCAGTTTCTGAGATAGTGGGTTTTCTGCAGCCTTGGAGAACGGTCTGCTATTGAGAAAGCCAGGCTGGGCTCAGTGAATGCATTCATGGTGTCTGTGTCACAGCCTCAAATGACAATGCTGAAAGCGCTGGAGACCATTGGCTTCGTCTCCAGATCGTGAGAGCAGACTATGGCCAATGACCACCTGGACTCCGGTTTTCCTGCGTGTTCTCTGTCTCAGAGCCTGAGTCATTTAAGATTTTCTGGAAGGGAGAGGCAGGGCAGAAGTGGGGCCCTGCCAGGAGGCCCAGGCTGGAGGGAGGATGGGCCTCTGCAATGCCTCCATGGCTCTGTGGAGCTCTTTGGTGCCCATCATAAAGAAGCTGAGACCCACCCAGGCCTGGGCATAGCAAGGCCAAACCCTCAGTGACTGAGTCTGTTTTTGTCTGAGGCCTCCTGCTGCTGCTCCCCCCCCGCCCCGCCTGTCTTTTAGGCTGCCCTGGGACAGTTGGAGGAAGATCAGCTGGTGCCCAGGCCCGTCCCTCATTTGACAGATGAGTAAAGTAAGGCCCAGAAAGTTGAGTGACTAGTTCCCAGTCCCCTGCAGGAGATTCATTCAGTACCACAGACCCAGCTGGCCTGACCCCCCCCCCCCACACACACACACATTGAACTGGTAGGAGAGAAGACAGAACTCTCAGAATACTGCTGGGAAGGTGGGGGCCCACCCTGTGCCGCTTTGCCTCAGTCTTATGTTCTTCAGAGCAGCAAGGAGGGAGAGAATTGGGATCGAGGCCACGTGTCTCTGGCTGCCAGAGAAAAGGGGGCCGTGGGCCAGCTCCTCAGGAGGAGGTGAGTTCAGGACTGAGCAGGGCCTTCTCTGGCTGGTGCTGATCAAGAGAGCCCTTGCCATTGGGGCCCAGGATCAACTGGCAGATAGAACCAGAGAGCACATCCCTGGGGAGGTGGTACCAGTCTCAATCTGGTTTGGGTTTATTTAAGGCTGAAAACATTTCAAGAAGCAGCACTTGCTGTGAGATGTGCAAATGGTTTCTAGCTTCAATCCGAGTGAGCTCAGAGGATGCCAGGCCTCGCTTCTCTGCACTGCACTTGGAGGGCAGCCCTGAGGGAGGTGGGGGCTGTTTTCAGCCCCATTTTACAGAGGAGTATACTGAGTCTCAGAGGGTCATGAAGGTGTCTGGGGCTTTCTGGTGGCCTTGGCCCACTGTGCCATGCTTGGTAAATGCTGCGGAGGGCTGGCCTAGTGTGGAGGTTTGAATTCTGTAAAGCTCTGTCATTCCACACAGTCCCAGGCATCAGCTTGCTGGAGGAGGGCAGCCAGATATTCTCTGACTTTGTCTCCCTGTCAGCTAGCTGTGTGACCCTGGGCAGGTCACTTAACTTCTGCCTGCCTTAGCCTGCTTAGCTGTGAAATGGGGATGATAACAGCAGCGACTTCCCATGGTTGCTGTGAAGGTCAAATGGGATTCTGTTTGTAAAGCTTGCAGCACAGTGCTTGGCACGCAGTTGGGGCTAAATAAGCTCCTGTCATCATTGCATCTGAGCGTTAGTAAAGGTGGCTGAGCATCTAACCTTGGCCCAGGCTGGCCTGTCTTATCCCACAGCCTGTGAGGGAGGCAGAGCCAGGCCCTGCTGTTTCTGATTGGGCTGGTCACTTCTGGCTTCCCCGGGCCAGAAGTGTGTGTGTGTGTGTGTGTGTGTGTGTGTGTGTGTGTGTGTGTGTGTGCACATGTCTGTATGTGTCTGTGTGTATCCATGTCTGTGTGTGTCCCTGTGTCTGTGTGTCCACATGTCTCTGTGTGTTGGTGTATTTCTATGTCTGTGTGTATCTGTGTGTCTGTGTGTATTTGTGTGTCTGTGTGTATCCGTGTGTCTGTGTGTGTTGGTGTATTTCTGTGTCTGTGTGTGTCCATGTGTCTGTGTGTTGGTGTATTTCTGTGTCTGTGTGTATTCGTGTGTCTGTCTGTATCCGTGTGTCTGTGTGTGTTGGTGTATTTCTGTGTCTGTGTGTGTCTGTGTGAGTGTGGTGTGTTTATCTTTTTAAATAGAATCCATTGTGTTCAGGCATGTGTATGCAGCTGGAGGCCCCCAGCCCCATAATTCAGTCCGACCCAGCTTAGATCAGAATGGGTAGAAATCAGCTCTTTCCACTCCAGTGGGAGGGGCTGCCTCCCGTTCCTCACTGAATGGTCCCTTTGTATCTGCAGTCTGGTCTGCTCTGCCTTCCGGGACAGGCCTGCCAGGATGGATGCTGGGTGTGGATCTCTGGCCCCTTCCAGTCTGCCAAGGTGCCCCTCTCGTTGCTCATAGACTGGGCTGATTTTCCCATTCGTTATTCCTGTTGGTGTGCTAAAGGCCAGGTTAATAGTTGGGGCTCCACCATATCCAGGCTCCATCAATGCCGCTTTGAAATGCCCAGACATGACGGCTTCAGCAGAAAGCCGGGCTGTGCTTTTAAATCGCAGATAGTACCAGCCTTCCCAAATCTAATCAGTGCTCACGCTTCATAATTAGCCTGCCATAAACTTCTTGCAAATACCTTGGCCCCCCTACATTGAACTCGCGACCCGCTGACTTTGCCCCCAAAGGCTTCAGTGCGCTAAACGGGAGGGAAGATCTCTGTGCCCTCTGCTCTCTCCTCATCTGGTTTCATTCCCCTCTTCAAGGCAGCTTCCCAGCATCTTGAGCTTGGGGGTGGGCTGTGAGGTGGGAAGCTTTTATTAGGAAACCTTCTGAGATTCATGGGGAATCTGAGTTGCACCCAGTGGGCAGGCTTTCACTGGTTTGTTACAGCCCTCCTATGTGGCACGTCCTGAGCTAAGCATCGGACCCTTCTGTTCAACTGAAGGAAAGCCTGCTCTCTGCCATACTACATTGCCCCCCATTTCCATGATGTATGGGTGCCTGGTAGAGGTCCTGCAAAGGCTGGAATAGCAAAGCATTTCCCACTTCCGGGAGACAGATTCCAGATGATTGGAACTTTGGTTTCCTGGGGAGCTTTGTGTTCAATAAGTAAAAGTCAGAGGAAGGTCTGTCTTCCCAAGGCACAGCTGGAAGCCCCCCTCAGACAGCAGAGAAGTAGAGACCCACTGAGTACAAGGGACCCACCCAAGGTTGCATAGATTAGACTAAGTGCCAGAGGCCAGACTCAAACCCATGTCATTGAAGTTCTGATCTGTGGCCCCCTGGGAAGAGGCCTGGATTGGGAGTCAAGCCTCATTGGCCTTTGAAGGGCATGGAGAGAGGTTGGGATCTGTCCCTGTGCCTCTCTCACAGCATCAGGATGGGAGAAAACACGAGTGCGCTCTGGTCAGGGAAGGAGTCCTTCAGGACACGGGGAGGGAGGTTTGGTCAGACTTTTTTGTTGGTCTGTTTGGCCTTGTCTTTCTAAAACCCTCTGCCTCCTTTGGTCTCCCATAAGCATTTATTACATGCCTTCTGTGTGCCAGGGTTAGAGAGACAGATATGAACAAGGCCCTGCCTTTAGAGTGCTCACGTTCTGCTGAGGTGACAGCAGCCTGTAAACATAGGAGCACATGTGTGATTGTTTGAGGGGCCTTCCAGAGAAGGTAGCTCTGGAGCTGAGCCTTGGAGAAAGCAGGCTTTCTAGCAGAGGTGAAACCCAAGAGGAAAAGGAGGCCATTCTGCCTAGATCCCTGAGGGTGTGCAGAGCAGCCCTGTGCTATAGAGCTGGAAAAGGGAGTTGGTGCCAGATGGTAAAGGGCTTTCAGTAGCGTGCATTTTATCCTGGAGGTGGCGGGAGCCCCAGGAGGAAGGCCCTGGCACAGAAGCTACCATTCATGACCTGACTTGAGGTTTCATTAGATGGCTTTGGAGGCTGGGTTGCAGAGGGTAGGGGCAGGAAGGCAGGAGGCCAGGGAGCAGACTATGACGGTAGTCTGGGTAAGGAGTGGGCGATGAGGGGCCAGGCCCCTGTGGTAGCTCACTGTGAGAGTGAGAGATATCCCAGTGGAGTCAGTAAGGCTTAACACTGATCTGATACGGTGATGAAGGAAGAGTTGGGGAGGGAGCAGACCTGAGTGACTGGAAGGATAATGGAGCCCTCCACAGAAGGAGGGCCATTTGAAGGAGGGGTGGACTGAGGATGAGATCCCCCCTTCCCTCTGAGATGGGGCTGGCTAGAAGGCTAGAGGGGAGTCCACAGCACTCAGGCTCTTTCCGGCTTGATGCTGATCTCACCCTGCTAGCTAGGCCTGCTTCCTCCCTCTGGTCTCTTGCTCCCTTCCATAGAGTTGGGAGGAGAAGAAACCAGAATCGTAACAGTTCCAGACCCTACTAAAGAAACACTTTTTTTCTCTTAAATTTATTTATTTTGAGTTTTCAACATTCCCTTCCATAAGATTTTGAGTTCCAAATTTTCTCCCCATCCTTCCCCTCCTCCCACCCCACGACAATGTGCAGTCTGATAAAGGCTCTGCATATACATTCATGTTAAACCTATTTTCACATTAGTCATGTTGTAAAGAAGAATTAGAACCAATGGGAGGAACCACGAGAAAGAAGAAACAAAAAAAAAGAAAGAGAGGAAATAATATGCCTCGGTCTGCATTTAGACTCCAAAGTTCTTTCTCTGGTGTGGACAGCATTTTCCATCATGAGTCCTTTGGAACTGTCTTGGATCGCTGTGATGCTAAAAAGAGTTAAGTCTGCCAAAGTCAGTCATTGCACACTGTGGCTGTTACTGTATGCAACGTTCTCCTGGTTCCGCTCACCTCACTCAGCATCAGTTCATGTAAGTCTTTCCAGGTTTTTCTGAAGTCTACCTGCTCCTCATTTCTTATAGCACAGTAGTATTCCATTACATTCATATACCATGACTTGCTCAGCCATTCCCCAGTTGGTGGACATCTCCTCAATTTCTAATTCTTTGCCACCACAAAAAGAGTTGTTGTAAATATTTTTGTCCATACAGGTCCTTTTCCCATTTGTATGATCTCTTTGGGACACAGACCTAGTAGTAGTATAGCTGGGTCAAAGGGTATGCACATTTTTATGACCCTTTGGGCGTAGTTCCAAATTGCTCTCCAAAATGATTGCATCAGTTCACAACTTCACCAACAAAGCATAAGTGTTCCAATTTTCCTACATCTCTCCAGAACTTATTATTTTCCTGTTTTGTTGTGATCTGGCACCTCAGACTTGTTTTGATTTGCATTTCTATAATCAATAGTAATTTAGAGCATTTTTTCACGTGACTATAGACAGTTTTAATTTCTTCCCTCTGAAAACTGCCTGTTCATATGCTTTGATCATTTATCGATTGGGGAATGATTTGTATTCTTATAAATTTGACTCAGTTCTCTGTATATTTTAGAAATGAGGCCTTCGTCAGAGACGCTGGTTCTAAAAATTCTTCTTTTTTTGAGTTGCTTTTCTTGATTTTTTTCTTTAGTTTAATTTATTTATTTTCTTGTTGGCATCACTCATTTCCACGAGATTTTGAGTTACGAATTTTCTCCCCGTCTTTCCCTTACCCACCCCCCCAAAACAGCGATCTCACTGTATAACCCCTCCCCGAATCTGCTCTCTCTTATGTCCTCCCCCATCGCCCCTCTGACTTTCCCGTAGGGCAGGATGGATCTCCCTACCCCAGTGCCTGTATATCTTAATTCTCAGTTGTGTGTAGTTAATAATAATAATAATACACACACATATATATATATATATATATTTTTTTTAACATTTGATTATATAACTTTAAATTCTAGATTCTTTCCCTTCCTCCCTCATCACCCACCCCCTGGAAAGACAAGCAATTCAATACAGGCTGTACATGTGTAGTTACACAGAACATCTCCATAATGGACGTATTGTGAGAGACTGATTATGTGTCCCTCCTTCCTATCCTGCCCCACCTTGTTCTATTCTCTACCCTGTCCCTGTCCCTTTACAGAAGGTTGCTTCCAGCAACCCTCCCTTCCACCTTGCCCTTCCCTCCATCATCCCACCTTTCATTCCCTTCCCCCCTACTCTCCTATGGGGCAAGATACCCAATTTAGAGCGTATGTCATTCCTTCTCTAAGCCAAATTCAGTGAGAGTAAGGTTGACTCATTCCCTTTTGCCTTCCTGTTCTTCCCCTCCATTGTAACAATTGTCCCTTGCCTCTTCTATATGAGATGATTAACCCCATTCTGTCTCTCCCTGTCTCCTCTCATTCTAATCCTCTCCCACCTCAGAATTTTACCTTTTAAAGTATCGTCTCTTCTTATTCAATTGATCCTGTGCCCAATATGTACACATATATACACATACTCAGATATGTATTCATATGCATATATACCCTCCTATATAGACAAATTGTTCAACTTTGATAAGTTCCTTATGATTTCTTTTCCATGTTTACCTTCTCACGCTTCTTGTATTTGAGTGTCAGATTTTCTTTTCACTTCTTGTTTTTCCAGCAAGAATGCTTGAAGGTCCTCTACCTTACTGAATGACCATATTTTCCCCTGGAACATTATATTCAGTTTTGCTGGGTAGGTGATTCTTGGTTTTAATCCTAGCTCCCTGGATGTCCGGAGTATCATATTCCAGGCCCTTTGATCCATCAATGTAGAAGCTGCCAGATCCTGGGTTATCCTAATTGTGTTTCCACAGCATTCAAATTGCTTCCTGTTGGTAGCCTGTAACATTTTCTCCTTGATCTGGGGACTCTGGAATCTGGCTACAACATTCCTAGGAGTTTTCTTTTGGGGATCTTTTTCAAGAGGTGATCGGTGAATTCTTTCAAGTTCTATTTTGCCCTCTGGTTCTAGAATATCAGGGCAATTTTCCTTAAGAATTTCTCGAAGGATGTTTTCTAAGTTCTTTTTTTGATCATGGCTTTCAGGTAGTCCAATAATTTTTAAATTGTCTCTCCTGGATCTATTTTCCAGGTCAGTGGCTTTTTCAAGGAGATATTTCACATTGCCTT
>CM053583.1:422236832-422249806 GCA_028627135.1 Pseudochirops cupreus | reverse complement strand
ATTGGCTTTTGGGCCTCTTTTGCCATTTGAGTTAATCTATTTTTTAAGGTGTTATTTTCTTCATTCAGTTTGTTGACTTTCTTTTCATGACTTTCTTGCATCATTTTTATTTCTCTTCCCAACTTTTCCTCCACTTCTCTTATTTGGTTTTCAAAATCCTTCATAAGCTCCCCTATGGTCTGTAACCAGTCTACATATTTCTTCGAAGCTTTTGGTGTGGGAGTTCTGACTGTGTTGTCTTCCTCCCATTCCATGCTTTGATCCTTTTTGTCCCCAAAAAAGGAATCTAAAGTTGGATTGCTATTCTTACTTTGCTTCCTTTGCCTGCTCATGTTGCCAGTCAATTACTTGACTTTTTGGTTCTGTGGAACTCTGCTTCCAGAGGGGAGAACTTTGTCCCAAATTGCTGGGGTTTTTGCAGCTGCTGGAGCTATTAGGAGGCCTCTGCAGCTCCCACCAGCTTTGGCTCACTGAAAATGCACCCCAGGACCACCACCCAAGACCAGGATCTCGATCCAGGCAGCATGAGGCAAGAGCACTTAGCCTCTGAATGATTGCTTGTCCCTCCTGCAATTTGCAGGCTGAAAGCTCTAAAGCAGCCACATGGAAGCAGCTGCAGGGCCACCACTTCTGCTGCTTCCTTGTCCTGGAGGCAGTTCGGCTAGACCCTTTCCCCCAAATTTAGCTGAGTTCCACTAACCTTTTACTTAGTCCTTACTTCTTATGCTTGATAATTCTGGAAATCACCATAACTGCCACTGATCCACTCTCCTAAAGGCTGTAGCTGCAGCTTGTCCTGGCCACCCTGGGGCCAAGCTGTGGTTTCAGGCCGGGCTGGTTTTGGCTCCCCACGCACTGTGATGAGCCCTTCCTGTCTCGCCTGCTAAGCTGCCTTCAGCGGGAGATGTGTTTTTCTGTAACTTTGTGAGTTCTGGAGCCCTAAAATTTGTTTAGAGTCATATTTTATGGATATTTGAGGTGGTTATGTGGGAGCTGCAGAGTTTTCCTGCTTCTATGTCGCCATCTTGGCTCCGCCCCCCCCTCCCCCCCAGTTCTAAAAATTCTTTCCCAGTTTTCTGCCTCCCTCTTAATCTTGGTTGCATTGACTTTGTGCAAGAACTTTTCAATTTAATGTCACCAAAATTATTAATTTTGCATTTCATAATGTTCTCTATCTCTTGTTTCATCATAAGTTCTTCCTTTCTCCACAAATCCGACACATAAACTATTCCTTGCTCTCCCAGTTTGCTTATAGGCTTTATATCTAAATCCTGTACCCATTTTGAGTTTATCTTGGTATATGGTGTAAGATATTGGTCGATGCCCAGTTTCTGCCATACTGTTTTCCAGTTTTCCCAGCAGTTTTTGTCAGATAATGAATTCTTATGCCAGAAGCTGGAGTCTTAGAGTTTGTCAAACAGTAGATTACAGTAGTCATTGACTACTGTGTCTTGTGTACCTAACCTATTGCACTGATCCACTGCTCTATTTCCTAGTCAGTACCAAGTGGTTTTGATGACTGCTGCTTTATAAGACAATTTAAGATCTGCTATGGCCAGGCCACCTTCCTCAGCATTTCTTTTCACTAATTCCTTTGATATTTCAGACCTTTTCTTCTTCCAGATGAATTGTTATTATTTTTTCTTGCTCTAAAAAACAATTTTTGGTAGTTTGAGTGGTGTAGCGCTGAATAAGTAAATTAAGTTAGGTAGAATTGTCATTTTTATCATATTAGCTCAACCTGCCCATGAGCAACTGATATTTTTCCAATTATTTAGATTTCACTTTGTGTGAAAAGTGTTTTGTAATTGTGTTTGTTTTGGCAGGTAGACTCCCAAATATTTTATAGTGTCTACAGTAATTTTAAATGGAGTTTCTCTTGCTGTTGGTCTTTGTTAGTAATATGTAGAAATGCTGATAATTTATGTGGATTTATTTTATATCCTGCAGCTTTGCTAAAGTTTTTTTTTTATTATTTCAAGTAATTTTTTACTTGATTCTCTAGAATTCTTTAAGTATACCATCATATCATCAGCAAAGAGTGATGGCTTTGTTTCTTCTTTGTGTGTTTTAATTCCTTCAATTTCTTTTTCTTCTCTTCTCTTATCGCTAAAGTTAATCCTTGTTTCACCTCCAATCTTATGAGAAATGCTTCTAGCTCATCCCTGTTACGTAGAATGCTTGCTGATGGTTTTAGATAGATGTTACTTATAATTTTAAGGAAGATTCTTCATTGGTGGTGAATTTACCCTTTTCATTTTTTATACTGGTAATTTAACTTTCTTCCTTTTTTTAAAATCAAATTAACCAGGCAGCTAGGTGGCACAGTGAATAGAGCACCAGCCCTGGAATCAGGAGGACCTGAGTTCAAATCCAGCCCCAGATATTTGACACTTAATAGCCACGTGACCTTGGGCGAGTCACTTAACCCCAATTGCCTTGCCCTCTAAAAAGCAAAAAAACAAAAAAAAATCAAATTAACCAAAGGTTTATCTGTTTTATAGTTTTTTTCCCCATAAAACCAGCTCTTAGTTTTATTTATTCAATAGTTTTCTTAATTTCAATTTTATTAATCTCTCCTTTGATTTTCAATATTTCTAATTTGGTATTTAATTGGAGATTTAAATTTGTTCTTTTTCTAGCTTTTTTAGTTGCATGCCCAATTCATTGACCTCCGTAAAGAAACACTCTTGATGCTGCCTCTGGGGACATGGTGTGAAGGCATTCCTCACTTGGTGCAGGTTTCCAGCTCAACTTTATCAAGAGAAAAGGGGCTGGGGGAGTCCTTAAAGCAATTTGTGAATGTCTTCATACTGGGTTTGGAAGAAGAATTGACCAGCACTTTTACAGTGTGATGGTAGGCTGACTTCTCCCCTCTGCTTGCCAGCGTCCTCGTCCGCATTTGTGGCCCATGCTGTTCTTCTGTTCTCTTGTTGTCCAGGACAATGTATGCAGCCTTCTTTCCTTTTCTGGCTCTGGGTCCTAATTTGTGGGAATGGAATCATCTCCACTTGTTGCAGGAGAATTCTAGAATGTTTTTTGATGTCATGGAAATTCATTAAGTAACAAAGCAAATGTTTCTCCATGTGTTCATTCCATTATAAGAGATGGCCAGATGGGTCCTTCCTGGTGAATGTGCTAGGGCTACTGTGGGTCTGTCTTTTGTGTTGGATTTTTGTACAAATTCGTCAAGGGAAACTTGGTAAAGATGTTTTCCAAGCAGTGTAAAAAGGCTTTGCTGCTGACCCAACACTATCTCTCAGTGCTTGAGAAGAGCCAGCCTATTTGGCATTCCAGCCATCAGCAGGCATCATGCCAGTTTTGGTGTGGAGTTCAGATGTGGAGTTCATGAAAGCTAGCTTGGTTTTTATCATGAGTGGGCTGGCGATAGCATTTGGGCAAAGCAGGAAAACCTCAGGCAAATTTAGCAGGATATCAGCAGAGTCCTGAGGGTGGGAGGACCAGACCAGCTCCATTGCTCCCTTCTCTGCTTAGATGCGGGCTGGAGGATTGTGGTCCTTTATGGGAGCCACTGTTTGGGAGGGACACAGACAAGCTTTAGAGAAGGTGCTGGGCTAAGGGCATTGAGACCTTCTGAGTTCATGTAGCCTAGAGGTGAGAAGAGTGAGTTCTTTACACATATTTGAAGGGCCCTCCTGTCAAAGAAGCACGAAACTTGTTAAGCCACAAGACCCAACTTCCTAAGGATTAGAGCTGGTCCAGAGTGGACCAGTGTGCCCTTGGAGGTCGTGGGTTGGGCCAGCTAACTTCTGACATTCCTTCTCATTCTACTCTTCTCTGATTCTCCTCCTGCCTAGCTGGGGTTTTGCTTTTGAATAAAGTGACTGAGATATTTAAGTTCTGTTTTCTGGCAGGCAGAGAATCACCAAGAAATGTGTCCAATGCCAAAGTCAGGGTTTCCATCAAAGATGTTATTCCTAATAACAACGCAAGGACTGAAGGGGCCCTGACTGCCTTGGGATGGACGGTCGAGCCCCTCAGACAGGCCCTTGCTGTACACATCCACGGGGAGCGTGTATGGGGGGGGTTCTTTCCGCATTAGAGAGAAGCCTTTGGAACGGAGGCAGGGAGAGGAGGAGGAGGTGCCCTTGTTGGTGGGAAGAGGCTGATGTGTTGGCGGTAACATCTGGGGGGGGCTGGGCCCCCCTCGTTCAGACTGTGAGGATGGCCTTTCTGAAAGGGGTCATTTCAGTAGAGTCTGAGTGACCCAAAGAGTTCTGTCTTGTTAGGCCAGAGTTGAGTCTGACCTGGCTGGAGGCTGTGCCGAGGGCAGGCTGCAGGGAATGAGAGGACCAGGGAGAGTGGGAGACAGAGACGCCCGTTCTCCATGGGGAGCCTCCAGTGTTGGGGGCTAGGGAGGAGGGGGAAGAGCCAGGGCTGGGGAGGAGCTCACCTGGCTCCATAAGCTGCTAAAGGAGACAGTGCCGTGGGGCCCCCTAAACTCAATATAGCTACCTGAGACCAGCTCCAGAGCTCTTCCCTAGGTGGGGTTTGCCTGGAGGCTTTGCCTTGGGGGCTGAGCACCTCCTGGGAGGAGCCTAGTAATACTTGTGAATTGATGGATGAAAAAGGGTCTGATGTTATTTCTGCCCCAGATCACAAGTGGACACTCACAGCCTGGGCAGGGCAGGGCCTTTCTTCTCTCCAAGCGCTTGCTGACCCTCAGTCAGGTTGCCTCCCTTCCCAGCCTGGGACCTGCCCCGGGCTTCATTTTGATGGGGGTGGGGGATGGGGGGTGTTTTTAATATGGATCGAGTGACTTTTGTAGGAAGGTATGTGCACATGTATATGCGTGTGTAAGGACATGTGCGTACATGTGTGTGAGACCACGGGTGCACTGTGCGAGAGAGAACATACATGCACGTGTTTGTATGTGCATGTGCGTGTGTAGAGAGATGCGGAGAGAAGGAAGGCGGCAGATGGAGGCAGAGGGGAAGGCCTGGCCACTCAGGGTCAGAGAGCTGGGCGTTCTCCCAATGGGATCCTGTCCATGCCTGTGGTGACCTCGCCGGGCCCCCCAGCTGTCTGGCCTTGGCTTCTTCGTTCTTGTGAGAGGGGACAGGAGAAGAGAAAAGCCATTTCCAGAGAAGCTGCTGTGTAGGATGTTCTGCTGCCAGGCTCTTGCTAAGCATCTCACTAACATGATCTCCTCTGGCCCCACGACAACCCTGGGATGAGCTGAAGCAGACAGAGGTGAAGTGGCTCGGCCAGAGACGTACAGCTAGGGAGAGGCTGCATCTGGATTTGAACTCGAATCCTTCTGACTCCAGGCCCAGCACTTTACCCACTGAGCTGCCTCTGCTGCCTCTGAGGTGAGGATGCCTAAACCTTGCCAGGTTCTGCTTTACCAAGCTCTCAGATTATCAGGTGATTTAATGTCTATAAAGCTCACTGATCAAAGGTAGCCTCCCTTTGGATCTGGAAAGGTGCAGAGACCATCTTGTTCAGTCCCCTCATTTTACAGACCAGGACACTGAGGCCTAGAGGGGCTGAGTGACAAGCCAGGGTTGTGGTCCCTCCTTGTTCAGACTGTGAGGATGGGCCTCCGGTCAGCGGGCTCCACAGTGCCACACTCCTCCCTGGGCAGCTCTCCTACAGTTAGCTCTCATCATAGTGTTCACAACAAATGCAGAAGTGTTGTATGCATGACCACCACTCCCACCCTTGTCTCTGGGCAGCCTAGGGCAGCCCCCCAGGCAGTCTGCCTTGTCACCCAGTGGGCTGCTGGGCCAGCGCCTTCAGGGCTATCATCAGTGACCAAGTACATTGATTCACCTACCTTTGAAGGAGCCCTGTGGCCTTGGTGTAACTCCCAGCACTCCCTGCCCTACGCCTGGGGCTGCTGTGTGGGTGTCTGCTCACCATGACTGTGGGCAGTTGGCAAGGGGACTGCCTCACAGGAAGGAGGTCCAGTTGTGACACTCAGCTTCTACTCCGGCACACAGCTCACCAGGACACCTGTCTGTTCCTTCCTCTGATGTCCCAGCAGCTCCTGAGAAAGAGTCAACAGATAAGGAAGATGGCTATTTTCTGGTGAATTCATCAGGCATTTATTAGGTGCCAGGAAGCAAAGGCCAGCACCAAGCAGTTCTTGCCCCCTGGGGCCTCTAGCTGACTGGCCTCACATCCAGCATTCCCTCTCCTGCCCCTGCACATTTGCCCTTGCTGTGCCCTATGCCTGGGCTGTGCTCCACCCTTAGAGTTCTTCTGAGGCTCTTGTCAAGTGCCACCTCCTACTTGGGAGGCCTTCTAAGTTCCCGGCTCATAGCACCCTCCTTGCCACAGTGACCTGGCAATGTTTTGTGCTCCTTTGTCCTGAGAGAATGTAAGCTCTCTGAAGGTCCATGCAGCTTGATGCTTGTCCTTGTCGTCATCCCCGACACGCCTCTAGGAGGTGTGTGACAGGTGTGTCCTGCTGATGCACGGCTGTCTGCCTCAGCTGCTGGTGGGTTCTCCCAAATCCTGCCCAGTCTAGAGCTGCCAACCACATTCATTTCCTTTGGTGGTCATATGGTGCTGAGGGAGAAGAGCTTGGCTTGGCCTTGGCGGAGTCTCAGGGCCGGGATCCAGCCTGCAGCCTGGCCCCAGGGCCTCCTCTGCCAAGTGGGGCCATTGGGCTCCACCCCAAAGACCTCTCCCAGTCCCCAAATCCTGCCTCTTTATCAGACCGCACAATGCACTAGGGTCTTAATAGCTATGTTCAGGAGTCCCTGTGGCTGACTGATGGCAGGACTGGGCGCGATCCACATTGCGCAGGGGTTGGCCATCTCATTGAAGTCCCAGAGCCATCAATCTCTGAGTCAGGGACCTTGCTTTGCACCCGGAGGCACGGAGACCATTTGTCCGTTTCATTTCCTGAGCCCATATCTGGCCCCCAGAGTGAGTTCTCTGTACCCAGCATGCCCATGGCAGATGCTTTTCCAGGGAAGATCCCCTTCTGGCTGAGAGCTGCCTTTACCCCAGTGACCTGGCTTTGGGTTTGCGAGGGGGAGGATGGCTCAGAGTTTCGGTGTGTGTGCAGGAAGGCTTCTGGAGGTCCCAGAAGGAGCAGGGACAGTTACCTGCCTGTGACACCCCCCCCCCCATTCTCCCCTTTCTCCCTCCTTCTTGGCACCCAAGGAAGAGGCTTTTAAGTGGTTTCTGCAGATTGTCGATCTCGGCACCCTAATCAAATGTAGCAGCTCTTTCTTAGCAGTTGAGGAGCTGAGGCCTGCATAATTTAAGAAGCCTCTCGGAGCAGCAGCTCAGTGTGGAAGGGCTGGGAAGGCTGTTGTTATGGAACTGGCTGCAGTCATGTGGCAGGGGTGACGGGGGTGATGAGAGGCCAGGCTTGTCTGAGATTCATTGGCAGCAATACAGGCATGCTTGGAAAGGGCTGCGGGGGGATGGTATCACACTGAACACCTCCGGGTTCTGTGGAGTGAGCATCCATGCGTGTGGTGTATGGCCAAGCTTTCGTGGAATGTCTGCTGTGGGCAGAGCCCAGACCAAGCCCTTTGGAGGCTCCCTGGGGTCCTTGTTGGGGACATGGGGCCTGGGCTCAAAGGCCATATGAGGCAGAAGGTGGTCAGGGAAGTAAGGGTGGCCCAAAGGGAGAGGTCACTTAGAACCACAGCTGTAGAGAGTGGTCACGTCTCTCAGGGGCAGCTCCCTGGTGGGAAGAGAGGTGGCCATGGGAATGGCCTGCTGGGTGCTCCTGTCACTGCCTCCCAGAAAGCAGACAAGGAGAGGTGAAGGCCGCTGACGTGGGACTCAGGAACCCTAGGATTGAGATCTGGCCTTGCTACTGGCTAGCTATGTTTTTCCTCTTCACAGGACCTCAGTTTCCTCCACTTAAAATGAGTGTGTTGGACTGGATCCAGCACTCAGAGGTATTTTCCAGCCCCAAGTATGGCGCGTGCCTGCTCTCACGCTGGTTTTGGCTTCCAGATGTGAGGGCTCTGTCTGCATCTCCGTCTTCCAGGAGAGCATGGCTCAGAGGTGGCTGAGGAGGGCTTTGCAGGTTTGTGGGTGAGTTGAGCATCTGCTGAGGCCTCCTCTGGGAGCAGGGCCTCTGGGAGCAGGGCCGTGGCAGCCGTGTGCTCTGATCCAATTTCAGCTGTCTCAGGGCCTTGTCATGGGATAGCCTCCCAGATCAGAGCCCTGCAGACTATGCCCCCAAAGCCACAGTGTCAGTTGGTAGATCTTGGAATCATGTGATGTCAGCGTAATCTGGAGAAAGGCAGGCCATCTTTGGAGCGGTGCTGTGTGGAATCTCAGGCCCCTCACGCCCATCATACTGGCCCTGCCCTGTTCCCCATCGGGTTCTTTGGTGGAAGTGCTCAGCACAGCCTGGGTGTCTCTGGATCATTGGCCTGGCTGCTTTCAGTGTGCTGCTGTCCCTGTGGCCTCCACAGCTGGTCTGCGCCCACATCTCCTACGGTTTTCCCACCCAGGAAGTGGCCACCCCTGCTTGATTTCAGGAAAGCTCAACACAAAGTGGCTGAAAAATGAAGCTGGGTCTCTCAGTCTGCTGTCCTCCCTTGTTCGCCTACAGAAGCGCAAACTACCTGGCCCTTTCATTATGTATCTTACTCACTAGGCAGACCTGAAAAGTGTCCTCCCTCTCCCTTGGCACAGAAATCCTCTTTTGGTGGGAGGAGGGGAGTTGAATTGGCACTAGTGTCCTGAAGGTCCTTGAGGTAGAATGAAAAGATTTGGGAGCCTGGATTTAGGCCAGAGTGGGGAGGCTTGGACCTGACCTGTGATTTAAGCTGTGTGGAGAGGCCCTCGCCCCTCTGCCGACAGCCTTTTGCCTTGCCGTTCCCAGCCCTAGAAGCTGACTGGACCGTGAGCTCACTTTTGCTGGTTTCCACTTCGAAAAGTCAGTCGTCCTCTATGCACGTGGGCCTGATGGGTGCCAGGCAGGGGTCAGCCCTGGGCTTGGCCTGGACCCCACAGTAAGAAGCTGGGGCAGGCCCTTCCCTGAGGCCTTCCCCTTGGTCTTACAGTTTCCTTTCCGTTTTTTCTCCCTCCTCCATTCTTGCCTCCTCCCCCACTGTCCAGCTGCTCCCCAGGCCTTCTGGTCAGTCTCCACCAGCTACTCCCAATCCATCCCTTCTACTCCTTTGTGACCAGGATTCCTGGGAGCTGCCATCTGATACTGGTGGGAGCCATAGGGCAGGCTGCTGTCTGGGCCTTTTCCCCCCGGCTCTTTGCTGGCTCAGAGACCACCCTAGGCATCCTGGAGCTCCTGGTTGACAAGGATGCCCTGAGCTAGGCAGTGGTTTGCCCAGGGCTCTTCCATGGGGGATTGAGGAGTTAGGGGAAGGCCACAGTTGGAGGTTTGCCAACAGAACCACCCTGGAAGAGGCTTAAGAAGCAGCTGTGAAGGTGGGGGGAGGCTGAGTGTGAAAACTCTTGCAGAGTCCATGTTTTTAAGGTTTACACTGGAGGAGGCGTGAGCAGAGAGGCACATGACTAGGTCTGAGCCAGCACTGGGGAATGAGACCTGGGCACTATGTGGGGCTGTGACAGGTGTGTCCTCAGAGCCCTGTGACTTGGAAACAGTAGGAGGAAATGAAATGGCCAGAAGAGAAGAGACCATGCTGTCAGATGTTGGCAGCATTCTGGCAAACCGGATGGCTTCTTGCCTCAGGCGTCACAGAACCACAGCGAGAAGCATCTGGGGGGTCAGGCAGCCAGGCTGCCTTAATGGGCTCCCTCCCCAGCCTCCAGTGCCAAACATAGCAAAGGTTACTGGGATCCCCTGGGCTCATGTTCAGGGACTACAGGGTAATGAATTATTCTACCAACAATAAAAACATCACCCCTTGGCCACCCCTTGGGGGACCTTTCAGGACTGCCCTTCCTAGCCCATTTTGGGGCAGTAGTGAATGACATGTTCCAAAGGTCAGCTCTTCTCTGCAGAAGGGACGCTTGCCAACATGCTCATGACTGAGAGTCTGGCTAAGGGCCAGCCTCCAGCACCATTGAGTACAGGAGCAGGGGACTGGCTTAGCCGCCCAGGAAGTCTGCACCGTATAAAGAAGCTAGCCTTACCTTAGTGAGAATCTGGGCCACTTTGGGCCTTTACAGAGAGGGGAGCTTTGAAAGGATTTGGAGTGGCCCTCTCCCAGAGGATGGAATCCAAAGCCCTGTGCTCCTTCTGTGACTCAAATAGCTGAAGTATGGCTCAGAAGGTGCCAGTGGGAGCCTGGATCAGTCACTGGACCCTGAGAGAATGAGCCTATCCCCACTGCTGCCCCTTTTGAGCCTGAGGACAGTACAGCCCCTGTTCTGTTAGCTTGTCGGCAAACAGCCATTGATTTTGGACATATCTTGTCAGGGATGGGCTAATCAGGCCTGGAGGGAGGCTGAGTGACTGACTAGCCTACAGGGCTTGTGGCAGAGGGGGCTGGACCCTGGAGAGAGGCTTGTGGGAGCCACCTGGCCAGAGCAGGCACAGGCGTGCTGCTTTGGGCTGGAGTCTAGCGTTTGAGTTTAGGCAGATCTGGACCCATGTTGGTATGACTTAGCCTTTGGGCTCCTGGAAGCTTTCTCCTCATGGGTCAGTACTTTCTGAGAGGAGATGAAAGAGCTGATCTCTGGGAGAAGGAGGTTTCCCAACAGATAGAGAGCAAGAGGGAGATGGACGAGGGGCCAGGACTCATGGCTGCCCACAGCTCCAGCACAAGGTGGGGCTCAGGGCCTGCCATTTGCACGGAGTGTGAAGAGGAAGGACAGAGGACGTCTGAACACTCAGGCCTGGCCAGAGGAGGGCCAAGGTACTGGTGCTTTGGCACATGTCAGCTTTTTTTTTTAATAATATTTTTTTTTCTCCAATTACATGTTAAAATTTTTTTTTAACATTTTCAAAAAAAGTTTTAAGTTCCAAATTGTGTCCCTCTCTCCCTCATCTCTCCCCTCCCTGAGGCAGTAAGCAATCCGATAGAGGTTATACATGTACAATCATGTAAAACATTTCCGTATTAATCATTTTGTACAGGAAGACAAGAAGGAAAGGAAGGAAGAGATAAAGAGAAAGAAAGCTTTAGTCCGTGTTCAGACAATATTGGTTTTTCTCTGGAAATGGATAGTGTACTTTATGAGTCTTTTGGGCTTGTCTTGGATCACGGTACTGCAGAGAACACCTGAGTCATTCACAGCCGACCGTCAGACAGTACCACTGTTAGTGTGTACAGCGTTCTCCTGCTTCTGCTCTCTCCACTTTGCATCAGTTCGTGTAAATCTTTCCAGGTTTTTCTGAAATCATCCTGCTTGTCATTTCTTATTGCACAATGATATTCCATTACAATCATACACCACAGCTTGTTTATCCATCCCACAACTGATGGGCATCCCCTCAGCTTCCAATTCTTTGCCACCACAAAGAGAGCTGCCATCAGTATTTTGTACAAGTGGGTCCTTTTCTTTTTCCTTTTTTTTTTGTAGGAAATCTCTTTGGGACAAGCTTGCTGGTTCATAGGATGTGGTAGGGTCTTCAGGTGGGATGTAATGGGAATCCTCATTCATGTGAGGGTTGGATCAGTGGGCACAAGGCCCCTCCCAGTTCTGAGATTTTGGGGTTGGTTCTGCTTGGCCTCGATGGGCACTGGACCCAAGGCCAGATGACTCAAGGTCAGGGCTTTCTAGCAAGGAACAAGGTCCTTGAATGGGAAGGGGAAAAACATCAGAGCTCAATAGGGCATTGAAGCTGAAGGTGAAAAAAAGAGATAGGGAGAAATCCCTTCAGCATTAGCAGGTTGTGACTAGACCTTGTGGCAAAGTGAATGGTGTTGTGTTGGGTTTTAATCCTGCCACTGACATTTATGAGTGACAGGACCACGGACAAGTCACTTGGCCTCTCTGAGGCTCAGTTTCCTCATCCATAGAATGCAGATGATGTGTGTAGTTCCTGCTTCACAGGGGTATGGAGGGGCCTAAGCGAGACAAGAGACATGAGGCATTTTGTAAACTCTGTCAGCTATGCTGGCTGAAGCCACAGCCAGCCTCGCTAGCAGATCTGCCTATAACACACAGCTGGGAAGGGCTGAGGAATCCTGGGGTGGCAGAGGCAGGATCCAACAGGATTGAAGGAGTCAGGACCTTGGGCAGGGACCAGGGGTCTGGCTTTGAAGTCTTTGTCTGGGGAGGAAACCTCTAGATAGATGTTCACACTGAAGCTTAGCACCTTCTCTGCCAATTAGTGTTTGGGAGCGCTGTGCCCAGTGTGTATCAGGGGTGAGACTTGAACCCAGGAACTCTTGGTACTTCCCCACGAGGCCCCCACGACTTCTCCAACACTGGAACTTCAAAAAGTGAATGCTCCTGGGCCAATTTAAAAGAGAGAGCCTGGGGTGGGAGCTGATGGCTCATGCTGCTGGGCCCTGCCCACGGCAGACCATAGCTGAAATAACAGGGATCCCCTTTTAAGACGGGCATTTACAGACTGGGGAGTGTCCAGGGGAGGCAGGAGGACCATGAGGGCGCTAGAGATCACGCCCAGGTGGTTAATTAGGCTGGAAAAGAGAGAACAGCGGTGGGGTTAGTGCAGGAAAGCTGTCCACAGGTGCTGGAAGGCCTCTCCTGGGGGACATTTGATCAGCTGTTTTTGACCCTGGAAGACAGAATCACGGTGGCGATGGGGCAGGTTTACAGAGAGGCCCTTGGAGTGCCAGCATCCTGGCTTCCTTTGCATTCTGCCACTTACAAAACAGAGAAAAGAAAAGAAATAGAAAAGCTTCAGTGATCCAACACACACTTTGTGAAGCTATAGAAGAGAAATAAAAGGTTTTCATGAAAGAGCTTCAGCCGTTCAAACTCTGGCCACAAATACTATGTAAATTTCACCTTAATTTTGAAAATGTTTCTTAAATGCCCGGAGAGTAAAGGGAGGGAAGAGAGAGAGACAGAAACGGGAGTGAGAGAAAGAGAGGGAGAGAGAGGGAGGAGGGAGAGAGAAGAGAGGAGGA
>CM053583.1:422138876-422236332 GCA_028627135.1 Pseudochirops cupreus | reverse complement strand
AGGGAGAGAGAGGGAGGAGGGAGAGAGAGGGAGGAGGGAGAGAGAGAGGGAGGAGGGAGAGAGAAGAGAGGAGGAGGGAGGGAGAGAGAGGGAGGAGGGAGAGAGAAGAGAGGAGGAAGGAGAGAAGGGAAGGAGAGAGGGGAAAGAAGAAAGGGAGGGAGAGAGGGGGAAGAGAGAGGGGAAGGAGGAAGGGGGAGGGGAAGGAGAGAGGGGAAAGAAGAAAGGGAGGGAGAGAGAGAGACAGAAACGGGAGTGAGAGAAAGAGAGGGAGAGAGAGGGAGGAGGGAGAGAGAAGAGAGGAGGAAGGAAAGGGAGAGGGGGGAGGGGCGGCCCTTGAGAGCCTGGCTCCAGGAATGCAGCTTGTTTAACGAGTGTTTGTTAGTTAACTGGTTGAGGATAAGGAGATGGGAGCCATAGACAACTGTAGCCCTTGGTAGGCTATCCATGTGTGTACGTACACATAGAGAGAGAAGCAGACCCAAGAGGGCTGGCCCCCACGCTTTCCGCCTTCTTGGCAGCACAGAGCCAAGGGCAGGGAGCTGAGCCGAGCAGGGCCCGGAGCTCTCTCCAGCTGCCTTTCTGCCCCTGGATGGGGCCTCTCCTCTCCAGGGCAGCGCCAAGTCCCTGAGCCGGGATGGGGAGCTGGTGGCTAAGCTGAGCCCTGGGGTGGGGCAGAGCTCAGCTGGACGTGGGGAGGAAGCGGGGCCTTGGCTTCTGGTACATTCTGGACCTCCAGAATGAGCCAAAAGGGTGATGGGACAAGCAGTCCATTGCTGCACGGCCTCCCCTGCTGTGCTGACTTCCTGCCGAGGGACGGGGCTGACGAGAGCCTGGGGTAGAGGCTGCCAGGGGCTGCGGGGTGGCTCCCAGCTGTTGTTTGGTTAGTGAGCGAGCTGGCACCCTCCAGGGGACTTTTCACTGATTTTACAAGTCAGCTCTTGGGCTCAAAGAACCAAAGCAGCCACAAGTGGTTGGGGGGCTGTTTCAGGAGCAAAAAACGATCAGCCTTCTCCCCCCCCCCCACCTCAGCATCTTGGACCATTCCCTTAAGAGCTGGAGCAGGGGAGGAGGAGGAGAGGTGAGCCTGGGCCACACAGGAGCAGCAGGGATGGGCAGGGGCTTTGGGTGACTGCCTGGCTCAGCCCAGGGCCTCAGTTTGTCTGTCTGCTGATGGGGTTGGATTTGGTGACTCCAGGGTCCATGACAGATGTTAGTTAGATTGGCCATCCTGCTGCAGATGAGGAAACGAAGTCCAAGCGAGATGCAGCTCTTTGTCCAAGGTCACACAGCTTCCATAGTTTAAGGGCTGAGGGCAGGGCTGGTGTAGTGTTGGGACCCCCCAGCTGCCCTCACACCCTGAAGGGGACAGCCAGGCTGCTGTTCCAGCATCCTGGGGAGATACAGCCACAGCCACTGAAGATCCAGAAAAAAAAGTTCTTGTCCCGAAAGGCCCTGGCCTGAATCAGAGACAGGCAGCATTTTATCAGTGGGACTGATGTGCACAAAGAGGTCTGCTTTGCAGCTGTGCCCTAAGGACCAGGGGCCCTTGCCCTCTGCCCCACAGCTCCTGCCTGGCTCGTTTCCCTTATCCCAGCCTCTGCTCCTGGAGCAGGGGGATTGGCTGGCTTTTCTCTTTGTGTCCCCAAGGCTTAACAAAAGGCTTTGCACATAGTGCTTAATAAATGCTCTATTCAATCATTGAGGGGCCAGGAGACCTGACTGAGTGCTACTGATGGGCTGACAGGCCAGCTTGGGCGTCACCAAACACTCAGACCAGAGCTGAGACACCAGCATTTTATTTTGCAGTCAGCCTGAATTTTTTGTTTGAAATATTCAATTGGTGACTTCCAAAAAGAGATCTTGAGTCCCTGAGCAGCTGCCATGCCCCTGGCCTTTAAAGGACTGCGGGGACCTAGGTGCTGAGGGGCAGCCTGGGGGCCCCACTCTGCTCCTCCTTCTCTGCTGTGTGACCTCAGCCCAGGCCCCCTCCCCTCCCCAAGCCGCAGCGTTCTCCTCTCTGGAATGCTCATGCTCATGATCCCAGTCGCACAAGGTTACCTTTGGCCCAGCTCAGAGTGTTCCAGGTTACTGACTGTGGCTGACTTCTCTGGAGGACTCACTGGCCCCATTAATCCAGGCTTTCCAGGTCCTGTTTGGAGGGAAGGGGCACCTGGGAAGTCAGCTTTATAGGCTCCTTTTCTCTCCATGGGCTCTCATTAACTAAAAGATGACTTCAGATTCATTTAATGCAATCCATAGAGCACGTATTTAGTGCCTACTGTGTGCGAGGAATTGTGCCAAGCACTGGGGATGTGGAGGCAAACAGTCATGGCCTTAAAGGAGCCTTCATCCCACCCTGGGCAGGCTTCCTGTAGGACGCGGCCCTGCAGGAGCAGAGCATGTGAAATAAGTCATTTCCTTCATGTCAGGGCCTCGGAGGAGCTGGGTAGGTTGGCCAGGGGCTGGACCTCCCTATTGTGTGCGTTTTGTGTGTGCATTTATGGACAGAGGAGACATGGCATGGTGTGCAGAGAACTGAAGACTAAGGCAGAAGGCCCTGGGTTCGAGCCCCGCCTCTGACCCATTCTTGACTATGTAACTGGACAAGCCACCTAAGCACCAGGTGCTGCAGGCCATCTCTAAGACTGCCAGGTGTGAGTGGGGGCCAATCCTGGTGTTGGTCAAGGGGCTCCTGTGTGCCCACTGGGGCCCCACGTCTGGTCCCTGTCCCTCTAGAGCTCGATATACTTCATGTGGACATGTTGTGTTCCCCGAGAAGATCATGAGCTCCCCAGGGCAGAGGCTGATGCTGTTGTACGCCCAACGCATGGAGCCATGCCTGGTGCACGGCAGGGATGCCAGCATTTTTTCTTCATTTCGTGGTAGACCTGGTTAATGAATAGATGAGGAAGCTGGGTGAACAGTGCCTTGGGAGGCTGTGTGACGCTGGTGCTCAGGGCAGCTCCTGGGAGGGGAGAGGGAGCTGGACACAGCCCACCCCTCACCCCAGGAGTTCCATCACAGGCCAGTGGAAGGAGCCACCGCCTTTGCCCTCAGCTAGTGCTCCAGGGAGGGCTTTGTCCACACCTTGGATGAATTATTGAAACTAGACATTGTATTGTCCACTGAATGCTTCGATTAACTGGCAGGTCCCCAAATTCAAGCCAGTGGAAATTTTTTTCATTATGATAGAACAGTAAAAAACATCTTTCTGGAAAGAAAGGCTGGGCCTGTTTGAGCTCTTCGGAATATTTTAATTTATGTCTGGCGGGGTTCTTGTTCACATCTTTAGCCCAGCAGTTTAAAGAGAAGGATCAATCTTCTTAAGATGCCCCCTGGGCAGGGAAGCCAGCAGGTCCATTACTGAGATGAGCTGGCTCCTGTGCCAAAGGCCTGTCCCCAGCTTTGTCTTGTTTTGCCTCAGAGGGAGCAAGGGAGCTGTGAGCCTTTTAGGTTGGTGATAGCTGCCATAAGGATGGTGCTGGACACTCTCTGGGGCACTGCAGGCACAGCGTCCTGGGAGGGAGGCCCAGCAAGGCCTAATTCTCTTCATTTGACAGGCGAGGAACCTGAGGAACCCAGAAGGGAAGTGACAGAGGCAGGGTCACGCAGCCAGGACATGCTGCGGTGGCCCTGACTTCCACTCTCTCCCGTGCCGCTTGGCACTTGAGGAAGAGTGCCCCAGATCTGGGCATTTCTGTGACACCCTCAGCCTTCCCCTTCATGAGAAGCTTTGGCCTTTCTCTGTGTGCCCAAAGCTTAGCACCATGCTCAGCATTCACTGGCTCATGTGAAGGCCTCTAAGCAGCTCTCCAGCTCTTCCCATCACCCAGTACCCCTCACCTGGCCTCCCGTGCCCTCAGCACCCATGCAGACAGGGTGCACAGGGCATGGGTGTGGGCTCCAAGGCCTTCCTTCTTTGTAAGTCCAGGAAGATGCAGAGCAGCCCCAACTGTCTGACTCTGCCTGAGGAGTCCGGCCTGGCCTCCGGTGCCCAGGTGCAGGCGGGAAGGCTGGGTGACCTCAGCTGCTTAGGCCATTGCTGTGGCCGGTCAGTGCAGAGCAATGGAAGGCTGCACACTGGCCGCCAGTCATCTGTCACTTGCTGACAGTGTGCCATACCCTGTGCCAAGTACTCACTATAGACAAGAGTCCCTGCCCTCAAGGAGCTCAGAGTCTAATGGGAAACAGCAGCTTGTGAGAGATCAGAACCAAGGAGCAGAGGGAAGCCTCCAGCACTGGGGATGCCACCCTAAGAGAAGCAGAAAGTGCCCAGAGACAGGAGACAGGGCCCATGCCAGAGAGGTGGCTTATGAAAGGCCAGGCAGATCTGGGCTTTGGTCTGGGAGCTGATGGTCCAGATGAAATCCCCCCCCAGAGGGCCAGGGGACCAAAGGCAGGGAGCAGAAATTTCCTCATGAAGTGCAACAATGCACATTCCATCCACTGTGCTGGTCAGGGAGGGGGTCCTTCTGTGTGCTTCCCGCCCCTGGCAAGGCGCCAGAGAGAACTGACCTCCCTCAGAACCTCTGTTCTGGTTCTTCCTGGGGGCACTGCTAGTGTGGGTGCCAGGAGCTCTCCTGAGTTACTCACCAGATCAGAAATAAGCGGGAGCAGCCAGTGGGCAGTAATTTGGCCAGGTAGCCCTG
This sequence comes from Pseudochirops cupreus, assembly GCA_028627135.1. Taxonomy (NCBI): domain Eukaryota; kingdom Metazoa; phylum Chordata; class Mammalia; order Diprotodontia; family Pseudocheiridae; genus Pseudochirops; species Pseudochirops cupreus. Next base: position 422,231,683 of record CM053583.1, on the reverse strand, counting down.
CAGAGAGCTCCCTTGAGCATCGTCCCAGGGTATGAGGAGAGTGTGGGAGGCCTGCTGGCAGCTGGGCAGGGAAGCCCAGTTTCTCAGGCCTTCAACACCTCCCTGCTCTCCCAGGGCCCTTCATTGCCTCCTCTTTGGAGTGGGGAGCTGACTGCTCCTACGGGGCAGCTCTGAATCCTGGGGTAGGAATGGTGGGCAGGAGGGTTCTGCTAAGCCTGGGTGCACCTGGGCCCTTTTCATTCAGGTGTCTTCTTGGTGCTCTCTTACTTACTTCTGGGCTCTCGGGGGCACAGGCTGTATCTTCCTCTTCTTCAGAATCCCATGACCCTTCCCCCAGCCCATGCCACCTCCCTCTGGTGGAGGGCCATGTGGGTTCGTGTTCCACCCTCCTGACACTGGCTTCTCCCATGCCTCCCCTTGGCTTCCTGCTGCCCGGCAGCCTGACTTCCCTGTTTTCAAGCCCACCACGGGTGCCTTTGCTACCCTGGGCTCACAGTCTGCTGTGGACCCGTGTAACAAATGCGAGTGCTGGGCAGCACTGGTGCCCAAGTCAGAGAAGACTTTCTGGAGAAGGTGGCATGAAGAAGCTTTGGAAGGTGGCTGGTAAGTCAGTCAGTAAAGTGGGAGGCTTTAAATATGTGTGTTAAGTATACAGTGTCCCATCTGGCAAAGGCAACATGGTGAGCAGACGTGAAGGCAGGGTGTGTTAGACCTTCCGAGAGGTAACCACTTTGGCGCTTGGAGAATGCGGTTAATAGTTCCAAATGACAGAGGGCCTTGAGTGCCAGGGTTAGGGGTTTGCTTAAGGATCTTCAGTGGCTCCCCCTTGCTTACCAGGTCAGTTTTGGTGGGCTGACCGGGCCAGATCTCTGTGTGCCTGGGGTCTGCAGGTGGACTGGGAAAGGTCCAAGAAAGGCAGCAGGAGACCTTTGAGGGCCAGCGGCCCAGGCAGGTGACAGGAAAGCTTGTCTCTGGGAGTAAGGTGGTAGAGGGAGAATCCACATGAACCAGAAGTATTGCAGATGTGTCAGAGCAAGGTGAGGTGGGAGGGGTGAGGCCAAGACAGAACTAGAGTCTGGGGGTGGGAGATAGTACAAGGCAGGAGGGCTGTACTGAGAGGTTCAGGGTTTGGGAGTCATCTGCTTAGAGATGGGGGCTGGAGCTGAAGGGAATGGGGGGAGCTGGATATGACAGTGGACATAATAGAAAGGGTAGAGAAGAGAAGGATGGTGTAGGGCCTTTCAAAGTGTCCTCCCCCTGCGACTGGGATGAGAACGGAGAGGCAAACTGGGAAAAGAGGGTGGATTTGGAGCCCAGGGAGGATCCAGTACTGCCAACAGGTCAGGCCTTCGGGTGGACGAGCATCAGAAAGCCGTGGTGCACCTGAGAGAGCTGTTCCACCCCTGCTAAGACCGTGGCTGTGTTACCGCTCTGAGTGATAGGTGAAGGACAGCCAGGCTCTGTGCAGATCACTCTGTTCCTCCCTGCTACTCCCCTTTAGAAGTCCACTTCTGTCTCTCCTCAGGGGCCACTGACCTACTTTCTGTGGGGTTTATTAGGATGCGGTCCAGGCAGATGAAGCTACATGAGATGTCAGAGTGTTGGCATGTGCCCGTTGCCCACCTGGCGCTCTCCCTGTCAGCTGAGCCAGCCAAGTTCCTGCTCCTTACATGTGGTGCCTCATCTCCCGATGCCATGCATTTGCCCAGGCGCTTCCTGCAAGGCCCAGCTCCTGGGTCTTCCCTGCACGAACTCTAGCGTGATCACCGGCCCTAGTTTCGGTTTCCCTGGATTCTCTCACACTTACTCAGCTGCGTGCTTTTGGTATTCCCTCCCTGCTTCTTGTCTGCCTGCTCCCCACCCCCACCCCCACCCACTTTACATTAGGGCCAGGGCTGCTGCACTCCCCCCTCCCCCCAGTGCCCAGTCCTGTGCCTCAGTAAATAAGGACCTGACTCCAGGCTGGGCCTGGGAGCCAGGAAATTGGGGATTGACATGAGCAGAGGACTGAGGTGGGTATGGGGTACTGTGAACAAGGGACAGAATGGAGCTGGAGATGCCTTTGGAAAGACCTTGGGGCCACACGGCAGAGGGCTTTGGATGGCAGGCTCAGGAATTTACCCTTGTTGGCAAAGCCAGCAGAAGGGAGTCACATGACAGTGGCCCCTTAGGAGGCTTCATCCAGGGAGGACGAGAGATTCAGGATGATGGCCAGAGCCCCGGTGCTCTTTGTCTCACAGGATGCAGATTTGGGAAACAAGGACAGGAGACATAATTTCTTCTTTATGATAGAAATGTACCCCCAAGGAAATGGGCCTGAGGGATTTAGTTTGAAAAATAATTCCTTCTTTCAGCTATAAATTTCTGCCTTTTCTTTTCAAAGAAAGGCTTGAAAGATTCTGCCCACTGAATCTCAGAAAAATCATCCCCTTCTTCCAACTGCTCTGGGCAGTCACCAATAGCTGTGTCCTGAGCAGGCCCTTGTGCCAGATGAGAGCCCTTCGGGGGCTGGGCTGGCCTTCCCTGCATGAAGTTTTTCTCTTACTTAGTTATCTGAATTTCCTGGGAAATGCAAAAACAGCTGCCTGAGTGAGTGTGTGGTTAAGAATAAGCTTCCGAGTCCTGGGCTGGCCTGTGCAGTGGCTCAGCAGGAAGGCGTGGGAGGGGGCACAAGGATGCCCAGGAACAGTCACTTGGCCCTCTCAGAATGCCTTCCTCCACATTCCATGACGGAGAAAGAAGCTGAGCATGGATAGGGCCTCCCCGCACCTTCACCAAGGCAGTAGCTTAATGTTGGCTGGTGCCTCATAGGCCCTCACCATCCATGGATGTTTAAATGGTTAAGACGTGATCGTGCCCTGTGATGGCGACTGATTCTGGCCAGCTTGGCCGTCTGTTCCCACAGAGCACAGAGTCGGGGATGAGGAGGGTCTGGGTACAGCTGAACAGAGGGAAGCAGCCAGGTCCAGCTCCCAGCCCTGACCTTCCATGGGCAAGTCATCATCGGGATTGTCTGAGCCTCAGCTGCCTTTGGGGCTTAGCTCGGTCCCCACCTTTGACAGGAGGGGACGCCCAGCTGTCGTGCCTTCCCTTGTGATCACCTTCCATGCTGTAGGTGCTAGGGAAGTTGGGGGACAGAGGCCAAGGAAGACAGTGTTTCTGGCTTGGAGAAGAGCCAACTCTGTAGACCAGGGTCATGGCAATGGGGGGTGTATGGACAGAGGGAAATGCCAAATGGAGGGCTATGTATTTGATCCTGGGGTAATAGAGTGAGCATGTGTGTGTGGCATGGCCTCCTCTGTACTGGGTGGAGGATAGCTCGATGGGTCAGAGAGACCAGGGAGAAGAGCCCTTTTCCTCTCCAAGGCCCAGTGCCTTTGTGGGTGACCAGTTCTAGTGTGGTGAGGAGCAGACCTTGTGTTTGCCCTCTTCTGGGCCCCATGCCTGAGTCCTTGGGCCCCTTTAGAGCCCCCATGCCACTCTGCCTGAAGGCAGGACTGTTTGTCCTGTGGTGAGGCTTAAAATAAGTCCAGCACGACCCACATGTGACCTTTTGTCCTTCTTTTCTTTGCTGTCCCAGAGTAGAAAAGTCTGTTAAGTAAGGTTGTTTACCCATTGTTACAAAAGAAATAAAAATTGTTTGTGAAGTCCAAGGTTTTGCTGTGGAGGTTGGGGGAATCACTAATCCCTGAATTTGGAAACCACTCAGGCTGGAGTCAGTGGCAGCCGGCTCACTTGAACCCAAGGAGCTGAGGCGTCTGCCTGTTCTCTGCAACGGATGACTTCCAAGAATGCACAGGAGGGGCTGGAGAAATGGCCCAGACTAGGCAGGCTTAAAGCACCCTGGGGCTTTTGTGGACTTTTCTGCCAGCAGGACTAGAAAAAAACATTTTTTGAACATAAACACTTGGGGCCAGATTTATTTTGGTCAAGCTTGTCCTAACTGTTTCTAAAACCCGGACTTTGTAAGAGTCAGGCTGCAGGGCAGCCTGTGGGGTGGTGCTGCAGATGATGGTGGTATGGGTAATCTGACCATCACTGAGGCTGGAGCGGGGTGGCTGCTAAGGCCCTGCCTCCATGCTCACCTTACCCCCCAACTCTGAACAGCTCGGACAGTTCGTGGGGTTCCAATCTGACTTAACATGGTTCACTGACTTAGAAAACGTCCATGGTTCCATCTTGTCTTTCAGGCAGGGCCTGGCCTTTGGCCCTTCGACAGCCCTTCCCCAGGGGGAGAAAGGAGCTCCCCAAGGACAGAGTGGCTTCCTTTTGTTTGTGACCCCATTGCCCAGGCTGGTCCTTGGCACATGGACAAATGCTCACGGAGGGCCTGCATGAACGTATCCTTCCTTTGCAGCTTCTCTGTAGGAATGCAGATTTGAGTGCTTGAGTTTTCCAGGGGTGCTCTTTTGGGGGGGTGTTGGGCCAGCCGTTCTTCAAAGGTGGCAGGATCCTTGGCTTCCCCCTCTGCACCCCGCATCACGATCAGCAGTGCAGCCACTCACTAGATGGCTGCCGTTGGGAACAATTTGTTCCAGGATAGTCTCTGGGGATTCCTACCCACGACGCCCCATGTCCCAACTACAAATGTTTTCTCTGGCTTTTCCCAAAGCCTGGAATCCCATCCCTCCTCATCCCCAGCTGCCAGTTTCCATGGCTTCCTTCTAGGCTCAGCTAAAATCCCACTTTTTGCAAGAATCCTGTCCTGGGCCTTCCCTCGGAGATTGCCCTTGTCTAATCCTGGCTAGAGCTGGGTCTGCTTAGCTGACTGGGAACTCCCTGAGGACAGGGACACTTGGCCCTGTGCCTGGCCAGGAAGAAGCTCGATCAATGCTGATGCACTCCCTGGTTGACCTTGCCCAGTCTGTGGTTGTCTGTCCTGTTGTTCTATAATCCCCTCTCTACCAGGCTACCTTGTCAGCAGCAATTGTTAGGTAAATGCTCGTGAGATTGGCTAAGGTTTAGATAATGGAGCTTATTCTATCCTCCCAGCGACTTTGTCAGCTGGACATTGTAGTTATTATCTCCATCTCATGGATGAGGGGTGGGGTTTAAACCCAGGTCTCTCCTTCCGACCAACCCTCCTTCCCCACTTCATCTCATTTTCTGGCCAGTTGGCCAGTGGTAACTTGTTAGTCCTCCCAGTCTTTCCTCATAGTGTTTGTCCATCTCCAAGATTAAGGGGTGGCTCCTCTGTGAGAGGAGAAGCTTGTGAGCAGCTGTGTTAACACACAGATGTATATGTGGACTTCCCCACTGTCCTCAGACCTGACCTTGGCCTGGCTCCTGGGGAGAGAAGAATGGAAAGAATGTTGGAACAGACAGAGAGCACTGCGGGGGAGCTGGTGGACAGGGCCCACCTGGAGGCTGAGAGTGGACTGAGGCACACTAGGCCTTTTCATAGTGCTGCTTCCCCAGTGGGGGATCTGTGTAGATGTCCCCAGGGTCTTCTCCATAAAAGACAACGTTTTGCCTTCCTAGATCCCAGAAGGCTTTTTTTTTAGAGGTGGGAGGGCAGGGTAATTGGGGCTAAGTGACTTACCCAAGGTCTCACAGCTAAGTACTTGTTAAGTGTCTGAGGCCAGATTTGAAGGCAGGTCCTCCTGACTCCAGCGCCATGCTCTATTCACTACATCACCTAGCCACCCCTCACCAAGAGGGCTTTTTAATAGGTCCATACTGACTCAGTCAGTAGGATAGCAAGTGATGAACCCAGAAGTGTGCTAGTCATGGGAACATAATTGTGTCTGCCCTCAGGAAGTTTATTTCCTGACCTCTCTTTTGTGGGGCATTATCAGGAGCAGCTCTGGCAGCTGTTCCCCTTGCCCATAGGAGCTTCCGACCTAAGGCCTATGGGAAGAAACAATCAAGATGGTGGAAAGGCCTTACGGAAAAAAAAAAAACACCATGAGACTTTCCAGGAAGGCTAGATGTTTTCAAAACAAATGGTTCTATGGGAACCAGCAAATTGTGTCATTGCCTCGGCAAAAGGAGACAAACATGAACTTGGTAATGGAGACCCAAAAGCCAGTGTGAAAATCCCTAAGTGGAAGCTGAGAAGAGCTCACCAAGGCAGGGTGAGAGGAGATAAGGTGAGGATTAGAAAGCCAGCATGGAAATCAGGTCAGCTTGCCAGAGGAGACGATGGGCAAGAAAATGCGCTTCCACTTTCTACAGAGTAGGAGCCATGGGCAGAAGCCACATGGAGACGCACTTCAAGTCTGCATCAGAAAAAGCGATAACAAGCAGGTCTCCCAGGCTCCAGATGGCTCTGTCCCTGGTCCGGAAAGTCCTTCCAACCCTCAGCTTCCCTGAGTGTGTGACATGAGGCAGGAAGGAAGTGCAGGGAAGATGCAGCCTCTTGGCCAGAAAACATCCAGGGCGGGCAACTGCCCTTCTTGGTCTCTACAATGGATGCGTAGGACCAAATTGATCCAGAGCCTTTGACTTCAACAGTAGATGGTTCCAGCACGCTACCAAGGGAGATTGCCAATTCCTGAACAACAGAGGCTGTCATTTTTCCTCCTTAGATCATCAGTGGGCAGTCCCTAGCTCTGCTGATGTCCACAGTGTCACATAACCTACGAAGGCCCACCTCAGCATGGTGGGAGGACTCCCTGGGGAGGATTTCCAGAAGCACAAGCCACTCAGGACGAGAAAGCACGAATGGGTTGAGATCTGTTCCATGGAAGGGAATGTGTCCACACTGGAGAGACCAATGGTCCACTTAAGTGTCAATGAAGGGACTTCAGAGGCCATCAACTCCCATGCCCCCATTTGACAGGTGAGGGAACCCCAGTCCCCAGGCTCCACAGCTCCTTAGTGGTAGGACCAGGGCTAGAACCCATATTTCCTGACTCCTTGACTAAAGTTCTTCCACCTTTTTACGTTATCACCACCTTGAAGTTAATTCTGAATTTGATCAGCCTCTTCATCTGGAAAGGGGAGGGGGAGGGAGAGGTTAGACTGGGTGGAGTCTGACCTTCTTTGACTGCCCCTGTCCCCTCCCTCCCATGTCTGAGGCCTTGGGTGGTAGCACCGAGCTCTCTTGTGTTTGTGCTTTGGAGAACTCCTGTAGGAGGCAGCTTGGTCCCAAACACAGAGGGTCAGTCAGCCTTGGAGTCAGGAACATCTGGGTTCAAGTTCCGCCCCAGACATCTCCTGGTAAGTCCTTCACCCTCTGTGCCCCTGGCAGCTCTCCCAGACAGACCAGATGGGTGCTGATCTGCCCCTGAGAAATTTCACACTGTGATTTTCTTCTTTCCCCTCTCCTCCCCAAACCAAAATGAAATGTAGACGTCCCTGAATTCTGGACAGACTCAGAGAGAGGAACTTCTCCATCACTTCCCCCCTACCCCCCTTTTTCTTCCTCTAAGGAAGAAGGAAGATGAGTCACGGTGGTTTGGACAGCTGACCTTTGATAACGGGGAACATGCTAACAAAGCTCCAGACAAGTCTTTGGAAGCCTCCCCCAACACTGAGCTGGTCGCCTTTGGCTGGACTGAGCTGGTCAGTGTGATTGTGGGGCCAGAAGCTCTGTGGTAGCCTGTGGGCCTTCAGTGAGGTGTGGCTGGAACAGGGGAGCCCTGGAGGCCACTCCCATGTGCACTCGACCATCCAAGGTCCTGGCCCAACCCTCAGTGTTTGGGCCAAAAAGGAATGGATGTTGTCACAGACTGGGCTGCGCTTTTTTCTAGGTTATGGCTAGGCAGCCGTACTCTAGATGGCTGTCGTCCTAGTTCCTGCTATTAGCAAAGCCACTATACAGAGCCCTGGGCTTGGAGCTAAGTTCCAATCTAGCCTCAGACACTTGGCAGCTATGTGACCATGGGCAAAACACCTAAACACTGTTGCCCCGGTTTCCTTATCTGTAAAACAGGGTAGTAATGGCACATACGTCCCAAGGTTATTGTAAAGATCACACTTGAAAGTACTCTCTGCATTCCAGCTCTGATCCTTTTGAGTCTTTGCGTAGAATGCTGACCTGTTGATAAGAGTCTCTGGTTTCTGAGTACATGGCAAACATTAGCTCACTAGCCCTCTGGAGCGTAGAATAGAGGGTAAAACTTGTGGGAAAGATTTGTCTTTAAATTTCTACTTATTTAATGGGGTCTAGAAAACTCAAATGAATCCATTGGGAAAACTTGGTCATGGTCCCTGGCTTTCTGTTTTCATGTGAAAAAGCCAGCCTGCCTTCCCCCTTCATACAGAAGACAAGGTGGTAGAGTGGGGCTGGTGTGGGTGGCAGTGGACCCCTCCCAGGGGGCAGGGCCTGGACCCCTTCCCAGGGGGCAAGGCCGTGGACCCCTGGGGGTGGGGCTGTAGGGCAGTGGATCAGGGCCCAGGGCAGAAGGCACTCCCCTGGATCTTGATGTCGTTCCCTTCCTTGGGGCAGATCGCAGCCTTCTGCCCCTTCTCGTGTCATATCCCTTTGGTGCACAGTGTCTCCCACCATCCCAGGCTTTTATTCTGCCCTGGCCCCTTGGTGGCCCGGATTTGCTTTCCCCACTTATGCTTCATCAGAGGTCTGTGCCTGCGGGACTGTCCACTCAGGGAGCATCTCTCTCTGCTACCTTTTGGCCTCCTACGTTTCCATTCCCTGCGGGTTGTGGTGTTTGATGATTTCTTGAAGCACAGAAGGAAGAATATTGGTGTTTAAAAGCCAGGCTTTGACACCCAGCCACATTCCTCCTCTTCCTCCTCCTGGGATTAATTTTAGAAGCCTCCCCTGCACTTCCTGCTTTTCTGTGGCTCCCCTACAAATAGCCCTTAACCCTGCCTGCCCTTCCTTTCCACCCCACGAGGCTCAGGCGAGCAGTTGGCAGCTTCTGGCCTGAGCCCAGCCCTCTGCCACCATCTTTGTCACTGGGGAAGGAAGCCCTGTTCCCTTTCGTCAAGCAGGCCCTGCATGTGTGTGTAGATCACTCTCCAGGGGCTGCTGAGGATGTGCAGACACTTAGGAGGCTTGACTTGTTAATGTGTTTGACTCACTCAGGGCCTCTCAGGCATTGTAATCATAAAAGCTCACATTTATAGAGGGTGTCCTATGTGCCCAGAACTGTGCTCTGTTCTTTGGTCCCCTGAGCAGCCCTGGGAGGAGGGGGCTATTATGATCCCTGTTTCACAATTGAGAAAACTGGGGCGAGCAGATGCGAGGTGGCCTGCCCCGGTCACCCAGCTGGTCATCTTCTGAGGCCAGATCTGGACTCCGGCCTCCCTGACCCCAGGCTCAGCTCTCAGGACCCAGCTGCCCCTCTAGCGGCCTCTGCTATGGTACAGCCCAGGGTGTGGCAGGGATGCGGCCTGCAGAGGAAGGAGCCAGGTGGCGCAGGCCTTCTGCATCCAGGCAGGGACTCTTTGGACCTGCAGAGTCAGGGCCGTGGGTATCTCGAGAGCGCTATGAGATGAGGGAAGGTTTGGCAGAAGCAGCGGATTGGAGCAGACTGGACAGCGAGCATGGCCATTCACCACAGTGTGGAAGAAGAGATCCAATGTGTTCAGTTTCCGTGTGTGCTCTGGTTCTCAAAGTCAATTGCTCCAGAAAGGCTTCCTGCCATGCTAGTGACCTCATCTTTGGGCTTTGCAGGCCTGTATGAGTGACGGCTCTGGCCTCAGACCTGGAGAGGGGAGGTCCAGGCCCCGACGGAAGGGCAGAGCACTCCCTAGAGAGCCGTCAGAGCGCCCCATGCTGGGCCAGAGCAATGGGGCAGCTCTAAGAACTGGCAGCCTGGCCCAAAGAAGTCTGATAGGCAGGATCATGCTTTAGAGCTGGGAGGCCATCCCCTTATCTTACAAATGAAGACACTGATGCATAGAATGATAGAATGGGAAGTGACTTGCCCGAGATCACAGATTTTTGAATCCAAGACCCAGGATCCCAAATCTAGGGCTCAAAGGAGAATTCTGTTGAGATTGCATGAAGATTTCAGGACTGGGGCTTGTGCACAGCCCCAGACTGGAGCAGCGAGGTAACTTTTCTGAGTCTGAAATTCTATTCCATTCATCAGGTAGCCATGGTGCTCCCAACTGTGTGTCAGAGATGGCCCCTGGAGCCTCCAGCACAGTTGTAGAACGAGGGTGGTCCTGGAGAGGGCCGCCCTGGAGCAGGGCTGCCGGACAGCAGGTGGATGCCTTGGCTGAGCCTGAGCCAGGGCCCTTTCTGGAGTTCCTGCCTCATTGTGCTTGTTGAGTTATACGTAGGCCATGAAGACGTTGAATGGGCAGGTGAAGGGATGCATTCTGGGCAAGATGAGAATGAGGAGGGGAGAGCATGGGGCAGTGGACCCTGGTAGGAAAGATGCCGGTGCTGAACCTGGCAGCTGGAACTCTGCGGGCAGCCGTGCACCGCTGGAGCCGTGCTGCCTGGGCAGGAACAGAAAGGAAGTTGTCAGGTGTCTTCAAGCTTGGGATGCTGTTGCCTGGGAGATGGCTTTCTCTTCACTGTAGGCAGTTAAGGCAGTTTCTTCTCTGCACCTGGGAAACTGAAGGTAAAGTGTTTTTCAGAAAAGGTCCTTGTCCCCAGAAAGCCTTCCTGATCCTAGCCATGAGGGTCCGAGGGGCCTGTGCTGCATGACTGAGGACAGTTTCCTTCCTCTCCCTGGGAAGGCATGGCCCAAAGGAGCCATCTGGTCTCCTCTTCAGGTCACGCTGTGTCTCCACTCACAGCTGCCATTTGTGGTCATGTGCAAAGGAGAAAGGTTTAAACACAGACACTTTGGCCAATGGGAAGCTAAGAAAACCAAGGCTATACAATTGGAGCCTTTCAGATAATGAGAATGAAATTAAAGCTTAGTTCCCTTTGAAATAGATTTTGGTCCTTCAGGGCGGCTCCGTTTCCACCCTCAGAGATGGCAGCCCCTTGACAGCATGGTCACTGTGGCTCGAGAGCTGCTGTCCTTGGGCCCGCTCTTTGCATTAGGCAGGCTGAGTCTCAGCCAGCAGACCCCAGGCTGTCCCCAGAATCGGGCCTTCCATGGCAGAGTGAAGTGCTGGTTAAACAGTGGAGTGGAATGGAGACTTCTGTCTGCAGTGTGTCTGTGCAGCTTCTTAAGGGGCCTCCCTCCCAGCCCTGGGCCCAGGCCGCTTCTCACCTTGGTAAGCTCTCACCCCCTGCCTGCTCCAGCAGCCAGCAGGTCGGCCCCTCTGGTTCCTCCCCCAGCAGCCTGCCTTTTTTTCTTTTCGGAAGAGCACTATGCTGCTTTGTCTTCTTACTTAGAAGAATTTTGTTCTAAACTTAGTTTCAACAACAACACAGACCCAGCCAGTCCGGTGTAAGAGAGCCGCAGCCTCCCTCCACTTCAGTAGAAGGAGAGAAGCAGGAACAAGCTGGGCCCCTTCCCTTTTCGTCGGCCTCGATGCAGCTTTGGGTCAGAGCGGGAATGTGAAGTGGCGTCATCGGTGGCCTTTGGTGTTCCATGGAGGGGGGAGGGGAACAAAGCCCTTTCCTGGGGTCCATCTAGCTTGGGGGTTGGCTATCTAAGCCGTCTTTCCTCCTGCACAGCTGAGACAAATGCACCTCTCCCTTTGGTGAGGGTGGGTCGCTGCCCAACCACAGCCCTGTTTTCCCGAGGATTGTTGTGACTTTTCTTCAGTAACTGGGCATTCTGACCATCCTCTTCTTCCATCAGCCGTGGGGTTTTGTTCTGGTTTCTGTTCTGTTCTGTACATCTTTTTGTGCATTTTTAACCCCTTCTTTGGGGGCCTGACAGGGCGGACCTCCCCCCTTGGTTCACTTTTTTCCCAATGATGCTCCTTCACTCTTCCCCATTCATTTCCCCACAGCTGAATCTAATCCAGTGAGAGAGTCATGGGCATCTTCATTAGGCTCCTAGAAATGGGTGAATGGATCTGAGCAGCTTTATTGTATTAGGTCGTCTTAGCCCGACACAGGGAACATGACCACAGAGTCCTCACTGCCCCTGGGAGGTGGCTGCTCCAGGCTTTATTCCCCCCATTTTTCAGATGAGGAAATGGAGGCTGAGGGAGGGAAGGGCCTTACTCACAGTTGCAGAGCTGGTGTAAGAAGCAAGATTCAGACCCAAGGCTTCTGCTAGCAGTGTATTCACTGCACCCCCTACCTAAGCAGGGGGCTCATGTGCATCAGAGTGTGTTCAAGGCTGGATACTTCATCTAGCTTATTGATGGAGTAAAATAATTTTTTTAATCTTTCTTTCCTCAGTTTTGTTAGCAATGTAGAAAAATGCGCATGGTTTCTGGCTTTGCCTGACAGTTTCTGAATGTACTGGTCCCTCCTTCCCGGGAACAGAGCATTTAGCAAAACTGCTGGGCTTTCTTTCTAAGCCTTAGGGTAGTTAAAGCAAGTGAAGCCATTGGCCAGCTGATAAAGATAGAGGAGATGGGACTTCTAAGAATCACAGGACTTGAGTGAATTAACATGGCAGGTGGAGGCCTTGGGGCCTGGGAGACTTGAGCCTTTGAGAAGCACACAGAGATCTCTTGGAGGCGCCATCTTTGTTCGCTAGCTCTGGCTCAGAGAAGAGATGATGCCTGGGCCTGGGGGGTGGGCTTTTTTGCCAGGGCATTGCCGGGGTTTGGGGTTTTTTCTCCTTTTAGCTGTGTGGTTCGTGCATGCAGTGATAGTGATTAAGTGATCCTTGAGTATAGAGAGGCCCCTGTGCCAGGAACCAAAGTGGACCTTGCAGGCCTGACACTGGGGTACAGAACGAAGCATGATCCCATCATTGGAAGAGCACAGAACAAAGTGCCAGGGGGCGGCATTGCCCAGGGCTTCAGAATGACTAAGAGTCCAGGAGGTGAGGAAGAGGAAGGGAGTTAGCCTGGGCAGAGAATATCTTCAGCAAAGGCATAGAGGGTGTTTGGAGGCATTGTCCCCAGGCTGGCAAAGTCTGCCAAGGCAGGGCAGTGCCAGAGGGAAGAGGGCCTTGAATGCCATGGGAAGAAAGTTGAACTTTCCTGAGAGAGAGCAAGGAGCCCCTGCCCCTTCGGATCCAGTGGGAAGCATCCTGCTCTTGCCTGTGCTGCAGACAGACCACTGGGGTGATCCTGGATGAGCCCCTCAGCATCCTGGGGCCCTCCAGCAAGGGGCTGGAGTAGACAACCTCTGAGGCCTATTTCAGTGCCAGCCAGAACCCCGCTGTGCAGTAAGAAATGGCAATAGATCCGCTGCTAAATAAACGATTGCCGAGGGGCAGTTGGCAGTCTGTTGATGGGGTCAGGTAGTGGTTAGAGCCCTGGAGCTGGAAGCAAGAGGCCCGGATTGGAATCCCTCCTCAGACACTCACAGGTGGGGGGGCACTGGAGCCTTGGTTTCTCCATCTGTAAAATGGAGACAGCACCCATACTCCCTCCCAAGGTTATCATAAGGCTTGGAGGGCTAAGTCCTGGCTACTCACGTAATGGGAGGTGAGGGAGCAACGGGGGGTTGGTAAGGGGCATCCATGGCGCTAGTGATGTTTGGAAGCAAGCCAAGAGCTGCCACTAGTACTCAAGGCTTCCATGGAAGTCATATCAGCATCTGAGGAGCCCGACAAGCTTACCGTTTGTCAACTTCATACCAGAAACCCTTGGAGCCAGTGGTCCCAGCCCCAGAGAATACCTGGGACCCTCAGAAGTCAGAGCTGGGCTGAGGACATGGTGTGCTGTGCCTGCCCACTATCACCCCCAACTTTAGCTAAAACAATTTTAGGGAACCTAGAATAGCTACCTTAGAACTCTCAATAAAACCCATTTTAAAAAGAACTTGAAGGAGAGGTGAAAAGTGCAGCTGTCCAATTGTAACCCCAAAGAGTTAGAGTGTGACGGGGCAGGGGCCTCTCAGGTAGAGCTATACCCCCAGTGTCTCAGATCAGTGAGAATGCAGCCAGGAAGGCAGCTTCTCCCCGGGCTCCTGCTTCGTCCTCACCAGCTCTGCCTGCAGCGGGCAGAGGGAACCCCAAGGGCCAGCTGGCAGAGAGACGCCAGGTGGAGCCAGGGTCAGCCTGAGTTTCCTCTGCCCGTCCTAGAAAGGGGCTCAGGCCCCTTCCCTTCTAGTTCTAGCCTGTGAGGGGTAGAGTTCTCCAGGATGGGACGCCCTGTGCCCCCAGAGCTGGGGCTGGGACCAGGCTGTGAAACGGTCGCTGGCCCCTCTCATTCCGGGCTTATTTTCCTCGACTGGAAAGGACGTTTGGATTTCCAAAGTCCCCATGTGTTGAACTTTGTGCCGTTTGCCTTTTTTTTCCTAAAGAGAAGAAAGGTTTATTTGTTTGGCCACTCCTTTGGAGGGGGGAAAGAATGTGATGTATGCACGGACTGCACAGAATTTCCTGTTCCAGACCCATTCCAAACCATAGCCCTGGCAGGAATTCCAGAGCGGCTAACCAGAGTCTTCCACAGTGAAGAAACGATGCCTTCCTTTGACCCCTTGAAACACTGGGCGGCCCTGTGCTCGGCTCCCAGGACTGTGGGTAGCCTTGAGACTTTGTAACATCACTGCCTAGAGCCCCCAGCCCCCACCTGTGAAGTGGATCAATCAGGGATGTGCCGAACACCTGGGAACGAGGGTGTGGGGCCAGAGAGTGTCCCTGGCTTCTTTGGGGTGGCCATCAAGGATGCTGGGCTGGTGCCGAGGCCTAGGTGGATTCCTCAGCTCACCCCTGGCCCATCCAGGGCTGTCCGCAGGCATTTGACCTCCTAGATGCTTGTGAGCTCTCTGCTTTTTCAAACTTGGCTCTGTGGGCCAAGGCCAGATCCTTGGTTGGCACAAATACCCCCGGCTGCTGTTTACAGTTTTGGTCACCTTCTCACTTCACCATTGCCAAGGTGTGATTTCTCCCTGAGGAAAGGAGCATGAGCACTTTGGGCGTGAAATAGAGAAGCGTTTATGGACACTTCCCTGCGACCTGCTGCAAGTTCCCTGGGGGCAGCCTGGTAGCTTTGTCTCAAGCCTGGGATGTCCCCAGCCCCAATATGGTCTCATGGGGAGCTGGGTGGGAGTGGGTGGGTCCCTGGGCAGCTAATCCATCATCTTCATTGAGATAGGCCATAGGATCCTCGATCTGGAAGGGAAGGGTCCTCAGAGGCCTTCTGACCCCGTCAGGGGCAGGATTTGAAACCTGTTCTTTTAAGTCCAAATCCCTTGATATTTCCACTGTACCCTGATGACTCTGCATAGTTAGGGATGGCTTAAGACATTGTTTTAGGGGTGGCTAGGTGGCACAGTGAATAGAACACCAGCCCTGGAGTCAGGAGGACCCGAATTCAAATCCAGCCTCAGACACTTAACACTTACTAGCTGTGTGACCTTGGGCAAGTCACTTAACCCCAATTGCCCTGCATTCCCCCCTCCAAAAAGCAAAAAAAAAAAAAAGAAAGAAAGAAAGAAAGAAAATGTTTTAGTATCACAGAGTCAAGGAAGGGCCTGAGAGCCGGCTGGTACCTCTGTGTCTGCCGCACTCAGCTGAGCCATAGGAAGTTGAATTCCTCTGCCTACATCCCTAACACGAAGGGGCTTAGCCTGCACTTAGAGGCAGCCTGTCCTGTCCTGGGACTACTCTCCCCCGCAGGAAGCTTTTTCCCCAATGCAGAGCCTTAGTGTTCCTCTTTGCCCCTTCACCCCCTCAGAACCCAGCAATCCTTCCAACTTTCAGACTCCTTGATATGTCTAGGAGAGGCAGCTAAGGAAGTGTCAGGGGCTGCTCAGAGCCCTCCTCCCCGCCTGCCCATCCATGTGATTCAGGGACTCTGAAGCGTCAGTGGAATGTATCTCTGCTCCCCAGCTTCTGGAGCTAGGCCGTCCATGGTGCCCTCCTGACATGCTTCATTTCTGGGGCTCTCGGGTCTTTGTCTGCAGGCGCCAGCTTTGGCTTCTTTAGTGTGTCCTAGGAGTTCTCTGGAGAAAACCAGACCTTTTATTCCTTATACTAATGATATTCCTGTCATCCCAGAAGGGAGTCAGGCATGGGGATCCCTCCCCTAGTTCCCCAGCCATGTTGCTGACAATACCTGTGAGAGAGGCAGTGAACCTGGCTGTGTGACTCTGGACGGATCTGCTGATTTCTCCAGGACTGGAGCCTTTCTCTAAGTTATCTAGGTTGCAGAGAAGGGGCCAACCTGCCCAAGAGCTGTGTGTGGTCTACTCCAGGACTCTTGAGACAGAAGGGGATGGAAGATTTGCCAAAGCCTAGTCCAGAACAGCCTTTTGTCCATCTCTGTCTTCTGGTCAGACCGTCCTGGGGCGTCCTGGGATGGCGGCTTCACACTGGCATTGCCAGCTCTTTGGGGACTTAAATCTGTCCTGGGAAGAAATGTATTTGATTTCTGGTTGCAACATTTAAGCCACTAAAGCAAAAATGGTGTCAGGGGAAGAATCTGGGCTGTGGGGGGGTAACCTTGGCCCCTGCATAGCCTGGCTGGATTGCAATGGTGGAACAGATAGAGTAACATGTACGTCACAGGGGGAAGTTTGCTGAGTGAGTCAGCGACCTGTCGTTCAGGGCCCCTTTACTGGGGACCTGTGTAGTGTAGGCACAACGGAATTACTGTCCCTGCTTTACAGATGGGCAGACTGAGGCTCACCGGGGAAGTGACCTGCCTAGTCATTTGACAATAAGTGTCCAGAGGCAGAGTCTGAACCCAGGCCGGTGATCTGGCAGCTGCTGCCCCTTCAGATGGCCTCTCGTGGTCTTGGAAACCCCTTCCTCCCTCACTATGCTGGGCAGGCTGTGCCCAGGGGACGCCCATGGAGCTAGGCTGGTCAGAGGGGCTTCCCCAAGCCCTGCCAGAGCTTCTGCCCTGGGCTTGTCAGGCAGTGGCCGGGGAGACAGGGCTTGGGAAGATGGTAGCTGGGATTGGGCTTTTTCCTTAGAACTAGTTTTGGGGCTCATTTGCATAGGGAAGAAAAACTTGGGGGCGCTAAGCTTCAGAGCCCTGGGATTTTGCAGAAGATGGGCATCTCCTGCATTCAGATTTTGTGGCTTTTCTTAGGACTGTGAACTTGTGTAGGTGACATGTCGCAGCATCACATTCAATGCCCCACTTTGCTGAGACCCCCAAGTCTGTGAAAGATTCCTAGGAGCAGAAGCAGAGACCAACCGTCAGGCTTTGCAAAGCCTGGTGTCTGGTCCAGATCACATGTGGGCAGTGATGGGGATGGGCACAAACCCTCCAGATCCCAGCCATGGCCAGATATCCCAGCCTTGATTGCTTGGTGGCCGGTGCCTTTGGCCCCAGAGGTGGTGACGGGTGTAGCGGTGAGAAGAGCAGCTGACATTGAGCGCCAGGACTCCTTGTAGTGTATGGGGTTGGAAGCTGGAGTACGTGCACATGCCTGTGTGTGTGTGTGTGTGTGTGTGTGTGTGTGTGCGCACATGTGTAGCATACGCATGTGTGAGTTGTGTGAGGATGCTTATCTTGAGGACATACGTGTTTGTGCATGTTACAGGTGTGTGTTTTGTATGTATAGGTAGTAGCTGCAGAGCATACAAGTACGTGTGTTCTCCCATCTCTGGTTCCCTGTGCGTGTAGTGATATGTACACATCTGTGTCTGCATGTTATGTGTATCCTGTAGATGCAGGAGATGTGTGTGGTGGGGCCACACGTGTGCACGCGGTCTCCTCAGGAACCCTAAACAGGCCGCCCTGGACAAGCTGGCCTTCTGAGACAGAGCTGACCCCTTCCATTGAGCCTCATGGATGCCCAGCTCTGTTTGGCATCGGGGGCTCGTGCCACATTTTGGATTTTTCGGGGTAGGATGGTGAGAATGAGGGGTTGCAGCCTCTGAGACACTTGGCAGGCCCACGCACTGGGGAGATGGGCAAGATGCCCAGAGTACTCATGCGGTGGCCCCACAACATTCACGCTGCTTTTGCTCTTTGACTCTTCCTTGAATTCGGGCTCTTAAAGCCTTTCAGATCATGCCCTTTATGTCCAGAAACTGCCCAGGCTGGCTCTCCAGGTTCCTCATGCCTGCCCACATTCCATGTGTCTGGGTACTTGCACACACCCCCCCCACACCCTTCACACTCCACTTTTCCTAGTCATTCCCATGTCTCACTGCTACCCTCCAGGGCCAAATGACCCCCAGCCCTTCCTGTTCATAATCACCTTTATACGTGATATCCATGGGCCCTGGCACAGACATCCCCCTAGAAAGGGCCTGGAAACGACCTAAGAATCCAGCAAATGGGAAAGGGTGCACCTGAGCAGGTGTGACAGTGAGGGCCTGCAGAGTCAGAATGACAGGACCATGTGGACAGGCACAGTGACCAACACTGCGCTGGGGTGAACTCAGTAGCAGTGGGAGCAGGCAGCCCATTTGACTAATGGAAGCTTGTTGAGGATGACGTGGTTTATCATTCTTGCTTTTTTTTTTTAAGGGCAATTGGGGTTAAGTGACTTGCCCAAGGTCACCTGGCTAGTAAGTGTTAAGTGTCTGCGATCAGATTTGAACTCAGGTCCTCCTGACTCCAGGGCTGGTGCTCTATTCACTGCACCACCTAGCCACCCCTAGTTTATCGTTCTTAAATTTAAGAAAGGGCTCGTCCCATGAATGCGCCTTTGATTTTTAATTGTGTGTGTTTGTCTGTCTTTGTACCTTCCCCCGTGCGTCTGTGTTGTCTCCACCTTTAGGTTGTAAGCTCCTTGAGGGCAAGGAGTCTCAGGTTCATCTTGGTGCCTCCGGTGCCTGGCGCATAATAGGCGCTTAGTCAAGGCCTGCTGGTAATTATGGTCTATAATGAGTTTTGAAAAAAAGTTTTTCTTGACAGTTTCTGTTTCTTATGTCATCATAGTTTTCCTCAATAGCCCTCCCAGATGCCAAAGGATGTTTTTAAAGGCAGCTAGGGAGTGCCACGATGCACAGAGCACCAGCTCTGCAGTCAGGAAGACTCATCGTTGTGAGCTTAAATCTGTGTGACCCTGGGCAGGTCACTTACCCCTGTTTTTGCCTCAGTTCCTCGCCTGTTACAGGACCTGGAGAAGGCAAGGGCTAGCCACCCCAGGGTCTTGGCCAGGAAAACCCCAGAAGTGGCCTTAGGGAGGGGCTGGGCGTCGGTGGATGGGTGTCCTCTCAGTGTCTGTCCCAGAAAGGGTTGCTGTACTCGGGAGGACTCCCTTCCTGTCCCTGGCTTCCTTGGCGTTTGAGCCCAGCCATGGCATCTCTGGAATTCGCTTGGCAGCGTGCGCTCTGTCTTCAGAACGAGGGAAATGAGTGCCCAGCGCCGTTGCTTCAGACTCTGGCTCCCACATGGCCTGTGAGTGTCCTGTTTCCCAGATGCACCTGCCCGAGTCCCCAGGAGAGAAGGAATCTCTCTGGACACTTCTCTTTGCTTGTTTTGCATGGTAGTTTTAGTGGTGAGCAGTCACTGATTGCTCTGAGTCACAGTGCTCGTCACTTGGCAGTGCTCCCCCAGGAGCGCTACCCTTGATTTGCTTTGATGGACCAAAAGAAGCTTTGCTTGAGGAGAAGGGCAAGGTGTAGTGTCTGAGGGAGCTCAGGCAGAGCCTGGAATTAGAGCCGTTTGTGCACGGAGTCTTTGCTCCTTTGGCTTGCTGCTGGCCAGGTCTGCAGACTTAGGCCGTCTGATTTCACCTGGGCCCTCACCTCAGCAAGGTGATTCCAGTGCTGAGCAATCCCGTGCCCCACTCACCATAGCGTGACTTCTCACACGTGGCTGTTTGACCCTGGTCTCTCCTTCCCTTCCTCAGTTCACCCCTGTAGCTGTGTCCCTCCAGGGTCTTCTGTTGGGCATCTGACTCCCCCCTGGCCCAGCCCCTTCAGCCCTTCACGGTGTTCTCTACACATTGGGTCCCGGACCCCCCTGGTCTGCCAGGCATGCAGTCCTGGCTATGCCGGGCATAGGCCTTCTCACTCCCCTACCTGGGCTCTGCTAACCTGGTGCTCTTTTCAAAGTATCTGTGACTGGGTTCCAATAGAATTCTTCCCTTTGCTGTTCATCAGATTTTACTTTATGCATCAGAAATGGTCTGAGGACTCTGCACATGTCACCAGCCAGACTTGGTCTGTTTGTGTCCCTCCTTGCAGCTGCCTCTTGGCGTCCCTGGCCTTATTCGAGGCTTGGGCCAAACCCCGCATTCACGGTCAGCACTGCTGGTGCACTGTCCCCAGCATTGTATCCATTCGGATGGAGCTTTTGTCCTCCATTAGGACAGGAGCTTCTCAAGGGCAGGGGCTTTATATGCCTAAACCTCAGCCCTGGAGCTGGTCTGTGGTCAGTGCTGAATTCAGGCTTGTCGGTCAGTCTCATGTTCTAATGATCCTGGTCCCTGGGAACAGACAGTGGAATAAACTCTGCCTTGTAAGCAGAGAGGTGGTAGGTGATGGGGGCAGAATGGTACATACATTGTCTGACGTAGACACCACTACATTTATTGGTTTGGCTCTAACTATTCTTTATTACAAGGGGGCTTTTCATTTAGGGACTCGGGGGGAGGGTATCCCCAAATGGCTCAGATATGAAAACAAAAAGAATTGATGACCCTTCTCTTCTTACCAAGTACAAGGGGGATGTCTCTACATGGAACCCGCTGCTCTCCTCCAGGCGGTCCATCCCTGCTGGGGCTCCTCTGAGCCATCCATCCCCACTGGGGTTCTTGGGGTGCTCCATCCTGCTGGGGCTCCTCAGGGTGTTCCATCCCACTGCTGTCCTCCTAGTGGTCCATCCGGCTGCTCTCCTCTGGGTGGTCTGTCCCTGCTGGGGCCTGGGTGCTCCATTCCTGCTGGGGCTTCTCCAGGCTGTCCGTCCCCACTGGGGCCCAGGGTAGTCTGTCCCTGCTGAGGCTCCTCCAGGCCATCCATCCCCACTGGGGCCTGGGTGGTCCATCCCACTGCTCTCCTCTGGGTGGTCCATCCCCACTGGGGCCCAGGTGGTCTGTCCCTGCTGAGGCTCTTCTGGGCTGTCTGTCCCCACTGGGGCCCAGGTGGTCCATCCCTGCTGGGGCTCCTCTGGGCCATCTGTCCCCGCTGGGGCCTGGGTGGTCCATCCCGCTGCTCTCCTCTGGGTGGTCTGTCCCTGCTGGGGTTCCTCCAGGCTGTCTGTCCCCACTGGAGCCTGGGGTGGTGTGTCCCTGCTGAGACTCCACTGAGCTGTCCATCCTTGCTGGGGTCCAGGGTGGTCCATCCCTGCTGGGGCTCCTTGAGGCCATCCATCCCCACTGGGGCCTTGGTGGTCCATCCTGCTGCTCTCCTCTGGGCGATCTGTCCCCACTGGGGCTCCTCCAGGTTGTCCGTCCCTGCTGGGGCCTGGGTGGTCTGTCCTGCTGCTCTCCTCTGGGTGGTCTATCCCTGCTGGGGCTCCTCCGGGTTGTCCGTCTCCACTGGGGCCTGGGTGGTCTGTCCTGCTGCTCTCCTCTGAGTGGTCTGTCCCTGCTGGGGCTCCTCCGGGTTGTCCGTCTCCGCTGGGGCCTGGGTGGTCTGTCCTGCTGCTCTCCTCTGGGTGGTCTGTCCCTGCTGGGGCTCCTCCAGGTTGTCCGTCTCCACTGGGGCCTGGGTGGTCTGTCCCGCTGCTCTCCTCTGGGTGGTCCGTGCCCACTGGGGAGGCACTGTCTTCACGGAGCCACTTTCCTCAGGCCTCTGCGTTCTTTCTCTCTCCTCCTGCAGTGTCCCAGAGCAGCATCAGCCTGAAGAAGCAGAGAAGCCGGAGCATCTTCAGCTCTTTATTCTGCTGTTTCCGCACCTACAATGTTGACAGCACAGCCATCCATACCACAAGTGTGCTGCCCCCAGTGGTGGAGGAGAACGGGGGGCTCCAGAAGGTGAGTGCTCCCCCACCATGGGTGGCCCTTGGAAGAGCCTGGCCAAGGTCTCCAGGCTCATGCTCAGGGGGTTCAGGGGGTCGCCCGGACATGGGCTGCAGGGTGAGGTCTTGGCTAAGGAGAGAATACAGACAGAGGCAGCTGCTCTTCCCGCTCTTCTTTCTTCCTTCTCTTAGAAGTGGATCCCTCACAGCCTTTCTCCTTCAGTTTCTCGAGTTAGAAAATGAGGGTTGTGGAGTCGGCCAGCCCGCCATGCCGCGGAGGGGCCCTGCAGGTGGTGGGACGTCACCTCCTCACTGACATGTGAGGCTAGGTCCCAGTCTTCGTTAGCACTTGTCTGTGTGGCTCAACCAAGACATGGGGAGTTCCCCAGGCCAGGTTGCATGAGGGAGGGTTTGGAAGATGGCTGTCTATTCTGCTAAGGAATTCTAATTCCAGGCCTTTTCTGGGGGGGTGGGGAGGGAACCTGCTCCCATACCGCCTTCCTTCTCATCCGTGAGGTTTTGCAGAAGGAACCCGCTCCCTGTCGTCAGGTCAGAGTGAGAGCCGGGCACCCCGGCCCTGAGTGGAGCAGCTGCAGGTGAGAAGCATCCCATTGGTCCAGCTGCTTTGCTTTGTGGCTGCCTGTCCTGTGACCGTGGGGGCACCGGCCACAGGAGCACTTTAGGACTGTGGAGAAGCCAGCATTTCTTCACTAAGAGGGAGGGCATCGATGTTGACAAGATGTTTAGGCAGACAAGCCCCGACTTCGCCTTGTGTCAGTGGAATCTCACTGCTGGTCATAATTCTGTCTTTACTGGAATCTAACGCCAAGGAAGCCTTCCCCAGGGTTGGGAGGCCCCAGATGCCCTGAACCGTAGCTGTCAGTGTATAGATGAATTGCACAGACACCTTCTCACTGACATTTCCAGCCACTGGAAATAGATTGTTCTCAATCATCCATGATGGAAACACTACATGGATGAAAGCTGTGTGTCATCTGTGTGCTGACTGCCCCTTGTGGGCATCTGTGGCTGTTGGAATGAGCTAGGCCCGGTACTAAGCAAGAAGAGCTAACTCTGGTGCACTTGGGAAGTTCAGTCTCAGCGCTTCCAAACTGCTGACTGCTCCAAGCCTTAGCATGGTGTTCTCCTGGTAGAATGGCCACTTGGCTGCAAGTCATGGAACATCACAGTCTAGGGAAAGCCCAAATGATAAAGACCCCACAGAGCAAGAAAGGGGCATGGGGAGTGTGAGCAGACTGCCTCCAGGCCCCGCATGCAATGTGTGGGGAAGAAGGGGCAGAAGAGACCTACCATCCGAAGGACGTAAGGGGCCAGAAAAGAAGCCGGGCTCGTCACAGAGCAAGAAACGGGGGAAGCAGCTGGCCAAAGGGACAAGAGTCAGGGGGAGGGCAAACCAGTGTTAGGAAAGATGTGCCAGGACGGCCAGCTGGAGGAGTTCCCTGTGGCCCAGGCCAGACATTCTGGCATTGCTACCCCATGAGCCATCCTGCCCTGCGCCTCTGAAGCAGAGTGTGTTCAGCACTTCTGATGAACAGACCAGCTGAAGAACATTTTTGAAATACGAAGAGTAAGAGGCACCTAGAGAAGCAAACCTGCTTGAGCATTTCCAAGGTCTGTCTGATGTAGTGCCCACACTGTCATGGAGGAGAAGAACCAGTTGTCCTGTAAAACTTTTGAAAAGAGATGGAGGGAGTTAGATAAGAAAAATAAGGGGGTGGGGGAGGGTTGGTTCTGGTCTGTGGGTTTTCAGAGGGGAACATGAGGGGAGGGGAAAGGCATAGATCTGTGTGGAAAAGAGGGCAAAGGTGAAGCTTGTTTCTCCCAGTTGAAGTAGGGCCAGGAATGGGGCAGCAGATGAAGCTGTCACAGGGAGGGGGAGGGCAGAGTGGATCCGAGAGAGGAGAACCATGGCCAGGAATACTCCCCAACAAAACCAGCACCCTGATCCTGGGGGCCACTAGGAGGAGGGAAAGAAACAGAGGCCCTTATTCTCTGTGTGGGAGTGGGATGCACCATCCAAAATGGTCAGAAGAGAGAATTTCTGAAAGTCCTGGGTAGAGCCAAGTGATCTGCAGAGAAGCAGGCAGAGTGGCCGTCAGCAGCATCATAGAGAACAAGCTTGGAAAGATGGAGACGGCAAGAGAGACTGAGGAAGACCAAAGCAGGGAGAGGAGAACGCACGGAGAACACTCCACCTGGAGGGACCTGACAGGGCACTGGGTGCCCGGGCCTGGTTCCAGGAGCCACTGGGAGTTCAGCAGCCGGGCAGGGTAGGGGCTGAGCAGATCCCGAGCAAGGAATGGAGATTTTGTTTCATGAGGAATCTTTTCCATCTGCTTTGCAGATAGAGGGAAAGGCTCTCTTGGGACCTCCTTATGTTGGTCTACTTCAAAATAAAAAAGACAGATAAAAGCCACATTAGTAGGAGGGCCAGAGAAGGCTTCCTGGGGGCACCTACCAGAGGCCACACAGAAGCCAAGGGCTCTCAGAACCCCCAGCAAGGAGAGCCCTTGGTCCAGCCAAAAGGCCACTTGAGCCAGGACATAGGACGGGATAAAGGGGAGTTAATGCAGAGAAGCTTGAGCCACATTGTGGGAAGCATTGGATGCCAAGCAGAGAAACATGTCCTTTGTGACAATCAGAGCCTGAGGAGCTGACTAGGAAGCAGTCAGGCTCCAGCATCGGGGCAAAGCAAAGGGTGGTCTTGGCTCCTCGGCAAGCCCGGCTGTAGACTGGTGACGCTGGGGGTCATTCAGCAAGCACCAATTCAGGGCACCAGTCTGGCTGAGCGTCTGGACTCAGACGTTCCTGAGAGCTGGGAGCCACCCAGGCTCTTCTAAGTAGGAGGCCTCGGCAAGGGCACTGGCCTCAACGCCATTTGTGGCAGCATCTTTGGTTAGTGTCCTGAGCCAGGGCGTAGCACAGGGAAGGACCCTCTGTGCCCTTAGACAGTCATCCAGCATGAATTAAGCACTGATTTATGTCACTGTGCTAAGCAAAGAGTATACAAACAGTGGCAAACACCTGGCCTCAGGATCTCAGTG
Organism: Pseudochirops cupreus; assembly: GCA_028627135.1. Classification (NCBI taxonomy): domain Eukaryota; kingdom Metazoa; phylum Chordata; class Mammalia; order Diprotodontia; family Pseudocheiridae; genus Pseudochirops; species Pseudochirops cupreus. The sequence continues at coordinate 422,206,904 of CM053583.1, read as the reverse complement.
ACCTCATCTGTGAAATGGGAGGCAGGCCTTGTTAAGAGTGATTCCCGAGGTCCTCCCTGGTACACAGACCCCAGCATTTGGTGACTTTACCCGACTTGGGGGTGGTCCCTCTTGGAGGCTGCCTTGCCTGTTGAGTGGAGTGGCCCCATTCCTGGGGCTGGGGAGCAGCTGGAGCAAGGGTTGTGATTGCCAGCCCACAGTCATCCGTCCATCAGGGTGGATTAGCCGGACGCCACACAGCAGCGTCATGCAGGGTGCCATACTTTTAGCCACCCCCTGTGGAAGCTGGTCATGTTACTGGCAGACTTTCTGTCCCTTCTAGCATCCCGAGGCAGGACTCCACCCTCCAGATGCTCATCCTGGTTTATCAGCTCAAAGCTGTTACTTGGCAAGATGGTGGTTCCCTCAATGTGTGTGAGCAAGGCCAGAGCCTGTGCCTCAAGTCCCCCACCCCAGGCTCCCCTGGGGACCCGAATGAACTGGCAGCCATGGCAGCCTGGCCTTCAAGGCCTAATCCATTCAGTGCTAAAGGTAGCCCTATCCCTGGAATCCAGTCCAAGGGATTCCCAATCTGAAGTCTCACTGGGGCACTCTTCTGCCTGAGGCTTGTGAAAATGTGCCTTGATCTCCTTGTAAACTGACAGAGTGTAAGAGAATTCTCCCTTTTCTTTTTTTCATCCCAACCTGTGATTTTATTCACGTGGGAAACTCTTTCCCCAGACACTTATCTGCACATGCTGGGCGGCATCACTCTTAAGGAGCACATTGAGGGGTGGTGACCTGCCCTGGGTCTCTGCATCGGGATGTCACAGGGATGCCACTTAAACCCAGGCCTTGCCCCTCTACCTGCACTGCACAGCCAGCTTGCCCAGAGCTGTTTTTTCAGGAAAGAGGAAACAAAAGCCCTTTTCAGAAGGGCAGTATGAGAGAAGGAAGGCCAGTGAATGTTTTTCTGGCTGTTTGAAAATCCTGAGTCTGTTAATAAGAGATGCCAGCTGGCGAGTCAGAATCAAGCTGCAGCCCCCAAATGGGAGCTTGGGACCCTGCCTCCTGGATGTACTCCTGAGACCAGAGTTGCCCCACCTGCCCGCTGGCCCTGCCAGCCGGGGCCCTGCTGGCATGCAGTGGAGTGCTGTGCATGGACTCCCTGGGGCTCAGAGATGTCACGGGTAGGGGCAGCTGTGGCCCCAGGGCCTTCTGCCACCAATAAAGGCGTGGGGAGGCCTTGCAAGGTCCTGCTCGTGTCTTCTGCTATGGCCACCATTGGGGTATTGCCATGTGGGAGGCACAGGGCCGAGGAAGCCCCAGATCAGGCCTCATGTGCATCTGTGCTTCCTCTGCTCCCGACCTTTGGACTCAGCAGGCTCATGGCTGGGTAGGAGACACTCAGGTTTGCTTACTGTTGCCCCAGCCTTTGGAGCTCCCGTGTGCACCCAGGCCCTGATGGGGCATTAGGGCATTGTATGTGGAGGAAGGGGACACCATGACGTGGGGGAGGGAACTCCAGACCAGGGCCCAGGAGTCCACTCACTAGCTGTGTGACCTTAGACAAATCAGCCAGCTCCTCTCTCAGCCTCAGTTTCCGTATGTGGGAAAGGAGGGGCTTGCACCAGGGGACCTCTGGGGGGTCTCCCAACTCTACATTTTTATATGTCTGTAGTTCTTTCAGAAATAGGGAAATGCCATTTGCTGTTAATTTCTAAGGCTGTACTTGGACCAAGACTTTTCCCGCCATTGCTCAGTCTCTTCTCCTGGAAACGTGGGGCTCACCGGGTCCAGGGCACAAGGCTGATGGGGCTTGGGGAACGCACTGTTTCCCCCATAATCCAGGGCCGTGCACTGGGCCAATCCAAAGTCTTTTTAGGGATCAGGGGCCCCAAAAACAGTCCATGAAGAGTGCAGGGTGATGGCTTCGCTTTTTCACAAGTGTTTAAGCTTAAACTTGACAGCCCCCGAGGCCCTAGCTAACAGTTTTTGGAAAGGTTCATCCCCTTGGTGGGAGGTTGCCCGGCCAGATGAGGACACACCATTAGCCAGCCCTTCCCCGGACCAGGCAGGGTCCCTTGGCATTGCTTCAGGGAGCTGGACTCCTATGTCCTGAGGGTCAGGGGTTAGGAATTCTTGGTGATGTGGGCACCAGGGCAGGGAGCCAGCTTGGGAGTGGGGTAGGGGTCCTTAAACTGACTCAGAATTTCTAAGGATTTCTAAGTTTGCAAAGCCGTCTGATCTTCCTGAGGGCCTCCTGCTGGGCTGGCGCTGCTGAGGCCCAAGCCAGTGACGTTGGTGAGAAGAAAGGGGACCATTTTCCAAAGTCCGGCTTGAAGACAATGTACCCCTCCCCCCAACCTGAGAAGTTCATCCACCCTCCTGACCAATGCATAGCCTTCCAGTGCTGGGGTCCTTGCTGTCTCCTGAGGCGGCCCAGGCCATTTCCGTTCAGCTCTCCTTGTCAGGAGCCCCAAGTTATACCTGAGAAAAGGCCAGTGAGTGGCTCCTGGTGCTGCCACTGTGTGCGCCTACCCCCTCCGTGGGTCCCCGGCTGGCTTCTCCTGTGTCTGCTGAGAGATTATTCATTAATCTCTATCAGTCGAGAGAATGTCAAGGTGGGCACATTTTTGTCCTCAGCTTGATGTTCCCAATGCCAAGATCCCTGACACCTGTTCTCTGCTCGCACCCTCCAGCAGGCCGCTCGGGTGACCGCAGTCTCGTTTGTTCTCTCCACAGGGTGACCAGAGGCAAGTCATCCCCATCCCGAGCGTACGTATCTCCCTTCTGTTCCTGGGCACGCTTACTCTGGGTTCCTGCCGATATTCCTCCCCAGGCAGGTGGCTCACTCGGTGAGCTGTGACATGGGGCTGTTGTTTTAAACAGGGACAGGAAGGACAGCCAGTTCAGGACTCAAAGCCCGGCCCTGGGCCCAAAGGGCCGCCTGCCTCACCTCAGCGTCGGCCTCAGCCTCAGCTTCTGCATCCAGAAATGCCCGTAGGGGCCAGGCCATGCCCTCTTAGCCCTCAAGAGGACAGTTTGGAGGGGACACTCACGAGACAGGCCAGTGATGCCAGGCTCCCCTAGAGGGTGTGTCCCCAAGGTGCCAGTGCCCCAGAGGGGCCCTTTAACCATGCTCAGGTCCTAGGTGTCCATGTGAGGTCAGGGGACTCTGGGTTCCAGGCTGTGTGACAGCAGGCAGTTCACTTCCACCCTGCTACAAAGTGGGGCCAAGGCCCCTGGGGAACTCAGGCTCCCCTTAAGGAGGCCCGGCAACACCAGCTTATTGTCATGGTCACGATTTCTTTAGGGCTGTGCCATGGCCAGGAGAAGTGGCCTACCGGAGAAGGCAGCCAGCCTTGTCACGTTCTCTGTCAGTCCCAGGCTCTCTCCAGATATGGGAGCTCTTATCCTCATTGGGGGAACTCCCAGGGGAGAAAGCTCCCTCTGCCAGGGCTAGTCAGCACAGGGAGGTGAAGTCACCCAGCCAGGATGTAGCAGGAACTGAACTCAGGTCTTCCTTCTTCTGTCGAGGGAGGAAGGGCCTGGCCAGGCTGCCATGGTTGTCCTCACTCTGCCTCCAGCTCGGTGGACGGTGTTTGGGAAGCCCAGCTGGCTGTTTCCTGTCTTGGACGCTGAGAGCGTCAGGACAGCGCAGTGGAACAGGCATGTCTTTGGTCCAGGAGTTAGGGAGATGACCTGGCTTTGAGTCCCTTCCCAACCACTTACTAGCTGTCTGACACACGGCATGGCGTCACCTCCCCTGGCCTCAGTTTCCTCATCTGTAGTCTGTCAGGCTGTGTGACCTTGGGCAAGTCCGTTCACTTCCTGGCCTTCAGGGAGCTGGACTGAAAAGCCCCTTGAGAATCCTTCTGGCCCTGCATCTGTCTGTCACACCCCTCCCCAGACCCCCTGTAGGAGCTAAGGGGCCTTCCCCCTCTGGACGAGAGTTGCAGGGGGTCTTTTCAGCTTAAGGTCCAGGCTTCTCTGGGGTAGCCTCAGAGATCTGAGCACTGACTTTCACACTGTGAGCTCCAGTCAATCTCGGTAACTGAGTGATGCCCTGGGAGCCTGCTCCCCGTCGCAGGATCTCTGGGGCTCACCAGCAGCCTGGGCTTCCTACCCTGTCCCTGTATGTCCTGAGGCCCCCAGTGCATCACTTCAGGCTGAAGACACAAAATGCACTTAAAGGCAGACTCTCCCTCCTGACCCAGAGAGCACAAACATTCTGCCTTGGCCTGCTTTTAGCTTCTCTTGAAATGCAGAATTGATAGAGTTCTGAAGGGCTGGGGCCCCTTCTTTGTCACCCACCTCAGCAGAGAGCCTTGTCCGCCTGGGTCATGGGCACAGGGCAGTCCCATGACATGGAAGGGCCTCTGGTAACAAACTGAGGGTGCCTCAGGGGTCACCACAGGGAGAACCAAGCCCAGGCCTGAGGTGGGGCCTGCGCTGGTGGCCTTTGGGCCGGTTCTGACTCGCAGACGCGGCTCAGGCGAGGCCAAAAGGCCTCAGAGACACCGCTGCAGGCAGGCCCTCCTCCTCCAGCAGCCTGCTGTGTGTCTGCTGTGCCCCAAAGAATTTAGACAAGCCCTCTTCTGCCGCTCTCAAACTACCATGTGTCACCTTATTCTTCCTGTGATTTAGCTGTAAAATGTCCCTCGGGCTGGGCCCTGGGTGTGGGCCGTGGGGCTCAGACGGAAGTGCCCCATGACGTCTCTGCCTGGCCCCAGCCCTGGAGGAGGCCCTTGCCCTCTTTGGCCGGCTCTCCTTATCCTCGGGAAGCATTTGCAGACGCTGAGCCTGACCATCCCCTCGGTCACTGAGTGGTTCCTCCGGCCGAGGTCCAGTCTGAGCTCAGGACCAGCAAACCGCTTTCATTTTCTTCCTTGACAACTTGCCTGGTGGATTAAATGCTTCCTGCCTCAGCTGGGGTAACAGCAAACAGAACGAGGCCTTCCAGCCAAGGTGGGCCTGGCTGTTAGTGTTTGGTCATTTTATAGCTGGGGAAACTGAGGCCTGGGCAGGTTAGCTGTTGTGTTTACCACATCTCTCTCCAAACCTAGTGTTGTTTTGCCTTCACTCAAACATATTAACAGTGATAGCAATGGTAACTTGCCTTTTGACAACCATTGGTGGTTTAAAAGCCATTTGCCTTGCAACAACCCTGGGAGAAGGATGGAATGGGCGTTTTCACCCCCATTTTAAGATGAAGAAACCAAGGCTCAGAGGAGAAGCCTTGAGAGTTAGAGCCACGAGTGCCCAGGCTCAGGCCAGATGCCAGCCAGGGCTCCAAGCTCAAGATGCCGTCTGGAAGCTCTCTTCCCTCTCATCGAGGGTCCCAAGTGGGTTCTGGTCACTCTGGCAGGCCGGCCCTGCTCCTAGAGCCAGGGCCTTCTGGGTACTGCAGGCCTAGACAGGCATTCATCTCAGCAGTGTGTGCCTAATGGAGAATCTGAACCTGCTCTCTGCTGGTGCAGATGGAGAAAGGGCCCGGCTCACCTTTAGCACAGGCCATTCTCAGTTGTCTTGCATGAGCTTTTCCAGGCCCTTGTAGGTGTGTACAGACATTTGTTCCATTGGCCAGAGGACACTCGGTGGTGGCAGCCATCACTTCACATTGGGGTCCCCAGACTGGCTCCCAGGGGGCAGACTGGACTTGCTTTGGATGCTGCTCAAAGGGTTATTTCACTGGTGGATGTTTCTCTTTCTTTAGCCGTCAGCTAAATACCTCCTTCCAGACCTGAAGGTACCAGACTACGGCAAGAAATGCATGGTCATTGACCTTGATGAGACCCTGGTGCACAGCTCATTTAAGGTAAGCACAAGTCTGGGCTCCTGGGCTAGTGGGGGGCTCTTGGGGCGGCTGGGCCCCATCAGCCCATCCCGGGGACTCTGCACTCAGAGGAGGCTCACCAGCTTGCTGGGTGGGAAGTAGATGGGGGCAGGCCAGCTGCTTTCTGCCTGCAGATAGCAGGATTTTCTTTGGAGTCCTGGCTTTTTAGCCTCTCAACCATCCATCTTGGTGCTTCTGGGTGGCCATGGTGGGACTGGCCTGGGCCACGAGCTGTGCACTCAGGGGAGCTTGGGAAGCGTCTGCCCGAGGAAGTTCTCAGTCTGCTCAAGGGGGGCCGCCCATAGCTGGGTGTTTCCCAGCTCAGAAGTATCTTTTCATGACCATTGGGCTGTTGAACATCTCTTCTCTGAAGCATCAAGGGTCCTACCTGCCATCTGACTGAGTTGGCCCGAGCCACGCTCACGAGGGCTATAAAGGCCGCACCCAGCCACTTGTGGGCATCCTGCCCTTGGCCCCCATAGGGAGGTAGAGGGGGACAAGCTGAGGAAAGGCTCGAGTCTCCATGCCTTGGGTCCTAGCCTCAGACACCACGATGAGGAGGTTAAAGTGGAGGAGAGAGATGAGCAAGAGTCCCAGGTCAGAAGGTTCACAAGGAAGGCAGAGGAGGCCCTGTTCTCAGTAGTGCTGGCCTCCTGTAGTTTCTGTCTGTTTTCCCCTGAGCAGGAATCTTTCATTGCTTCGTCCCTGTGATGGGCCGCATTAACAGCCAGCAGAGAGGTGGGCTCCAGAGCTCACAGGAGGCAGGGTTAGAGCCCGTCTATTCCCTTGTCTTAAAAGCCGGGTAGTAGTCATCCTGAAGAAAGCTGAGGCTTTCTGTGGAGCTTTTCCTCAGGCCTACTCCTAGACCCAGAGGAACAAAGCCTTCTCTGTGCCCAGTACATGTGGGAAAGCTCTGAAGAGAGAAGGGTGCATGAGATTTAACAATTTCCTGCACCCAGAAGTCACTATTTCCCTTGCCAGGGAGATTTCTTTGGGCTGGCCCCAACTTGGCCCCAGGTAGCATTGGAAGCAGTTCTCCCAGCACCCCTCAGGGAGGTGTTAGTGCTACCCACAGACCAGTCAGGATCAGAGTAGCCGGCTGAGAGATGCTGCCGTGTAGGCAGGACCAACTTTGCTGAGCTGTCCTGGAAGAGAAGGGCAGAGATAATCTGGCTCCGCACTCCAGCCCCTTCACCGGTTTCATTGGCCAGAGGTGCCAGACCCTGCTGAATCATCTCTGCCCAAGGGGACCAGCCCCTTTTTTCTTTCTTCCTGTAGCCTTGGTGGACAGGGCTTATTCTTAGAACCAGCCAGCACCCATGAGACCCTGAGGCCAGGGTGCTGGTGCACTAGCTGATCCCCTTTCCAGCTGACTCCTGGGAAAGGTTTGGGCAGGCTTGGCTTTTCCTCCTTATTTCTTTTAGCCATGGATCTTCATGGTAAAATATGGTGCTCAAACGATAAAAAAACCCTTTTTGCATTCCTGTATTGTGGGTGGGTGAGGGGCTCAGTTCTGAGGTCTCAGACACTGAGAAGAACCAGCTTGGCGAGCAGTCACCCTAGAGCTGCTGGCAGGACGGCCGATCACTGCACTGAGGCCTAATGGGCCGGGGGGATTTCCCAAGCTCAATGAGTGTACAGTGGCACAAAGGATCTGGTTAGAGCCACATGGTCACATCGGAATGGCGGAGAGTCCAAGTTGGGGACCCCACCAAGTCGTTAACACCTCCAGGTGCCCAGAGGCTGATGGGCCCCAATGGCCTGCCCCAGTGAGGTGAGCCCTGATACACAGTAGGGCAGCCCAGGCTGCCGGTGCCAGGCCACTGCCCCGCCCTGCTCTGGACTGGCCCCATCTAGCTGCCCTGAATACAGAGGGGCTCTCTGCAGCCTCCACCAGTGCCTAACTCTTGGCCCCTCACCCCTCCCAGCCCAGTCTCCTTTGTCTGAGGGAGCACAGAACCACCAGGGCATTGCTTGGAGATTATCCTAGCTAGAATTTGCAAGGGGGAGGGGTGTGCAGAGACACAGGTTATTTGTGAACATTTATCTACCATACACATGCTACAAATGCTCCTCATCCTTGTGCCCAGAACATCCCAGGCAGCCCCCAGCCCCCATGGCATTCAGCACTCAAAAAGTCAATCAGCAGACATTTCCGTATTAAGCACCTACTCTGTGCCGGGCTCCATTTAATGAAGGAACAGGAAAGGGCACAAATGATTGATTTCCCGGGGGGGGGGGGGGTAGACAAAGAAGGAGAGGGTGGGGAGGAGGAAGAGAGAGGGAAGGAGAGGAGAAGCAGAGGGAGAGAGAGGGAAGGAGGGAGGGAGGGAGAGAGGAAGAGAGAGGGTGGGGAGGAGGGAGGGAGGGAGGGAGAGAGAAGAAGGGAAGGAGAGCAGAAGTGGAGGGAGAGATGCAATTGCTGGGGACAGGTCCCAGCTCAGGTATGGACACTGGGAGCTGGGGGGAAGCACACTGCTGAGGCCCTCCTGGGTGGGGCATGTGCCTTGAGCTTTCCTGCGCTCCCGTTAGCTTTGAGGTGAGATCTAGAAGGTTCCAGAGGCCAGCAGCATTGTCTTGGACTTCTCCTCTCCCTCAAGCCCCCAGAACTGAGCTCTACCACTCGAGATTGTTCATCTAATGTTTTTCCCTCAGAATGGGGCCTTCCACACTTTTAGCTTGTTCCCTACTAGCCAGAGGTACCAGGATAGTTAGGCTCCCCAACCCAGGGCTGGAGGAAAAAGCTCCCTGCTCTGAAGGAGGTCTTGAGCCCTGTCTCTGTCTACATGTTCTAAAGAGCTGAGCCAATCCACAGCCCACATGTGTAGAGTGACTTAGGGTGCTGTAGACAGGGCCAGCTTCTGAGGGTGCATCTCCTCTTCCCACAAATGGGGAAAGGCATCCTTGGAGGCCAGGAAGATCTGGGGCCAAGTGTGCCCTCTGGTGTGTCCAGCACCAGTCATTCATTGAGCATTTCCCTGGCAGCTGCCAAAGCTCAGCAGTAGGGGAGAGGCTGCTGAGCCGGATCAGTAGGGGAAAGACCTTCTCCCATGATGGAGTCACAGGTTATGGGTTCTCCTGTGAGCAAGTGGGTGACATCCCTGTCCCCCAAAGTAAGAAACGGATCAGCAGAATCCCAAGGGAAAACCCTGATTGGTGTAGCGTCTCTCCTGCCTTTTGACAGTCAGCCATCTCTTCTGGGGTCTCCCTATCCAGTTCGCGGCCTGTCTGCTTGTGTGCATGTGTCTGGCTCTGGGCCCTAGGGAAACACTGATCTTTTTCTCATTCTCTCCAGCCTATCAGTAATGCTGATTTTATTGTTCCGGTTGAAATCGATGGAACCATACATCAAGTAAGTATCCCCACCAGGCAGTCACCCTAACAAGACTAAGTGTAGAATTGGATGCCTGTGGAACATTGTTGCCCCGGCCCCACCACCCCAGGGGCCCCAGTGGCAGCGCCCTCTCCTTTGGCCTGCTGGCCCACGGCTTCATCTGTGCGGCTGGCTGCCTGCCTCTCCTTCCCTCCTTGACTTGGCTTCCCAAGACCTTCCCCCTCCTTGGGCCTGGGCAGAGTCCCACTCATCCTTGTGAAAAAGTGGGCTGGCACTGGGAAGAGTTAGAGTCGTGCTGTAAGAAGGCATGGGACGGCGTCCCCACAGACAGCTGCTGCCCAGCTCAGCGCCTTCAGGCCTCTAATCAGTAAAACACCATGTCTCAGTTCTGCCCCAGCCCTTGTCTCAACCCCTTCCTGCCCTTCATGAGACCTGGCCCTCTCAGGGCTCCAGCCTTCTGGCTGTGGTTTTTCTTAGCCCCTTGGCTGGGCTTCTTGGTCCTGGTTGCTCTTACGCATCCCCTCCATGCCCAAGCATGGCTGGCTAGCTCAGCCCTTGTTTGGAAGTGTTCCTGCCCTCCTCTCTGGGGGACCCTCCTCCCCACCCTCACACCCCAGGCTGAGTTACAGCAGCTTCCTATTTCCCGGCCCAGTGTCTGGTCAAAGGTCAGTGGGCATCTCTCCTTCTCACTGCCCCATTCCCCACTCAGAACCTCTGACCTGCTGCCCTGCTGTCTCAAGGCAGCAGCTTTCTCAGCTCCAGGGGCCACAGGAAGGGGCAGAGACCTAGAATTGTGTGGCCTAACCTAGACCCATGGGCCTTGGTCCCAATGAGGTTAAATAGGGCTTAGGGGGCCTCCCCTGCTACCTTTAAAAAAGCCACAAGATTCATTTGTTTTAACCTGGTTTTAATGGACCTTTCTTCGGCCTTTTTTTAAACTATTTAATGAGTAGGTGCTGGCTAGGTTTTAGGCCCTGAGCCGTGCAGTGGCGAGAGTGCTGGGCCTGGAGTCCCAAAGTCCTGAGTTCAGATCTAGCCTCAAACACCAGCTGTGTGATCTTGGACATGTCATTCACCCTGGCTGTTTCCTCACCTGTAAGATGGGTGCAAGCACAGCACTCAGTTTTGTTGTGAAGCCCTGCCAGGCAGTGGAGCCTGAGAAGAGACCCTCACTCTCCCTGAGCCAGGAGTCCGTCCTCTCTCTGGGCTTCCTGGGTATCGAGGCTTGTGGTGAACGTGGGGCTAGGACCGTGGTGCTCCCATCACTGTTTCTGCACACCTCTTTCAGTGTGGGAGGCTGGGGGGCAGCTGCAGGGGACCTGCAAAGGCCAGTGGACGGCCGGTGGACGGGCCTTGGGCTCGGCTGCTCGTGGAGCATTCTTAAACAGCATTTGTCTCCATCTCGGAAGCTTTGGGAGGGACCCCATAGGCCCTCCCTGGCATGTTTCTGCAGAGGGTGGCAAACCTGGGTCATTTGAGTGGGGGGCAAGGACCCCAACAACTGGGGAGAGCACAGACAAGGAAATCTTCCTGTAGGAGGCAGCTCCTCTCAGTCCTAAGAGGTGGAGGTGAAGAGGGAGAGCATTCCAGGGAAGGCAGCTGGGCGGCACCGAGGCTGAAACCAGGAATGTGTCCTCTCTCTGCTACTTTGTAACTGATAGGAAGGGATGGGCGCACAGGGGCCCAGAGGAGGTTGAGGAGGCTCACGGCTGCCTGGGAGGGCCCCTCTGGGCGGTAGGTGGGAGGGTGCGCGGCTGGGCCAGGGCCAGGGGTAACTGGGAGCTTCCCTCCAGCCAAGGGCCGGGTGATAGCAACCGATTTGAGTTACATCAGCACTTGGTGCCATCCACTGCCACAGTGGGCTTGGCATCTCTTTGGGGTAAGGAGCCTTCAGACAGATACAGACAAGTCTTTTAACTATGCAGTGGGAGACTTCCCAGAGGCTGAGTGAGTGCGTGTGTGACAGTATGGGTGTGAGAGTGTATGTGTGACTGTGCATGTGTGAACATGAGTGTGACAGTGTGTGTGAGTGTGACAGTGTGTGAGTATGTATAAGTGTGTGTGTGCATGTATGTGGGTGTGAGTGTGTGTATGTGGGTATGTGTGTATGTGGCTGTGTCAGTGTGTGCATGTGTGTGGTTGTGAGTGTGTGAGCGTGAGTGTGGCAGTGTGTCTGTGTGTGTGTGTTTGTGCATGTGTGGGTGTGTGTATGTGTGTATGACTGTAAGAGTATGAGTGGGTGTGGGTGTGAGTGTGTGTGCGTGTGCGTGTGTGGGTGTGAGTATGTGTGACTGTGTGAACATGAGTGTGACAGTGTGTGTGTATGTATAAGTGTGTGTGTGCATGTATGTGGGTGTGAGAGTGACAGTGTGTGTGTTGTGTGTGTGCATGTGTGTGGGTGTGAGTATGTGGGTATGTGTGTGAGTGTGTGTGTGTGCATGTGTGTGGTTGTGAGTGTGTGTGTGGCAGTGTGTGTGTCTGTGTGTGAGTGTGTTTGTGCATGTGTGGGTGTGTGTATGTGTGTGTGACTGTGTGTAAGAGTGTGAGAGTGTGTGGCTGTGAGAGTGTGTCCATCCCCACTTGCTTCCAGACTTCTCAGCAGCCTCCGTCTAGGCCAAGGCCAGCCTTCCTCTTGTATCTCTGTTCCTCCTTTGCCTTTTCTAAGCCCTTAAGATACGCTCTCTTACTTGGACCTGCCCAGAGCCCTTTGAGGGCAGCTGACAGCTCCATTTTACAGAGGAAGAAACTAAGGGGAGAGTCTGGGTGCCTGGCCAGTGTTTTCAGTGAGGCTTGGGGCCTTTCAGGCAGCAATGTTGGCGTGAATCCTTGGAGAGCGCCCAGGACTGGATCCGTCGATCAGACATCGGTTGCTGCCTGGGTGTCCAGCCCTGTGTTATGCAGACCATATGAAGAAGGCCTTGCCTTCCAGGAGCAGAACCAGGGAGACAACATGCATGTGCTTTGTGGAGTGTAGAGAACAATGGGGTACAGGGCCCGAGAAGGCCTCCCTTAGTGTTGGCAGTGGGGAGGCCTGGTCCCTGGACTGGAGGAGCAGGGAGGCAGAGACAGGGTTCTGGCCATAGGCGCAATGAACAGAAGAATGTTTTGACAGAAAGAGGACTAGGAAGAGGCTTATGCTGTGGATGGCAGCCAGTGAAGAGTGTTCTTGGTGAAAACTCCTTAGGACAAAGTTGGGAGCTTTGGCCAAAGGTGGAGAACTTAGCCCTCCTCCCCCTGGAGAGTCACTGGTGTGATTTCATCTTGGAGGTACAGCTTAGGCCCCCCACTAACTGTCTGTTCTTTTCTCAGTTGTCTGGCAAAACTTGGCCCCAGGCTCATCAGAAACCCACTTTGGTCTTTGGAGTTTTGCTTTATCCCTCCAATAGAACCTGGAGAAATTTGAGCAATGCAGAGGGAATCAGAATCCTCGATTCTGATCTTGGCATTCAATTCCTACTTTTTGAAAAAGCCTTTGGTAAGCCAAAGCCGGGTAGGGAAGGCCCTTTCCACTGCACTTGTACTTTATAAATCTCAGAGCTGCCAGCAGGGGATAAGAATTGTCAGGCCAGAACAAAGAATGCCCATCTTTTGGGCTGTGCTCTCAGTAGTGGGGCTTAGGGGCTGCTTGCTGTGCTGTGACACCGGGCCCCAGTCAGCATTTCTCCAGCCTGGCTGCCCCATCGCACACTGCCCAGGCAGACAGGGATACTACTTTGGTGGGTCTTTGGGAGCCCTTCCAGGGAGCTGGAGGAGGTAAATCACCAGGTAGCCACGGCAGCCACCAGGGGCCTGCCAGCCCCATCCATTCAGGTGGTAGGTAGGTGCTTTCTGTCCCTGAGATGAGCTTCAGACATAGACTGGGCTGCCGCCTTGGATGGACGGTCTTTGGGGAGGGGCTACACAAGCTCTGCTCAAGGATACTCTAGGGGGTGCCCTTGTCCAGTTCTGAGCTGGAGGCCGGTCAGCTCCCCTGTACCCTCCCAAGTTGGATGTCCCCTCCAGGCTCCCAGTAAGGGGCCAGAGCAGGTCTGGACTGTTAAGGGTTGTGTCTCCTCATGCCCAGCCTTTGCACTGGCTTGGCCAAGATAGTCTCATTCTTGCTGTTAACGGGTGTTGTGCCCTGATCATTCAGCTCATCCAAAATTCCCCAGCTGTGCATGGCCCCTTGGCAGGGCGGGGGGGAGCTCGCCCAAGAAGCTGTTGCTTTCTTGTCTGCCTGCTTTTCTTGCCGAAGCTGTTTCTTTTCTTACGCGGAGTTCAGCAGGAATACTCCCTGGGTGTCCTGGGGGGAGCTGGGACTTCTCATGCCAAGCGGTGACCGCCCCCCCCCTTTGTACATCTTCCATTAGCTTAGGGTCAGAATCCCATACCCAGCTGGTCATTCAGGGTGGTGCTGTTTTGTAGCCACCCTTAGGGATAGGCCTCTACCTAGAAAGAAAGCTAAGGAGAAGGAAGGGGTTGTAGCAAGTTGGGTCATTGGGTGTGCTAGCCCCCAGTGGAAAAGCACCAGCCACTCAGAGGGAGGTTGGGGCTGTAGGGGAGATGGGCACCATTAGAGCTGGCCAGCAGCCACACCAAGAAGGAAGGTAGGCCCCAGAGGCACCAAGAAAAGGCTGGATTGTGGTTAGGGTCCAAGGAAAGAGAGGACTTTGCAAAATGTCTGTGCTTTCAGCTAACTGAAAAATTCACTTAGTGGAATTCCTAACGATTCAGTGGCACTGATCTGAGACTCAAAGACAACCAACCAGAGGCTTGTGTTGCCCTGGGGAAGGGGAGGGGAGGGTGTGGCAAATCCAGACTCAGTTTCCCAAAGGCAATGGTGAATGTGCAGGATACATTCTAAGAAGGAGGTGAATGTGCAGGATACATTCTAAGAAGGAGGCCGGAGGCGACATTTCCCGGGGTAGGTGGTGCTAGCAGGTGGGGCTGTCTCCCACTGGGCACCGGTCAGAGCAGGGTTGCAGCATAGGCCTGGCCTGCCGGGGCTCTTCTTAGAAACAGGAACCCTGGGAGGGCCCAGAGCATCTCGGAATGCAGAGTCACAGCTTTCCGGGAGTTAAGCCACGTCGGTGATAAAGTCACGGGAGCTGTCCTCCTGGAAAAGGCTGTGACCTGGTTCAAGTAATCCAGGATAGGCTGGACCCATTCTCATTGGCCTATTCTCGGTTACTTGCACTCGGGCACGGCCACACTAAGCGGCACCAGCAGCGGGAGCCCTAGACGCCTAGAGGATGTACTGACTGCCGTGCGGACGTGGAGAAACAGAAGCCAGCTGCGGTGAAGGGTCCAGCTCGGATGGGCGAGCCGTGCCAGGGAAGCCCCAACTTCGACTTTGGAATGAGCCAATTCAGAGCCCGATCTGGCCGCATAACGCTCCTGATTAAAAAGCCGGCGAGGAGTCGCACTGGCTTCTGGCTGTTCCCAAGTTAGTCCCATGGCAGAGGCAGCTGTGGTGGAGAATGGGGGGGACTGCGATCGCAGAGGGCATCTGGCCAGCGCCTTGTGTCCCTGCCTTGTGCCCTTCCCGTCCACCTGGCTGGTCTCTCTGGGCCCCAGGGCAGACCTCAGCCACCTGGATGGCCCAGTTCGCTCTGGCCACACTGCTCCCTCTTGAGCTCCACACTTCATTCTCCCGCTTGGAAAAGGACTGAAGTTCAGTTTCTAATTTAAGCAAATTCTGGCACTGGGGGCAGGTTTGGGTTTGGGGTTTTTGCTTTGGTGAAGTTTTCTCCTGTTTTAAATAAGAATTCTCCCCCTTTAGCTGAGGGTGCTCTCCTCTCTACCTGAGTTCATCCAGGTGCCAGGTGTGACTCCCTACCTACCCAGGGGAGCCTTCTTACAGGCCCTTGAGGCAGGGCCCCCTTCTAAGATGGGAAGTGTCCCTATGGCCCCACACCCAACTTTGCTCTGGAAGGAGCCCAGGGAATAGGCCAGGAAGGCTGAGGGTGTGGTGGCCAGGAGAGATGGGCCTGTGAGCAGGGCCCCGGGGCAGACGCACTGGGGCTCCCTCCCCAGGGCTGGGAGCAGGGCCAGGAGCTCTCTCCCCTGGGGGGATGGAGGGGAGGCAGCCACAGTGGGGCCAGTCCCCTGGGACAATGGAGGGGGAGCAGCTGCAGGGGCCCCCTCCCCAGAGCCATGTTTGCCTG
Source organism: Pseudochirops cupreus (assembly GCA_028627135.1). Lineage (NCBI taxonomy): Eukaryota > Metazoa > Chordata > Mammalia > Diprotodontia > Pseudocheiridae > Pseudochirops > Pseudochirops cupreus. Next base: position 422,191,606 of record CM053583.1, on the reverse strand, counting down.
TAGCTCCAGGCTCATGTCAGTGACTCCTTCCTCACTTGGGATACAGGATAGTGACTTGGGGGGAGGAGGAGACAGCCTGGGGCATCACATAGACTGAGCTTTAGATTGAGAGACAGAGGACCCAGGGTTTCAATCCTGGTTCTTCTCCTTAGGTGCTGTGTGACCTTGGTCAAGTCAGCTTTTTGGTCCTCAGTCCCCTTTCCTCCATGACCTCCGTGGTCTTAGCAGCTCCTGAATCAGCGGTACTAAAATTATTCAATATTCCAATCTCCAGTGGATTTGGGATCTCCCTGACTGAGGAGCTCCCTCCACCAGTGCCAGTTGCCACCCATCCTTGCCTGCCATGCCATGAGACTATTGTCTCCACAAGGTTCCCTGGCATGAAAATGTGAAACAAATACTGGGAGCTTCCTGGCCTTCATTCTTTTGACATTTTTTTCTGGTTTTGTTTTGTTTTGTTTTGTTTTTTTTGGTGAGGCATTTGGGGTTAAGAGACTTTGCCCAGGGTCACACAGCTAATAAGTGCTGAGTATCTGAGGCCAAATTTGAACTCGGGTCCTCCTGACTTCAGGGCCCATGCTCTATCCACTGTGTCACCTAGCCGCCCCTTTGGCCTTCGTTCTTGGGGCTTTCAATTCCATCATTTGAATTGTGTATCTTGGAGAAAGCATTTTGGTCCCAGGAAACCTCAGGGCAGGGGCCAGTGTAGAGAGGGGAGCTTAGGAGGAGCTGTGGTGGCGGTGGCAGCGGCTTCCTCTCAACATCAGGAGCATCGAAGGCTGAGCTAACCATCTAGCCAGCCCTCGGCTAGCTCAGCCTAGTCCTTCCATCCCACTGTCTTTGAGCCCCTTTGACCAGGCCCATCAGCAGCCGGCTCTGCTGCTCTTCTCTGCCCCTTAGGATGTGAGCTCTGGTGACTGGGGATGGTGTCACCCATGGCAGCCCCAGCGCCCAGCACGCAGGGCCACCGGTGGCTGCTTGCTCTCTGTTGCTGTCTGTAACCCAGGGCCCACGGGACAGGGCATTTCCTCCAGAATAGTGAGGGCAGCCCCAAGGGAAACGAGTCAGCGTCTTTCTTAAGCCCTGGGCACAGGATGGCCTGCCGCCTTCCTCCAGGAAAGCTCTCTGCACAGAGCTGGATGAGCCCCATCCACCCCAGCCCCAAGGTGCTGAAGCCATGGCTTCTGGCCTCCCTCCAAGGCTTCCCTTTACCCAGTGCTGTAGGTGGGGCTCCCAGCCGGACCCTCGGGGATCACAGGGCCAGTCCCAGCAGGCCTTCCCCCCTCAGACCCCGCCCTGGTGCTTATCCTCTCCAGGCAGTCAGTCAGTAAACAGCTTGTCTTTTTCTAGGTCTATGTCTTGAAACGACCGCATGTGGATGAATTTCTTCAAAGGATGGGGCAGCTCTTCGAGTGTGTGCTTTTCACAGCCAGCCTGGCCAAGGTTTGTGGTGGGGGGAGTATATTGGGGCGGGGCTGGATCCCAGAGGGAGGGCACTGTACCTCTCCAGGGAGGCTGTTTTAATCCCTGCTTCCTTCAGCTCTCCCGCCTTCTCCCTTCCTTCCTTCCTTCCTCCCCTCCCTTCTTTCCTCCCTCCCTCCCTCCTTCATTCCTACCTTCCTTCTCTCCCTCCCTCATTCCTTCCCTATCTTCTTTCCTTCCTTCCCCTCCTCCCTTCTTCTTTCTTTCCTTCCCTCTCTCCCTTCCTTTCCCCCTTCCCTCCTTCCTTCCTTCCCTCCTTCCTTCTCTCCCTTCCTTCCTTCTCCCCCTTTCTTCCCCCTTCCTTTCCTCCCTCTCTCCCTACTTCCTTTCCTTCCTCCCTCCCTCCCTCCCCTGTCTGACAAGGGTGTTTTCCGTCACTGTGTGACTGGAGGGTTTCCATGGGGACCGGATCCCAGCCCATCTGGGCTTGGCTTACAATAGAGCCTCTATTTGTGCTGGGGGCTTGGGATACCACAGTGAGAGGTTTGTGGTTGCCATGGTTATAGCAGAGAGCAGATGAAGGAGGCCTAAAGTTCTGGGACTTGAGGGTGTGTTGGAGAACATGGCCTGGGAGCTCGGGCACCCCAGGGATTAATGCTGTGCAGCCAGTGGTTGTGACCCCAGCACAGCCCTTAGTGGTACCATGTATCTGTGTGTGGCCACCTGCCCCTGGGGCCCTCCCTACACTGCTGCCCTTGGGGGCACCCTGGTCTTGTGGGCTCTGGGGTGAGGGAGGGGCCCTTAATCAGGACAAGCTTTTTTTTTGCTGGCATCATAAAGTTCATGCCAGGGTGTTGGGCCTGTGTCCACACCAGCTGAGCACAGCCCTCCGTCTGACCAAAGGTGACTGTGTCATACTCTCAAAGCTGACACAAAAAAGCAGCCTAAAGAGAAGGTGAAGGGCCAGTCTTGAGAACTCAGTGGGGCTGGTCTGCAGGGGAGGAACTGGGAGCCAGAGGTGCCTGAGCTAGGGTCCCACTGGGGCCCGGCCTTCAAGAACCCAGGTCAGCATGAAATGAGAGCTGCCCACCCTGGGCACACAATTCCAATCCCTGCCCTCCCAGCACTCATAGTCTACCATGGGGGGTTCAACTTGGACACACATTAAGACAGTATAAGAGGATGAGGGCAGATGACAAGGCCCCGGCCCAGGGCTGCCCACCAGCCCCATGAGGGCAGTGGGTTCACCTCATGCCATGTCTGCTGCGTGGGACCAAGACAAAGAGCCAGGCCCTTGAGTGGGGGACACGATCACCAGAGATTGGCTGGCCCCTCCCACAATCCCCTCTTACATCACAGGACCCCAGGAACTGGGCCCTCTCAGCGGGCTCTTCTTTGTCCTAAGACTGGCAGACCCCAGCCTCTGCCACCATCACTGCCCTCCCTTCCGTCTTAGCTCCAGCCTTCGTTGTGTCTTCATGTTCCCAGGCCATCAGAATGTCCTCAGTGATGCTCAGGGCCACATCACAGTCATCTGCAGACCCCCAGCAAAGCCAGGCCCACCTCCTCCCAGCCCCAACTCCTTCCTGCCTTCCCTGCAGGCCTGGTCACACCTGAAGTCACACTGTCACCCATCACTGCACTGCCCTCATGGTCCAGAGCTCTGAAATCCCAGGCCCTTTCTGGCCTTGCATCCCCTCCTTCCTGCGCCTTCACCTCCAGCCTCACAGCAAGCTCGGGCACAGTGGCACTGCCCCTGTCTTTGGTCTTGTCCTCATTGATACCCCAGCACCCGGTGCTGCCAGAATGGCGGGGCCCAGGATGGATGCATCCGGGGCCTTTTCTTCTCTGTTCGCTCCTTCACTGCTGCCGTCCCCTCAAGCTTCCCCCCCTCCCTCTGTCCTCCTCACCACCAAACTCTTAGAAAAAGGGGTCTGTGCCAAGGCAGCCCAGGGCCTGTTGCAGCCTTGCCCTTGACCCTGCCTGGACAGCCCCCCACCAGCAGACTCACAAAGGAGGAGACTCTCACCACTTGTAGCCGGTGCCCGAGCTCCCAAAACTTTGTTCTATGGGTTGGTGAGCTCCTGCTGGTCCCCTCTGTACATCGCCACCATTCTGCTGAGGACTGCCGTGCCCGAATCTCTTCCCACTAGACTCAGTGACCCTTCCTCTGGCCTTGACCTGTCAGGGTGGGCTTTGACACGCCCCTCCCCCCTCCAGGATCAGCTCTTCCAGTGGAGGACACTCCTCTTTCCTGTCTGGCTGACCCCTATCTCCTCTGCCCTCTGTCCACATCATCAGCTTCCCCCAGCAGCCCTTTACAGAGCCCTCTTATGGCCCTTCCCTGTTCACAGTCTGTCCCCAGGTGGTCTTCTCAGCTCCCATGGGCTCAGTAACCACCTTGGGGCACACTTCAGGCTTAAGCTCTAGCTCTGCATCTCAGTGACTTCTGGGCCCCATCGCCTGAGCATCCTGGACACCCAGGTGTCCAATGTGGCATCCAGAGCAGAGTCCATCTTTCCCCTCTTCCCGGCCTCCCAACTTCTGTAGGAGGATCTTAAATGATGCTCTGTCCAACCGCGTCCCAGGTCACATGGGCCATCTGGACAGAGGCAGGCCTTGCACTGTGATCTGACTCCTAGGCTGGTGCCAGAGGCAGGCACCCCGGTCTTGGAGGCAGGCTTGGGCTCCTCGTTTTTCCAGCCTTCCATCACCCCTCACTTGGCCATCCTTCCAACAGCTTTTCCCCTGATGCTGACGGGCCTTTGCTCCCACAGGCTCGTAATGCACTCCCTTCTCACCCCCTGCTTCTCAGAACACAGATCTTCAGTCAGACAGCCAGCCAGTGTATTAATTGTTTACAGTGGACCATGGGCTCTGGTAGGCCCTGGGGTACAAAGACAAGACAGGAACAGTGCTTGTCCTCAGGGAGCTTCCTTTCTGCTGGGAGAGGCCCCATATGTCCATAAATGTGTACAAAGCATCCACCAGACCAAGCTCCTGGGGCCGGCCTTCCCTTCACACTGGGCTAAATGGGCTAAGTCCCTCACTGGGGCAGGGGGGACCCAGCAGAAGTGCGCAGAGAACTTGATGGGGCAGGGAGCCCTGAGCACCTCCGGGTTCCCTCCCGAAGCCCCATAACAGGAGCCAGGCCTGTGTGGGTGGAGGGGGTGGAGGCTTACCTGGGCCCTCCCTGGAAGGCTGCTGAGCTCCTCCCCCTGGCTCTGGGCAGCCTGGAGTGGCCTGCTGCCCAAGAGGGAAGAGCCTGAGATTCCTTCCCTTGTTTGGGCAGCTTTTCCCAGGCCAGCCCGCCTGCAACACAGCTGATGTGAGTGTGTCACGGCTGGCCAGGCATCATCACATATGTGGACTGGATGGGTTAGAGCCACAGGGCTGGGGAGGAGGGCCTGTGCTGTCCTGGGCCTGTGCTGTCCTGGGCCCTGCCCCTCCTCGGGAAGCTGGCTGGTCTCTGGCCTCGCCTGGGCCGTAAGGTTTTAGTGGGCCTAGGTTTGCTGATTTTTCTGTGTTCAGGTTGGAAAACAGACTTGGGAAGGTCCGATTTTTCCCTCTAAAAGTTGAATGTTAATGAGGCTGGTCCAGCCTAGCCTTCTATGACCTCTCTGTGCTTGCGGATAATAAGCTCCAGGCCTGAAGACTTGGCATCGATTTGGCTGGGAGCCTCTCCCATGTGCCCTGTCCTGAGCATTGCTAAGTAGAGAGGAGGGGAGTCCACCTAAATGCACCCATTGTCCCTGCCTGTCCCTGCATCAAGCCTTGTTCATGCCAGCAGCTGAAACGAGGCCCTTCCTGGGTAGTCTTCCCCTCCCCAGGCAGGTCAGTGATCCGATGTGAGTCTGGCTAGCCATCCCTCCTGGAGGGAAGGGTTTGTCAGCCTTATCAGTCAGTCTGTGGTCAGCAGGCATCAGTATCTGGAGCTCTGGGGCCTGCTGTTCCCCCAGGCTTTCCCTCAGGCCTTGAACCTCTCAAGTCGGTCAGCTGTGGGCCTCCTCTCTGGGAAATGTGTGAGGTCATTTGTTCAGGCTCAGCAAGCCTTAAAGGCCCAGGATCAGGCCAGGAAGTGGCAGCATGGGCTAATTCTGCCTGGGCTTTTGCTCTGGCTTGAATTGAGGGCTCAGCAGCTGATTCCAGCCCATTAGGGACAGGCAGAGACTGGGACCTGAGTCCCATGGCTTTCTGGACCCCTCACTCACATCCACCTCGCTCCCAGGGGCCTCATTTCGGCCTCTCATATGCAGACTTGGCAGAACCCCCTCTCCCCAGCACTACCACCCACACTCCAAGGGGTCAATTCCACTTACAGGCTGGGGGTTAGAGTGGAACAGGGGGAAAACCCTGCTGGGGCTCTGGCTCCATCCTGTGTCTCATTTTCTTGGCCACAGGGCCATTGATAGAAATCAGGAGAAGCCATGGAAATGTAGGAGTCCATTTCCATACAGTACCATGTTGATGGCCTTCTGGTGGATCTTGTGGAGCCTACAAAATGGGAATTCTCTCTTAGATCAACTCAAGATAGATAGAGGGATGGATGGAGGGCCATGTAAATGTGTGTTTGATACATGTGTGTCTATGGAAACACAGCAGCTTAGCCAAGCTCCTGCTGCAGACAGCTCGCCTGCCATGAGCAGAGGTCACCCCTGGAGAGACGGTAGAGGGGAGCCCAGTGATCTCTTCAGAATGCCCCTGCCTGCATGCCGGGGCTCTGGCCACCTGGCTTCTCGGGATCACCTCTTCCTTCAGCTCTCTTTTTGTCTCTAAAGTATGCAGATCCTGTGGCCGACCTGCTGGACCGCTGGGGTGTGTTCCGGGCGAGGCTCTTTCGAGAGTCCTGTGTTTTCCACCGAGGAAACTATGTGAAGGACCTGAGCCAGCTGGGGCGGGAGCTGAGCAAGGTGGTCATCATCGATAATTCTCCCGCCTCTTACATCTTCCACCCGGAAAATGCAGTAAGTACTTTCCAAGGATGATCGTCCCCACCCCCAGCCCGAGGGCTGTGCTCAGCCAAAGGCCTGACCTGCTCTCCAGTGGGCATGGGTTGGAGGCTGCTCTAGCCAATATTAAATATTAAAGCAGACTTCCCTTCCCTTCCTTTCCCTGAGCTCACCCCACAGGGCAGCAGCAGCATCTGGGGTCTTGCCCATACCCCATCTTGCTATAGGCTCAGCATTTCAAGAAGGGAGCCCCTGCTGTGGCCAGAGAGGTTCAGCCCCTGGGGTCGCACTGATCTTGGGAGCCCCCCAAGGGGTACCGCTTGGCCTGCTTTGGCCCTCCTCCTCCTCCCCATTGCCTCCAGCTGACCCTGGGCCCAGGGAAGGCAAGGTGCAGGTGCCAGGATTCCCATATGACAGTGGAGTCAGCTGAGGCTCACAGTGAAGGGACTTGCCATGGTGGTTACAGAGGAAGTGCCAAAGCTGGGCCTCAGACCCAGGTGTCTTTGCTCCAGGGCTTTCATCTTCCCTGCCTTGCCCAATGTCCCCCTCCTTGCTGCTTGGAAGGCCTGGAGATTGGGGCAGGGGGCCGCAGAGAGGAGAGAGAGTCAGTGACCGTGAACATGGCCCCTTCTTCTCCACTTTCTAAGACCCAGTCCAAGGTCACAGAGGCCTGGCAAGCTTCTGGCTCACCAGAATGTAGACATGTAGAAAAACAACTGTATGTCTGGAGAGTCCCTGGAAGGCCTCAGAAAAAGGGGGTGTCCTAGTTTAGGGGGCCCCCCACCCTGGGCCAACCTGGGGCTGAGCATGGTGGGCCTCCCCTGTGCCCAGCAGTGCTCCACAGAAATGAGCAGAGTCACCAGTTCCCACTGTAGGAAAGGTTTTCCTGACCCAGCTCTGGCCTCAATCTGGCTGTGACTCTCATCATGATGAGAGATGTGTCTATATGGGGTACTCAGCCCTTACAGTTCTGAGACCATTTCTTAAAGTTAAGAGGCAGCAGCATTTCATTTGGCCCCTTCTCCAGGTCAGCACCATCCTGCCCATGGAGGATGAAGCCACACACCAAGAGCACCGGGTGGGCTTCTCCAGGAGACAGGCCTGGAAGTGTGCCGCTGATTGGCGGCCCTGTGCCCATACCCCTGACCAGGCCTTCTGGCCCTGGGGTGAGTGGGAGCCTCAGCAGAGTTACCTGGGATGAGGCATCACTTTGGTTTTCTCATTTTTGCTACTAGTTCTGGCTGCTCAGGAGCACCCTGAGGATGGCCCTCTTCCCAAATTTAATAAAACGTGATATCAGAAAGAGGAGCTTTGTTATGGGTGTTTGCAGAAGTGAAACTCTTCTGTCTGATGGTCCCCCAGAAGGAAGGCATGGGGTGGGTGGGCCCACAGTGCGCGAGGTGGATTGAGACCCAGGGATTCCTGATTCCATTTACCTAGTGCCCCGTCTGCTTTCAGGAAGCAGCAGTATCGGGAGAGGGGCTGGTCAGCGCCAGGCTCTCCACCATCGCAACAGAAAACACCCGAGTTCGTCAGCAAAGCGAATATATAAGAGGGTGCCCAGACTGCTCCACAGTGTTCCCCTTAGAATCACAGGTATAGCGGCAGCTAGGTGGTGCAGGGAATAGAGCACCGGCCCTGGAATCAGAAGGACCTGCGTTCAAATCTGGCCTCAGACACTTAAACACTTACTAGCTGTGTGACCTTGGGCAAGTCACAACCCCAATTGCCCAGCCTTCACAGGTATAGAACCCAGAGGGGCCTTGGAGGCCATCGAGCCCAGCTTGGTTTGGATGGGTGGCCTGCGGGACCACAGTCTCCGTGTGCTGGGTAGGCCATCCTCCGGCCCCAGGCAGTTGGTGACCCCTGGCCACGTGCTCTTTTCCAGGTCCCAGTGCAGTCCTGGTTCGATGACATGAATGACACAGAACTGCTGGACCTGATCCCTTTCTTCGAAGGGCTAAGTCACGAGGAAGATGTCTACAGCATGCTTCAGAAGTTCTGCCACAGGTAGCCTTGGTCTCATCCCTCCTTCCATCCTGGCTGTGGCCGAAACCACACCAGGCTCTGGCTGTCTCCACTGTCCACCCTTGGAAATGGACGCTGGGAGGAGGCAACTTCTGCCAGACCTGGAAGGAAGATGAGCAGGGGCCACATACATCGGGCCCTTGCGGCCCTGGGGCCCTGTACAAGGACAGCGAGGGAGGCCTGGCCGGCCCTGCCGTGCTTCCTTTCTCCTAGGGTGTGGCTGATCATGCCTCTTTTTAAAAAGGAAAAGAAAATCACTATTTTCAAAGGAACTCTTTTCATGAATTTCATAAACAGAAACACGTTTTACTGGATCACTTTTTCTTAAAACATACCAAAAAAAGGAATGAATCTTGATGTGTTTCAACGGTTGAACCTTGTTCCCGACTGTCCTTCCTACGATGCCCACACTCAAGACCTCCTCCCTCTCGTTCCTGCTCAGAGCAGTTGAACTGACTCCGAGTTTCTTTCCTACTGAATGAAGTGCCTTTGGAATGTTATTTTGAGATAAAAGTTAATTTTTGTATACTGCGTATTTCCAGACATCTTTTAATCTTTTATTGTCTAACTGCTTTAAAAAAAGAGAGAGTTTTATAGAGCACTGTAATATATGATAACTAACCCAATCCAGAGAAAGGGCAGCCGAGGTGCCGGCCCTCTGCCCCAAGTGCGATTTGCTCCGATGGCTCCTGACGCATTTCCATGTTGGGCTCCAGATCTTGGAATCTTTGGGTGTTTCCTGTGGTTCCATGTTTGTCCTCATTGTCTCCATCCATCCTGACAGCTTTGAGGGTATCTGCATGAGTGTGGCCTAAGCCCTCTAGGAAATGCTTCATGTCGTGGAGGTTTTGGGTTGGTGTTTTTTTAAGTGGTCATAGATTGGTCTTTTAGTCCTTTCCCCCCAGCGGTGCCACGTCTCCTCTCTCTCCTGTCCAGCTGCCATCCAGATGTCATTTGTGATGCGATGACAAACGCCCCATTCTCTTTGGAGGCCAAAAACAAATCCCTAAAAGTCTCTCCTTTCAAATAGCCCATTGGAGTAAGCTGGATGTACCCGTTGAGCTGTTATGGGAGTTTTCATTGCTGCTACTGTTCCGTCAGATGAGGGAACTGGCCCCGGCGGCTGTGATACTGTTCTTTGCCACCGTGCCTACACCAAAAACCCACTTGCTTTGATCTGCCAATTTGGGAAATCTCATCCCTGAACAGGGGGTACCCACTGGACCCAGGAGCTCTCTCGTCTCAACTTCTGGGGGAAATGGTAAATGACAACTCAGAGCATCACCACATGGAGGTCATTTTGTATTAGAGAGAGAGTCCTCAGCACTGGGATCAGCTGGCCAGCCTTGTGCCAAACAGTGGGAGAAAGAACACACCTCGAGAAGGGCTGGCATCTGGGCACCTCCCTCCATCAGGCCTGTGGACGGAGCAGAGGGAAGGAGAGGGCTTTCATTCCTCCGCCAGCATTCGCAGTGAGGTCTGAGCCTTGTTGCAGAATAAGACCCTCTGGATAGCATTGCTTAAAAAATAACCAGCCAGTCTCTCCTGTAAGCACCGTCCCCACCTCCTGTGTCTCTTCTCTGATGGAGAAGATGGGCCGGGATGCCCAGGTTAGCCCACGTTCTCACTCCGCTCAAAACTGGTTTTTTGCTTTAATTTGTATCGGAATGTGGAGTGATGAAACCCAGCTGCCCAGAAGTGTGCCCTCTGCATGCTGGATGGCTGCTGTGGTGGCTTTGGCCTGTGGAGCAGTGTGGAGGGAGGCATCCTGTGGGGCCTGGGGCCCGGCGGGCAGAGGTATTGTTCAGTGCTCATTCATCAAACCAGTGATTGATCGAACCCATTGCCTTAAGTGTCTGTGAATGAATGTCGATCCTAAGTGTCTTTTCATGTCCCAAGTCCCCACGTACACGACGTTGGACCCTTCTGTTCTGACCTCCGGCAGACAGATGAATTTCAACAAGACACAACCAAATCAGGTTCTTTCTTGGCGTCCTGGACAGCCTTGAAGGAGGATCGAGAGCCTTTAACTTCACAAAGCAGGGAAAGCCGGAGCCCAGCGTGGTTGGCCCCCTCCAGCTGGGGGAGGATGGAGCATTTCCTGAAGCCAGCAGAGGTGCTGGACTCCTCAGGCGGGAGCCAGCAGGGCCACCTTCTGCCGGCCTGTGCCAAAGCACCCACCCTTTAATGAAGCAATAGCATGGGAACCTTGAGGCCAGAAAATGAGTAGAATGTTTGCTTTAAAAAGGAAAAACGGATACGGGTATTTTTCATTATCGCCATGAGGTAGTTTGTGGGCGTTCAGAATAACAAAAAAGGTAAAAATGTTGTATGTGCGTGTGCCATATGTCTCCCCCCTCCCCATCCCATCGCCAAAGCAACCCTGACTTCAGTTTTCTGTTGAGCCCAAGGAAGAGGGGCATTCACCCAATCTGTGCTCCTTTGCCTTGCTGGGCTGCCAGGTGCCAAGCCTGTGCTCCAAGTTACTGGGCATGACGCCTTGGGTTCTGGAAATCCAAGGAAGGGCAGTCAAGTCGAGCATTGGCAAACAGGCCCTGCTGCGAAGCTGCCCAAGGTCTCTGGAGTGGCAGGGTTCCCCTGTCGCTGCTTCTCAGTGTGTCTTACTGCTTCACCCTCTGGTTTTCTGAGCAGTATTTTTGTTCATCAAAAAGAAAGGTCCCCTGCTCCGCTTGGCTGGTGGGAGGGATGATCCCTCCATCCCATGCTGGGGTCGCTGAGAGAGGCAGATGGCACGGCCTTGTCAAGGAGAGAGCTTTGGGCCCCAGCTGTGTGGTGGACAAACTACAGTCTTGTCTATTTTAAAAGTCACTCTCTAATCCAGTGTCAAGCCCCGGGGAGCCAGCTTGGGGCCACAGATTTCCACGGTGCTGGGATGGCTGGGAGGAAGCTGCTCGGGCTTCTCTTGGTTAACTATGCAAACTAAGCTGGACGGTGGTGGTTCCATTTTGCTGTAAAGTTGGTGCCATCTGCCTTTGGCCTGTTCTGCTGGGAGCCTTCTGTGCAGATTGCCACCCGTCAGCAGTGGGCATGTTGCTTGTCTGGACAGGCCTGGATCTGTCGGGAGGCCTGTGGAAGTGTGCCCAAGGGGCGTGAGGGGCCAGGAGGAGTGCCATGCTTTCCTCACTGTCAAAAATAAAAGTTTTTAACAATGGATCACCCGTGACTAGAGTGGTCTCTAGCGCTCCGCTTCTCTCCCTTCCCGCTCTGTGTCCCGCTGGCCGTGTTCCTCCTTCCTCTGCTCACTGGCTCATTTTTAGCCAGAATGAAGACATATGGGTCTTTTATCTTGCTTTTCTTAATTTTTTAAATTTGCTTTTACTGGTGTTCCAGTGGCCTTCCCCAACCCCAAACAGCAAGCCTTCTCTTGGAACAAGGAACGTTTCATGGAGTCAGATGGGGAGACAGCGTCAGGCACCCATAGTTCACAGCCCGCCTCTGCAAAGAAGGGAGGGGTGCATTTAGTGAATAGTAATTCTTGCTGAATACAGTGACAGTGGCTACTGCAGGATTGGCTGGTGACTGAGACCAGCCCTTTCAGTAGAACACTTGTCTCATGAAAGAGGATCCTGGACAGTGCACCCACACACACACAAACCCAAAGGCAGGTCATCTTTGCCCCCAGGTGCGTGAGCACGTGGCTGCTCTAACCTGGCAGTGATGCCATGGCTCCCTGCCCTAGGATGGCTTTGCATCCTTCAGGATGGCCATGGGAAGATGGAGCTCCCCTAAAGAACAGTGAGGTGATCTCGTTTGAATACCCCCCTCCATCTAGTTCACCCAGCTCAGTCTCTACAGATACCAAGGGAGACGAGGGAGCCTGAGTCACAATGATGAAGCTGAGGCCAGCCTGGACACTGATAGCTAGACACTGTCTCTGTGCCCACCCCGACATCCCTGTTTGTAGGATGAGGAGGCTGGAGCAAACGGTCTGAGGGAGGTGGTGGAGGGTAGTGGTTAGAGCGCTGGCTAGAGGTGCAGAGCCCCTCTGGGCTTCATCCTCCTTACCGTCCCAATAAAGCTGGGCTGGATGGCCACTGAGGTCCTTTCTGGGACTGACGTCCTAGTACTTTACATGCTGTGTCTGTCACAGGTCAGTTAGCTGGCTGGTCAACAGGGCGGAGGGGCCCCTGGAGGTGGGTGGAATGTAGGACAATGGCAGGCTCGCTTTGTGTCCACATCCCAAGATAGAGCCTAGACTTTGAGGGGCGAAAAGGACAACCCCAAAATCGCATTGTGTGGCTTCAACGGTTCTGACCACATGGCAAGCTGCAGACCAACCGCACAGAGCTGTTAAAACAGCCGTGGCATTGAGGCTGCTTCCTCCCCCACAGCTCCACTCATTCTGTCCCTTCCCAGTGTTCCCAGAGCCATCTGTCACCCCTGCCCAAGGCAGTCTGGCTGCAGGACCACATGGGCAGCCTGCCACTTTGAGAACAGGACGGAAAACTGATGGGATTCTGTAGCTAGCAGCCACCAAGCTGAGGCAGGCTGGGACATGGACACAAAGCAAGCCTGCCCCTGCCCTCAAGAAGCCTGCACTCCATCCCATCCACATGTGGGTGTAGGAAGAACACAGACAAGGGGGTGAGGTGAGGGTGGGGGTGAGGATGAGGACCAGGGAGAGCAGCCAGCAGGATGTAGAAAGTGAGAGTGGACGGGGTCCTTAGACGTGGCGGTGAGGTGTGGATTGCAGGAAGGAGCCACCCATGGGCTGATCTAGCCGGGAGGGGAGGGATGTCTGGGGAGGCTGGAGAGGTCCCCTCCTGACAGACCTCACCCACCGTGCTCCTTTCCCAAGACAGCCTCTATCTGCAATCTTCATCCTGACTGGTCAATCTCTGACTCCCCACACCAATCAAACCCATCTCAGCAAGGCCCTGACCCTCCCAGCAAATCCCCATGGCCCTGGTCTGCTCCTTTGTGGTCCCAGTGACAGGCCCATGCCCCTACCTGAAAAGGAATTCCCACTCAAACATCTCTGAAGCCAGCTTGTCCAGACTGCTTACAGACAGACCTCCCAGGGTAGCCTCTTCTACACCAGGACTGCTCTCTTGTTTCTAGGTTTTCCTGACAGCCAGACCCAATCGGCCTCTTTGCAGCCGACCCCACACCATTGCGCTTGGTTCAGCCTCTGGGGCCACATGACAACCATAAATGCTGCTCCCCCCAGAAGTGCCCGTGTTCCTCCTGTGGCTTCTCCATTCCCAACTACCTGGGCTTGACTCATGTGGGGAGGGGATGACCCCTACTTGATTTAGGAGGCATAGTCTCCTGGCCCAAGAATTGGGGGGAGGGGAAGCTGCTCTGCTGCCCTGGGGGCAGAGGAGGCTCTTGATTCACAGCCAAGCTGCCTGTGGTCTTGGCGCTGGTGGCTTTGCCTCAGCCTCCCCTGCTGTCCTCCCTTGCTCTAGATGGTTCCTCAGCTTCAAGCCTCTGTTGAAGGTAACGTGTGGCTCACAAAGAGGCAACAGCAGACATCTCTGGTGACGTTCTCCTTCCCCTAGCCTTTCCTAAGGGATTGGTTAGTTCCTGACCAAAGGAGAAGCTGGAGGTTGGGGCTGGAGGCTTTCCTCAGAGAGAGGGCCAGGCTAGAATTCTATCTATCTACTCCCTTAGATATTGTCAGTCTAGAGAAAGTCCCTTTGGCTTGGAGCCAAACCCCTGATTGCTGTTCAGTAACGGGGACAGAGAGGCCCCCCCCAAGCTTGATATCCAAAGCCCCAGGCTCTTCCCCCCAAATAGGAAGTACCCAAGAAACCCACTTGCCAGATCCCAAAACAAACAGAAATTAGAGAATGACGAGAACACGGGAATGTGCAGACAATGCAATGAAGGCGCTCTCCCAGGGGGAGCCAGGTTTTGTTGCTGTTGAGTCTGACCCCATTTTCAGGATAACTCAACTTGAGAGAGACATCGGGCTCTCTCCCACGAGGAAAGTTCCCCAGTCTCTCGTGTAGCCATCTGGGGACGGGGACATGATAGAGACTGCCAGCCCCTCTTATGCTGCCTTCTTCCCCAGGGACCTTTCCTTTCGGTGACTGGAAGAGAGGCTGGCTTTGTGCATCTTCTCTCTCAGAGCCGGAAGCCAGGAGACATTCTTCTCTCGGTAATCCCACCTCGCCCCTCATGCAGGGCCAGGGCACTGATCTCCATCGAGGAGGGAGCCCCCTAACAAGGGGCTCCAGGGCTTGACTTCCATGCCAGGGTCCTAGCTGTCTCCTAATGATGCATTTGCCTTCCCCGGCGGTGCCAACAGGGCCTGGGACTAAACACTTTCTAGGGATAAGTCCATGCCTGGATGACCTGAGGAGACCTGGCCATTCTTTTAAGTGATGGGATGCTCCAGCTACTAAAACCTGGGATTCAATTCCCATCCGAGTTCTTGTCCATACTGAAGCCAGTGCCTTCCTTGGGATACACTCACTACATATTAATGAATGACTGAGCCAAGTGTGTCTGTGTAGAGATCTCCGGAGGCAAAGGGAGCTGACAGATAAGTGGGGGGGGGGGGCTGGCACTGGGCTGCCGTGGCCACAGAGATGTCTCAAGTCTCCCCCTGTTTCAAGATGTCCTCCACACCACTGCCAAAGCGATATCCTCAGAGCCCAGGATGCCCATGTCACTCCCTGCCTAAGCTTTAGGGACTGTCTTCTTCTGACCTTGGAGATACAAGAGACTCACATTGGGTGTTTTCGCCTGATCACACAATCCTTCAGCTGGTGTCACTCCAGCCAAACTGGCCTGTGTGCCCAACTTCCATCCCCTGGCTTCTGCCTCTGTCTGTCTGTCCCAGGGCCTCAGATGCTTTCTGTCCGTCTGTCCTGACTCCCTTAAAGTTGTGGCTCCAGTGTCCCCTCCTTCCGGAGCTTTTCCTGAGCTCAGTGGGCTGGAAAAGACAGGGATGTGTGCAGAAATGACCATGTACCAATGAAGGATATTAGATTTTTAAATTATAAATTTTAAAAAATCCACATTAAAAGGCCTTTTCCTGGTTCTCCAAGCTGTTGGCTTGCCTTTCTTTCCTGAAGTCATTGGACTGGCGTTGTACATGTCTTGGCTGCCTCTGGTCCCACCCCCAGGGTTTGCTGGAACCCCAAGGTGGTCGGGGATCCTCTCTTCTCTACCACTGGCTCCAGTCTCACTGGCTGACTGTGCCCCTCCCCTCTTCAGGGCCCTAGACCAGCCCTCTACTTCCATTCCCTTGATAAAGGAATATTTACTTCAGACCAAGAACAAATGTGCATTCTCCCCAATACCTTGGCTGGGGCATGATCTCCCTTATCACTTCCTCCCAGCTTCCCAAGGGAGGGTTATTAAGCATTAGAACCAGCCAGCGCAAGGCCCAAGTCCCACTGGCTGGCTCCAGGTCCCTCCACCCCCAGGGTTTCCCTGCTGCCTGGATCCTTGCAGTGTGAGCTTCTGGGGGGACCTGGAATGAGAAAGGCCCAAACTCCAGGCCTGTTTCAGTGGCCACTTGGCCTCAGGGCTAGTGGGGAGGAGATGAAGGCCTTAGGGACCTCCCCTTTTAGCACATCATGTCACTGACCATGAGGGAAGGTGCTTTTCACCTTCAGACTAGATGTAGGAAAAGGCCTCCCCCCCCCCCGCCCCCCGGGCTGAAGGCACCAACAGTTGTATGCTGTGACACCAGTGGGAGGCTGACACAGACTGTCCACACATGATGCCAGCCTCTTCCACATGAATGACTCCATCTCTGGTGAGGGAGGCATTTGCCAGGTCCTTCTATGTACACATATGTAACATGTATTTGCTTATCTGTGAACATGTCCACTCTTTTCCTGTAGAATACAAGTTCCTTGAGGCCAGGGAACGTCTCACTTTGAATTTCTGTCCTTAGGACTCAGCATGATGCCTACCACATAGAAAACATGCACAAACACATAGCCACTGATGTGTCTGTCCAGGTTCTTCCCTGGCATACACTTCCCTCAAAGGCTGGCTCCTTGGGAATGAGGTTCCTACTTCTGCTGCCTGGGAACCTCCATCCATAGATGCTTTCCACCGACTTCAGTCAATAGCCACGATTCTCTTTTAGCAAAGGGATTTACCAGGATGGTATAGTAAGGTCACCACAAAATATTCCCCCCAGAAGATCCCAGGGTAAGAGCTGGCTTAAGTGGGAGCGAGGCCCATGTGTGGAGCCGATGCATGACCAAAGGCCAAATTCTCAGCTCCTTGTTTTCTGGTAGGCCTGGCATTCCGAGTCCAGAGCCAACACTCTCTTTTCCGATGATTCACACTTCCTGAAGCTGCTTCCTCCACCATCTGGCTAGCCCTCCATGGCCATAGTTGATCTCACTGTGAATCCCTCTGCTCCCAGGTGGGTCTAGTACCTCCTGCTGGTGCAACCTCTCTACTAACGTGAGCAGTGGGAAAAGGGGGATTATCATCCTCCCTCTGGACTCCCTTTCCCCTCTTTGTACTCTCCTCTGGCACAGGCCCTAGGGGATGCCTCCTCAAGATATTCCCAAGACTGGAGTCCTCCGTCAGTCAGCTGGCCGACCGCTGACTGCTGAAATTTCTCCCAGTTTTAAAAATCCACCAGACATGGTTAGACAATCATGTTAACTTCTTGACCCAATCACAAAAGAGCTCACACCTCATACAAGGATCAAAGGGTACAGACAATCGTTTTTTATAGGTTCTACATGTGAAGTCATGCTAAACATGTCCACATTGTCATGCTGTGAAAGAAAACAGACCCAAACAACAAGAAGAAAATAAAGTAAAAAAAAAAGTACACTTGGATCTGCATTCCCATTCCATCAGTGTTCTCTGGAGGCAGACAGCATTTTTCCATCCTGAGTCCTTTGGAATTGTCTTAGATCATCGTATGGCTGAGAAGAGCCAAGTCATTAGTCAATCACCTATTACAATATTGCTGTTATTATGTATGATGACCTCCTGGTTCTCCTCATTTCACTCTGCATCAGTTCAGGTTTTTCTGAAAACATCCTCGCCATTTCTTATAGCATGATAGTTTTCCATCACAATCATATACCACAACTTGTTCAGCCATTCCTTAGTCAATGGGCATCCTCTGAACTTCCAATTCTCTGCCACCATTAAAAGAACTGCTCTATTTTTGTACATATAGGTCCTTTTCCTTTTTGTTTTTTATCTCTTTGGGATACAGATCTAGCAGTGGTATTGCTGGGTCCAGGGTATGCATGATTTTCCAGCCCTTTGGGCACAGTTTCAAACTCATCTCCAGAATGATTGGATCAGTTCACAACTCCACCAACAGTGCATTAGTGTCCCAGTTTTCCCACATCCCCTCCAACATTTGTCATTTTCCTTTTGTCATGTTAGCCAATCTGATAGGTGTGAGGTGGTACCTCAGAGGCGTTTTGAGTTTTTCTAATCAATAATGATTTAGAGCATTGATTTCTTCTTCTGAAAACTGCCCATTCATATCCTTTGACCATTTATCACTTCAGGAATGGCTCTTATTTTCATAATTTGACTCAGTTCTCTATAAATTTGAGAAATGAGGCCTTTATCAGAGACACTTGCTGTACACATTTTTTCACAGTGATACTGTGTATTTGACAATCATATTTACAAATTTTAAAAGACATTCATTGTTAGAAGTGGAAATGTCAAACTCTCTTCCTCACATTCCTCCTCCTCTCCCCTCCCTCACTCAGACCCAAATTCTAGATGCACTCTGAACACTTGGAGAGGCTCCAGAATTACCCTTTTTCAGTGTCTTCCCAAGTGCCTCACACTAAAGAGTTTCGAAAAAGTTCATGTGGCGCATGGAAAATAACATACTTTGATACATCGAAATACACGGTGACGCAAATGAACAGATATCATTTTGAAAAATTCTCATAGATTACTCCCATATATGTCTCTCTTGGTGCTTACAAAAGGCCTTCCCCAACCTTCCCGCCCCCCCCCCCAAAAAAAACAGAGGAAAGGAAAAGAAAATCAAACTTCCCATTTCGTAAGAAAAACTCGTCATTGTTCAGTTGTATCTGACTCTTCACGACCCCATCTGCGGTTTTCTTGGCAAAGATACTGGAGTGTTTGCCATATCCTTCTCCAACTCATTTTACAGATGAGGAAACTGAGGCAAACAGGGTGAAGTGACTTGCCAAGGGTCACACAGCTAGGAAGTATCTGAGGGTAGATTTGAACTTATGAAGGGGATTCCCGGTTCCAAGCCCAATGCTCTATCCACTGTGCCTCCATATAGTCCAAATAGAGTGTCTAATTCACCCTCACTAGACAACAAACTATGGTAGCTCATAAACTCATTTTTTTCTTCTGGCTTATTTTTAAGCCCACCCAGACTGCTTTCCTTGTTGTGTGATGTGCCCTGGCAGCTTGTCTGGGATCCTTTTGGATGGCATTTTTCAGATTTTTTTCAGTGTTTTCATACAACTGTTCTTGTCTCTACCATTTTCAACCAATAAAAGTGTTGGGCTCAGAAGAGGGTGTTCCCTTCTGAGGAACATGGGACCCCCCTTTTCTTTGCTCATTCTCACCTCCAGGGTCTTCTTGCTCTGCTCTTCCCAATTCTCCCCATCACTCCTCCCTCCGCTGTCCCTCTTGTAGTGATTCCCTCTTCTCTCCTCCCTGCTGCCAGCACCCCAGAGCAGCCTCTCCATATCCCCCACCTGGCTCTCAGACAGTGGCTCCCTCCCTGCCATCCAGCCTTCCCCACGACTTCCCTCAGGATTGCTCGATATCAGCCATAGGGCTGGTCCTCCAGGCCCTTCTATCAGGAGCTCCCCAAGGTCAAGGTCTGCACATCAGCTTCCCCAGGGCTCAGAGCCTCCACCAACGCTGCTTGTAGAAATGTCATTCATCTCTAGATAGCAAGACGCTGCCTCCCTCTGAACCAATCGCCTTCTGAGGGGGTCCTCTCCACAAGCGGTCCCTAGTTACCTGGCTGAGCATTCATTTTGCAATCCGCTCATCTTCCTTGTCTGCCCCCAGCACACACAGCAGGATTCCCTGGTTTTAGAGGGTCTTGGAGGGAAAAGAATACAAATGAGTTGTCCAAAGAGGATTTAGAAGAGTGCCGCCCGGCTTTGGCTCATGTGTGGGGAACCTGCAGCCTCGAGGCCGCACACAGCCCTCTAGGTCCTCAAGTGTGGCCCTCTGACTGAATCCAGACTTTGAGGGGTGGACAGTATGCCAAGGGTCATCCTGTCCACCCCACACAAGTATCTAGACCCATCTGTCATGTCATCAACCAGCCGGCCTTCCGAGCTCCATAACAGCCTTCCGTAGCCACACCGCCATCCGTCCCTCCTGAGCGGGGCCGCTGGGAGCGCCGGGTGGCCCCGGGCTCTCTGCTGACACAGCGCTCAGTGCGCTGACTGAGGAGGAAGAGAAGTAAGACCAGCGTTTCCTGATTGTGGTCGCACTCCAGCTGTGGCTGGTGCAGCTGTAGTATGGCTCAGTACTGGGGGCTCTTTGTGTCGGGCATGCGCCAGGCCCTGCCACGTGTGTGCCGCGTCTGTCCAGCGCATGGTTTGAAGCCTCTGCGGCCCCTCCCCCCCTCGCCCACAGTAGCTCCCAGAGGCGGGGTCTGGTCTTCTCATTAGGGACCACGGTGTCTCAGCTCCAGCATCTGCCCTTCCAGGGACTCTTACCCCCATTTGTACAGGGGAGGAAACTGAGGCAGGCGGCTATCAAGTCACTTGCCCAGGCTCACACAACTCACAGGGAGAGGGGGGGCACCAGGCACTTTGGGGACCCTCTGACCGCCCCACGGCTCCTGCTGGAAGCCCTCCCAGACTCCTCCAGGTTCCAGCTCCTTCCCCAGTCCTCGGACCCTGTAGCCTGCGCGGCTCCTGGACGGCGGGGAAGGGCTTCTTCTGCCTCCTTCTCGCCCCCAGACAGTAGGCACTTAATAAATGCTTATTCCCTGTCATGTGGTGAGGTGACTTGCCCAGGGTCGCTGGGCTTTCCTGACTCCCGGCCTCTGGCGCCCCCCAGCAGCCCCAGGAGGGTGGCAGCTGCAAAGGAGGCCGCGGGGCCGTCAAGGGCCTGCTGAGGTCTCCCTACGGCGGGTCCCCCAGACGTTGGGCCCGTGGCCTCTCTGGCTGTCCGGCCTCAGTTTCCTCATCTTTAGCAGGGGCACGCTCTCCATGCAGACAAGTGCGCTCTGCGCCAGCCCAAGGCTCTGTCGCCCCCTGGTGGCGGCGGCGTGAGCCGCGTGCGCATGCGCGCAGCTCCGCCCCGCCTCGACCGCCATCTTCCGAGGGCTCCTCCCACAGCCCGCGTCGGGTGACTGCACAGCTGCCCCCCGCCCCGAGCTGTCGGCGCGAGTGGAAGCTCCCTGAAGGCAGGCGCACAGTACTCCTCTCCCGGGGGGCCTCGAGAGGACGTGGCCCCCTCCCACCTCTAGCCATCCTCAGTTTCCCAATTTGTTAAAAAAAAGAAAAAGAAAGGGAGAGGGCGGTGAGCGGGGCTGGGGGAAGAACCAGCGAGAGGCGGAGGACCGAGCGGCTAGAGGGGCCCGTCCTGAAGCGCTTCCGGCTCTCAGTGGCCGGGAAGTGACGCACTTCTGCGGGGGGAAAGGTGGAAGCGGGCGCGCGCAGGCCGTCAGGGGGCGGGGCCATCGGGGGGGCGGGAGGGGACTCATCGATCCCAAAGCGGTGACGTTTGCAAAGCCGTGGTGGGGGAGGGGAGGGCTTTAAAGAGGCCCCGCCCCCTCCGGGCTCCTCCCACGTGCGGCTCCTCCGACTGCGGGCGGAGTCCGAGAGCGGGGGGGGGGGGGGGCGGCCAGTGCGGTGAATTCTTTTTCCCGCGTAGGCTCCCGGCCGAGGCTCGGCGCCCTCACCCTCCACGGCGCGAGCGTTAGAGCGTGGGTTAGCGCCATTTCCAGAGCGCCTCCCTTGTGCTGGCGTGGGCTGGAGGGGTCGGCGTCGTTTTACAGAGGGAGAAGCTGAGGCGGGCAGGGCCAAGGTGACTTGGGAGGCCCGGCTCGCCCCGCCTCCTGCAGAGCGCTTCCGGGGACCCCCTAGTCCCCGAGCCTTCTGGGACCCCTCCCCCGCAAAGCGCTTCCGGGGACCCCCGCCCTCGGGGCTCTCTTTCCCCTTCCACAGCCTCAGCAGGCCCCGCTCCCCCCAAGCCAAGACGCCGCCCCAGGACCCAGCCTCTTTCCGACTCCTCCAGCCCCCGCTCGGGTCTCTGTCCTGGGCGCCTCTCCCCACCAGGCCCCGGGGGCAGCTGGGCCACAGAGCACAGAGCTAGGCTCTGCTGGGAGACTCCTCGGACACTGGCTGGCCCTGTGATCCTGGGCGAGTCACTAACCTGCCTGCCTCAGCGTCCTCCTCTGTGGCAGGAGCTGGGGAAGCAGACGGCCAGCCGCTGCAGTGTCTCTGCTGGGAAACCCGGGATCGAGAAGGGCTGAACGGACTGAAAAAATGAGGGGACAGACACAAGTCTGACTGCGCCCCCTTCCTCCGGGTGCGGGAGCTGCCCCCTGGGGTGCTGGGTCCTTCAGCTGCCCCTGAGAGCCCGACCCACGCTTGGGGCAAGGAGGGGGGAGGATAGGAAGAACGCCCTTTGCGCCGCCTGTGCCCATCCCCATGCCTGAGAGAGGGCACAGAGTCAGTGTGCCACGGAGTCCCCAGGCTGGGATCAGGAAGAGAAGAAGGGGCCCAGGAGGGGTCAGCGGAGCCCCCAGCCACTTCCAGTTGGGACATTTCCCTTCCGACTCATTGGACCCACCCTCAGAACCGGTGCTGGTGGCTGTGAGTGTGGACTGGCTGCTGCTGCCCAGTGGACCTCAAGCGATCGTGTATTCCAGTCGTCTTACAGTGAGAAAAGTGCTTCCTTTGGTAGAGACTCTGAAAGGGTCAGGACCTGGAGGACTGAATGATAAGACTCTTCACACCCGGGATGCGTTGGGGTGAGCCTGAAGGCTCTGGGTGCAGTTGGTAACAGGAAGGGAGTGGCTGTGGCCCAGGCGGGTTCCACAAATCTAGAAGCAGCGAGAAGGCTCAGCGGAGAGAACTCTGGACCTGGAGCCAGGAAGGCCCAAGTTCAAATCCTGTGTCAGACACTTCATCCCTCTGTGACCTGGGGCACATCCACCTCAGTTTCCTCACCTGTTAAATGGGGATAATCATGGCACTGAAGTCCAGGGTTGCTGTGCGCACAGGCCTTCAAGGGTAACAGAAATGCCAGTTCTCCTCATCTGGGAGGACCATGGAAAGGTCAGCGATGATTTGAACCAGTTCTGGGCTGTTTCAGGTACTAACAAGGTTCCACAGGTAGTCAGTACCTGCACACCTCGACCCTGCATGAGCCTGACCAGTCACCCCCAGGAAGATGGAGACAAGTGTGGGCTGTCTGCTGGCAAGCATCGAAGAAATGTTAGCTGCATCCCCAGACGTTGTGCTGAGCACTGGGGGTGACAGAAAGGGCAGAGGCTGTCCCTGCCCCCAAGGGACTCAGGCAGAAGAGCCCCTTTGGTAAGTGGGTCCGTACCAAATGGAAACAGAACAGGTAGAAGGGAAGGCACCAGCAGCTTTGGAGGCTGGGACTAGGAATGGTCTCCCCAGAAGGTGGCACTTGGGTCCTGATTGTGAGGGGCTTGAGCTGCCAACCAGGGGCTTTTCTGTCTGATCCAGAAGGTAACAGGTTGCCCCAGTTTATTGATGGAGTGTGTAATGCGTCAGGGGACAGAGAGGGGTTCATGGTCAGAAAGTCCCTCTGGCCAATCGAATGCAGGGTGGGTGGGAGCAAAGAGACTCAAGGCGGGGGAGCAGTGGAAAAGCTACTGCTATATAGTCCAGGCAAGAGGGGATGAGGGCCTGCCCCAGAGAAAGCATTGAATCTCCATCAAAATGGACCAAGAAATGCGACTGTGGAGACTGCAGCGTGAGAAGGTGGGAAGGACCTCAGGCAGAGGACCCGTCAGTCACATCAATGCACGTCAGTGAGCATCGGTCCAGTGTTTATTCTTTGTGCCAGGAACTGTGCTGAGAATATGAAGACCGACAAAAACAGACAGAAACAAAAACCCAACCCCAAAGTCCTGGCACTGCCTCATGGAACTCCCGTTCTAATGAGGATGACAGCATTCAATCAATGACATGCAGCATATGTGTGGTATAAATGAGAGGGGTCTCTGAGGGAAGGCCCTGGGGTCTGATCTGAGTCTGGGAGGAAATCAGGGCTGAGGAGAGAGCATCCCCCGAATGGGAGACAGCCCGTGCAAAGGCTTTGTAAGAGCTTGTAGGAAACAGATTTTACTGGCTCAGGATGAGGCTGAGGTGATGTTGCTAAGAAGGGTGAGGTGTCATTTGCGGCATGTGTTTAGAGAAAAGTGCTACCCATTTAAGCTGCATATTTGGGAAAATGTAAATACTGCAGACCTTCAGAACTTGTCTTTGTGGACTTTTATCTCTGGAGTGAGATGGGAATATAAATGATCTTGTGGCGACTGATCAGTTTACCTGGCATGCACAGGTGTGCCCAACCAGGAAGCAGCTGCCTTGCTTAAGAGTTCTGAGAGGTGTTTCTCAGTGTATGGCACCCCTGCTGGGATCCATTCCAACCAAGGCCAAGAAAGATTCCTAGGACACCCCCAGACACCCCAGAGGTGACACTGAGCCGGAACATGTCAATCACCCACTGTTGAACATGTCAGAAACCTGGAGATCCAAAACCATTGACAACCAACAGTGCATCTCTCATCAGAGAAGGAAACCTCCAGTCTACCAAGCAGCTCTGACTTCAGCTCAGGAGAAAAGGGCCAAGTATGGGATGCCTGTGATCATTGTCAAGACCTTAAATAAACACGGAGACCATTTTGCTGAGAAACCTCACTGTTCAAGGGAAGCAAACATTAGCAGATTGGTAAAAAATGCCTGATGACTGAAGAACTCTGTTCACCACAGAATCACCCCAGAGAGGGGAGGGGCCTTGCCCAGATCCTGCTTCAACCACCTGTTGCCTAGTGGACTCTGATGAGCAGGGAGGCAGAAGTGACGGCTTTCTGCTCAGTGGTTATACAGAGTCTGTTGGAGCCGTGTTCAGAAAGCCATGTTTTAGTGAAGATGCTGAAGAGCCTGGCCTCAGACGGAGGTGAAGGTCAGGCTTCCTACGTGACTTACTGGCTGCTGTTCCCCCTTCTTCCTCTACACCTTTGCCCAGGCTGTTCCCCCATGTCTGGAATATGCTAATTCTTCACCTCTGCTTCTTAGAATGTCAGCAGATCAATCCCTTAACGTGTCTGGCACTGTGCTAGGTGCTGAGGATACGAATGCAGTGAATGAAACTGTCTGCTAGCAAGGAGCTTGTCTTCCAAAGGACTTCTAGCTATCAGGGCACTCCCCCAGCAGACCAAGCTCTTTGAGGGCAGGAATAGCTTCACTTTTTGTACTTGAATCTGGCACAATGTCCAGCACACATTAGACTTTCAACAGATGCTCATGGGTTGACTGATTGATCCAGTCCTCCCTCTCATTGGTGTGGAGCTGGTGCCTCTCGTAGAGTCTCTTGTCTTCCATATTTCCCTCCTTGGCCAGGCCTCCCTCCAAGCTGGCATTGAGACAGAAGGAATCCAGGACAGCCCCCTGCTGGCCTCAGGAGGGACCCAGGATACTGGATCTGCCATAGGTGGGAAGAGTCGATGTGTGGCTCGTTATAACTGACCTGGGCCTTGGTGGAGGCAGAGAGATCCGAGAGCCTCTGGTCTGATGAAGCCCCAAGAGCCTCCTGTGGGCATTCCATCCGTGCCTGCTGGGGTTGGGGTGGAGTGGTGGTGAAAGGCTCCACACCCTGTTTCCTCCTCACCTGCAGCCCTTCCACATTTCAGGAGCTGGTGTCAGGAGTTTCCATGGCTAAAGAAATCCATCCCTTAGAGGCCAGGCTACTGGAAAGACTACAGTGCCCTCTCTTACCCTCTCCCACACCGAGCTTTTGTTCCCTTGGCCGCACCTTTGAGAGTTGGGGTCACCTTGGGCCTGAGATGAGGAATGAGAGTGGGGCCCCACCCTCCCCAGCGCTCTGCAGGAATGAATGAATAATCTTTACAAGGACATTGTCTTATTCGGACTTTGTGAACTCCAGCCTGGAGATGGACAATGGCGATCTCCAGAATTTCAGACTGGCAGGTGGGAGGGGGCGGGCGGGTCCCAGGTCGGGTCTGCAATGGGGGGAGGGGCGCAACCCTCCTGCTCACCACAGTGTAGATGGGGCCTGTTGGTGCCCTGCCCTTGTTCATTGTCTCTTGCAAGGGAGTGAAGACCCTTTGGAACCAGAAAGATTCTGGGAGGAGCATGCTTTGGAGATCCAGTGACCAGACACTGTGCCTCGGGAATGCCTCACCATGGGTGACCGGGCCTGGACTTGTCTCACCCACTTAATTCATTCAGCAACTTGCCTAGGGTAGTGGGAAGATGGGTCAAGGTGATGTCGGAAGGAAGCACAGAGAAATGGGGAGAATGAGCTGGAGTGAGAGATTGGAAAAGGCTGAGGATGGAGGGGATGGGTGAGGAGAGGGCAGAATGCAGAAGCAAGGGAGGGAAAGGAAGGCCGAGTATGAGAGGGTAGAGGAGTCATGGGGGAGGGGGCGGCAGCCAGGAGGCCTCAGACACCGGCCAAGGCACCAGCGTCCTCATCTGCAGAGTAGGGGTAGCCCGTGTGGAGGCTCATAGTTGTCATGATCAGGAAGGGTTAGAGATGAGGCAGGGAGGGGCTTCCCCTCAATGGGAAGGAAAGGGGCTCCCAGGGCTGATGGAGGAGGGGACAGGCTGGCCTGGGGCCCTGGGCTCTGAGTGGTAACTGTTGCAGAACAGGTTTTCTCCACAGCAACCCTCTGCCTGGTGCCCATTGTTAGGAGGGCGGCGGCAGAGGAGGAGGAGGAAAGGGGTAACACAAGGCCAGCTCCTTGGGTTCCCACGATCCCTGGCACTGCTACACCACAGAGGCTTCCCCTTTGTGGGAAGTGCACGAGATCCTCTGTCCCCTGCCTGAATCCCAGGCCTGAGCTGGGGGCGGGGGCTTGATGGGGAGTGGGGGCCAGGGGGCTCAGATAGCTCTGAAACTGGGATCCCTTCCCCCTCCCTGGTCACACAGAGGCCTTTGTTAATATTTACCCAGAGCCGGGAGCCGGGAGCTGGGAGCTGGGAGGCCATGACTCAGAGATAAGCGGGAGGGAAGGGAACAGAATGCCCAGGCCGGGAGATTGCTAGTGGCCAAGTCACCCCTTGTCCTCCTCACTGGCCTCAGGGTCACAGGAACCTTTCCCAGGGTGTCTGGCCCCATCTCCCAGGAGCCCTCCACCACTTTGTCATTGGCGATGGTGACAGGAGATGGCCCAGAGTGGACCCATTCCTCAGGCGCCACACCAGTGAGGCTGGCAGCTTGCCCTTGAAACAGCCACTGGAGCCCTGGGCCTGGACTCAGGAAGACCTGTGTGCCTCTGGGTAGCTCACTTCCCCTCTTTGCCTCATTTTCCCTAATTGTGAGATGGGGGTGATAATGGCACTCACTTCCAGAGTTGTGAGAAACAAGATGCTTGTGAAGTGCTGCTGAGTGCCTAGCACACAGTGAGCGCTTAATGAATGCTAACCCCCAGGGAGCTCCAGGCACCAACATCTACCAAGGGGGGAGGGAGGGTGGCTGATGAGGGGCCTCCTCTGACCAGCTTGGTCTTGGCCCAGGTGCCCCGAGGACCTGTGGTATTGGGGTAAGCATGGCTGAATCCCCACAATCCCCAAGCACTGGTGGGTTCATGCCTGGGGGGGAGGGGCCTGTCCTGGGGTGAGGCAGGACCTGGGGGCTGGTTTCTCCCTCCCAGGAGAAATGTGGAGCAGTCTGTGGGGGTCTGGGCTGAGGCCAGCCTCCACTGGTCTCCTGGGGGCAGCAAGTTTGGAGCACACACCAATGGGTGGTCACACCACCTCCACATGGCAGTGCCCACTCATTCATGCCTCTCCTCTTCTGCCTGCTTGTGCCATCTTCCCCAAGCCCTAGGACCCTGATGCTGGAAGCTGGGCCTCAGATACCAACTGACTCAAAGTCCTCTTTTTAGAAAGGAAGAAATGGTAGCCCTGAGAAGGAAGGGATTTTTGCAAGGTCACTTTGCCAGCCAGGAGCAGAGCTGGAGTAGGGCTACAGCTCCTTCCAATCCTGGCACCACCCCATGCTTATTACAGCTGGGTGACCCAGACACTGGTACTGACTGAGCTTCCCCCCCCCCTTCCCCATTCTGCCTGAGGAGAGCGCACACCTGCTTCTGCAGGGGGTCATTGGGGAAAAGTTTTCTCTCCCTGTTTTTATCTTTGTCACCCCAAGATAGGGTAACGCTTGAACCATGGAGTTAGTTTCACGTCCCCTTCCAAGTGTCCTGGGGTGTGTGTGTCTGTGCATATACAGGGAGGATTGCTATGGGGAGAACTTGGGGGACAGTCAGCCTGCCAGGGAGGGGCCCTGCTGGATGTTCTGGGAGAGGTGATCTCCCCTGTGCCAAGGTGCCCAATCTGAGAGTGAGATAAAAGCAAAAGGGCAGGGTACCCTGGGCAGCACTGCCTTGCAGAACTTTCTCATTATTTGATTGAACTCAATTTCAGAAGCATCAGTTATATGCCTACTGCTCATCCAGTGCTGCACTAGGCACTCAGGCTACAAACAGAAGGTGCCTCTACCCTCAAGCAGCTTACGTGGCCAGGTGGGGAGGGACACAGATAAGTGTTTGTTAGAAACAAAACAAGCAACAAAAAGTGGAAGGCCCCCCCCCCCCCGCCCCTCTATACAAGGATTTTTAATCCATAGATATAGAGCTGGGGGAAGGAGGGAATAGGCATTTATTAAGTGCCTACTCTGTGCCATGCACTGGGCTTTACAAATATGATCTCATTTGACCCTCACAACCCTCTCAGGTATGAGGTAGGTGCTGTTATCACCCCCATGTTACCATTGAGGAAACTGAGGCAGGCAGAGGTGAGGTCACAAGGGCTCATACAGTGCAGGACGTTGCATATGGAGTCTTTCTGACCCCAGGCCCAGCTCTCTATCCATTGCAGGTGTGGCCCACTTACTAGAGCCACGGCAGATTTGATTCTTTAGCTGTAGAGGCGGGTGGGACCGAGAGGTAGCACAGGTATCCAGTAGCAGTCCTCAGATTGAGTGGACCCAAATCTTCATCAAATCCAGCTCTTTTCCCTGTGTCAGTCACTTCTGTGTAGCTGGAGCCATGGCCCAAAGTGCACACTCTCCTCAGCCCTGGATGTTCCTCCAAACCAATGCCAGGGATTGGGGCTCCCTGGCTCAGCCCAGCTGCAGAGGGGAGGGGTTCAGGCTTCAGGTGCAGGGGGAGGTAGCCTCAGGCTTCAGGCCATCACCCCCATCCAGACTTCTTACCTATCTTGCCTGTCCTGTGCTTCCCCAGCCTG
This sequence comes from Pseudochirops cupreus, assembly GCA_028627135.1. Taxonomy (NCBI): domain Eukaryota; kingdom Metazoa; phylum Chordata; class Mammalia; order Diprotodontia; family Pseudocheiridae; genus Pseudochirops; species Pseudochirops cupreus. The sequence continues at coordinate 422,162,790 of CM053583.1, read as the reverse complement.
ACATGCCACTTCCAAGCCACCTGATGCAGTCTGACCCTGACTCAGACTGTGAGCTGCCCATACCACTTTTGGGCTGTCATTGGTGCCCCAGGTCACTTTGTGATAGATAAGAGAGCTGATGTGGCAGGCCAAGCCCTCTAGTGGTCAGGTTGAGTCAGCCGGTGCCTAGAGTTAAGGGATAGTCCCTGATTGGGGTGAAGGTCAGTCTATGGGTGAGGGTAGGACTCAAGGATGGTCAAGTTAGGGCTCAATCTTGAGCCCAAGTTGGAGGATGGCATCAGCTTTCCTTGGTTGGGGTCCATGGCCACATGTGCCATGACCTTTTCATGGCTGCTCAAATTGTCAACCCTAGTTACCCACTGGGAAAAGGCACAGCCTTGACCCTTAGGTAAGATGAGAGCCCTGAGTTTCCTGCATGGATAGACCTGTCACAAAGAAGGGACATGGGATGGGTGCCTATTGGGCACTGGCTCAGAAACTCTGTGTGTGGGTGTTGCCGTAAGCTCCTGGGTGGGCCTCCGGAGTGAAGGCACTTCGGATTGGCTACCCTGCAGCCCGGGCAGTGCCCAGGGCTCTGCTGCAGGCAGGAGCAGCTGAGTGGAGGAGGAGGAAGTGAGGAGGAGGGGGGGGAAGCACTGGTGGGGGGGCCAGACGCCCAGCCTAGCCCTTCCAAGAGCAGACCAAGTGCAGAAGGCTCTGCTGGCCATAGTCAAGACAGGTGAAGCGCTCCAAGGTGCGTCCAGGTGAGTCCTAGGTGGGGATGGTGCCACTGGCAGGTGCCTGGGAAGGATGGTGAGAATCAGAGTCCTAGACCACCACCCCTTCCCTCTTCTGGTTCTCACGAGCCAAGGGTAGGAGAAGGCTGGGGCTCTTGGGGGACGGAGATGGAGACAGCCCTGGAGCCTGGAGGGGGTTGCCGCTTCAGGGGTTGCCCCCCGACTGCCTGGAACCTGCTTGGCCGGTCCTCACTACCGCCCCGTCCCCTCTGGGCTCGTCCTTGGCCTGGGGCTCCCTGAAGGGAGAAAGGGAGGTGTGTGAAACATTAACTGGGCAGGAAGCAAGCAGAGGACGGCACCCGGCTTCTCATAGAAACGCCCGTGGAGTGTGTCTGAGGGAAGCCGCGGAGTAGAAAACTAGCCGGAACCCGGGGGACCTGGTGGAGGAGCAGGAAGGGGACCAGGGCGCGACGGGGGGATGCGAAGCAACCTTTGCATCCTCGCCTGCGTATCCCGAGGGCCCGAGAGTGGAGGCATCCTTCCCCTCTTCGGCCCCCCGGCTCCTCCAGCAGGTGACCGGGCCCATCTCCCCTCCCCAGCCCGTGAACGTGCCCCGAGGAAGTCCGTAGGGAGAGGAGGACTAGCGTTCGAGGTTAAGGTCTGTCCGGGGTGGGGGGGGGGGAGAAACTGGAGTAGGGTCAGCCCACTGAACCTCCCGACCACGCTCTGGGCAGTCGGGACAGCCAGTTTGGGAGCGCTTTGGAAGCTCCTGTCCTCTTGACCCCGTCTCCTCCTTCACCACACCCCAGGTGCTTTGGGGGGTGCAGGGGAGGGGGAGGGGAACTGGAGGCGGGAGAGGGAGGAGGAGGAAATCACCGGCCTGCTCCTCAAAGTCTTAGAAAACTTCCTGGGGGGTGGGGGAGAGACAGCACGCGCAAAGGAGGAGGAAGGGGGACACTCAACCAGGGGGGAACTAGGGTATGGAAGTGAAGGGGGTGTCGGGAGTGACGTGAGGGACGATGAACCCAGCAGAGGTTTGGGCAAGGCGGAGAAAAGCTGACTCGCCTTTTCCTTCGTGTATGGAAAGGGGCGTGTCCCATTCCCCCGCCCTCCCCACAGCCCACCTGAGCTCTAGGTACCTCCCACTGCACTTAAAGTTCCCCCAACATCCCTCCAGCTCCCCTGCACTGTATCTATCCCCACTGTCCCTAGAGAGCGACGGGCGCACCGCCCCAGTGTGGGTGGGCTGTCCTTTCCTGACTCTGGCCGGCCTAGGCTGGGATTCACCTGAGAAGGCTTCCCCAGCCTAGAGACTGAGCAGCCTGGCATGGGAGAGGGAGGTGGGCATATGAGGTAGAAAATAGGGGTTGGAGGGAGCTGCCAGGTGAGGAATTAGAATGAGAGTGAGAGGTAGAGGGAAGATAGATAGACGGGCAGACAGACAGACAGGCAGGCAGATAGACAGGCAGACAGGGGTTCATTTCTGTTCCCCTACCAATCCTGCCTCATCAGGACAGGAGGAGAGACTGGCTGACTGACAGTTAGAAGGCCTTTGTCTGCTCAGGGAGGGTGGGTGCAGAGCCGTCCTGGCCTTTTTGCAGAGCTGCCTTTGTCTCCTGGTTGCAAAGGGAGATATTCGGGCTTGAGAGAAGGAAAAACTCTTTACCCAAAGGGGAGGGGCCACTACAAATAGCAGTGACACATCTTAACCTGAGGTCCGCAAGCCAAGGCTGGGTTGGCACTGACCAGCCCAGAACTCCCAGTCTGTCCCATAAGCTTCCTCTGGCTCATCGAGTACTTTACCTGCTGGGAAGATAGCAGCAGAACCCAGGGGTCTGAGTGGACCCCAGGAGCCCTACCAGTCTTCCTTGGTCCCTTCCTCTTTTACTCTGGGCTTTGAGGAGGAGGTGGACCAAGGGCAACCTTGCTTGGACTCTTGATTTGCATCCTTGGCCACACCTCTCACATCTTCCATCATTCCTTACTTACAGAACCATCCTCGTTTCCTCCCAATAGGACCAGATGTCTTTACCCAGCGTGTGTGCACACATGTGCACACACACACACACACACACACACACCTTGCCCTTGACCCTGGTACCCCCTGCCCTCCTTGGAGCAGAGGCTCGCGGATCCCTAACTTCAGATGTCTGCGTGGGGATTCCTTTGGCAGATGTGTGTGTCTGACTCCCTGCAGCTCTGAGATTCTGTGATTCCACCCTCCCACTGCTATCTTCCCTTCATAGCCAAACTCCTAAAAAGAGCTGCCTTTCCTACCTGGCCTTCACTTCTTCCCAGGCCCTTCTCAAGTCCATGCCCTTGGGCTTAGACCCTACAAACCGCCGCACTCTCTCCAAAGGTGCCAACCCTTCTTGAATTGCTAACTCCAGTGGCATCTCCTTAGCCCCGTCCTCCCTGCCTCCCGTCATGCTCTTCTTGTCTGGTCAACTCTTCTCAGTCCTTTCCTGTGGTGTCCCCCTAGAGCAGGGCTTTGGACTCTTTGTGTCTTGGGCCCCTTCTCAGCCATACATTTTTAAATGCACAAAATAAAATATGTTGGATTACAGAGGAAACCAATATATTGACATTGTTGTCCCAATGTTTTTAACGGATTTTTCTGGTCTGGGGCCTGAGGGCCTGGGCTCTATCCGACTGCCTTTCTACCTTCTCCCTGGGTCCTTCTTCATGCACATGACTCCACATGCACAAATCCAGTCCTAATCTCTCTCCTAATTTAATTCAGTTCCACCAGCACCTAGTCAGGCCCTCAGCAGGTGCTCAGATGGGGCAGAAATGAATGTCAGTCCCTGCCTTCGAGGCCCTTCCCTTTTACAGTGTCCACACTCCCCTGGTCTCCCTCCATGTAATTCTGTTCTCCTTCCTCTCACATAAATAAGATAAGATGTATTTGAGATAGAAGGGACTGGAAGAGTGGGAAGAAACCCACCACCTGGGGGTACCAGGCAAGGCCTGAGCTGAGCTGTGAATAAGGCCAGGTAACAGAGAGGCTGCTGGCTAGAGAGCTATGAAGGGCTTTGAATGCCAAGCCGAGGGGTCTGTACTTTATCTGGGGAACCAGGAGAACTTCCTGAGCTGGGGAGTAACTTGGTCAGACCTGTGCTTTAGGAAAATCTCTTTGGCAGCTATTGGAGACTAGGCTGGAAAGGAGAGAACCCGGAGTAAGAAGGTATCCCAACAGCCCCAGTGAGACATGATCAGGGTGTTGAACTAGGGGCTGGTGATGTGGATAGATGGAAGGGGATGGATGGGAAGGTAGAACGAATTAAACTTGATTGGATGTGTAGAGTAGGGGGGGGGATGAGGAGGGGCTGTAAAAGATTCCTCATAGGTGGCAAATTTAGGAGGTGGAGAAGGACCATGGTTCCTGCCCCAGGGGCAAGGGAGCCTGGGGAAGGACGATGGTTGCCCACCCCAGGGGCAGGGGAGCCTGGGCAGGAGCTTCAATGCCAAGTCTCCCACTACTTGGCGAATGTCTCTGTCTTGGAGCCCTGTAGACAGCTCAGACTCCATCTGCCCTAACCAAAACTCATCCCACTTCCTTTCCCCAGCCTCTCTTGAACTTCTTCCTCCATCTCTCTTGGGGGCACCGGTCTCCTTCTAGCCACCTACCCTTTATTCTTGAATGTCCTTCATAGTCTGACTTCGGCGGCCTCCCCTTCCAACGTGCTACATCACTCAGTCAACAGTAATTATGTCCCATGGATGTGCCAAGCTCTGTGCTAGGCACTGGGGTTACAAAGAGAGGCAGAAGACAGGTCCTGCCCTGAGGAGCTCACAGGCTAAAGGAGGAGGCTTTAGCCTCCGTCCATGCTGTCCCACCTGGACTGGCCACGCTCAGGACTCCATCTCCTCCTTCTCCTGGGCTTGGCATAGGTCACAGGCACGCCCCCATTCCTCACCTCCATTCCTCACCTCCATTCTTCACAATCCTTAAGTTCCTTCCAAAGCCGCCTCCTCCAGGAAGCCTTCCCTGTTCCCCACTTGGCAGGGTGCTTTCCTCCTCAGGTCGCCTCTTATTCTCTCCTTCCTTACATGGTGCAGAAGGGCAGTGCCTGACTCCACCTGCCTCTTCCTGGGGGCCCAGCACCTTGAATGCTCCCCTTCCTCCCCACAGCCCTGGCTTTCCCTGCCCTCTGTGGGACCCCTTTCTGGGCAGCCCTTCAGCAGCTAGCATGGCTCCCCGCTGTGGTCAGCTCCCTCCTGCTGTCGCGGTTTTGTTTGGGTGTGGTCTCCCCCGTGAGGCTGGCAGCTCCTTGAAGGCACAGACTAGTGTTTTTGCTTTCTTTGTGTTCCCAGAGCTTAGGGGCACAGTGCCTGGCACACAACAGGGCTCCTTGCTGATGTGCTTGCGGCATTGAGTGTGGGCAGGTCGAATACGGGATTCGGCAGCAGGTTATGGGTGAGAATCCTGGGCTGTTGCTCTGCTCTTGGTTTAGAAGGCCGAGAGTGGAGGGGTTTGCAGAGCCTGCCATGCCCCCAAGTTCTCAGTGGTCTTGTGCCAGTCTGGGAGTGTTTGTAGGCCCCGCTGCTCCTCATGATCTTGGTGGTGGTCTGTAGGGCCAGGTGGCCTTGGTTTGTGAGCCTGTCTCTCTTCTAGAACTTGGTTGCTGTTTGCAAAGCTTGGTGGCCTTGGTTTACAGAGGCCAGCCCCCTCGGGAGATCTTGGTTAAGCTTAGGCCTATTGCAGATTTACCCCTGCGTGCAGATTGTCATTTTGAGCGATTGCTTAGAAGCTGTAAGAGGGGCTAACAGCCTCTGCTCCAGTGAGCCTTCCCTGTGTCCTCCCACCAGTCTATGGCTGCTTCTGACCCAAGCTATGCCAGCTGCCCCAGGTCATCCCCAGCTCCAGCTTTCTTTAATGTGGGTTTTCAGAGACTTTTGTTTCTCCCCATTCCAGGGCACACACTCCCCCTTAGCTTCTCTATAGGACAGTAGGAATCCTGGCTCTGAGAATAGAGAGGAGGAGTTTGGCTTGGATAGGGGCATGCAGAGAGAGGGCAGAGGGATGAGGCCAGCCACATCCTAGGGAATGACTCTTGGCCCCTGGGGACACTGGGCAAAGGATTGAGGAGAAGACCTGACCTGATCCTTCCCTTGGTCTGCTTTGCCAAGGCTGAGTCAGCCTGGCCTGGGACAGGGCAGGTAGCCCTCTGGCCGATAAGAGGCCATCTGGGAACAGGGTCAGGTCACTCACTACAGGGCTTCCCCCAAGGCTCTTCAAGGGCTGAAGCTGAGCCTCTTAAACCTTGGACTGAACCCGTTCTCCAACCCTTCTTCTCAAGGGGAGATAGAAGTGGTCCCAGAGAGGGAGCTAACCTAAGCCATGGAGACCCCTGGTCTGACAGCAGAGATGTGGCCCCTTTTCATGGGGGGGGGGCAGGGAAGGAGAGGGAAGCCAGGTGGGCTAGTAGGAATGAGAAGAGCCTTCCCTTGAGGGAGTTAGAGAGGCCCTGGCCCTGTCACCTGTGTGGCCTGAGGCAAGTCCTCAAATAAGGTGCAGGTAGGGGAAGGTCTCTTAAGATTCCCTCTGGGACCCACCTGCCCTTTGTGACTTCAGTCAGACCCAGGTTCCACAAACATTAACTGAGTCATCAGCTCTGGACTGTGGGGCCCTGGGGGAGGTCCAAAGATTAAGTTAGACAGAGTCCTGACCCTCATGAAGGGGATGGTACCAGCTTAGCGGATTGTAACCACAGTAATGAATACCTAAGGAGAGCATCAGAGCAAGAGCAAAGGGCCTTGTTGGGGAAGGGGCCAGAAGAGGGCACCATCAGCTGGGGAATTCAGGAAGTCTTCCTGAAGGAGGGGGCATTCCACATGAGCTGGGGAACGGATTTGTCTGAACCATGGCATTGACACAGGAGAAATGTGTGGGAGGGTGGCTGGGAGCCACACTGGGAGAACACGGAGGGGAGGCGTGAAAATTGAGCCTGGAGAGGTAGACTGTTACCAGATGGTGCAGGGCAGGAAAGGTTAGGCTGAGGAGTGTGGGACCCTGCCCAGAGAGGATGGCAAGGGAGACCAGGGGCAAACAGTGAGCCACCCATTGAGTCTGTGCCATTGCATGGGGGAGGGGGAGAAAGACCAAGGCCATTGAAGCAGGCAGGAAGGAGGGCCTGTGTGGGGATGCCAGCTCCTCTGCCCCTGGCCTCCCCCACCATCCTCTGAGGCAGAGGCTGCCCTTGTGGCCACTGAACCTAATGTTTCCTTCTGCCTTGCCTGGATTTCCTGGGCATTTCTTGTTACATTTTTAAAGATTCTTAATGTAGCAGGCATCAAGAAAAAGGAATATTTCCATATTTAAAGTAGACCAGAGGAAGAGGATTGCATATGAAATCAGGAATTCCTCCCAAGGAGAAGCAGCTAAACACACAATATATTCGATAGGTTACTTCCAAGCTGTCCTGCTGTTTCTCTTTCCCTCTGTTTTCTTCTGTGGAATTAAAAAAAACATCTTCGGCAATGCTCCTTTTTGGCAAATGATTACTACCTCCTTCCCCTGTGACTAAAAAACAAAACTCATATAACAGTGCGTATAAGTCAACGAAACAACTCCTGGAGTTGGCTGAAAACAGAAGCACCGCGAGCTTGCTGCTTCTTTGTGGCGGGGGGGGAGGCTTCCCCATCCTCTGGACTTGGTCACTGAGCAGAGTTCTTAAGTCTTTCAAAGGTCTTTTTCTTTACAACGGGGCTATTACTGCAGCCATTGTTCTCTTGGTTCTGCTCACTGGACTCTGCATCAGTTCATATGAGTCTTCCCAGGTTTCTCTGAAATCTTCCCCTTGATCATTTCTTATGGAAGAATGACATTCCATGCCATTCACAGGCACAGTGGGTTCAGCCATTCCCCAGTGGATAACAGCTCACTGAGTTTTCATTTCTTTGCTATAAAAAAGATAGCCTGCCACAAAATTCTCCCTATTCTGATTCATCCTCTGCTCAGCTGCCAGTGACCTTCCTAAAACTCCCATCTGACTGGGTCACTGCCACTCTCCTCCAGGATCAGATACAAAATCCTCTGCTTGGCATTCAAAGCCCTTCAGAACCTAGCCCCTTCTACCTCTCCAGTCTTCTTACACTTTACCCTTTCTCACATACTCTTATATCCAGTGCCCCGGTCCATGAGCAATATCTACCATCTCTCAGTTCTGGGCAGTTCCTCAGACTGCTCCCTATGCCTGGAACACTCTGCCTCCTCTGCCCTGGCTCCTCACCTCCTTGGCTTCCCTTATGTCCCAAATAAAATCCCATCTTCTGCAGAAATCCTTCCCCATTCCTCTTTATTCCAGGTTCTTCCTCCTGCTAATTATCTCTCCAATGTGTCCTGTATATAGTCTGTGTATTACAGAGGTAATATTTGTCTGTTGTCTCCCCCGTTAGACTGGGAGCTCCTTGAGGGCAGGGACTGTTTTTCACCTTTCTTTGTGCTTAGCACATAGTACTGGCACACAATAGGTGTTTAATGTTTGTTGACTGACAAAGAGAATGACTACAAATATTTTTTGTCTTTTTCTTCTTTCTTTGACCTCTTTCAGATTTATATCTAGGACTGGCATCTCTAGGTCAAAGGGCAGGCAGAGTTCAGTGACTTTGGGAGCGTGCCTTCCAATTGCTTTCTTGAATGGTCAGGCCACTTTGCAGGTCCACCAACAATGCATGAGTGTGTGTTCACCCCCAGCCCCTCCATGAAATGGCATTTTCAGCTTTTGTCATCTTGGCCAATCTCATGAGTGTGAAGTAGAATCTCAGGGCTCCTTTCATTTTAATTGTTCTCATTTTTAGTCGTCTTGAGCACTGTTCATGTGACTGTTAAAAGCTTGGATTTCTTCCTTTGAGAATTACCTCTTCCTATCTTTTGACCACTTGCCTTTTGAGGAATGACTCCTACTCTGATGTTTTTGAATCAGTTCCTTACATTTCTGGGATATTAAAGGCCACTACTTCCATTTGTCACTCCCAAAATGAGGTCTCCATGAGGACCCAACATGGCTCTCTCCTCATCATCTCTTTTGCTTTATGATTTCACGTCTCCAGGAACTCCTGGGACAGAGCTTCCTTATCCTGAAATTTAAGGTCTTAGAGGATTGCCTGGGGGCACCGAGGGTCTGAAGCTAGAATCAGAAGCAAGCCTCAGGCCAAGGTCCTCCTGCTGCCTCTCACTCTCTGCTCTTCTGCCCAGAGAGATCCTTTCTGAGGACTTGTTATTCTGAGTCTGTTGTTACACTTGACAGCTCAGCTGTATTTGTCACAGTTGGCCGGAGCCAGGTCCGGGAAGGAAGCGCCTCCAATGGGCAGCACCTGAGCCATGGGATTCTGGGAGGAGGGACTTTGAACAATGTCTGTTAATATGCACGTGTTCTTTCTTTTTAAAAACCTTTTGTATCCTTTCTTCCATCTCCTTCATTTCTGGATACATCCTTCACCCTTCCCCCACCTGGTAAGCCACACTTGTCATGAAAAGTCTAAAAGGGCAGGGAAAAAGCCATTCAACAGACCCAAGTCTCCTGGCCTGCATGGGAGTGTATGCCACATTCCACACCTGTGGCCCTCCACCCCAGCAAAAAAAAGAGGGAGCTATCCATGTATGTATGTGCTGCACCAGAACCTGTGACTCTCCACATTTGTTTGGGGATAAAGGGAGCTTGTGCCCATCAAGGCCGGGAACTCTTGGCCGTGAGGCAGGCAGGGCTGCTGGACCTTCCGGGTCATGGGCAGCCTGGGTGGGCAGAATCACTCTAGCTGAGAGAACTCCTGGGCTTGGGGGTGATGCTAGAAAATGGAAGGGCTTCTGACAGCTCTGTGACTCTCAGAGAAGACAGGTGTCGGGCTGTGTGGAGGTAGTCTTCCCATCTGCTTTTGGAGTCCCTCTGCGAGAGGGACTTCTGGGGTCTGAAGCCCTCAGGGGGATGGGCCCTGGCACACAGGAACCGCAGTCCTTCCTGCCTCTGCCTGACTAGAAGAAGCTGTGAATGGGGCCGATTGTTGGACAGGCGCAGGAATCCAGGGGGAGGCAGCCTGGTTTGAGGGAGGGGAGGTCCCCTCCACTCCCCCCACAACAGTTTCTTCTCTGGGGCAGCTCTGCTGGTCAGAAGTTTTCCTCTGCATTATACCACAATTAGTCTCTGCAGTTTTTACCCATTGAGGTGGGTTCCGGGCAAGCCCCATGACAGCTCTTGAGGGGACAGCTCCTGTGGCTGAAGGGGAGCTCTTCTCTGCAGTGCCTCCGTTGGCTTGTGAGCCACTACACTTCCCTGATGCTCCTGCCTTGCTGGCCCTTCTTGCTGGTTCCCTGGTTCCCTCCTGACCCTTAGGGGTGGCGTTCTTGGGCCCTTCTCCCATGTCTCTTTACTGTGGCACTTGGGGTGTCAGCCAGACCCCTGGAGCCTCCCCTGGGGGGCACATGGACAACAAAGCGTTTCTAGGACCCCTCTGCACAGACCATTGCCTTTTCTTTCCCCTCCCCTCTGTTTCTCCTCCCCCAGCTCCAGTTGGTTGCTAGGTCTGTAGAGTCTCTCCCTGGTACCTCCGTAGGCAGTCCTCTGTGCACTGCCATACCACCACACTGCCCCTGGTTCAGGGGCTCCTCGTATCTTGTTTGCACCCTCCCATGGCCTCCTAATTTGGCTTCTTGCCTCCAGTGTCCCTTCTCTCTAGACCACAATCACATGGATTCCAAATCTGTCTTCTTAAGGCCCAGGCCGTTTAGAGAGCCTGGCGATGGTGAGGGAATTCATCTCTGCTGGCATACAGGCTCAGGGGCATTGCTGATGGGCCCAGAAGGTGGGTCCCTGGGGTCAGCCCTGTCGTCTTCCTGCCCCCACCCAAAGGGGCCAGTGACCTCGGACATCCCTTCCAGCTCCCTATGTGGGCTCCAGATTTCCCATCCCCCCTCCCATATCCTTGTGTTTTCAGCCCAAATCCAGGATGGACCTGGACAGTGACCTCTCCTCCATCAACAAGCTGCAGGGTCTGCAGATCTGGGCCATTGAGGTGAGAGACACCAGGCGCAGGTGGGGACCAGGGCAGGGACGGGAGAGGCGTGGAGGGGCCTTCCTAGGAAGGGCGGTGGGGCCCCGGCTTGGGGGGGGAGGTGCAATGGGCACCAGCCTGTCACTTCCTTCTCTAGAAGATGAAGATGGTCCGTGTCCCCGAGAAGGCCTATGGGAGTTTCTTTGAAGGTGACTGCTACATCATTCTGCATGTGAGTGGTTCTGGCTCTCCGCTGGCTGTGTCCACTGGAGCCCAGCCTGGGCGCTGGGGGAGAAGGCAGCTGGAGGGAGGTGGCCAGAGTCCAGACTCGCCCGCCACCCCACCACAAGCGGCAGGCACACTGGTGCCTTGGACCCCCCAGGACTGAGCCCCATTTCCCATTCTCTCACCCACATCTGGAGACATCACTCCTTCTGTCTGGGGTACCATGAGGGCTGGTTTTAGAGTCAGGGGACCTGGGTTTGAATCCCACCACTTACTACCTATGTGACCCTGGACAAATCCCTCAGCCCCTCTGGGCCTCAGACTTTGGCATTTATAACATGATGCCCTCTGCTGCCCTTCTGGCTCTCAGCCTGTGTCTGAGTTCCAATCTCTGGGGTTCTTTTTCCTCTTCTGTCTCCCTCACTTCCTCCTATCCAGCCCATCTCCCAGGTCACTAACCTCTCTCAAACCTGCCTCCCCTGCACCCCCACTGCCCCCTCCCAGCCACGACCCTCCCCAGCTGCCAGCCTAGACCAAGGCAGGGCTGCCCGCCTCTGCTCTCTGCCCTCTTCCACATAGCACTCAGCATCATCTCCCTTGGGCACCTGTCGGCCTTGGGTCCACCCTGCTCAGAGCTGGGAATTGTTCCCCAGAACCTCCCCAGTGAGATCCAGGCTGCTTGGCCTGTCATCCAAGGCCCAACCTTCACTCCAGCCAGTGCCCTTCCCACTCTGGAATGGCCCCTGTTCTACATGCAGCCTCTTAAAAGCCAGAGCACTCAAGGCTTAGCTCAAACACAACCTCCTCCACAAAGCCTGCCCTGACTGTCCCTGGACAAAAATCCAATCCAATCCAACAGACATTTATTAAGTGCCTACTGTGTGCCCATGCCAAGATAAGTAAACATGAGAGAGAAGAGACAGAGAGACAGACAGATAGAGAATCAGAGAGAGAATCAGAGACACAGAGAGACACAGAGAGAGACAGAGACAGAGAATCAGAGAGACACAGAGAGAGAGAGACACAGAGACAGAGAATCAGAGAGACGCAGAGAGAGACAGAATCAGAGAGACGCAGAGAGAGACAGAGACAGAGAATCAGAGAGACACAGAGAGACACAAATAGAGAATCAGAGAGACACAGACAGAGAATCAGAGAGACATAGAGAGAGACAGAGAATCAGAGAGTTACAGACAGAGACAGAGAATCAGAGAGACAGACAGAGAATCAGAAAGACACAGAGAGAGACAGAGAATCAGAGAGACACAGAGACAGGGAATCAGAGAGACACAGAGAATCAGAGAGACACAGACAGAATCAGAGAGACATAGACAGAGAATCAGAGAGACACAGACAGATAGAGAATCAGAGAGACATAGAGAGAGACAGAATCAGAGAGACAGAGACAGAGAATCAGAGAGACAGACAGAGAGAGAATCAGAGAGACAAAGAGACAGAGAATCAGAGAGGCACAGACAGAGACAGAGAATCAGAGAGACACAGAGAGAATCAGAGAGACACAGAGAGAGACAGAGACACAATCAGAGAATCAGAGAGACACAGAGAGAAATAGAGAATCAGAGAGACACAGAGGACAGAGACTCAGAATCAGAGAGACACAGAGAGAGACAGAGAATCAAAGAGACACAGAGAGAAACAGAGAATCAGAGAGACATAGACAGAGACAGAGAATCAGAGAGACACAGACAGACAGAAACAGAGAATCAGAGAGACAGAGAATCAGAGAGACAAAGACAGAGAATCAGAGAGACACAGAGAGAGACAGAGAATCAGAGAGACACAGACAGAGAATCAGAGAGACACAGAGAGAGACAGAGAATCAGAGAGAGAGACAGAGTCAGAGAGAGAACCAGCAGCACTCTGTCCTCATTTCCCTCCTCTGCCGGGGGCAAGGGGACTCACTGGTCTCTACGATTCCTTCCAGCTCTGAGCCAAAGAGCCCTTGGGTCCTCCCAGGGCAGGCAGGGATCAGGAAAGGCTTCCTGCAGGAGGGGGTCCAGGAGCTGAGCCTTGAAGGAAGCCATCCATTGTGAGGGGCAGGGATGAAGATGGGAACAGGGGGCCAGTCTTTGGAAGGCCAAGAGTTGGATCTGAAATGTCATGTTCAGGAACAGGAAAGGGGTCGGTTTGTCTGGAGTGTAGTTGCCCAAAGAAGAGCACTGTGCATCAAACAAGCTGGAAACCTGGCACCAGGGAGTTGGTGAGGGTGCTTGAGCTAGGGAGCTGCACAGTCAGGGGTTAAAGCTACGTTGGCAGCTGCGTAGAAGAGACTGGATTGGAGAGGCGAGAAGCCAGGAGTCATGAGGAGGAGCAAGGACCTTCCTCTCTGGGACCTCGGCTGGCATCTGAATGGAGGCCTCATAAATACGGATGGAAGGGGCTTGGGAGGTCATCCAAACTTCATTTTACAGATGAGGGAACTGAGGCCCACAGGGGCAGTGGCTGGCCAGGGCAACACGGGCAGTACCTGGCGAGCAGGGATTTGAGGCCAGCTTCCCTGACTCCACCTGTGCCCTGTGCCCCTTGTGGAGTGCTCCTGGATCACACTGGGCAGGGTATCACCCCTCCTGGGATCCACCAAGTCTCACATTACCCCAAGGCTAATGGCCAAGGCTCACCCTTTGGGGTCCCCCAAGGGCCTTAGGTGGTACAAGAGCCCCAGAAGAGGGGAGCATGGGCTGAGCCAGCCTGCTCCAAGGAAGTTCCTGGGCTCAGAACCCCATGTCCCTGAAAAACAGCTGTCCCTGGACCTTTCTTTGGTTTAGGGTGACTCTTACTGTTCCTTAGAAACTGAACTGGGGGTGGGGGCCTCCCCTTGGGGTTATTTGCCCCAGGTGGTGGCCTAGGACAGCCCTGGACCAGTGTCCCCCAGGGACCTTGCTTTTCCCCTGCCTTGGGGGGCTTGGTCTTGTGCCCAGGGGAAGGAAAGGAAAGGTGATGGAGGGAGGCTGAAGGCTCTACTAGGAGAGCCAGCAGGCACCAGAAGGGGCTGCCCAGTCACAGGCTGAGGAAGGAAGGTGGCCCCATCCCTCCCACAGAGAAGGGACCCTTCTTCTGGGCAGGGAACAGGACAGAATGCTGGACTTGGAGGCAGAAAGAGCTGTCCCAGATATCTGACGGGTCCTGGCCATCCTGGACCTCCATAAAATGACCTCCCAGGTCTCTGCCAGCTCTAAATCTCTGGGCTGAGGAGCCTGCAGCATCCTCCAGAGAATGGACATATTTCTGTGGTCCTTCATTGCCTGGGGGGCTGGGGGGTGGGGGAGAAGGCTGGCCCTCTGGGGACAGGCTGATCAGCTCAGGGTGTAGGAGGTGGTTCCTTAGACAGAGGAGTTGGGGAAGGGCTGGCACGGGCTTTTTTGTACCCCATTCTGTTCAGGAGAGGAGTCCCCAAATTCTAGGACAACTGGATGGACAGTTGATGGACAGATGAGCAGAGGGCTAGGAAGCATCCTCAGCCCCTTGCCCTGGCCCTGAGCCCGTGGCTCTGGCTGAGCTGGGAAGTGAGGGAAGGGTGTCCCCCTGTGGGCCTGGCTCCCAGGCTTCACTTCTCCACATCCCCAGAACAAGAAGAACAGCCAAGGCCTCTCCATCAACATCCATTACTGGATAGGCAAGGACTCAGCGGTGGACGAGCAGGGGGCAGCTGCGGCCTACGTGGCTAGGCTGGACGGTGTCCTGGGGGATGTCCCTGTGCAGCACCGTGAGGTCCAGGGCTATGAGTCTGATGTCTTCAAAAGCTACTTCAAGAATGGAATCATGTGAGTGGGGCCCAGGGCTGGGCTGGGCACACTCGTGGGCACCCTCTTGGTCACTGTGCTCCATCTGGCTCCATCATCACAACGATTCCAGGCTGTAGACGTTGCTGTGATCGCCAGTGTACAGAGAAGGAAGCTAAGGCCCAGGGGCTTTGGAAGTGGCTTGTTCAGGGCCCATAGACAGGAAAGGGGAAGGATTGCCCCTGGAGGCTGTTCCCTGACCCTTGAGGGCATCGAGCAGATAGGGCTGGAGTGAATGGCTCCCTCCCTACCCACCACGGCCCCCTAATCAAGTGACCCACTGGTGGCTTGTGGGACGTCACCCACTCCCTTCCTCCCTAACCCAGTTACAAGAAGGGGGGTCTGGCCTCTGGCTTCAAGCATGTGGAGACCAACATGTACAACATTCAGAGACTCCTGCACATCAAGGGAAAGAAGCCTGTGTCAGCCACAGAGGTAAGGAGACCCTGCAGACCCTGGGGGAGTGGGGAACCTTCTGCCCAGCCCCCCAGAGCATCCTGGGCTGAGCCATCCAGGGAAGGAGGGCCTGGAAGGGGGAAGGAATGGGAGCAGGGGCTGGGTCTGACTCTGCCCCCTCGAACTTGGGTGTATCTGAAAAAGAGCAGCAGCCCAGGGGTCCCAGCTCTGCCACTGACAAGGCCCTCCCCTGCCCCAGGTCTTAGCTTTTTTACCTGCAAAACTGGTCTAGTAATACCTGCTCTCTACCTGGCTGCTGGTGGTGGTGGTGGATGTGGGAGGGTCTTCCCAGCTGTGACCGGCCTGAACCAAATTAACCAAGCAGGAAGAGAGTGGCCAAATGGAGGAGACACTGGGCCCCCAGCTCCCTAAGAGGACAGTGTAGGCATCCTGGGAATGAGGTGCAGGGATGGGAGGAGGAGAAAGGCTGCCATGTTGAGGCCCTGGGCCAAAGCCTCCTGAGTCACTTGGAGCATCTTACCAAGTTCCCCCACCACACACAGACAGACAGACAGACAGACGTACACATACACACACACACACACACACACACACACACACACACACACGGAGTGGAGTAGAGGCTGGCATCCATCCACTTGAGGGCTGGGGCAGGAGTGGGGCTGTATTTGCACACTAGCATCCCCAGGATGGCCACTAGCACAGGTTCTTAGATCTGCTTTACTAGGAAAGAGAACTGTTTCAGAGGTCAACGATCTTTTTAAGTACATTCATTAGTTCAGGGGAAAATCAGCACCCTGAACTTCAGAGAAAATCCAACTAAAGAAAATAGAGAAAATGCAAGCAGAGAAATAAAGGCCAACAGACAGGGCTTCTGACTGTCTGAGAAATTAGCACAGACCAACAGACAGATCCAGCTGTCTGACCAAGGCAATACTTGCATAGTTACCAGAGAGAGAAGCACCAACATCTGGGTTTTTCAAGGCTGGGGGCTCCCTAGACTACCCAGAGTCTTATCTGGTCAAATCACAGGAACACTCTTCCAATGAGTGAGCCCCAAAGCAAAATGCTCAGAGTACATACACCCTTCTCAGAGCCAGAGGGCACCGAGTGACTCAGTGCCTAATTAGACATTAACAAGAAGTGTGAAAACCTTCCCACAGCAAGCCTTCCCTAAGCAAGCTTCTCTTAATGGGCTCCACCTGAGGCCTATTGATGGATGGAGGGGAAGATCTTATAGCCCATTAACATTATAGGGCCCACACTGGGAGGGACTCCATGTACAGGGGCCAAATAAGAGGTCTTATGGGGATCCAGTGTGTGTATTAGGGAGGACATTCTCCTCACTTGGAAGACCATTCCTTATACATATACACACACGTCATATACCCACAGTCACACAGTCCCCTAGACTCCTGCTCACAATGACACAGTCATCCACACTGATACATGACCAAATACAATCCCACACACAGATGCCTTCTCACAGTCCCACAGTCCCACACACAGACGCCTTCTCACAGTTACATAGTCCCACACACAGATGCCTTCTCACAGTCACCCAGTCTCACACACGCACGCCTTCTCACAGTCACCCAGTCCCACACACAGATGCCTTCTCACAGTCCCACAGTCCCACACACAGATGCCTTCTCACAGTCCCACAGTCCCACACACGCATGCCTTCTCACAGTCACACAGTCCCACACACAGACGCCTTCTCACAGTCACCCAGTCCCATACACAGACGCCTTCTCACAGTCCCACAGTCCCACACACAGACGCCTTCTCACAGTCCCACAGTCCCACACACAGACGCCTTCTCACAGTCACACAGTCCCACACACAGATGCCTTCTCACAGTCCCACAGTCCCATACACACGCCTTCTCACAGTCACACAGTCCCACACACACACGCCTTCTCACAGTCCCACAGTCCCACACACAGACGCCTTCTCACAGTCACACAGTCTCACACACACACGCCTTCTCACAGTCCCACAGTCCCACACACAGATGCCTTCTCACAGTCACCCAATCCCACAGATACCCATAGGATCCTGGCCAGACATCTGAACACAGTGCCACCATCACACACAAACACATAGATACACACTGAGCACAGTACCACCATCCCACACAATCCCCCGTAGTCAGCCACAACCACACACAATCTGAACATAGTGAGAGTGAGCCAGTCCCCCAGCCCCACAGCTACAACATGTCCCCTGGAGAGGGACCCTAGATACAGTGGAGACAGTGGGTGAATGTTCTTGGAGCCAGTGGGACCATCTGAAGGTTGGAGGTAAGGGGCTGGTAGACTTCCTGGAGGAGGTGGGACCTAGTTTGGTGGGGAGGGGCAGGGGGATGCTTTGTTCTGACATCTCCTCCTCCCTTCCTCCCTCCTCCCCCCCAGGTGGACCTGTCCTGGGACAGCTTCAACAAAGGAGACATCTTCCTCCTGGACCTGGGGAAGGTGCTGATTCAGTGGAATGGTCCTGAAGCCAACTTGTCTGAGAAATCCCGGGTCAGTGTCCCAGGCTGGGGTCCCAGCCCTGTGCTTGGCGCCCTGGAAGGGCAGCTGGAGGAGGGAAAGGAGGTCCTCAGGGAGCTTGGGATCTGCTTAGGGCCAGAGGTTCAAGGACAGGCCGGGGAAGTGGGATTTGGCTTGTCCCTCCTTGCCTGGGCAGGGGATACGTGAGGCTCACCCATGCAGCTAAGAGCTTGTCAGGGCACCCGGGAAGCCCCTCTGGTTCCTTCTCTGCCCCTCCTCTCCAGACTGATCTTTGGGGGTTCTTTTCCTCTCAAGTCTGCCTGCTGTGCCCCCGGTAACCTCACATCACCTGGATGCAGATGTCCAGGGGCAGAGTAAGCTAGTGCTGCAGAGATAGGCCAGGGCTCCTAGTGCTGCAGAGATAGGCCAGGGCCCCCAGTGCGCCCTGAGGAGGGACGTCTGGCCCCTGCCTGGCACTGCTCCCACCTCTGAGGAGCCCAGAGCTGAAACAGGAAGGTTTGGGGAGTGGCGCCCTAGGATAGATGGGAGATGGTAGGGGGCCATGGCTCCTGCAGGCCTTCTGGGGCTGGTGGCAGGTGCCAGGTCTGCAAGTGTGCCCTGGTCTGTGACCTGGCAGGGACTGGCCTTGGCTCGGAGCATCCGAGACAGAGAGCGGGGCGGCCGTGCCCAGATTGGGGTGGTGGATGAAGATCACAGCTCCGCAGACCTGCTGCAGATCATGGAGACGGTGTTGGGGCCGCGGGCGGCCTCACTGCAGGACGCCATCCCCGAGGAGAAGGTTGATGAGTTCCAGAAGGCCAACCTCCGGCTGTACCAGTGAGTGGCTGCCCCAGGAGGCACTACGGCTCTTGTGGCATGATCGCAGGCTCTGGAGTTGGGTGTCATATAGTCTGCCCCCGAGCTGTCTGGACAAGGGAGCTGAGGCCCCAGGCAGGGAAGGCCTTGCTCCAGGTCCCCAAACACTGTTCTGATTTGAGGCATTCCTTCCCCAGAGCCCCTTTGGTCACTCACAGTGGCTCTCTAGGGGAGGAAGGGAGGACCCTGGGAGCCGATCTCTAGCCTTCTCCCAGTAAAATCATAAGATGCAGAAAGACAGGGCCAGGAGCAGATCTCATTCACTTGCAGAATGATGGAGCTGAAAGGAATGATTGAGGTGGGGTAGGCCCACTTTGAAAAGGGAGGCAATGGAGACCCAGAGAGAGGGAAGGACTTGTGCGAGGCTGGACGTTTCGGGGGGGGGGGGAAAGACTAGAACCCAGGGCTCCAGGCCCCGTGACCCACATTCTTTCCATGGAAGTCAGCTTCCCCCAGAGGATGAGGATCTTGGGGAGGGGAGGTAGGGGCCACGGGAACAGAGCCAGGCCCATCCTGATGAGAGAGAAGGGAGGAATGGTGGGGAGAGGTTGGGGAGGGGTGGCACTCACCCAGGCCTGCCTCCACCAGTCTTTATGAAAAGGATGAAGACTTGGTGGTCCAGGAGATTGCCACCCGGCCACTGACCCAGGACCTCTTACAACATGAGGTGAGCCCTGAGCCCGAGAAGAAGATCCCCCTGGGGTTTGGTGCTGGAAGGCAGTCCTGATAGCAGGAGCTGCAGCCCAAGGGAGACTTCCAGGGAGGGTCCTGGCTCCAGGGCCTTCATGAGGACACTGAGACATGCCCCTTGCCCAGAGTCACACTCCCCCCACCCCCACTCCACCAAGTCCTGCTCCCTCAGCTCCAGCCCAGCTCATCTCTATGGTGCCATTCTACAAACTGGATGCCCATCATCCATGTGGTCGTCCCTCCAACCTCCCAGGCATCAGTCTCCTCATCTGGAAAATGGACCTTCAAGCCCTGACCAGGCTTAGTTCCCAGCATTGTGGGGCAACCCTGAAGCATGACCCTTTCTGGTCATTCTTCTCTTAGGACTGTCACATCCTGGACCAAGGCGGCTTCAAGATCTACGTGTGGCGGGGCCATGACTCCAGCAAGGAGGAGAAGAAGGCAGCCTTCAGCCGGGCAGTGGTGAGGGCCCGAAGGGGCTTTCCCTGGGAGTCCCCAGGCAGATGTAGGGGACACAGCCTCCACTTGGCAGAAGTCTCCTCCAGTGTAGGAGCCACCCCTTTCCAGTGTAAGAGTGACCCTGCTCATATGGGAGGGATGCTGGGGTGAATACCTGGCCCTTCAGAGAGAAGTGACTGGGTATTTGGAAGGAAATTGTGGGAAGAACAGATGGGCTGGTCAGGATGTGGGCCTCATTGATGCTGCAGGGCTGCTGTGGCGGCTGAGGGGCTGGAGTGGGAAGTAGGATGCCCGGAAAGGGGTCAGTCTGAGGCCAAGGTCCACGCAGAACTGCAGGGGATGGGAGATGAGGAGCAGGTCCCTCCCCCTCGGACCCCACCTTCCACATTCATGTACATCCTTCCTGCTCCCCACCAGGGCTTCATCCAGGCCAAGGGCTACCCAGCCACCACCAACGTGGAGGTGGTCAATGACGGCTTCGAGTCTGCCACGTTCAAGCAGCTGTTTCAGCAGTGGACAGAGAAGGATCAGATGGAAAGGCCAGGCTGGGCTCACAACCTGGGCAAGACTGGTAAGGGAGGCCTGGCCAGGGTGGGGAAGGCTGGAGGCTGAGGCAATGACAGTCCCCTAGGCTGAGAACCACGTTTCTTGGCCTCCGTTTCCCAGCCAAAGTGGAGCCCGTGAAGTTTGACGTGACCCAACTGCATGGCCGGCCAGAGCTGGCTGCGGAACAGAGGATGGTGGATGATGGTTCAGGGAAGGTGGAGGTGAGCAGGAAGAGGGGAGCAGGGGGACCTCGGGAGCCAGCTTCTCCCTCCCCAAGGTGAGGAGAGCACAGCCAATGCAGCTCCTCCCCACAGGGAGGACCGCTTCCAGGTGGTCAGCCATCACTCCTACACACGGAGGGGAAAGAGGTCAGCCTAACTCCAAAGCTGTTTTGTGTTGGCTTTGGGAACCAGCATGGTGCCTGTCCTGAGCAAGGAGAGGGGCTGGGACCAGGGCCCAAGGAATTGCAGGGCTGGGTGGGGAGCCAAGCCTTTCACTCAAGGATCCAGCAGCATCCCCAGACACTGAGGCATCAGGGCTGGAGTGGAAGGTTAGAGAGAGAGGCCAGAGACCCTGGGCAGGCAGGGACAGCTGCTGAAGGAGGAGCTGAGCCCACATCCCTGGCTCTGAGGCGTTTGGGAGGTTGAGGGCCATTTCTGCTCTCAAGATGTTGGGGGAGGCAGAGACAGAAAACCAAACAGGGAAACAAGCTGAGGCCTCCCAAGTGAAAAGCCTTTGGGTTTCCTTGGGTTGGATGTGTCTGGGGGGGTGGGGATGAAGGCAGAGAGGCTAGGGCTGGACAATGAGGCTTGAGAATCATTAGCATGGAGATGAGAATGGAACCCACAGGAGCTGATGAGACCACCCAGCAACGTGGGAGAGAGGGAGCAGAGAAGGGGACCAAGACAGAGCCTTGTGAGACACCCACCATTATCAGGAGTAATCTGGAGGATGGTCCAGCAAAGAAGACTGAGAAGGAGCGGTCCGAGAGGTGGGAGGAGAACCAGGGGAGAGAGAGAAAGGGAGAGAGAGATAGAGGGACAAAGAGACAGAGACAGAGAGAGAGGGACAGAGACAGACAGACAGAAAACCTCAAGACAAGGGTATCAAGGAGGAGGGGGTGATCAGTACTGTCAAAGGCTGCAGGGAGGTCCAGGAGAAGAAGGATTAGGAAAAGGCCACGATGCCTGGCATTGAAGAGAGCTTTGCAATCTTCAGAGAGAGCTCCCGGAGAATCCTGAGGGGGAAGCCAGGACACAGAGTTGGGAAGAGGGTGAGAGGGAAGGGACTGCCAATGGTAAGCAGCCTTCTGCAGGAGCATAGCCACAAAAGGGAGGCGAGATCTGGGATGAAGTCAGCAGGGGTGGGTGGGTCCAGTGAGAGTCTTCTGGGGATGGAGGCATCAGCCTTTTTAGAGGCAGCAGGAAAGCAAGCAGAGGACAGGGAGAAATGAAAGCTAAGTGAGAGATGGGGATGATGGAGAGGGGCATCAGCTAGAGGAGACGGGATTGAGGGGGACTCTTGTGGTAGAGGGTGTGTCTTGGCAAGGAGAAGGCCACCTCTTCATAGGAGGCAGGAATGAAGGGGGAGATAGGGACAGGTAAGGAGGCTGAAGAGGGTACTCTGGACAAGTAACATCAGTTTTCTCAATGAAATATAAGAGGGGGTCTTCAGCTGGGGAAGAGGGAGGTGTGGAGCAGGGAGCCGATAAGAGAGCTGCATCAGGATTGCCTGGCAGCAGCGAGGGCCCAGCTGAGATTGTGTGATATAGACATGGGGGAGCCAGAGCGCTGGTGTTCCGTGGGTGCCTATAAGCATCTGTCAAATCCATATCCATTGCAAGGCTATGTTTCTGCCTTGTGCGTAATATTAGCACGTTGCTTCAAATACATACTTTTAAAAGGCTCCAACACTGGCTCCCTGAGGGCCAGGAACATGTCTGACCTTTTTGTATTCCTAGCATTTATTAGCATGGTGCCAGGCATACATCAGGTGCTTAATAAGAACTCAGAGACTTGCTGACTTCTTGGTCACCTGAAGGAATGGGTGGTGTGTTGTTGCATTTGATTCGTGAGTTCTTTTATCGCTACTTTGGTGGCAATGTTCTTCAAAGAGGTGGCGCAGATGGAGGGCCAGCCTCAGTCAGGAAGACAAATACTGGCTGTGAGGCTGCTCCTGGCAGAGCTGGTGCCCACCTGCAATGGTGCAGGGAGGTTCCCGATTGGGGAACTTCATAATACCAAGAAAATCCTGAATCTGGACAAAATGATTTAATGATATTTGTCTACGATTTTCTCATTCAGTCTGAGCCTTGTCATTTGTGGCGTCCAAACCATGTTCTCCTCCTGGGAGAAAGTGAGTGGCCTGGGCCCCATCTCTGTTGAGAACCAGTCTGCACAGTCCAGGGCTGACTTGGGCTGTCAGAGCAGGAGCAGAATTCCCTTTGGATTCTGTCTTTGGCTCCGTCTCTTTTTGGGTCAGGCAGCGGCTGGAGTTCTCCTTCAGACAGTGGCTTGCTTCCTTGTGGTCAGTCTCCAGTCCTCACTGGGTCAGTTTGGTTCAGCAGCCACTCTTTAGCTTCCCCACTCTCTGTGGCTGACTGAGTGGTGTACAGGGATGGGATCACTCTTCTGCCCTGGTTGTGATCTTGCTTTGTTTTTTTTCAAACTTTGTTCATTTGGGCTTAAAGACTGGAGTTACTATTTATTTAGACAGACAGACAGACAGACAGACAGAGCAGTCGTTAAGTAAACGCAGGGAACAGAAATGAAAACAGAGAGAAAGGCCGTCCCTGCCCTCAAGGAACCGGCCTGTCACGAGGGAGCACGCGGCACGCTGGGAGGGAGGGATGAGCGTGATTACTGGGGCGCAGGCAGCCGGTGCGGAGGGAGGATGGGAAAAATCTTCCCTACTACCACCGCTGGGAAAAAATCCTCACTTTATTTATAAATTTGGGGGCTTTTTCATTTTCAGACATATTAATTTGGATTTTTGGATTTTTGATATTTTCCTTCTTTCTTTTTTCTGTTGGGACTGCACTCCGTTCCTTAGCAAAGTTTTGAAAAGGAGGAATCAACTCAGTTCCTTCCCTTTCTCATTAACTTTGATCATTGCCCCATTGCCCTACAGCCGGGTTCTGGATGCAGTCCAGAGACTTGTATTACCCTCATCTTTGCTTTAATCAGCTGGGTGCTTTTAGAAAAATAAATAGTGGCCTCTTACCACCTTGACTGACTGAGGCCCGTTACTGATTCACTTTCTTGGATTAAAATCCCTAAATCCAGGCTGATTGGTGGCAGGACAAACAATCGTCAGTTTTCATATGTAGCTTCCTTGTGTACTTGAGGGGGAAAAGGGCATCATCTTCCCACTGGATTCTCTCTCTGCGACTATTCACAAATGAATAAAAACCACCAAGGCTCGCTACGTGCCAAACAAAAACAGCGAATAGAAACATGGCTAAAAACTGAGCCTTGTACCCAGTGCCTTGTACCCAGCAGGTGTCTAATAGATGTCTGTTGAAGTGAAATTAGTTGAATTCAGTTCTATAATCTCTCTGTGTCTCTTTTCCTTTGCCTCTCTTTCTGTCTCTGTCTCTCTTTGTTTTTTTTTTAAATTTTATTATAGTTTGCATCATTCATTTCCACAAGATTTTGAGTCACATGTTTTCTCCCCCTCTTTCCCCCACCCACCGCCCCAA
>CM053583.1:422098785-422138376 GCA_028627135.1 Pseudochirops cupreus | reverse complement strand
CCTTCCCCATACCCCTTTTCCTTCCCCTCTCCTTCCTCTTCCTCCTCCTCTCCCTCTTCTTCCTTCTCTTCCTCCCCCTCTCCCTCCTCCCCCTCTCCCTCCTCCTTCTTCTCTTCCTCCTCTTCCTCTTCCTCCTCTCCCTCCTCCTCCTCTTCTTCCTTCTCTCCCTCCTCTTCCTCCCCCTCTCCCTCCTTTTCCTCCCCTTCTTCCTCTTTCTCTTCCTCCTCCTCTCCCTCCTCTTCCTCTTCCTCCTCCTCCTTCTCTTCCCCATACCCCTTTTCCTTCCCCTCTCCTTCATCTTCCTCCTCCTCTCCCTCTTCCTCCTTCTCTTCCTCCCCCTCCTCTCCTTCTTCCTCTTCCTCCTCCTCTTTCCCATACTCCTCTCCCTCTTCTTCCCCCTCTCTCTCCTATTCCTCCTCCTCTCCCTCCCCCTCCTCTCCCTTCTCCTCCTCTTCCTCTTCTTCCCCATACCCCTCCCCCTTTCCTCCCCCCTCCTCCAGGAATCCCTTGGCCAGGGTGGAGAGTCCTCTTTGTTCTGCCCCGGGAACTCACCTCAGGGGAAGGGAAGTTTGTCACTATGTCATCTATGGGTCTGTCAAGCAGTAGGTCCCCCAGGATGGTGCGGAGGTGGTGGGCCATGACTCTCTGCTGCTCCAAGCTGCAGTGATTCTCCAAGGAGATGATGACTGGGTATGGTGACACCTGGGGGACAGAGCCATGCATGGAAGCCACTATGATGTCCTCATGGAGCAGGCCTCACGCCAACCCAGGGGGCTGGCTCAGCACAGACTCAGGAAGTCAGTGCCCTTCCTCCTCCTCCCCTTCCTCCTCCTCCCTCCCATCTCTCTTCCTCTCACCTTAAAGGCATAATTCTTGATGGCCCTGATGACATCACAGAAGAGGACTTTGGAGGTGAAGGTATAGCCATGGTAGATCACTGGCTCCATGTTGGGGCCATCCCAACAGTCCAGTTCCACGCACCGACAACCTTTGGACAATGCCCTGGGGACATTTGAAGGGGAGGATTGGGGACTGTTGGTTTCCTGGGCTCCCTGTGCCGTAGCCAGTCCAGGGACATCACCCCAGTGCCCTGCTCCCTGCCTCTGCCAGTGGCTCCAAGAGGACCTGGGCAGCAGGGCCCCTCTCTCCCTCCCCCAGGCTCATACCGGATATAGGCCTCTGTGCTGCTTGGCCCAGTGAGCTGGTCCTCCATCAGGTAGGTGTTATGGGAGGAGGAGATGAGGTAGTAGCTGAGTGGCTGGCTCATGTCCTGGTAGACATCCCGATGGGCCAGGTTGAAGGCGCTCCCATCGGCAGATAGCAGGTAGATGAGGAAGCCGTCCTTGGTCATCTGCTTTTGCTCCCTGGCTGCAGGAGGACATGCCCCCCCACCCCCAGCCCCGGAGAGCAATCAGGCGGGGCTGGTGCCAGCCCAGGCCTCCTCCCAAAGCCAGTCCCAAAGCCCAGCCTGGCCACGGGCAATCATTTCCCTCTGGGATTCATGCTTCACCTCTGGAGAACGAGGTGAGGTCACTGTGGGCTCTATGGTTCCATGCAAAAAGGACATCGGAGCCCTGGATGATGGCCCTCCCACACTCACCAGCCTCACTGGGCTCATATCTCTGAATGAGAGACAGGGCCAGCTGGGGCCCTGCCTCCTCCTCCTTCTGCTCCTGCTGTAAGAAGGTCACCAGTCGGTCCACAGACAGGGTCTCCTGGGAGCCCGAGATGGCCTCAAAGAGCCGATCAATCTCTTCCCGCTGGGTTAGCATTCGGTAAAATATCTCAATCTCGTCATCTTCTAAGGATTCTGTCCGGGATTTGTCACATTCCTGCAAGGGTTAGGCCTGGCTCAGGGCCCCCACGAATGGGGGATCCATGGGCCCCATGACTCAGGCTGCCCCACCCAGCCCAGGATAGAGCCTCTCCCGGCAGCACCCCCTCAGCATGTGGTTTCTGGGGATGAGGACAAGAGCCCAGACCACCAGGACCCCGGCCCATGTTTCAGGGATTGAGCCCTAAGCCAGAACTCCAGCCCCTCATGCCAAGTGTTACCTGGGACTGAAAACTAGGGGTAGGCGTTGTCTGTAGACCTGGGCCAGGCCCAGCATTTCCTGGTGCTCTAGTCCTCTGGGAATAACTTTTTATTATTTATTATTCTATTATTTTGTATTCTGTGTTTGTACTTATGGACCTGCATCAGGGGTATGGGTTCTCCCTGCTGTGATCCGAACTCCTCAAGGGCAAGAGGTGACTGTTATTATTTCTTCGTCTCAGTATGCCCAGGTGCCAGCACACAGTAGGTGCTTTAGAAACTTTGGGGGATGAATTACATTTCTGACTGACTCAGGCTGCCTGTGGGGGCAGGAGGTGCAGGGCTTTATCTGAGGCCTCCTTGGGCCCCCTCCCTGGGATGGCAAAGCCCCAGGACCAACGGAAAGGGCTGCCATCTCACCTTAAAGATCTTCCGTGCGTAACTGTCATCCATCTGGATGTTCACTTCCTTCAGGAAGCTTTTCAGCTCCTTGAAGCTCATCTTGTTGTCTTTGTTCTTATCTGCCTTCCGAAGACACGAGTGAATCCAGCTGTGGCCAGATGTAAGGAGAGTGGGAGAAAGGGCACTGAACGCTGCATCCAACAATCTGGGCTCACGTACTGGCTCAGCGACCCGGCCCATGTGACCCTGATGATGCTCTGCAGCTTCTTGGGGCCTCTGACCCCTCATTGGACCACCAAGAGCCCTCCTACCTTGACATCTCTGAACCTGTCATCATCTCTCTTGCCTTCCATGTGCCTTGGGACCCAGGAAGAATGAGTGTGTGTGTGTGTATGTGTGTGTGTGTGAGACAGACACAGATAGACAGATGAAAAGAAGAGATGAAGAGTGGGAAAGATGGGGGGAAGCGGAGAGAGAGAGAGAGACAAAGAGACAGAAACAGAGATGGGGGGGTGGGGAGTGGAGACAGAGGAGGAGCTTGGGGCAAGAGGCCTTGCAAATGGCCATTTTCCAAAAGGGAAGAGAAGAGAACAGAACCCAAAAGCTGTAAGCCAGCGTGGCTCCCTTTGGTTCCTAGGAACATCCTCTTCTAACGGCCTGGAAGGAATCATTAAGAAGCCAGCCATCTAATATCAGGAAAGGGAAGCAGTGATGCCAAAGGGCCAGTGCGGCTGCAGCAAGGCCAGTTCTCAACAGGGAAACTAAACCAGGAGATGAAGGGGAAGGCTCTGCTTTACCTCAATTTTGCAAAAGGTTTTATGAAGTGTCCACTATTATTCTTGTTGTGAAGATAACAAGAGCACGCATTTATACAGTGCCTACTAGATGCCTGGCACCGTGCTACACACTTCACAATGGCTTCCTTTGATCCTCACAACAAGCTAGGAAGTAAGTGCTATTGTTAACCCCATTTTACAGTTGGGCAAACTGAGGCAGAGAGAGGTGAAGTGACTTGCCAAGGTCACATAGCTAGCTAGTGGCCTGGGTTGGATTTGAACTCAAGTCTTCCTCACTCTAGGACCAGCGTGCTGTCCACTGCACCACCTCAATGCCTAGATGGAAAGTTGTGGACAAGACAATAATATAGTTAGAATCACAACTGGTCGAAGGTTGGCTGGACTCAAAAAGTAGTCATTATTGCCTTGATGTCAGCTGGGAAGGATGTCTCCAGCAGGGTGCCCCAGGGGTCTACGCTAGACATGGGCACTTTCACATTTTCACCAATGACCCAGATAAAGGCATAGATGTCTACTCATCAAATCTGCTCATGACACAAAACGGAGAGAGAAAGCCATCCCACGGATGACAGAATGAGGATCCAAAGAGGTCTTGCCAGTCTAAAGCACTGGACTGAATCTAATGAGATGAAGTTCAATAAGAATAAATGTAAAGTCTTACACATGGGTTCAAAGAGTCAACTACACAAGAAGAAAGGAAACCTGGTTAAGACAGCAGTTAAACTGAAAAAACAAAGAGGCCTAGGGGTCTTAGTGGGCTACAAGTCAAACATCAGTTGGCAGTGGAATGAGGCAGCTCAAAGGAATCTTGTACAGGAGGCTGCAAGTGATAATCCCTGGACACTGCTCCAGTCTGATCATATCTAGAGCAATGTTGGGTGTAGACATCATGGCTAAAGAGGAGATAAGTGGCCAGAGGAGGATGACCAGGAATGGGATGGGCCCTGGGTTTGTATGATGTAAGAAGGGTGTGAGGGATCTGGGTAGATACGGATATAAGACCCAAGCTGTATTCAAGTGTTCAAAAGGAATGCTTCACTTGGAAGAGCCAATAAATGCTTCCTATTTGGTCCCCAGTGACAGAGGCAAGAGAAGAGTGTGTATGGAAGGAAGGACACACAGATTTAGGGTTAATGTCTGGAGAGATTTCCTAACAAGGAGAATTCTCCCTGATTAGAATTGGCTGCCCTAAAGAAGCGATGGGAGCCTGTGCCTGGAGATCTCTGAGTCAAGGCTAGCAAAGCAGAGAGCCAGGCTGGACCACTGCTTGTCAGTGACATAAGCCTTGGTTGGACCAGGCGGCTGATGTCCCTCCAAACTAGTATGTGCTGTAGGTCAGCTCTGAGGTTTGCTGAAACTCCTGAACCTTTCTCCTGTCGACTCCCACAGCACAATAGGGCTGTCAGAGGTGGCTCTCTGGGACTTTGTGCCCCTGTCTATAGATAAAGGCCTGCTGGAGAATGCCCCCTTCAGCACAGTTGAACCTGAATGGCCAAGGGGGGATCCCTGGCCTCGGCCTGCCTCCATCCCTGGTTTGCCCGCCATACCTGCTGTTTGTGACTAGCAGCTTTTATGGAGCCTGAGGCTCCGGTGGGGCTGATCTCTGGACTGCCAGACTCTGCTTCTTGACCTAACCTGAGATATCAGAGTCTCCCTCCTTCCATTGCCCCTCTCCATCATCCCACTGGCTCAAGCAGCCTGGGGCTTTCCCAGGAGAGGGCAGGAAGGCAGCTACGAAGGCCCATAGGAGTGATCCGAGGGGACCACTCAAGTCTTTCCAAGGTATGAATTCTCAGAGCTTCCATTTGTATAGATCTGCATAAGATAGGCATGAACCTTGATGATTCCTTTGCCATTTCTAGGCTTCCTCACTGTGCTCCCACCCTACCCCAGGGCCACCCCTACCCATCCAGTCTTATCTCTCAATCCCTGGGCTGTCACACCCAGCGCCAGCAGGGGTCTGGGGACTGAAGGATCCCATCTGTAGCCGTGATGTCCCCTCCCCCCTTCTCCCAGGGGGCAGCCCCTCAGCCCAGAGGATACTGTTGCAGTTTTTGCTTCTGGCTCATGGAGCCTGCGTGAACCATGATTTTGCGGAGACCATCCACCCAGTGCTGGGCTTCTGCCTCCGACTCTGCAATCAGGTCCAGGTTGTTTCTCTGATCCTTGAAGATGATAGAGAAACACCGATGTTCGGGGGCATCGCGGGCAAACTTCTCCATGCCCTCAGTCTGGTGGCCCCGCCTCACCTCCTGGATGTCCTCGATGGAGACTGGAGACCAGAGAGGGGAGGGGGAGAAATTGGAATACCTCCAGCAGCTCCCCCCAGCTGTTCCCCCAGCTGTTCACCCCAGCTGTTCCCCCAGCTGTTCACCCCAGCTGCTCCCCCAGCTGTTCACCTCAGCTGTTCACCCCAGCTGCTCTGAGCTTCTGTTTCCTAAAGTTCTTTCTCAGTCATCATCTCACCTGGTCACCCAGTCTTGGCCTGCCCCACACAGGAGGGAGGGAAGAAGTATTTATTAAATACCTACTATGTGCCAGGCCCTCTACTAAGTGCTTTAGAGAAGTAATTTTATTTGATCCTCACAACACTGGGTAGATGCTATTATGATATCCATTTTACAGTTGAGGAAACTGAGGCAGACAGCAGTGAAGTGACTTGCCCAGGGTCATACTGGTAGTAAGTGTCTGAGACTGGATTTGAACTGGGGTCTAGCACCTTGAAGGGACACAGATATTGTTTGGACCTGCATTCCTCAGTCATGATCCCATCATCTGACCCTGGAACCCAGGCAGGTCAGACCATGGGACCCCAACTCCAGAGTTCAAAGGGGCCTTAGGGGCCAACCAATGAAAGCCCTTTAGCTTGGAGATGAGGAAACAGAGACCCTGGGAGGGGCTCTTACAAATGAGGAGGAAGGGTAAGCAATTTGTCCAATGAATTAGAGGCAAAGCTAGGGCCGGCCCCCAGATGTTCCGATTCCTGCTCTATTGTCCTTGAGAGGAGAGGTGAGGTGGGGGCACAATGACAGAAATCTGAGAGATGCAGACACAGGGATGGGGGCAGATGGTCAGGAGGAGGTCTGCGGCCACATCTGGGGGGACAATGACAGAAACTCGAGAGATGCAGAGACACAGGGATGGGGGCAACTGGTCAGGAGGGGGTCTCAGACAGAGCCTCCTACAGAGACAATAGTCTTAGCCCTTTTCCTCTCTGCCCCGCCCATGACGATGAGGCATCTCTGCTCACTACCCTGATGACCCAGAGAGGGAGAGATCAAAGCCCAGCCCAGAAATCAGGTCTGAACACTGCTTGGAAGGCTGCACAACGCCAGCCTCCCCAGCTTCTGGTGGGGAAGAGAGGAGGCAGGGCCAGGACAAAGAGGAAACAGATGGTCCTTCTACACAAAGTGCCTTCTGTTTGCAGAGGTTGCTCCCATGCTCCCATCAGTGGACCCTGGGATGTGAGCTAAGCCCAGAGCAGAGGGGAGGGGCTGCACACAATGCCCAGACATCTGCTAGTGCAGCCCCCCTGCACTGGGGTCAGACCTTGCCTATGAGAACAACAGGGGCTGCACAGGACACAGAAGGAAGGGAGTGGACCCACAGGAATCAAACCAGTGAGCTTAACTGAGACAGAGAGAGACAGAGACAGAAAGAGACAGAGACAGAAAGAAGAGAGGGGAGAAGGAGAAAGAGAAAGGAGAGAGTAGATGAGAGAAGGGAGAAAGAGAGAGAGGGGGGAGGGAGGAAGAGGGAGAGAGAAAGGAGAAAGAAACAGAGACAGAGAGAGCCTGTGAAACAGAAATAGATACATTGTATCCACTCCTTGTGCAACTCTGTATCTAAGGCAAGGAGTCAGTGGGCCCCAAGGGAGTCCTGAAGGGCTCCAGTCCAGAAAGTCAAGTAGAAGGAAGCTTGGGAATCACATGGTTTGGACACAGAGGAGTTGCCCTCAGTTTCTCCATCCATAAAGGGGGTAATTATCTTAGCCCCAAGAAAGACAGCTCCAAGGCTTAGTTAAGAGGCAAGAGCTTCCCAGATATGCCCAATGACATGATCACCAGGTTCTGCCAGGACTGATCAAGTGACCATTGAATGCTGCTTCTCTGGGGGGCAGGAGTCTCTCCCAGCTAAGGAGCCCATTAGCTGTCACAGCTCCCTCCTGCCCAGACAATGCCCACCCCTCCCCCGTGCCAGGTGTCCTTGGAGCCCACTGGCAGGACTCTCTCCCCTAAAAGAATGTAACCCCCAGGACAGAGAAGTATGCCCAGCACCTAACACCCTGACTGGCACACAAGAGGTGCTTAATAAATGCTTATCCAGGACTGATTCTGTCAGGTGATCTCAGTTCTCATGCTATGATTCTCAAACCTGCTTCTCCAACCCTAACCTCTCTTCAGACCTCGACTTGCATGTCTTGAGCTCCTTCTCTGTCCTCCAAATTCTCCCTTCTTCCTAATGTCCCTATTGCTGTGGAGGGGACCAATACTCCCCAGTCACCCAGGCTCCCAACCCAAGCATCATCCTTGACTCTCACTCAACTGCTCCCCAATCCAATCTGTTACCAAAGGCTGCCAATTTGACCTTCACAGCATCTCCTGTATATACTCACTCTCTCCTCTGCCACTGCCCCCACCCTGGAGCCGGCCTTAATCACTTGTGCCTGGACCATTGAAATAACTGTGGGTCTGCCCATCACAAGCCTCTCTCCTTTCCAGTCCATCCTCCACCTTGCTGCCAGACTGACCTCCCCAAGCATAGGACCGACCATGTCACCCCCTACTCAAAAACCCCCAGTGGCTTCCTATCATCTCCAGGACCCTCTGTTTAATATTTAAAGCCCCCATAATCTCCCTGCCCTGCCTCCCCCCTTCACATTGTGTCCTCCAAACAGTGGTACCAACCTCCCTGCTCTTCTTTAGATGCAGATAGTGCCCCCTTTAATTGCCTGTCTCCCCCGGAGCTGGAGAGGCCAAGTCAGAAGAGGGCTGTGACCATTGCTGACCCTACCAGCAGGGTCAGTCCTGCCCTCTAGGAGCTCCTGGGGATGAGGAAGCCAGTGTCCCTGGGTCAAGGATAGCCCCAAGGGATGCCGGCTCCTGCTTGGGGCCCTTTGCCTCATGGTTCCTCTATCCCCTTCTAGGAGGCCCCATCACAGGCTGGTAGGATCCTAGCTCTGAGCCATCAAGTCCATCCCCTCATTTAACAGAGGAGGAAACTGGTCTAGGCAGGAAAAATGACTTGCCCAAGTTCATACAAGTCATGCATCCAAGGTAGGATTTGAACACAGCTCTTCTGACTCATCAGTTCTGTCCCTTGGACCATGTTGAGTCTGTTACACACAGCAAATACTTAATAAATGCTTGTTTAATGGAATTTAACCCCTCCAGATGTCACCAATGTCCTTCCCAAAATGTGGTACCTGCAACTGATTACAGGACTCAGAGGGGACCTCAGCAGGGCAGAGGACAGCACAGCTCTCACCACCTGAGCCCTCCACCTCACGCCTCTCTGAAGGCGGCCTCAGATTCCATGAGCTTTGAGGGCTTCCCTGTCACAGAGTATTGAGCTTGTGGTCCACTCAAGCCCCCAGATCATTTTCAGATAGACTGTTGGCTAGCCACACCTCTCATGCTGTACTTGGGAAGGTGGTTAAATATAAGACTTTAGATCCATCCTTATTCAAATACATCTCATTCAGTTTGGCCCAAAGGTCTCACCTATCAGGGTCACTTTGAATTCTGCCCCTTCCCCCCCTCCCCCCCCCGCAGTGTGCTAGCTAGCCCTCCCAGCTCTGTGGTCCACACTGTTAAGTCACTGATTTAAATGTGAAACAGCACAAGGCTAAGCCCAGTGCCTTGGGCCACTCCAGTCTCCAAGGGAATGATGAGCAGCTGAGGACCAGTCTCTGAAAGCAGCCACTGAACCAACTTTGAATGAACCTGCCTAGACCATCCTCGAAGCCACCCCTGCCCTCCTGAGACTTCGGTCAAGGCTTTGCTGTAATCCAGGTGAATGACTCTGCCTCCAGCCAATCTAGTGCTCCCCCTACCAAGGAAAGGGGCCCAGGGACCTGCCCTGTTCTTAAGGAAGCCAGGCTGGCTCTGGAGGATTGCAGCTTCCTTTTCTGAATGGTCACAAACTATCCTTTTAATGACTCAGGCTGGAATGTTGGTGACAATCAAAGGCAAACACCCCTACTTCCTTTTTCAGTTTAGAATTGGGGTGCTTGCCCTCCTCCAGGCCTATGACACTCAGGCTTTCTCCCAACTCCAAAACAAATTCCCACTAATTAGACCCCATTTCCTAGATGGGTATTAGCGAGAGGGGCCCAGCTGTGCTTCTGGCCTGACCCAATCATGTGAGACTTCAGTGCAGCACATGAAAATAAGATCCAATGAGATACTGTAAAGCACTGAATACAGTGCCTGGCCTGTAGTAGGTGCTTAACATGTCTCCTTTCCCTTTCCAAATGGGAGATGGCAGCTCGGGCACTGGGGAAGCCGCAGGGAGTCAGCCCCTGTGTCTGGGGGCCTCTCCTGCCCTCCTTCCTATCAGGTGTCCCCTTGCTCCCCCACCTCCAGAGGGACAGCTCATGTTTCCTTGAGGATCTTACAGGGTCAAATGCAATGCTGCTTGGAAGTGAGAATGCAGAGAACACCCAAGAGGGGTTTCACTGGGGATGGAGGAATCTGTCAATCAGACCTCACCCCTCCACCATTTTCTGATAGCCTGAGACAAAGTGGATCCCTCCTCCAAGTTTCTGTGCCAGAGCAGGGACAGGGCCAGCACAAGTGGCAGGTCTCTGGCCTTAGCACCAAAAGAGACCTTATCCAATGCCTGCATTTCATAGGGGTTACTTAGTGACCAGGGCCATGCTGTAGACCCTATTTGGGACTCAGTTTACCCATGAGGTTCATGGAGGTGAAGAAGTAAACTAACAGTTTACAAAGCAGAATGAAGATTTGAACCCAGGGCCTGAGTCTTAATCTGAGACTCTCTATGGAATGGGGACATGCCCCAGAGCCTACTTTTATATCCCCAATGCCAAGGCCTGGGTATCAATCCCTACCCAAGGTTTAGCACTTCTATTTCCCAGGGAGGAAGAAGTTAAGGCTTCACCCCCCAGTGAAACCTGCTTGGTCCTGTTGGCAGCCCCCTTTCTGGTGCCTCCCCCACTCCTGCCAGCACAGAGAGCATCCAGATGCCTCGGCTTTCCCAGACAACATGATAAGGCTTCCTTTGTCTCTGAGTCTGGAGGGGAAGCCCAGGAAGTGATAAGCTAAGGGGCTGGTGAGGTATTTTCTCCTGCTAATCTCCCCCTTTCCCTATAGCTGAACTGGGAACTCAGAGCAGCGAGCTTCCCGGCACTCTGTCTGCCAAGGGAAGGACTGTGGCCCCACCACAGAGGGGGTTCTGAAGCTCAGCCAGGGTGAATAATGCCCCATGGGCCCTGAGCGAGAGAGGAGGGGTCCAGAAATAATGGGGGTGAGGAAGGTCAGGAAGACATCCCTACCCCACCCCACCCCGCCTTTCACAGGAGGGATCCACTATTGTTCAGAGTAGAGCTACCAAGTCCTCCTGGCCTCCCCAGCCTGGGCCTCAGATTCCTCATCTGAAAAATGAGCTGGAGAAGGAAATGGCAAACTCCTCCAGCATCCTTGCCGAGAAAACCCCCAGCCAGGTCAGGAAGCCTTAAGCATGACTGAGACAACTCAACAACCACCACATCTATGTACGTGTATGAGTTATTATGTGTCTAGGGCTAGAGAAATGCTGCTATCACATATTCATACCGAGTATGAGTGCACACACGGTCCCTAAATATGAACTCCCTGCCGTATAAAGTAATGCTTGCCCTTCTTGGCCAGAAATCGAGCTCATGCCCCTCCAGACACAAGGCTGGACAGCCCAGCCTCTCTCTGCCTTCTTTCCAAGCTCCTGTTCTTTGCTCCTGCCCCTCTGGCCTCTGCTTTTCCAGCCTGTGGAGGCTCTACCTGTGCTCACCTGGCTGAGGCCTCCCCTGCAGACACTGGCAACCCCTGCTCCCACTCTGCCTTCCCTGGAGGATGATGGGGTCTTTCTAGCTTATTTGTTTTCTAGACTGCCAGAATGCATTATGATGTGCTCCCTCTCTTTAGAAAAAGAGCTTGGGGTAGAGGGGAGATGGTGACAGCACTCCAACTCTGCACATTGGCTCAGCTTGGCTTCTGCTGGCAAAGCCAGGTAGGGCAAGTGTTCAGGCAAGCTGAGGCCCAGTCAGCTGGAAAGGGACTCCCTGAGACTCTAAGAAGGGCCCTTCTGGCACTGGAGAGGACGGGGGGAGTACAGGGGGGCCAAAGTCAGAGAGCCAAACTGGAGCCCTTGCCCTCGGCTCTTGGGAAAAGCCCCTGCCTGCTCTGAGCCTCAGTCCCTCATCTGTGAAATGGAGACAATAATACCTCCATGACCAACCTCAGGACCACTGAACAGACCAGAAGAGACCACTTATAGGAGAGAACTCGAGTGTCTACACGCCCTCTGGAAGTGGGAGCTGCTCTTGGTGCCTCCCACTCCAGACTGTCCCCTTGCCCCCATCCAATGACATACCCCCAAAGTCAGGGGCTGATCTCTGGAATTCCCAGAGCTGAGTGAGTCCAGGGCTCTGCACCCCACAGGAACCAGCCAGTCAGTGTTGGGGGACGAGAGAATGAACAGCCAGAGGGCAGGTGGCTTCCTCATCTCTAAAATGAGGGGTAGGATGAGATGGGCTCTGAAACCTCTTCCAGCCCTGGGTCAGGGATCCCATGATGGCTGAGGTCCCTTCAGGTTTGGAGGACACCATGATTGCCGAGTTCTCTCCCAGCTCTGTGTCAGGGATCCCTGGATCTCTAACTTTTAGCCTTGCAGGGACCCTTCCCTTGATCCAGCAAACGCCCATAAAACAGGCAGATGTGCAGGCCAGATCGGAGTGTCCCAGGAAGGGACTCCTCACCCATACCCCTAAGACTCCTTCCATTTTCAAACATTTTCCTCTCATGGGAGTGATACCTTAACTTTGAAAGGGGGTGCTCAGCTTTAAAACTCTCAGGGCTACGGGGCCTCCCTTCGATTCCGATTTTTTTCCCTGCAGTCCTTCTGTCCACCCCACCATGACTTGGGGCTCAGGGAGGCTTCCCTGCCTGGTCCAGCCCTGCCCCAGGGTTCCAGGCCAGGGGTCTGAAGCCCACTGCTCAGATTAAGTCACCAAAGTACTCCCTGTTTTCTTCTCTCCATAGACCCTATACATGGGAGCCTTAAACTGGCAGGAAAGGTGGCAGGAAAGGGGAGTCCGATCTGGTGGTGGGGAAGGGAAGGGAAAGCAGAATTGCAGGACCACTTGGGCCTGCCTGGGCAAACCCTAAGTGATGGCATCTCTGAAGCTGCCCCAGGTATGAGAAGATTGGGGGAGGGAAAGGGCTAGGGGAGAGAGATTGAAGCAGGGCCTGCCCACTGGGAGGGGCAGGATGACAAGGATTGGAGACCTTCCACCCCATGCACCTATACAAGCCCAAGGCCAGCCAGCTTTCCCTGCCCAACCCAACCCCAGGTAGACTCCCGGGGAGGGAGAGGCCTCTGGATCTCTCCCACCCTAATGCTGCCCCCTGACCTTCCCCCCAGAGCTAGCAGGCTCTACTCTAATCTCACACCACTGCTTAGTGAGCCAAAGCCCCACGACTCTGGGACTGGCATTTCCTTCCCACCCTGTCCTAGCTGCCAGGCTTCATTCTTGTCCTTTTGCCCAATCTCGTGCAGGCTGTAAGCCAGCTGTCCTGGCCTCAGAGCCACACCCCCTGTGGCCCAGGGTTCCATATCTTGACTCTCCCCATTGCACCTTACAGCTTTCTGTCACTGCCACCTGACACACAGGGCGGGTCCTGGCTGGGCAGGGCTGATCAGGAAGGGGGTGGTAGTGGATCCAGAACAACTATGTCTTCTCCACCCTCAGCGGGAAGCCCTGCAGGAAGGAGGACACAAAGGTACCCGGGGCTTGGGACACAGGTGAGTGTAGTAGGACTTCAGAGGACCTGGGGTTGGAATTCCAGCTTTGCCACTCTGACCTGGGAAAGTCCCATCATTCCTTGGACCTTGTGAAGGAAGTGGCCTAAGTGGCCTCTACAACCTTGTTCAGCTCTAACTGTATGATCCTATGACCTCAAGCCTCAGTTTCCTTATCTGTAAAAGTCATAGTAGATCTCCAGCTCCCAGGCCCATTCCAACAGTAACTCTGTGACCTCATGACCTCTCTCAGCCTCAGCTTCTTTATGTATATAAAGAAGGGGTTGTCCTCAATGGCCTCCCCAAATCTCTTCCAGTTCTAGGCCCAGACCCCAGAACCCCAGAAGTCAAAGGGCTTCTCTCTAGGCTGGCACAGGCTCCATAATAACCACCTTTGAGGATTCCTTTCAGTCAGCTCCAGATTCTCTTAACTACCCTTTCATCTAGGCCACCTCTTTCCAGGCACTGTGAGACTCCTTCAAATGCTCTGCTGAAACCCCCTATCCAGACCCCTGGCAGTGAGGGGCTTTCTCCCCCCAAAAGGGAATGAGATGAGTCTAGCAGCCCCTGTTCTTGCTCAATCACCAAATATTCCCTAGGGGCTGGCTGAGTGCCAGGCACCGTGCCCTCCAGCAGCTCATAGCCCCACTGGGATGCCAGATTTAGAACAACAGCCAAGATAACTTCAGAGTGACAGAAGGGAGCTGAGTAGGGTGGTCACAGCCACTGGGGCTGAGTGGTAACTAGACCCGACCTGGCACTTAGTGATCACAGCTTCTCTTGCTTAGTGCTATCCCCTCTAGAATGAGCCAGAAGCCAAGCGACACTCACTGGCCTATGGTTTGGAGCCTCCGCCTTCTTTCCTCCTTTTTCCTGTCCCTTTCCCATCAGCTACAGTCCCAAGGCCAGAAGCCCAGTCTCCTCATTCCCCAGGAGTTGTCTGCCCTCTCCTCTCCCTTCACATCCCTTAATGCTCAGCCCAGGCAGTCTGAAGACCTTCCAAGACAAGCAAGCAGGGTCCATCTGGTAGAGCCCCCAAGAGAAAGCTTTCTCTCAGACCCAGGTCAGCCTGGCCAGTCCAGCCCAGCCCAGCCTAGTTCTGCCCAGCCCTGCATAGTTCAACCTAGCACTTGACCCAGCCTAGTCCTGCCAGCCCTGCACAGTCCAACCTAGCACCTGACTCAGCCCAGACCAGACCAGCCCAGTCAGTCCAGTCCAGCCCAGCCCAGCCCAGCCCAGCCCAGTCAGTCCAGCCTAGCCCTACACAGTCCAACCTAGCACCTGACCCAGCCCAGCTCAGCCCAGCCCAGTCAGTCCAGCCTAGCCCTGCACAGTCCTGCCCAGCCCAGCCCAGCCTAGCCCAGCCTAGCCTATTTCTGCCCAGCCCTGCCCAGCCCTGCCCAGCCCTGCACAGTCCAACCTAGCACCTGACCCAGCCCAGCCCAGCCCAGTCAGTCCAGCCTAGCCCTGCACTGTCCAACCTAGCACCATTCAGCCCAGCCCAGCTCAGTCCAGCCCAGCCTAGTCTTGCCCAGCCTTGCATAATCCAACCTAGCACCTGACCCAGCCCAGCCCAGCCCAGCCCAGTCAGTCCAGCCTAGCCCTGCACAGTCCTGCCCAGCCCAGCCCAGCCCAGCCTAGTTCTGTCCAGCCCAGCCCAGCCCAGCCCAGCCCAGTCAGTCCAGTCCAGCCCAGCCCAGCCCAGCCCAGTCCTGCCCAGCCCTGCATAGTTCAACCTAGCACTTGACCCAGCCCAGCCCTGCCCTGCCCTGCCCTGCCCTACCCAGTCCAATTGAGCCAATCTTAACTCACAGAGCTGGGACTCTGGAGAGCGCATCATTTTCTTGGACTCCTGCCAGATGGTCTTGCAATCTTCCTGTAGCTTGTAGAATCTGTCTTTCCGCCATGAGCTGGACTTGACTTTTTGGAGCTGGGAGCCTTTCAGCAGGAACTTCAAGTCACTATCATCCTGTAGGCCTGAGGGTGGGGATGGGGGGAGGGAATCGAGAGCAGGATTAGTGTACAGCCTTTCAACCACCCTCCTCAGATATCACTGTCCCACCCCAGCCCCAGCCCCAGTGCTGCCCCGGCCCCCTGCTACTCACTCCCCAGGTCCTGCACCCCACTCCTCATAGCTTCCATGGGATCTGGTTTCCCAGCCAGACCTCCATTTCCCAGTTTTTGGGCTCCCTGGATCCCCAAATTAACACAGTAAATACCACACACGTGCAAGCCACACATTCAAAGTTTGGAAAAGGCAGGCTCCCAGCCCTCATGAGGCTCTTGGTCTGGTAGGGTACTATCACACACACATGCTGCACATGCACCTGCACACATATGCACACGCACACACATACACCTACAATTCTAACATAAAATATTGCTAAATGCACCAGAGAGGTACAAAGTTCTTTGTCCAATCTGTGAGGGAAGATTTGTTACCCACTAGGGAGAGGCATCAGAAAAGGCTGTCTGCTGTTTGAGTGGAGCTTTAAAGGATGGGGAGGGATTTGACAGGTAAAGAAGGAGAAGGACATTATTCCAGACATCAGGAACAGCATGAGCAAAGGTGTGGAGGCAGGAAAGTATAGAGTGTGTTCCAAGTGTGTCATACAGTTTGGCTGGAGCATGGAGGACACAGAAAGGAATAATACCAACTAAGGTTGAGAAGGTAAGGAAGGTGTCATAGGACAAGGAAGGGGCTTGAATGCTGAGCAGAGAAATCTGAAATTGACCCAGGGGCACTAGGAAGCCACTTAGGACTTTAGAGCAAAGGGCTTAAACTGGAACTTCTGGCTGTGTGTGAAGGAAAGGGCAAGGGGTGGAGGGAGTATTCAGAGAGCAGCAGTGGGAGGAGCCCTGAATTTGGCACCCGAGGAGGATCTGAGACCAACAGATGTGTGTGTGCATATGTGTATGTGTGTGTGTGTGTGTGTGCACGCACCTGCGAGCACAAGAGAAAGTATGTGTGACTATAAGTGTGTGTGAGTGTGAGTGTGACTACGAGTGTGTGTGACTGTGTGAGTATGAGTGTGTGTGAAAGTGTGACTGAGCGTGAGTATGAATGTGTGTAAGTATGAGTATATGTGTGTGTAAGAGAGAGAGACAGAAAGACACAGAGAGACACAGAGAGAGGCAGAGAGAGTGAGCCCTCCCTCCCTCCCTCCTTGTATTTTCCTCCTACAGGTCTTCCATCTCTACTGGCTTCTAACTGACAGCTGACTTTTCCCTCCCCATCGTCCCACCCTCCCAGCCCCGCCTCATCACTCTCAGCACCACATACAGATGTTCGATTCTGGATTCCATTAAGGTTTGTCTTTTTGTCTCCTTTGGGTCACTCACCCTCCCTAACTCCTCAAGGAAGGGCTGCACAGTCCAAAGAATGCCAGGCCTGGAGTTAGGAAGACATCTTCCTGAGTTTCAATCTGGCCTCAGACAGTCACTGGCTGTGTGACCCTGGGCAAGTCACTTCACCCGTTTGACTGAATTTCCTCATGTGTAAAAGGAACTGGAAGAAATGGCCAAGCATTGCAGCACCTTCATCAAGGAAAGGCCAAAGGAGGTCAGGAAGAGTCAGACTTGACTGAGCGGCAGAGGTGGAGGTGGCAGCAGCAGCAGCAACAGCCACCTTTCTCTCTAGCCCAGCCCCTCCCCGCATCTTTGCTATTCATGCTCCCATCATTTCGGACACCCCTTCACTTCCTGTGACCTCCATCCCCATTCTCCAGCAGTCGCCTCCCAGGACAGCCACACCTGCCCTGCCCAGAGGCTGCCTGGCTTCCCTCCTCTGTGCCCAATCTCCGATGTCCCTCCCACTTTTCTTCCCCTCCTCCCTTCCTCTGGTACCTGCTGTCACCTCCTTCCATCCTGACTGTCAGACCCTCAAGCCTTCACTGTCGTCCCAGTCTAGTTTACCCCTGCTCTGACTTCACCTCCCTCCTTCTTCTAAAGCCTTGGGCCCATTGCCGGCCCCTTCAGCACTGAAGGGTCTTCCACCCTGGAATTGCTCTCCTCCTGGCCTGACACCCTTCCATCCCCCAAATCTCCCATTGACCCTCTCTGTGTGACTCCCAAGTTCCCAGGTGCAGCCGGAGGAGCTCCTGACATGCACCATGGTCAGGGGACAGTCAGAGGCGAATCTCTGGCTGACTTCTGAGTGACTCTGGAGGCTCCCCGGCTCTGAGCCCAGCCTCCCTCCCTCTCTGCAGAGGCCCCTCAATCTTTTCTTATGATGTGCTTGGCAAAGGCCAACACACATGAGCGTTCCCATACACAGGAAGAGAAAATGAGAACCTGACTACTGCGTACAAATTCATTTCAAAATTACGTGGTAAATAAATTCAAATGATGAATATGTAATTACATATGTAATTAGCAGATACTATTGGATGTTCCAATTCCAATGCTGTGCTACCCACCGCAGCCCCTGAGCCTCTCCCTCCTCTCTTCCAGAGAATTTTCAAGTGTTTCTTCCATGTTCTTTTCTGCTTTTTCCTTCTTATCACTACCCCTCCCCCTCCACCTGAATTGCTGACTCCCACTCCCACTAACAAACATAGTTAAGCAAAGGCAATCCATTCATTGGCCGCCCTTGAAAATGTATGCCTTATTCTGCACCCCTAGGCCACCACTTGTCTTCTAAGAAGTGGATGAACTGCCAATCAGTCGGTCAATAAACATTTATTTAGCATCTAGTATGTGCCAGGCTGTGTGCTAAGCACTGGGGATACAAACAAAAGGGCAAAAGATGGTCCCTGCCCTCACGGAGATTACAGTCTAATGGGGAGAGAATAAGGAAAGAAATCCATCAGAAAGCTATAGAAAGGATAAGGAGGCCAGGACTGGCAGAGAGAAGACACCAGAACTGAGGGCAAGGAGGCTTCCCAGGGAAGATGGGACTTCAGTGGAGACGTGATGGAAACCTGGGAAGTTGGCAGTCAGAGCAGAGGAGGGAGAGCGGCCCAGGCCTGCAGGAGAGGGACAGACAGACTGAGAGATGCCCAGAGCCCAGAGATAGAGACCAGGGAGGTCAGTGGTCAGAGCGGAGGAGGGAGAGCTGCCCAGGCCTGGCTGGGAGGGACAAACAAAGAGATGCCCAGAGCCCAGAGATGGAGGCCAGGGGGGTCAATGGTCAGAGCAGAAGAGGGAGAGCGGCCCAGGCCTGGCTGGGAGGGACAGACAGACTGAGAGCCTGGAGCCCAGAGATGGAGACCAGGGAGGTCAGTGGTCAGAGCAGAGGAGGGAGAGCGGGCCAGGCCTGGCTGGGAGGGACGGACAGACTGAGAGACACCTGGAGCCCAGAGATGGAGACCGGGGAGGTCAGTGGTCAGAGCAGAGGAGGGAGAGCAGCCCAGGCCTGGCTGGGAGGGACGGACAGACTGAGAGACACCTGGAGCCCAGAGATGGAGTCCAGGGGGGTCACTGGTCAGAGCAGAGGAGGGAGAGCAGCCCAGGCCTGGCTGAGAGGGACAGACAGACTGAGAGACACCTGGAGCCCAGAGATGGAGGCCGGGGGGGTCAATGGTCAGAGCAGAGGAGGGAGAGCAGCCTAGGCCTGCAGGAGAGGGACAGACAGACTCAGAGCCTGGAGCCCAGAGATGGGGGCCGGGGAGGTCAGTGGTCAGAGAGGAGGAGGGAGAGCAGCCAGGCCTGGCTGGGAGGGACGGCCCTAGAGATGCCCAGAGCCTGGAGATGGAGGCCACGGTCTCTGGATGGAAGAGGACCCGGCAGGGACCGAGGTGTGAGAAGAGCAGGAAGGGCATAGGGGGCAGGTTCTGCAGGGCTGTGGGCAGGCAGAGGGTTCATTCCAGAGCTGTGCTGAGTGTTGGTCAGAGCACCAAGTCCTAGCATTGCACAGCCTCCTTTCTTCCTGATGGGACCAAAGCCATTCGCAATCCTGTACCAGCATCTCCCCTCCCTGTGGCAAGGCCTCAATTCTCTTCAGTCTCTCACAGGAGGAGAGGGCCCTTCTTGCCAAGGCAAACTCCTTCCCTTGCGCCCATGCCTCTGCTTCTTCCCATGGTCTACAAACACTTGTGGGACCCTGCCATCCCCTCCCTTAAGCTACCAGCCACCGTTCACCCCCTTTCTTCCTGCCTCAGAGATTTTATACAACGTGTGCCCTTGGGTAAGTCATTGAACTCAGCTTCCTCCTCTGCAAAGGGGGGCCATCTACCTTACAGGATTATTGTAAGACTCAATAACCGAAAATAAGCTAGTATTTGTAATTTGTAAATTTTAGGAACAGAAAAAGGGGGATCCAGGTGTGGGGGGCGCTATTCCCTCTGCCTTGGAGAGGATTCTGATGCACATTTTCAGACCTAAGGCTTGCAAACATCTCTTTCAGCCTGAATTGTTAGAGGAGTGGGGCCCAAGAGCCCAGGCCTGGGCTCATCCTTCCCCAGGCTCGTCTTCTCCCAAAGGCAGAGCCCCAGCCAGCAGAGGAGCAGCCGGCTCCTCTCAGAGAGACTTCTCCATTCACAAGCCTCATTAGAACTTCAGTCCGTTTCAACAAAGATTTATGCAGTGATACAAAAATGTTAATACGACCCCATCCACGCTCTCCAAGAGATTCCACTCCACCAAGGCTCCATCCCAGAGGAACTGTGAGGCTCTGCCGTGAGGCAAGTTTCTCTTCTAGCCTCTAATCCCTCAGAGGAAGAATCTAGGACCCGCCACCAATTCCCAACCTCTTCATTTTACAGATGAGGAAACAGCCAGAGGGAGGTGATGTGCCGGCCCAGAGCACCAGAGCTAAGAGAGGCTGACTCCCAGCCCAGCCGTCTTTCTGATGTGCCCCACACTAGGTCCAGCTCCCTGCAGGAGGGGGCTGGCAGCTTGGACAGGAAGCACAGGAGCACAAACCTTGCTCCTCGGTCAAGCCTGGCTCCAGTGCGGGCGCTTCTTCCTGGAGTTGTTGCCCGCTGGGTGG
The DNA here is from genome assembly GCA_028627135.1 of Pseudochirops cupreus. NCBI lineage: Eukaryota > Metazoa > Chordata > Mammalia > Diprotodontia > Pseudocheiridae > Pseudochirops > Pseudochirops cupreus. The sequence continues at coordinate 422,118,191 of CM053583.1, read as the reverse complement.
GCTCCTTAAGTGAGTTATCCTCCAAAGGGAAGCAAGCTTCGGGATGCAGGCTGGGTCAGATAGGCTGCATGTGGCCCTCAAGGGCCTCTGGGGCAGCCCTTTGATTGAATCTTGACTTCACAGAACAAATCCCCTTCATAGAAAAATTTGTTCTGCACAATCGGGACTCGGTCAAAAGACCGCACCCCAAGGACCTAGAAGGCCATGTATGGCCTTGAGGCCAAAGGGTCCCCAGCCCTGGGCCAGACCTTGCCTCAGGTCTCCTGGTCTGTGCTGTGGTGGGACGGAGAGAGGGGGGCACTTGGGAGCCAGGAGGACAGCTTCAAAGCCTGCCTCTGTTAGCTGTTCTTCCTGGCCAAGCTCCAAAGCTATGATGCTCCTCAGGATTCCCTCCTCCGGCACTGACTGCGACCAAGCTCACCTGCCTCAGTCATGCCATGTGCTCATCACCCCAACTCTGAGTGTGACAGACGAGGGCCTGCTGCTGAGAGCGTGGGGGAGCAGCCAGTCCAACCTAGCAAGCACCCAGCTGCCCGTGGATTCAACATATAGTAGATACTTAGTAGGGCAGCTAGGTGTCCCAGGGGATAGAAAACTCATCTTCCTGAGAGCAGATCTGGCCTCAGATATGTACTAGTTGTGTGACTCTGACCAAGTCACTTAACTCTGTTTGCCTCAATTTCCTCATCTGTAAAATGAGCTGGAGAAGGACACGGCAAACCCCTCCAGGAAAACCCTCAAAAAGGGATCACAAAGAGATCACTGAACAAGCACCGTCTGGTGCCTGGGATAGCCTAACCAAAACGCAGCCTCTGGCACCTGTGTTTTGAAAGGTGGGAGAAAGAGGAAATGAATATATTCTTAAGCAGTGGTCCTCAACCTTCCTAATGCCCGACCCTTTAATACTTGTATGTGGGCGTATCTGCATGTGGGTGGACCTGCCTGGAGAGGGATAGAGGAGTGGTGTCTCAGTTCCTGAGACCTTATGTGTTTTCCCACGGTCTTAGGTGACCCCTGTGAAAGGGTCATTTGACCCCCAAAGGGGTCACGACCCACAGGTTGAGAACTGCTGCTTTAAAGGAATAAAAGAAAAATAAAGTGTTTCCTTCCCTCAGGGGCTCATCCTTCCCCAGGTGAGAGGCAGCTGGGTCCAGGGGGAAGGCCTGGAGCCCATGACCAGAATTCAAATCTTAGCTTAGCTCCTTCCTACCTGGATGACCAATTGCCTCACCTCTCTGTGCCTCAGTTTCCTCAATTGTCAAATGAAGTGGGTGGGACTGGATGGTCCCTGAGGTTCCTTCCTGCTCTAAATCTATGACTAGCACAAGAAAAAACTGGGGGAGGAGAGGACATCCAAGGTGGAGGGAGGGCTGGGAAGGGAGGCCAGGATCCCAGAAGGCAGAGGTGAGAAGGCCCTCACTGACTGGCCCAGGCGGGAGAGGGGCTAGGACAAGGGCAGCTCCTTTCCCATACTACAGGGCAGGGAGGGGCCATTCTGGGAGGAAACAGCTCCAATCTGGGCCCAGCACCGGTGTTATCTCGGGAACTTTTCCTTCCTCCAGGGTAGGGCTGGAGTCGTCCCCTTCCCTTCAGAGACAGATAAGAGATGAGGAGGAGCCTGTGGCCTAGGCCCAGACAGGAGCCAGAGACACTTCCCCATTCTTATGGTCAACCAAGACCAACTGCTATGGAGACTCAGAGCCAGTCCTTCCCCCTCCCCGAGTCTGTTTCCCCAACAGTCAAAAGTGATTAATTCTGTAGATCTCCAAGCACCTGGCCTTCTAGCTCTGAAGTGCTGATTAAATAGGATCAGAAAGATCTTCTCCCTCAGGCTGAAAGTCCAGATTCCTCCCTCCTCGGCACCTGAATCACAGACTTTTGAGAGCTGGAAAGGCCCTGGAGTGATCTAGTTCAAACCATGTCAGAAAAAGAATTCTCACCCTACCCTTCCAGAAAAGTCACCACCCTGGCTCCCCTCCCTGGCCTCCATTTCCTTATCTGTCAAATCAGGCCTCCAGTCTAAGAGGCCTTCTTCCAGCCCCACATCTGTGAGCCAGCCTTGGGACCCTCAGTCTGTCTCTCATCTTGGTTCTTCCCTGTGGGTGGCTCCGGTGTGCCCCCAGACTCAAGGGCATGCTTGGAAGAGCTTCACCACCAGCTCTCCAAATGTATGCACGACACCCTCAAGTTTAGTCAGTGTTACTAACACCATCACTTTCTGAAGACCATGTAATAAAGCTGGCACTGACTATTCCGAGCCTTGGCTGACTTCCTTCCGAGGTGTAAATGCTCAGGCTGACTCTCTGAATCTGTGTCATTAAACATCCCCACTTCCCACACCCAGTCCTCCTGAGGAAGTCCTAGGGCAGAGAGGACCAATCGATCTCCATTAACCTTGGGACTTCAGCACCTTGGAGGCCTGAGCTCCAGCCTCGGGAGCTGTTTCAGTGGGGCAGCCCCAATCAGAAAGGCTTTAGTGTGGCCTGGCCACAGACAGGCTTTGCCCAGAGGGGCTAATGGCCTCTCTCATAGAGAAGGGGTTTGGGCCTCCAAGAATTCCCCAGAAAAGCCTCTTGACCTCCATAACGCTACCGCTAAGCACCAAAGGGAGGGAAGTCCAACAGAGCCTGACCCCCAGACCCCAAGCAGGAATGACATCCTTCACCAAGCAGGCCTGGGAGCAGATGGGAGATCAGGCCACTGCTCTCTTCCACCCTGGCCCCCCAGATCAGAAAGCCTATTTGTTCACACCTGCCAGCTGTTTGCCCAGCTGCTGCCTGGGTGGTGCTGAGCATGTGCGAAATCATTCAGATGCACTGGGGCAAGCCCACCACCACACCGCCTGCAGCTGGGAGCCCTCCCCCTCCCCCACTGGCTTACAGCCACCCAGCCCAGGAACTAATCTGCTCCAGAAAGATAAGGGAACCCCAAGGCCGTAGAAATAGGAGGGCATTGACCAAGGAAGCAGTCCATCCTCCCCACCCAGACCAAGCCACAGGGCACTGCCACCTCCTCCAGGTTTTGGAGAGCAGGAGGGACACTCCTGGTACCCCACCTTCCCCGCTCTGAGCCTCACCCTAAAAAGAGGCCAATGAGATGACCGGGTGAGGAGGAATAGGGATAATCCCTGGCTTCCAGGCTCATTGTGTGATCCGGGCCAGTCTAGAACCTCTCTGAGATTCAGTTTCCCCGTTATTCCTAGGAACCCTAGGAACCTTCACTGAGAGCCCCAGAGGTCAGCCAGTCTTGCTATAGTCTTCAAATTGTGCCCAGTGGGTGAGCCTCCTCCACTAGACTGAACCTCCCTCCTCTTCATCTTCCTACTCCCCCCTGCCTCCCCTAAAGGAGCAGAGCTGGGGGAAAGAAAAAGGAACATCAGTAATTACTGACCAACCAATTGATAAAAAGCTGCTACCTGGCCCCAGACAGGGGTCCCTAGTCAGTGGAGGCAGTGTGACCCAGAGAAAAGAGCTCTGGATTGGAGTCAGGGCTACCATTGACTCCACGGGTCAGTATAACCTCTCTGGGCCTCAGTGTCCTCAACTGTAAAATGGGTGGATTGCACTGGATAGTAATGCCAATAGCTGGCATTTATATAAGAGGCAGCTAGGTGGCCAGATGGATAGGACCTGGGCCTGGAGTCAGGAAGACCTGAGTTCAAATCCAGCCTCAGACACTTACTAGTTGTGGGAACCTGAGAAAGTCACTTTCCCTATGCTTGCCTCAGTTTCCCCATCTGTAAAATGGGGAGTACGATGGTGCCTGTCTCTCAGGGTTGTTGTGAGGACCAAAGGAGATGTTAGCAAAGTGTTTAGCACATTGCCTGGCACTTGGCAAGTCTGGCATAAATGTTCATTGTTATGACTATCCTCCCTATGTAGATCGTGCCAAGGTTTGGCTGCAAAGTCCTTTACATCAGTTATCTCACCAGAGGGCTCCTGAGACTCCTTCCAGGGGCAGAATGAATCCATCCACAGTAATTTCCTGAGTAACCTCAGCACATGTACCAGAGCAGAGCAGACTAGGTCCCTTCTGGCTGGGTGGGTGCTTGGCCTGCTCTCCCCCTCCCTCAGGGAGCCCCACCAGCCCTGGAATCAGGAGGACCTGGGTTCAAGTCTGGCCTCAGACACTTAACACTTACTGTCTGTGTGACCTCGAGCAAGTCACTTAACCCCAATTGCTCTGCCTTCCCCCCTCCAAAAAAACAAAAAAAGAAGGATGGGCAGGAACCCTTCTTCCTGCCCAGACCCTGAAGTGACATTAACTGCACCTCTCCCTGTTGCTGACTTTGCTAATAACACCCCAGCCAGGCACCCTTGTCCTGGGCCTCCCACACTTGACAAGCAGCTTGAGGGAGGGAGCCAGGGAAGGACGCTTTCTAATGGATGAGTGAGGGCCAGCCTGTGCCCCTGTGAGAGCCAGAACTTAAATTCACATTCCCGGGTCTGGACTCTCCGAGCCTGGGGCCAGGACTCTCTCCCTCTTAGCTAATGATGGAAATACTGAGCCCCAGAAAGAGACCCTTGGAAACGGAGACATCCGATCTGGCCAGGCAGCTTGCTCAGGGAGCGACGTCCGCAGGGACTGGCTGGACCTCTAGTGTCCCGCCGCATTCATAATGCATACAGGAACGCAGGCATCCACATCCATATCCCCTCTCTGATGCTGCTCTGACCGGGAGGGGACCAGCCCTTATACACGGAGCCAAAGAGAAGGCTGAAGATTAATCCTCTCTTCTTCCCTCCAACCAACCCAAATCCCCTGCCGGGCCAGATTCACACAAAGGCAGACACAATTTTGCCAAGACAAGGAGTTTCACAAATGCACACACACGTATTTCCACCTCCGAGGCTTCCCTTCTCCCATTTACACGGCTGCTCACATCCCTCCAGACACACACACCTGCACTCTGCAGTTACTCCTCAGACACACGCATGGACCCAGCTACGAGCGTGTGCTGAGGGTGCATGGTGCCAACACAAAGTCTAACATGGAGAGACGCACTGCAGAGCGCCAGGGCTGGAGAGATCACAGTCCCACACACACACACACACACACACACACACACACACACACACACACACAGAGTCACAGATGCCAACTCAGGCGATCTCATGTATACACACACAGTCAGAGACCCACCCAGATGTGGAGAGCTGCACAGATGTTTCCATGTTGTACATCCATTATCTCCTGCCACATCGAATCTCTAAGGTCCCAGATGGCCAGCTGGCTCCAGAACGGGAAGGGACCTGTTGGCGGCGCCCAGCTGGAAAGTGGCAGAGCTGGGCAGGAACCTCGGCGTCCTGGGCTTGCGGGGCGGGGAAGGGGGAGCCTGAATACCCTCCTTCCCACGGCAGGGCCCCAGCTCACAGCCCCGGGAGGCTCCCGGGCCCGCCAGGTGCGCCCCTCTCCGCCTCGGCAGCCCCGCGCCCGCCAGCATGCCAGCTGCCCAAGTTAGACGGACGCACTGCCCCCGGCGCCGTCCGAGCACTAGGAGGACCCTGGAGGGCGTGAGAGGAAGGAATTCTACCTTCTGCCAGGAACCGGGCCAGGCTAGCCGGCTCTCGCACTCGTCATTCCATCCCACCCAGCCCAGTTCTGGCCCGTCCCTTCCAACTCCGGCCGACCCCACTCACCCAGCCTCTGACAGTTGAGCGCTGCCACCTGCCGGCTCTGCTCCCGCAAGAAGAGCTCCCGGGAGCGGTTCTGCGTGGGACGCCAGCCCAGGCATTGCATTATGCAGGGGTGCGCCCGCAGCCGGAGAGCGAGCCGTCTGGTCCCAGCACCTGCAACCTGGGCCAGCCTGTCGTCTGTCCCACCCCCCTCTGCTGGGCCCCTGGCCTTGACAGGGTGGGGTAGGGCCTACCCAGATGGAGGCGGGGAAAGGAAGCTGGGGGTGGAGCCAGGGAGCCATCCTCACAAGAGTGGGGCAGGAGCCAGGGGCCAGCTGGACCGTCCAGGGTCCTAGGACAGCACAAAGGTGGCAAAAGGAACCCAGGTCTTGGAGGGTGTCACGGAGGCCTCGGGCTTGTGGTATAAGTTCCCTAATGCTCCAGGTAGCAATCAGACGGGGAATTAAGGAAGTAACTGCCTGTTCTGTCTGTCTGTTGGCACCGATCCCTCTTACCTAAAAGGACACTTCAGATGATAGACAGAGACCAAGCCCCACCCAGCACAACACGCTCACACATGCACACACACACACACACACACACACACACACACACACACTCTCACACACACTCACAACACATGCACACACTCTCTCATACACTCACTCACACTTACACACGCACACTCACCCCAGCCTTCTCTTCTCTAGCCTCAACACTGGCGTTCACTCTTAGTATCTCCTTAGAGCTGGGTGATGGCTGAGGTCACCCATTCCACTCTGTCATTGCCAGCTGAGAAGAGAGACCCCCAGAGAGGGGAAGCAGCTTCTCCCTGGTCACACAGCTGCTAAGTGACCGATTCAGGCCAGGTTCAATGCTAGATGGTCTCATCAGTTCCCTAAAGAACTTTGCCACATTCTTCCCCTGGACTTCCTGACAATGAACTTCCTAAAATGCTCCCACACAAACTGAATGCCATCTTCCAGTAGTGGTCTGAGCACAGCAGAGAGCAAAGCATCCACCTTCCTCATTCTCAAAGCAATGTGTCTCCTAAGACAAGCCCAGATGCTCTCTCAAGTGGGGCCCCCTGTTCTGGGGGGTGACCCAGGGCCTTGTGGGACAGGGCTGTCCAGTGAAGAGATGACCCAGACCCAGAAAAGACCCTAGAATGTTTGTGCCACTGGGTGAAAGAAAGGAAGCATGATAGGTGAAGCCAGAATGGGTGTGCTTGCCTACTGGGAGGAGCATGAAGCTAAGAAGGGGACGGGGCGGGGGGGGGGGGAGGGATGAGCATTTATTAGGCACCTTCTGTATGCCAGGCAGCATGCTAAGAGTTTTACCAATATAATCTCTTTTTTTTTTCTCACAATGACTCTGGTAGAAAGATGTATTATTGTTCCCATTTTACTGATAAGTAAACTGAGGTTAAGTAACTTGCCCAAGGTCACACGCAGGAGCGGCTGGAATGGCACAGAGGAAAAGCACTGGCCTCTACCTATATAGACACCAGAATTCGAATCCTGTGGGACCCTGGGCAAGTCACTTGGAGCTTCATCTCCTCATCTGTAAAATGAGTATGCTAAGGGATATGATCCCATTCAAGATGCTTATTATGGGCTTAGCTCGTGACAGGTTTTCGGGATACCACATTTCTACTGAGAGGCAATCATTTACACACACTAAATTAGCACAGGATAGGTGTCAGGGAACTGACCCTGGAAGCATGGACAGATTATTTTAAAGGACCTTTCTTTCACTCCTGTTCAGGAGGAAAGAGCCTTTTCCATCTCACAGGGCTTCCATGACCCATGTGAATGGTGGGTCCAGGGGCCCACTGGTTCTTGCAGCTGGCACACACTCATCATGGAATGCTATGGGAGTGAGTGACCCTGCTTCGGTGTGGGGCACCCCAAGGGCCGGGATGCCAGCTTATCTGATCTCTGGGTATCCCCAGGACTCCGAAAGCACTGAGTGCCCCAAGCAATGCCATCAACTCAGGGCCTCAGGTCCCCCTCTGTAAAACAGGGGGAGGGCACAGCATAGAGGAGGAGGGAAGGGCTTGGGGATGGCAGCCCCTAGAGCCAGAAGTGGTCATTAGTACTCAGCCTCAGCCACTCCTTTTCATAGGACAGGAGGGAAGTGACCACAAAGTTACTTGGGCAGGACAGAGCTTGGTTGCCCAGTCTCTAGAGCCCTGGGCCAATGTAAGGTTGAGTCTTTCAGCACTAGGATCCAAGGACTTCTCCCAGAAGATCAGGGAGCTGGGCTGCTCCTCCCCAGCCCAGGTTCCAAGGCAAAGAAGATTCAGGGAATATGGCCAAGCACCAGAGACCAGGGTGAGATGCTCCACAGCAGCATGGAGGCACTAAGCTTGTCCTTCAAACACTAAGTGCTGTGGGTACTCAGGAAAGGGAAACTGGTCTGGAACAGAGAAGCCCAGGAAGGCTTCCTGGAAGAGTTTCATCTTGAGCTGGGCTGGAAGACTGCAAAGGCATCTGCTGAAGGGACCAGAAGTGTGTTGAGAAGACTGCAGGGACACCATCTTGACTGGTGTCAGCTCTCAGCAGGACTGGGAGCTGTGGCACCTGGATGGAATGTGCGCTCTGTGAAGGCAGAGGATGTTCCGTTTTTTGACTGTGTAAACTGGTCATTGGAGACAAAGGCTGCTGGCAGAGAGAAGAATCCAGTGTCACAACCCTGCACTGAGGTCCAAGAGACCTTGGGAACCAGGGGTCCCTGGGGACCAAGAGGGATTCTGTCTGCACATGAAAAGACAGTCTCTTTACCTTCACCCAGGAGGAGGGCTGGAAACGGAAATGGAAATTTGCCAAAGGCAAAAGGTGAGCTGCGCCCCGTGTGCAATAGTCTTTCTGCACCATTGAGGGAGGAGGGAAGGGACAAATTGCTCCCCAGTACCTCTGTGACTGCTGCTAAAACCATGAACCCTCAGGACAGAGAGTGCTGAGGCAGAAGGGGGAAAGACTGTAGCAACTCCCTGTGACTGAGAAAAGTAATACTGAGATTCTTTCCTCCTCATCCCCTCCCCCTCTTCTCTGATGGCTCTCTCCCTGAGCCTCTCAGACCGGGATGAGGGTGGAGGCAGCACTCTTTAATATCAGTCCAGTAGAATTCTGGTTGGTCTCTGCATTGACCAGTTACTATGTCTTTCAAACCATTCCATGATTCCATGATGCTTTTTTAAAAAAGGTTATTTAATTTCTGTATCAACCAATGGGTCTTAAACAGAAACCAAACTGAAGGTTTTATTTCCAAGATATATAAGGAACTGATTCCAATTTATGAGTAAAAGCCATTTAAACAATTGATAGATGGTCAATGGCTATGGAAAGGCAATTCTCAAGGAAAGACATCCAAGCTATTAATAGCCATAGTTTTAAAGATGCTCCAAATCACTAACAGAGAAACACAAATTAGAACAGCACTAAGATTGTACCTGAGCTGGCAGAGCAGCAAAACTGATAGAAAAATGAAAGCAACAAATGTTGGAGGGGCTATGGGAAAACAGGAGCGTTAATAGACAGCTGGTGAAGCTGTGACCGGGTTCAGCCATTCTGGAAGGTAATTTGGAACTCTGGCCTCAAAGTTCCTAAACTCCTAACAGATATAAGCCCTTTGATGCGATGATTGTCAGCGTTAGGCTAATATGCCAAGGAAAACAAAGCAAAGTGGGAAAGGACGCACGTGCACAAAGAATTTTATAGCGACCCTTTCTGTAGCGGTAAAGAGCCAAGGGTGCGCCCACCCACATGTTCATATAAGAATGCCAAGGAGCGCTCTGATGCCGTAAGAAATGATGAAAGGGATGGTTTCAGAGAAGCATTCCTCGTCTGGAAGATGAGGATAATAAGAGCACCTCCCTCTCAAGGTTGTGCGAGGGTCAAAGGGCAGGACATTTGGGAGGTGCCTTCCAAACAGTATAGTGCAACATGAATGCCTGACATTCCCAGCTGTGAGAGCCTCTCTCTATACATGTACTATTGTAAAATACTATTTATTTACTTTAAAAAAATTTTCCTACTAGGGTATGTTTTATCAATTAATCACAAGAACTTCTTATGGACCTACTATGGGCCAGACACCGGCGCAGGCAACAAGGGTACAAAGCCAAAGCCCAAGCAGCCCATGCCCTCAAGGGGCTCCCATTCCATAACCCACCTGCTTATTAGCACACATGCGTAATGGGAGATGTGTGTAGCTGATAAACAAGTACACACCTGTCAGCGAGTGAAAGCTTTGTCTTTTCTTGTCCTGATGGGAGAGTCTGGGGACCCCTGCCAAAGACAATCCAGGCACCAAGTCACTGAGCAGGAAGGCGGCCCATTTAAGGCAGCATTTTATGGAGCTAAATCTGGTCGTGTGGGGCAGGATGGACCAAAGGAGGAGGAAACAAAGTCAGGAGGTTACTGCAGCTGTCCAGGCAATGGTCCTGGCTCTAGCCGAGGGTGGGGCAGCAGAGGTGGAAAAGAGCCCTCTGTCGTGGGAGGAACATTGTGAAAGAAAACCTAGTGACCAACTTGATGTGGAGAGCACAGGCCAGGGAGGAATACAGCTTCTGAGCCCAGATGACCCGGATGAGCAGGAGAGACGTGGTGCTATCACCAAAAAGAGGGGAGGCAGAAGGAAGCCCCCGGCCAAGGAGCCCCGGGGAGAGGCTAAGGAAGGAACATCTGTCTCTCAGACTAGAAATCTGTCAGCACTTTTTGTGGAAGAAAAGAACAAGAAATGGAACACGCGTGCACCCACTGGGAAATGGCTGAACAAATTGTGGCATCTAGGTGTGTAAAGGAACATGAACAGTTCAGATCCTGTCTGCCTCCTGGGCGCCCCTGGGCATGTCATATTACCTCTGGGCCGCACCTTCTTCATCTGTAAAATGGATGGCAGTGGTCTAGGCAGTCTCTGAGGCCCCAGTTCTAGATCTAGGATGCTGTGACCACGGGGAACTCAGCAAAGCACAGAAAGGTGCATGGAGTGCAGAGCGAACACTAGACTATCAGTGAAAGGAAAAGCAAAATGATGCTGAATGGTGCCTGTTGATAATTAGCTCTGGCCCCAGAGGAGAGATAGGGAAATGCACTTCAGCTGGAGAGGGAGGGAGCTGCCGGTGTCTAGCGGTGGATACATTGTCAGACCAGGCACCTCCTTTGGTTGACTTTCCTTATCTGTTTGACTTTGTTACCAGAGAAGGCTGGCTGAGCTATCTTCCCTCCCCAGGGGCCGGGGGGCTGGAGACAACCATTGGTCTACTAACTCAGTCGTCCAGAGAGGGGAGCTGGGGAGGGCGAGCCAAGACTAGAGGCCAGATCTGCAGCTCTGCCCCTGCTAAGAGTGGGAGCAGGGGAGGGGGACACAAGTCAGGGCCAGGCAAAGGAAGGCTCTCGCTGGGAAGCAGATGGGAAGTTCCAACTCGAGACATAAGAAATTTCTGGCTCTGCCCCCACCGTGCATCTGTGGCCTCAATCTGTAAAACAGGAGCCTAGGCTTTCGTGGACATAACAGAGAATAACTCCATTTTCTAGCCCAACCATGAGGGGCAGGATCCTAGGATCCAGGATCCCACAGTTCTAGTACTAACAGTCCTCAGAGCTGGAAAGGACCAAGAGATCAAGGCCAACCTGGAGGCCCTTTCTACAGTGTTCATGACAAATACAGCCTCTACATGGAAACCTCCAAGGATGAAAAGCTCACTGGCTCCTGGGGCAGCCCAATGCAATGGGACAGCCCCCGTGGCTAGGCAGCTTTTCCTAACCTCAAGCCTAAATCAGTCCCTTCCCCCCATTGCTTGTGGTCCCCTCTGGGGCCAAGCTGAAGAAGGCTCAGGCTCATTTCTCCTCCCTAGGACAGTCCTTCCTGGATTTCATCACAGACCTATCCCAAGTTCCCTCTTCTCCTCATCCCCAGTTTTTTTTCAACTGATCGTGTCAAAATCTGGAAAGCTAAGAGGGAAGTGGTGTCCTGAGTGACCTCGGTGGCTCATCTTGTCCTCTCCCTTCTCTCACACCCCCAGCATCTACTGCTGAGTTTCAGCCTCGCTCTCCCACTGGACCTCCAGCATCTTCTCCAAACCCACTCGCTTGCTCTTGCCACGGCCATGGTGGCACAACACTGGACCTCAGAGGCTTTTCCAGTCCCACGATCATGCTGCTCCCTCCCCCACAATGCCCTTGTCCAAACCTTCTCCTGCTGAAAGCCTTCTCTCTGCAAGGCCCAGTTCAAATCCCGATTCCAACACAAAGTCCAGCTGGAAGCGCCGTCTCCCTCCCTGTGAGCTTGGCGCGCGCCTCCTACATTTATCAAACTTTGGATTTGTATTCTAGTTATTTATGAGTAACAGTTGGGATTTTTTTGGGTTTTTTACTATAGCAGAGGACTGGAATTTTGAGAAGCTTCCCTTCATTTGGAGGATGGGGAGAGGGGACAGATAAATTATGGTATATGAACGCCATGAAATATTATTGCACCATAAGAAATGATGAAAAGGAGGGGTCAGAGAAACCCCCAAAGACTCATACGAACTGATGCAGAGTGAAGTGAGCAGAACCAGAACGATGTATACCGTAACAACAGTATTGTACAGACAAGCGACTTTGAAAGGCTTAGGAACTCTGATTAATGTAACGATCAATTTCAATTCCAGAGGACTGATGATGAAGCCTGCTGCCCACCTCCTGCCAGAGAGGGGATGGACTCAGGAGGCAGAACGAGACAGACATTTGTGGACATGACCAATGTAGCCATCTGTCTGGCATGCCCATGCATATTGGTTACGAGGATTTCTTTTTCTTTTGAAAAAAGATGATTCAGGGGAAAGGTTGGAAGGAGGGAGCTAAGGTAAGGCTTGCCATGAAAGCTCGGGTAAGCTTTGCTTGATATGTGATGGCACATTTGATCCTCACAATGAAGCAGTGGGGGAGAAGCTGCTATTATTCCCATTAGAAGATATGGAAACTGAGGCTGAGGGACAAGGTCACTTGCCCAGGATCACACAAGAAGTACTGAGGCAGCTTAGAACCCTGTCTTCTTTGAGTTCAATTCAGTGCTCTACCCACTAGGCAACCCTGCCAGAAAGGGAGGAGAGAGAGAGAAAAAGTATAATAAGCCTGAGGACAGATGGTTCACTCTGAGGACTTAAGTCCTTAAGGGAGGCTAAGGCCAGTAAGGATTCCCCAAAGGTTCTTGGGCAGGGCAGTGCCAGAAAGCAGAGTAACTGTGGTGGTGGGCATCCTTCACCAGCCTCCAGCCTTCCCTCTCCTCCAGAGTCATTGGAATCCAGTGTCAGGTCAAAATCAGGAAGACTGGCGATGTCTGGGGACGCGAGATGACCATGGCATCTCCGATGTCTGACCAAGCTCTAAACCTGTCTCCAGAGCGCCCGCTTCAGCAGCCTTCACAGCTGAACACACTGTTCTCCTCCGTCCATTCCTCTGGGGGACGTTTTCATGCTTGGGGCAAACATCCCCCTAACTCACTGAAGGCTTCGAGGTCTGTCAGTTACCCTCATCCTGGTTTAGCTCATCTGCCCAGATGGTTTTATCACGGTATGGCTGCTGTGCTTGCTCCAGCTTCTTGGAGCCACAGGTGAGAGCTGAGTGCCACCTGGACACCAAAGGTGGATGGGCAGCCCTCACCTTGAACACCTCATAAAGCAGATATTTTATGTAGCTAAACATTTTGTGAACCTTGAGGCAGCTAGGTGGTGCAGTGGATAGGGCACGGGGCCTTGGAGTCAGGAAGATCTGAGTGGAAATTCCAACTCAGACACTGGCAGTGTGACCCTGGGCAAGTCACTTCACCCTGTTTGCCTCAGTTTCCTCATCTGTAAAATGAGCTGGAGAAGGAAAAGGCAAACACTCCAGATGGGGTCACAAAGAATCAGACACAACAGAAATGAAGGAAAAACAACAAAAGCTATTTTATGTAAGGAAATGGAGACAGTTGGAAAAGGAGAAAGAAAATCTGACAGCAGTAACCGAGTGGGCCTGGCCGGAGCAGGATGGAGAGAGGAGTGAGCGGGATGGAGAAGGGAGTGAGCGGGATGGAGAAGGGAGTGAGCGGGATGGAGAAGGGAGTGAGTGGCACAAAGAGAAGGGGGTAAGCTTCGGTCTGGGCATCCCCTAGTCTGTAGAAACCACGTGACAGGAGGATTAGGGAGGGGCCCAGGCACGATCACCTCAGGTGGGGAAATGCTCCCACTCTAAGGGTGAGGGTGTCGTCTGGACAGCCTCTCAGGGTCATCGCATGAGGAGGAAACAGAGGAAGCCAAACCTCCTAACCCCTGGAGCTTCAGGCAGTGGCCCAGGGCAGATACTAGAGGAGCCTGTGCCCAGGATGCCGCTAGCCTAGGAAGTCTGCTCAAATGTCTCCCTGGTTCTCTACCCCACTCAGAGCCTCTGATTCTGCAGTGATCAGGGCTGTCTGAGGCCACGGACAGCCTGAGGCTGCACCCAGCTCCCCAGGGCACTCGGGGTTGGGCATTGCTGTGCCACAGGCCACTGCCTTGGCCCCCCAAGGCTGCCAGCCTCCCCACACCCTTCAGATGCAACGAGTCAGGCTGAGACACATTCTCGGATCCTTGGTGACACATAACGTACACGCTGGGTAATAGTGTCAATAGTGTCGGATACATCGGCAGAAGTGGTTTTTACCAAAGATCTTTCATCCCAATAGAAAACTCTGCCGAGATGAGGCAGTGCAGTGCAGTGGCTAGCGTTGGGAGTTCAGTGCTCAGCCCTGCATTTGAATCCTGCCCCAGGCATTCATTAGTACTCTTGCCAGGCCCCTTCCATCAGAACAGCAGCAGTGGGGGGTAGGGTGAAAGGAGACACCAGGGGTCAAGTGCTTTGGTGCCTTAAAGGTCTCTAGAAATGTCAGCACCCAGTGTTATGCACAGAAACATTGTAGCTTTTATTAGCCCCATTTTATAGGCGAGGAAACTGAGGCTCAGGGGTCCAGGATCATGTATACCACTAGTGAGTGTCTGTATTGGATCTGCACCCAGGCTTACCTGGCTTGTCACTTGTGTGACCTTGAGCCAGTCACTTCTTTCTGGGCTGCAGCTTCCTTCTCTGGAGAATGAGGTGCTTGACATGGTCCCTAAATTCCAGCCTGGAACTAGGCTGGGGACATGGGTTCAGAGCCAGACTCTGTGACTTTGGAGGAGTTGCTTCACCTCCCCTCCCCAGGCCTCAGTTTCCTCATCTGTAAAATGAAGGGCTCAGACTTACTGGCCCCAGAGGCCTCTCCCAGCTTCTCTGCTCTAGCCAGTGTCCAGCATGTCTAGGAGAGCACCTGGGATGGGCAGTGTGAGCTGCAGGAGCAGCCAAGGGAAGCCTCAGGCAGCTGGGTGGTCAGAGTCAGGAAGACCTGAGTTCAAATCCAGATACTTCCTGACTGTGTGGCCTTAGGCAAGTGATTTAACCTGTCTGCCTCAGTGCCTCATCTGTAAAATGGGGACACACTGAAGGACATGGCAAACCACTGCAGCATGTTTGCCAAGAATACCCCATGATGTAAGGCTGGACATGACTGAACAACAACAGCCAAAGGAAGATCCCTCCCCCTCCCCCAATCTCTATGATTATGGACCTGGTCAAATGTTGCTCTTTTTTCTTTTCCTTAAATCACTGGAACCAAACCTCCCCAGACTCTGTGATTAGATGGGTTCTATCAGCATTTCTGATCTCAGCAATCTGAGCAACATCTTACCACTAGCCCCAAAAAGGACAATTGCTGTAGTGACCATGAAGATCCTGCCCCTGGAGAGGGGGAAGGGGGAGAAGCCAGGATGGGAGGGTCAGGGAGAGAGGCTAGGATGGGGGGGTGCAGGGAGGGGGCAAGGAGAGAGGTCAGGATGGAGGGGTGCAGGGAGAGGGCAGGGAGAGAAACCAGGATGGGGAAGTGTCAGGGAAAGGGGCCACAAGGAGCCAGGGTGGGACCAGGCTTGGGAAGGAGGGGCAGGAATTGGACCTTGTTCTTGACCCTCTCCAGGGGAAGCTTGACTTTGAAAGAGACACAGAGAAGTCATTCAGGCTGGCAGGGCAGAGCCCAAATTTCTGTGGTCTGTCTTTAGCCAGGGTTGAAAAAAACTATCCCTACCATTCCTCCTCCACACTCCAAGAAAATGTCCATGGCCCTGGCTAGGGGGGCCCAAAGAGAATGCTGGCTGCGTCCCCCCAAGTCTTCGGGTCTCTGCTGGACAGATCCTGGGGTACGAGTGGAGGAGGAGAAGAGAAAGAGGACAAAGCTCTGCTCCTACTGGCCCCTCTCTCCTTTCAGCCCTTTTCACCCTTCCAATGGTTCACTGGGTTCTCTCGATCACAAGTCTCGCACCTTATGCAAGAACCGTTCCTAGATCTCTCCCTGTCCTGTGGTTGGTCACAGATCCTTTGTGGGAACCTGCAAGGCTTAGTTGAGGAAATGAAAGGAACGAGGCAGGGGACGAGAGATAGGGGTAGTGGGACCCTGGTGAAGTCAGTTCCCTTCTGGGGGCTCAGTTCCTTCTTCTGGAAAAAAGGATTTGAAGGAGATAGTCCCCAAGATCCCTTCCAAAGCCCAGGGTTCTCCTCCTCTGCTGAACGATCTTCCAGACGCGCTCTCGCTGGCTACCTTCCCCCTCCCCTCCCCACCCCGGTCCAGCCTTAAAGTGTCTTACTCCTTCCTCAAACTAGAGGACGCCAAAGTCCCTGCTCCAAATAAAAGGACAGTAGGGTTCTCCCCACCAAAACCCCCAGAAAACAAAAACCCATTCCCAGCCAGGACATACCCTAGGCAAAGGGGAAGTTGGGGGGGGAGGGGCAGGGTGAACACAGGGCCGCGGAGATGCACACTGTCATCGCACCGAACTAAAAGTGGTCCCATTGGGGGCGGAGCCCTAGCCAAGGTGGGCCGGCTTGGCTTGGCTTGGGAAGCTTGACCCTCCGCCGCCTGCCGGTGCTAGCCAGGGGCGGGGTTCATCTGAAAGAGGGAGTGGGGCAGGAACGAAAGGGATCTGTATCTCGTTCTAGTCCCTTCCCCAGCCTTTAGAATTCCTGGCGCCCCGCCGTGCATGACCCTCCCTCTCTACTCACTGGGAGCCTGCAGCCGGGAGACAGGGGCCGTCCCCTCCCCAACACAAACACTCTCTTATTAGGACAGAGGGCCCGGGGATGTGCAGTGTGAGCCCCACAGACACATACTCCTAGGGAGGGTCACACACACGTGGCCGTTCTGCCTTCTAAATCTATCAACCCAGGGGTGTGTGTGTGTGTGTGTGTGTGTGTGTGTGTGTGTGTGTGTGTGGTGTGTGTGTGTGTGTGTGTGTGTGTGTGTGTTTACTAAAACCTGTATTTTTCTAGACCTACGGCCCCGCCCCGGTTTACGGCCAAAAGCCCAAACTGAATCCCACCAAATTAGTCACCAAAACAATCCCTGAAACGGGGTGAGACGCGAGCAGTACCACACACAGTCTTCTAACAAATCTCACTCACACACGCGCGCGCACAAAGTTCCACGCGCACAAAACTTTGTCCCATAACACACACTCCTCCCTCCCGACACACACGGTCCCACATACACAATTACGCAGTTACGCACAGTTACACAAAAGCAAACACAGGGTCCCAAGCTCGGTAACCTGGAGCCAGCTCCCCACCGTCACACACACACACACACACACACACACACACACACACACACACACACACACACACAGGTACCCAAAGTTACGCACACATCCCCGGCGGAATCGGGGGCCCGGCCGCGGTCTCCCAAGAAAGTGCTGGAGGAAGGAAAGGGGACCCTGGGGGAGGCCGGGATGCTCACCGTGCAGGGCCAGGAAATCTCCGTTGGAGTCCATGGCAGCTGGGGCTCGGGCCAGACGTGCCACTTGCGCCGGGAGCCAAGCTTCAGTGAGCAGGCTGCGGCACCAAGGGGCAGGAGGCCGGTCTTGGGAGAGGAGGCGGGTAGACAGGCAGGAGGGAGGGAGGGAGCCAGCCCAACCCCAGCCCCAGCCTGACCACTGGCTCCCGGGTTCAGGCCCCGGCCCACCAGCCCCTCCCCCGGGGCTCAGACACTGACACCCCCGCCCCTAGAGCCGCCCCGCCCGGAATTAGTTGCGGCCTGGGCCCTCTAGGAGTGGGCTGGGGATGCGGGATCCCGCCCTGCCCCTGCTTCTACAGACACATAAGTAGTCCAGGCCAGCCGCCAGCCCTCTAGTACCTAGGTTCTGAGAGAGGATAGGAAGAGAAGTGGACACAGGGGAGCCTGGTCTGGACCTCCAGCCCCTTCCCCTATGCCCTACCTTCTTCAACGAATGGGCCTGGGACACTCATGGCTTCTCTCCTCCAACTCTGCTCCATAGGGGACGGGCCCAGCCAGCCCTCCCCCCCGCCCCGCCCCTCTTTTCCTTCCTCCCCAGTCCCGAAACTCGCCCCACCACGCGCGCCCTCTCTCTCTCTGTCTCTCTTTCTCTCTCTCTCTCTCTCTCTCTCTCTGTCCCCCCCCACACACACCCACACCCACCCACCCACACACACACACACACACACGCTCTTCTTCCATGGGTACACCAGGGGCCGGGGTCTCCGCAGGACTTGGCTTGGGGGACCCCTCGAAGCGGTCCCACCTGAGCCTAAGCTCGGACTCCCCTGGCCCGGGTTGGGAGCAGGGCAAGGCCCCTCCAGCTGCGGGCAGAGCTCAATCCCAAGACGCTTGGCTGCCCCGAGCTGGACACGCCCAAAGCGGAGCCCAGAATAGTCTTGGCCTGGGAAGGCGGGCGGGCTGCTGGCCGCCCATCGCCTCCCCTGCCCTCTTCTCCCCGACCGCAAGCCCTGCCTCTTTCATTAGCTGAGGGGGCAAGCGGGAAGCTCGAGACACCGAGCGCTTTGTGGGGAGCTGGGTCCCTGGGACCGCCAGCCTCTCGGCTTCGCCTCCGCCCCGCCCCGCCCTACTCCAGGAAGCCTCAAGGCGAAGCGCAGCCTTCCCATCCTCCCTCCTCCCCCTCCGCTCCCCCTGGCCCTGAAAGGACGCTTCAGCGGCTCCCGACAGTCTCTTGCTCATAGGTCCAGGGATGCCTCCCCGGCTGGCAGCCTCCTGCCCCTCGCCCTTCGGAGAGGGGGGGTTGGCCGAGGACACAAGCACGGATAGCGGTTTCTAAGGCTGCAGGCTGGGAGGGTGGAGAGACAAGGAAACATCTAAGCCGGGCCTCAGGAGCCCTGTCTAAGGCTGTGTGACGCTGGGCAAGTCACCTTCCTCATCTTTAAAATGGTCATCATTTGCTCAGTGGCATCTGTCTCATTGGGTTGGTAGGGGGCTCCGGGAAGACCATAAAAGCCCATAGAAATGAAAACTGTTCTCTCCCTCTGGGAGCTCCCTGGGAGAAGGTGGCAGGAGGCTCCCTGGACCAGTAAAGCACTTCCCCTCCAGCCTCCTACCGCCTCCAACGCCAGTGCCCCGTTGGGGACCACACAGGGGCATGTCAGAGCTTGGAGTTATGTGACTAAATGAAGTCGCCTAAGGAAGAGGCCCGGTGACCCCTTTCTGGGGCACCAATCACACCATTGTCAGAGGATGAGGAGCCCCTGGGCCTCCTCCTCCTCAAAGGAAGTTGTGGGCAGGCTAGCCAAGGTGACTCATTGGAATTCCCACAGACCAACAGTGCCAGAAAAATGGCAGCCCTCAGTTTGTCTCTATTTTTTCAGGTACCAGAGGAAGACTAGAAAAACTGGTGGAAATTTACAGATTGATGGATGAAGGAAGGAAATAAAGGAGGGAGGGAGGGAGGGAAGGGAGGAA
>CM053583.1:422074762-422098685 GCA_028627135.1 Pseudochirops cupreus | reverse complement strand
CTCTCTCTCTCTCTCTCTCTCTCTCGATATCTCTCTCTCTGTCTCTCTCTCTCAATTTCTCTCTCTCTGTCTCTCCATGTCTCTGTCTCTGTCTTCCCCCCCCCCCCACACACACACATATGCACGAATCTGGTAAGAGCTTAATAACATCTCACCGATTTGGAGTGAATTGTACTCCAAGTGAATTCTCACAGATGCAGGAACCAGCAGGGCCTGGATGACATGCTGAAGCTGCCCCCTTTACTATGCCCCCCCAGAGGAGGGCAGGCTTCTAAAGCTGGTTCATCCCCACGGGAGCACAGAGAAGTCTGAAGTTTGCCAACAGCCGCACACAAAGGATGGCCCTGCCAGAAGGCAGAAAAATAAGATGAAGTTAGTTTAACATTTGCCTCTGGACCTGGACCAAAGGTAGAACTTCCTGACTCTGTGGACCCAAAGACGGATAATACATCCCAAGTGGGAAGGCTCGTGCTTTGCAAGACTTCGACAATGGCCAGTCATGTTTGTCTTCCTTTTGTTCTCTCTCATCTCTCCCTTTCAAACAATGAGTCCCCAAACATTAACTGAGCACCTACTGTGTGCATGTGTGCCTGAGCCCCTGTGCACAATGTTGTGATGAGATTTGGGCCCTGCCCTCGAGCCACTTATAGTCAGGTTGGGAGACCAGACAGGAAAGAAACTGGCAGCAAGAATGTGGGGCAATAGAGGCTTAGTGGTCTGGACCAAGTCCAGTCTTGGCCGTTGTGGTCCCTTGGTGAGCTCTGGGAGTCTGGGCTACGTGCCAAGCATGTACATATACACATGTGTGCAGAAGAGACAGAGGTCACCTTCTGGGTGGGAGGACACAGAGAATTACAAGGATCCTAAAGACCATCTAGTCCATTTTATACACGAGGGAAACTGAGACCCAGTCAGGGAAAAGGACTTGTCCAAGGTCATGCAGGTAGGTAGCAAATGGTAGTGCTGGAATTCAACCCCAAGTGCTCTGAGTTCGGATTCATCAGCCTCTCCTTCCCCACACTGCTTCTATCAAGGATGTGAAAGGCTGCCATGTGGCAAAGGCCAGCCACTCCTTCTGCTTGGCCCCAGCGGACAGATCCAGGAGCAGTCAGAGCACATTTCCAAGAAGCAGTCCTAGCTCCATGTTCAGAGAAGCTTCATTAGGAAACAAGGAAGGAATTTATATAAGGACCTACTGTGCGCCGAGTGCTTTACAATTATTTTTAAATTTTTCTTTAATATTTTCCCCAATTACATGCAAAGACGATTTCTAAGATTCTTGTTTAAAATTTTGCACTCCAAATTCTCTCCCTCTCTCTCCTTCCTCCCCCAGATCAGAGGTTCCCAAACTTATTTGACCTACTGACCCCTTTTCGACAAAAACTTACTCAGCGCCCCCTAGAAATCTACTTTCTTTAACCCTTTAATGTTTTTAAAATTTGCATTATTTAAAAATATATAAAATACCTTTTTAAAATCGTGCATCTTAAATCTTAATAATTTATTGTAGATTTGTAAGTCTTTCCCCTGCATTGGAATCTTGATGACTTATATTCCATCATGTAACCATATAGTATCACATTGTAAACAAGTTATTATTACATGCACATACTCCTGCCAATGCATGCTGCACTTCCCAACAATGCACGACCCCCTCCCTTGCCAACACTTACTAGTTAAGACCTGCCCCCAATAACACCCAAGTCTACTACCACCTCCCCCGTCAGCATTGCTCACTTTGGGAATCTATGCCCTAGATGGTAAGTAATTTGATATAGGTTATCCATGTACCTTCATACAAAACATCCAGTCATGTTGCAAAAGAAGACATAGACCAAAAAAAAAATCCACCAAAGAAATTAATTAAAAGCAGTATGCTTTGATGTGCATTTGGACTCCATCAGTTCTTTCTCTGGAGATGGATAGCATTTTAAATCATGAGTCCTTTTGGAATTGTCAGGATCATTGTATTGCTAAGAAGAGCTAAGTCATTCACATCATCATACAACGTTGCTGTTACTGTGTAAAATGTTCTGGTTCTTCTCACTTCACTCTGCATCAGTTAATATAAGTCTTTCCAGGCTTTTCTGAAATCCACCTGCTCATCATTTCTTATAGCACAATAGTATTCCATTACAATCATATACTTCAACTTGTTCAGCCATTCCCTAGTTGATGGACACCCCCTCAATATACAATTCTTTGCCACCACAAAAATAGCTGCTACAAATACTTTTGTACAAATAAATCCTTTTTCCTTTTTAAAAAATTTTCTTTTTCTTTTTTTGGAGGGGGGAAGGCAGGACAAATGGGGTTAAGTGACTTGTCCAAGGTCACCCGGCTAGTAAGTGTTAAGTGTCTGAGGCCAGATTTGAACTCAGGTCCTCCCAACTCCAGAGCCGGTGCTCTATTCACTGTGCCACCTCGCCACCCCTATTTTTTCCTTTTTTGTTTTTTTTTTATTTAAAAAATTTTCTTTGGGATATAAATCTAGTAGTCCTATTGCTGGCCCTTTGGGCCTAGTTTCAGATTGTTCTCCAGAATAGCTGGATCAGTTCACAACTCCACCAACAATTAGTGTTCCAATTTTCATACATCCCCTCCAACATTTCAGTCAAATTAGCCAATCTGATAGGTATGAGGCAATACTTCAGAGCTGTTTTAATGTCCATTTCTCTAATCAATAATGATTTAGAACAGTTTCATGTGACTATAGATAGCTTTAATATCTTCATCTGAAACCTGACTGTTCATATCCTTTGAGCATTTATCAATTGTGGAATAACTTATAGTCTTATAAATTTGACTCAGTTTTCTATATACTTGAGAAACGGGGCCTTTATCAGAGACAATTGCTGTAAAACTTGTTCCCCAGATTTCTGTTTTCCTTCTAATCTTGGTTACGTTAGCTTTGTTTGTGTCAAACCTTTTTAATTTATTATAATTAAAATTATCCATTTTACATTTTTGTAATGCTCTCTATTTCTTGTTTGGTCAAAAAATTCTTCCCTTCTCCACAGATCTGACAGATAAACTATTCCTTGCTCTCCTAATTTGCTTGTGGCATCACGTTTTACGTCTAAATCATGCACCCATTTTGATCTCGGTATATGGTACAAGATGTTGGTCTATACCTAGTTCCCACCGCACTGTTTTCCAGTTTTCCCAGCAGTTTTTGTTGAACAGTGAGTTCTTGTCCCCTAAGCTGGGGTCTGGCTTGACCAAACAATAGGTTAGTATAGTCATTGACTCCTGTGTCTTGTGGACCTAACCTATTCCACTGGTCCACCACTCTGTCTCTTAGGCAGTATCAGATGGTTTTTGATGATATATTTGATTCGATGTAATGTAACTTGAAATCTGGTATGGTGAGGCCACCTTCCTATTTTTTCCACTAATTCCTTTGATATTCTATTTGTTCTTCCAGAAGAATTTTGTTATTTGTTATTTTTTCTCGGGACTTTACAATTATCATGTCATTTCATCTTCACAACACTGGATGGAGGGTGCTTTTATTATTTTGCGGCTGAGGAAACCCAGGCAGACAGAGGTTAAGTGGTTTGTCCAAGGCAGCACAGCCTCCAATCTGAGACCAGATTCAAGCTTGGGTTTTCCTGACGCCAGGCTCAGTGCACTGCCCGTCATACTACCTAGCTGCCTCATGCCATTAGAGCCATGTCAGAGCAGCTGCCTCTGGATGTGGCCCATGCCCCTTCCCAGAAGTGGCTTCTTGGAAAGACTCTTGTATCATCAGAGGACTGCAGAGGTCTCTTCTAGTTCTGAAAAGTTATTCTGTGAAAGAGAAAGAATCTAGGGTGAAGGGGGTTAGGATTTAGGAAAGTGGGACAAGTGAGGAAGGGAAGAGGGGAGGACATGAGCAATGACTCTGGGACAGGGGACCAGGAGAATTACGACCAGGCCTGTCTGCCTGAACTGGGGGTGAGGGCTGGGAGCAGAGGGTGGAGGGCTTCCAGTGCCACGCTGAGGAAGTGTCTTGAAGAGATGCAGCAGAGGGCCCTGGGAAAGTGGCTAGTGGAAAAGTGACGCCATTGGAAAAATAACATTTGAAAGTATTTATAGTAGCATTGTAAAAAAAAAAAAGGATTTCATTATGTACAGCTAGGTCGTGACTAATGCAAGTTCAAATCATGCAAAATTTCATTTAGCCCGAGTTATAACATGATCCCAGGGCCCACTTAGTGCCCTTGTCATTGTGTGTGGCTCTGATGTGCTGTCAGTACCATCCTGCCAACAGGTGTGTTAATTTACTGTTAAAAAGAGCCCTTAGGAAAATGGCCAGAAGGAAGAACGTATCAGATGTGAACCCTGACAGTGCAAAAAGCAGCAGCTCATTGTCACAATGGTGGAAACATGGGCAAGGCCATTCCAAACAAGGAGGTGTTTTCGGTACATGCCTGAAGATTTAAAGAGAAGGAAAATGGCTCAGATCTTCAACTACCATGACATCGTCATCTTGTCAGCTTGGAGTCCTTAGGACCAGAGGCCCCATAGGCCCCATAGTCCCCAATGTTCCATTTTTATAATTTTGTTTTCTATAACTACTTTATTATTTTGTAATAAACTTGGGTCAGAAATCCACTTTTCTTATTCTTTATGTTACTGTCATAATTTTAAAATGTGTTTTGCATAGATGCCTTGAGATAGAACCAACGAGCACATTTTAATATACAAACACAATTCCAAAAAGTTCGGATTTGAACACTACAGCCACTTCACAGGATTCATCACCTGAACTCATTGCTGCTGCGCTGCCTTTCGTTTTTCTGTAACCTACATTTCTCGCTGCATGCCTGTCTCTTCCCTGTCCTAGAAAGTCATCCTTCTTCAGCCCCCAGCAGTCTGACCTCTGGCTTCATCGTGGCCCTGAGCACCTGCTCTCCAAGGTTTCCGACGACCTCTTCATGGCCAAACAGGCTGCTCCTTTTCTGCTTGTTCGCTGTTCTCAGCTTCTCTGGTCAGTTGGACATGGTTGGCTTCCGTCTTCTCTCTGGGTTTTCATGAGGCTGCTCTCTCTTTATTACCCTCCTGTCTGGCTGATTCCTCCTTCTCAGGCTCCTTCTGCGCTCGTCGGCCGCATCACCCTGCCTACATGAGACGTTCACGCAGATGGCAGGTCCAGGGCTTTGTGCCCTAACAGCACCCAGATGCAGGTACCTATGTATGAATGTGGCATGTGTATATATGCGCATTAATCTTCAATTTCTCTTTTATTCTCTTTATCAAGGCGTGGCTTGACGTATAGGAAGAAAGACACCCTCTGCACTTGTGTAGTCTGTACTCCAGCCACATGGCTCGGTATTATTCCTCCATTCCCCAACTCTGGGCATTCTCTCTGGCCGATCCCTATGCCCGGACCGCCCTCCTTCCTCATCTCCACTTTCTGGCTTCCCTGGCTTCCTTCAAGGCCCAGCTAGCATCCCGCCTGCTTTCTGGGACGTCTTTCCCAGCCCCCTTGATGCCACTGTCTTCCCTTTGTGGATGATCACCAGTGTGTTCAGTCTGTATCCTGACTCCATTAGACCGGGAGCTCCTTGAGGGCAGGAACTAGCTCTTGCCTCTCTTGTAGCCCCCCACTTAGCACAGTGCCGGGCCCGTAGGAGGCACTTAATATATGCTTTTTGACTAAATATCACATGGAGATCAGCTGAAGGAACTGGGAGTATGTGTCCTGAGGAAGAAAATACGGTGCACGTTGGTGGAGGGTGGGGAGTAGATTCGATAGCCTGATAGCCGCCTCTCCATATGTCGAAGAGGAGCAGATTTGTTCTGCCAAGTGAGTCAACCTGTCAGTTAAGGAAACAAGGTTGGTCTGGTATGAGCCGTTTGCAACGAAACTGATGGCGCTTTGGAATCATCGCTTCCCTCTCCGTGGTCTGCCTCGGGCCGATCTCTTTAAAGATCTGTCCCGGGAAGTGTAGCCCAGCTCATAGACCAGTACTCTGTAGACTTTGTTCTCTTCCCTTTTGGGGAAGCCAGAGCAGCATTTCTCTTCCCATATCATGGTGCTTCTATTTTTGTCATCTCTAAAAAGTCAGCATGTAGGCTCTGCAGGCACATTTCCCTGCTCTCAGGACCTTCACCTGGATCCAGGAACCCAGTCCATCAAAGCAGCTACAGGTTCTGTTGCTGTCTCCCTACTTGGCTTCCTATTATACATTTTGATCTGTCCCCTCCAGGCTTAAAATGATTTTTCCCTGCCAGAGAGAACAAAAATGTCACTGTACTGGAATCTGGCTCTATGTCAATGTAACCAGAGAGTGTCAGGTGCTTTTCTAGGATTCAACGGATCACCAAAGTCATGATTATTTGAAGGCTTCTGGGATCAGTCATAAAGAGGGCTGTGAGAGGCCACATGGTATCAAAATGGAAATTATGTTTTTATTTTTGGAGGGCAATTGGAGTTAAGTGACTTGCCCAAAGTCACACGGCTAGTTAGTGTGTCAAGTGTCTGAGGCCGGATTTGAATTCAGGTCCTCCTGACTCCAGGGCTGGTGCTCTACTCACTGCACCACCCAGCCGCCCTTTATGTTTTTATTCTAGAGACAGTAGGGAGGAATTCCAGTTTGTTGAGGAGGTAAAGGGTCAGACCCATGCTTTAGGAAAATCAGCTGTGTGAAGGCATGGCCTGAAGACATGGGGCAGGGCTGCCAATGAGAAGGCAATTCCAATGGTCCCCACTAGAGGTCATGAGGGTCTGAACTGGGAAGTTGCCAGGATGGGCCATCGGCAATGATCTCATTGGCTCAGATGACCTTGGAGGTCACTGAATCCATCTCTCCCATCTAGCAATGGAGGAACTGAGGTCCAGGGAGGTGGTGAAGTGATGTGCCCAAGGTCACAGACCAGAAGAGGTGAAGAAAGGAAGGGGTGTGGACAGCACCATGGAGGAGGAAGAGGCTTCAGGGATGCTGTCTTGGGCCATGTGCTTCCTCAGGGTGCAAGAGGTGCTCTCAGAGGCCCGTCTCAGGGCAGAGACTCCAGAGTTCTCTGAACCCAGGTTTCTAGGGGAGGGGAAAAGAGGTGGCAGAGGAGTGCTATTGCCAGAAATGAGAAAATCAGGAGGAAGCAGGGGCAGGAATGGAGGAGGGTGAAGGTGTTGAGCATGAAGAAATGAGTGAATGAATGGATGAATGAATGAATGAATAAAAAAGCATTTATTAAGCTCCTTCTGTGTGCCAGGCACTGGGCTAAGCTCTAGGGATACAAGTACAAAAAGGAGGCAGTACCTGCCCTCGGCTTGAATTCTCCTGGGAGGACAAGCCACATATGGGAGGAATGGCTAGGAAAGGGACTATCTGGAAGGTCTCTGGGATGCTGACCTGTGGGGAAATCCACTGACACACCCTTCCTTTGTCTTTGCCACTTTCACACAGAGATATTCACTTCCAAAGGCGTCATCACACATATACAAACACATTTTCCCTGACCTGCTGGCCGGAGGGGGCATACTCCTCCTCCACCCTTACAGTTTGGCCGGGGAGGGAGAGGAGGTTGGGGCACAGGCCTGGTTCCAAGTCCAAAACCCTGCTGGCCGCAAGGGCAGCCATTCGGGCTTCTCTAGGCTTCTGTGCCAGGCTGGATGGCTGGCTGCACACACAGCTGTGCCTGCACTCCTGGCTCCAAGGTTGCCGTGGCTTGAACTCCTTGTGCGCTGGGATCAGTGCCAGAAACAGAGGCCCAGCAACCCAGACCAGAACCATCATCCCCAGGCCCCATCTCTCTGACAGGGAGGGTTGGTAACAGAGAGGGAGCAGGAGAAGGTGCTCCCTCCCTTCTCCTGGCTTCAGTTTGTGGCATACACACTGGGCACAGCTGATAAGAGGGGCCAAAAGGAGTAAAGCAGAAGGGTTTTGGTTTAGAGATGCCAGCAGTCAGTCCAAGGACATCTGCCCCACTCCCATGCAGCAGGGGATGACTATGCTGCCATATTACCCAATTTGGGTACACCCAGACCAGCCTCGGGTACACCCCCCCAATCTGCTATCCCTGCCAGATTATCCAGGCCCAGTGGGTTTGGAGGGCGGTGAACAGACCCAAACAGATGGCCAGTAATGGAGATCCGTGGCTGGCTGGCTGGGATGTGAAGCAGTCTTTGCTGGTGGTCTGGGGCCCATGGATGTAGCAGCTAGTGGAGTTCAGGCTTAGGGACTAGAAGGCAGAGTTTGTCTGTGTGTTTGTGTGCATTCCACCCCAGTGCTGGAGGTCTGAAACAGTGGATTCTGTTCCCTTGCAGGGACATTTTTCAGGTGGCCAGCTGAGAGGTGATGGTCTGGCTGCACGCATAGGATTTGAGGATGTCCAGCCAGCTGGCAGAGCCCAGGGGAGAGCTTGCAGGTGGAAATGTAGGTTCTGGATCCTTCTGCATGAAGGGCATCATTGAGGGTGGGCAGTGGCTGGCACTGACGAGAGGAAATGGAGAGACAGAAATACGGAGCAGACAGAGTAAGAAAGTTCAGCTCAGGGAGGCTGAGGAAGGAAGGTGAGTCTTCAGGGCAGAGGGAGGCATGGGAATGTGCAGCAGAGACCCGAGGTAAGAGGACCACAAAGACAGAGAGGGGCCATTGGACTTTCCGGTTAAACTGGAAAGTCATGGGGCCTGGTGTACAGAGGTCACCTGATAAACGCCCAGCTGAGTGAGGAGTGACCCGTAAGCAGCTTCTCTGCTGGATTTCAGAGGTTAGCAGGGTAGCGATGGGGGTGCTGAGGCTCCTTCCAGAAGCCAGACCCTGATGGGAGGGAGCTGGGAGGATCCCTAAAAGGGTGAACAGGAAAATGGCCCAGGGCTTGTGAGGACCTGTCTGAGGCCACCTGAGTGATGAATCACCAGGGAGGGTGTGACCATGTAGGCTGGAAAGGGGGAAATGAAGGTGGGTCCTTGGGGGAGGGAGTCCCCATCCCCACAGGCCCATGTCTCAGGTAGGCAGTGACCCTATACTCCTGAGATCCACTCACTCATCCATGCCCTGGGTGTTGGCCCAATTCGAGGAGGGGTTGCATGGATCCGGCGGGCCAGAAGGGAGGAGAGTAAATGAATGACCAGGCCTCTTTTGTCTGGACAGAGGCCTTGGAAACAGCTCCTACTCCCAGGCTTGGTAGCTCCTTTGGG
This sequence comes from Pseudochirops cupreus, assembly GCA_028627135.1. Taxonomy (NCBI): domain Eukaryota; kingdom Metazoa; phylum Chordata; class Mammalia; order Diprotodontia; family Pseudocheiridae; genus Pseudochirops; species Pseudochirops cupreus. Next base: position 422,089,558 of record CM053583.1, on the reverse strand, counting down.
GACGATGATTTCCTAACTCACTTCATCTTTCTGCCCACGTGTGTGGAGCACCGAGGGGTCAGGCTCTAGCCCCTCTCCTATCAGAGTGTCCTCAGGCAGGGCTGGGCCAGGGTCTGTGGGCAGGAGGAGGGGCAGAGGCTTCCATCCCAGAGGGGGTGTGAGCCTTTGGGATGGGGGCAGGGAGCAGGGGCGGGAAGGTCAAGGGAGGCTTAGCATGACTCAGAGCTGCTCCCAAAGAAAATATTTTGCCCAGGAATGGATGTGAGTCACAGCTCTGGCTGCTTCTCCAGGGCCATGACACGTGACACTGTCTTCAGCCGAGTTCAGAGTCCAAAGTTATCTTCTAAGTCCCTGACCCACAGCTCAAGTCAGGGGCAGATGGGCTCCTCTGGGCTGAGAAACAGAGTGTGCATCTGTCTAGGGGAGCATGTGTGTGTGTCTGTGTGCGTGAGTGTCCATGTGTGTCTCTGTATCGAAGTGCATGTATGCATGAATGTGTGTGTGCAGTGTAGATGTATACAGAGGTGTGGGAGTTTCCTTGGGCAGGGAGGGAGCCCCAGCTTCCCGCCCTGCAGATTTCCTCTCCCAGCTCAAAGGCTATTGCACTTTCTCCAGAAGTTTTCAGTCAGGAACTGGCCTACCTCCTCCTCCTCCTGGGGAAAGCTATGGAGGTGAAAGCTGGGTTCTGCTATGAGATGCACCGGCCCCCAGGGCTGCTCAATATTCTCTTGCTTCCTGACACCGCACCTTTATCCACACCCATACCCTCCATCAGATTGCCCACCTGCATCCCTCTGTCACAGGGTAGGAGGGACCTGAGCCAGCATCTTGTCCAACCCTTCCATTTTACACATGGGGAGACCGGGGCCAAAGGGCAGGAATGACTTGCCCAGGGTCATAGGGGTCAGCGGTGGCACCAGAACAAGAACCCTGCGCCTTCCTGCTGCACCATGTGATGGCCTGCCCCACTGACCAGATGAAGATGTGGAGTCTGTTCCTGCCCTCAGGGGGCTTTCCACTGAGCTGCTCATCCATCAGCAAGCATTTAAGTGCCTACTGTGTGCCAGGCTCTGTGTTAAGCACTGGAGGAGAGATATTTAGAGGGACGGACACACACACACACACACACACACACACACACACACGGAAGACAAATTAGAAGGGGATTAAGCACAGGGGAGAAATGCTTAAAAAGCCACTACTGACGACCATTCATAGACCTCAGTTTCCCCATCTGTGAAGGGAGGTGGTTGGACTCTGGGTTCCAGGGCTCCTTCCAGATCCAAATGCAATGGCACCAGAGGGAGAGATCACTGCCAGCTGAGGAATCGGGGTAGGCTTCCTGGAGGAGGTGGTGGGCACGTGACCTAGGCCTTGAAGGAGAGGAAGCCTTTTAGTAGGCAGGGGTGAGGGCTGGGGGACAGCGAGAGGAAAGAATGAGCTCAAGGGTCAGCCATCCCGTCATCCAACTTGGACAGAGCAGGGCGTGCAGGAGAATGCAATAAGACAGAAGAGTGAGTTAGAGACAGGATGTGGAGGACCTTGAATGCAGAGAAAGTCTCCAGAGTCTGTCCTTCTCTGAACAGTCCAATCATATCAACTGCACTTCCTAAGGTTCCACGGGGCCTTTCAGAGCAGGTGAGGGGCGAAGGGAGGCCAGACCAACAGCTTTTCTTGGGCCCGGGGGGAGGCTGGGCCAGGACCACGGGGCCCAGGGCTCCTGCCTCAGTTTTCAAAGGCTTCTACTTGTTGGCTACCATTGTGCCCAGCTTGTAGCCGCTTCACCGCATTGTCCCACTGAAGGCGGTGGATGACCGAGGGATGCACATTCTCTCCCACCATTGTCTCCAAACCTTCTGATGTGATTGGGCCCAATTACTGGTTAGCCCCCACTGTCCTCCCCCTAACTTTATTACGGCCTCTCGAGCCCGGCTTTTGTCTCTCCCCCCTCAGCTCCCTTCTCCTGACCTCTCCGTTCAGCCAGCTCCCCAGTGCTCAGCGGAGAGCTTTCATCTGCGCTGCAGCGGAGCAATGCCTTCAGCACCTCCGCCAACCCACGTTGCCCAGGCTTCCTCTTTGGGAATTTGCTCTCCCGCAGAGAGACTCCTGTCCTTCCTTTATGCCATCACAATTTCTGCTCTGTGAGTTTCTCAGGAGAGGGAGAGGACACCCCCACTAGCCCAGGCCCTGATTCTGCCTCCCTGCCCCCCTGCTCACAATATACAAATAGCCCACCCTCCTTCCCATCTTCTGGCTAGCCTCCAGACCATGGGCAGTCACATCCTCCTGAAATTCAGAAGCAGGTGTAAATGTCAATTCTCACGCTTAGGTGAGTGCTCAGGGCAGTGTCCAGCACTCAGTAAATGTTTATGGACTATTATTTGGCTGGGTTGGGGGCGCTGGTTCTCCTTCCTTCTCAAGAGGACCAGAACCGCATTGCTGTGTTGGGGTCAAGGTGTGGCGTGTCTGACTGTGGCCCATCAGACCAGCAGAGCTCGGAAGGCTCTGCCACAGGTCCAGCACAAATAGCCCATGTAAACATTTGGGGTGGATTCTTCAAATTTGTTCATCTCACATTTCTTTTGGGCGCCTGCAATTTTGCTTTGCTCAACGAGCACAGCGCCTCCTCTGAGGCGGGCACACTGTGTTGGGCCATCCTGCGCCGGTGTCTCCAGAGTCTCCCAACTGGGTCCAGAGTTCTTCAGAGACCCTGAGAGTGTCCTTGTATTGCTTCTTCTGACCACCATAGGAGTGCCTTTCTTGTGTGAGTTCTCTGTAAAACAGTCTTTTATGCTACTGTAGGTATGGCATTCAGACACCACAGCCAGCCCATTGCAGCTGTGCCCACTGCTGTAGAGTCTGGATCCAGCCTTGGCAGTTCAGCCTAAGAGAGGACCTCAGCATCTGAAGGTGTCAGCGGGTGGCCAAAGGGGGCCAAAGGGGACCCAGGACACAAGAGAGACTGATTCCCATCCTCCAGGTGGATGTCAGGGCCCTTCTGGTGCTCCCCATGGGCCTGGGAGTCTGTGGGCTCCTTCTGCTTAGAGCCGGCTTGTCGTGACTCTGTGGCCCTTCTGGGAGGCCTGGCCTTCTAGCCTCCTCTCAGCCCCTGCTGCACGCCACATACTGTCTATTCCTGCCAAGTTGGGCTCCTCCTTCTCCCAGAATTTTCCTGCCTTTTTCTTTGCCTTAATGCAGGCAGGGCATCCATCCTCTGTCCCTAAAACGGCTGCTGCCCTCACCACTCTGTTGTTGACACCCTGCCCTGCTATGGGCATCTCCAGTAGTTAGCAACTGCAAACACTTAATCAATCAGTGGGTTTAACTCACCCATTTCCTTCACCCTCACACACCAGAGCTGCCTGCCACTGGCTGGCGCTGCCCGGAGGGCAGCCCCTCACTGGAACTCCTCTCTGGCCATCTGTACAATGAGGGGGCTGGACAGGATAGCCTCTCCGGTCCCTGCCAGGCTCACACCAATGACCCCGACTTGACTTCCAAGGCTCCCTCTAGCTCTGAAGAACATGAGAAAGGAGAGATCTTGGAGGTGGCAGGGGTAGACAGGTACTAGGCCAGGATGAGGACTCCCAGGGTTCAAGATGGCTGGGAGCAAGACAAGCCCCCCAAAAGGCATTAAACCGGGCCTACCTTTGACCTAGTGATACCACTCCTAGACCTGTGCCTCCAAGAAGTCACCAAAGGAAGGAGAGAACCCACGTTTACAAATACAGCAGCTCTTTTTGTAGTGACCAAGAACTGTAAACTAGGGGTGCCCAGCAGGTGGGGAAAGGCTGGACAAGACATGGGGTATAAGGGTCATGGAGCATTATTGGGTGGCAAGAAATGACGAAGGGCGGCTTTCAAACAAAGCTGAGGCTTGGTCCCGTTGGAGGGACCAGTGCCGAATGAAGAGAGCAGGAGCAGAGGGATTTCTGTTGCAGGAGTCTGTTCTGTACAGACTGAAGGATTCTGCGTCAATGGCCAGCCAGGAACCTAGAGCACGGAAGCGGAAGCCTGGTGCCCATCTCTGGACAGAGAACTGACGGACACACAAGAGTCTTGGTTATGATCAGCGTGGACATTCAGGTGGCTTGACAAGATGTGTCTCTTACAAGAGTTTTCTTTTTCTTTTCCAATTAGTGGTCAATAGAAGGGAGAAAAAAAATGCTTGTCAATTGAAAATTTTAAATTGAAAATAATGGTGGGGCAATGTCCAAAATGAGAGCATTAGAAGGAGGTGCAGAGGCTGGGGAGGAAGCTGACGAATCCTTCTCTGGACCTGCTGAGTCTCAGGCATCCGTATGGGCATCCAGGTGGATGATTCAGTAGGCAGCTGGAGATGGGCTCAGCGCTCCAGAGGGGCTGTGGGTGGCCCCAGAGTGGAGGAGATTAGAGAGAGAGAAGAGTAGAGGGACGATGACCAAACCTTGGGGGACACCGGGAACAAGAGCCACAGAGACAGAGAAGCCATGGTCTGAGAGGCAGCAGACATCCGTCAGTCACTCAACAAACACTTAAAGTACTTGCTAGGTGCCAAACACATATAAACAGAAACAAAGACAGTCCCTGCCCTCCTGAAGGACAAAGACAACACACACAAAGAAGCTGAAAAGGGGAGAGGGAGAAGGTGCCCAATCGGGGGCACGATGGAGAATTGCAGGGTCGTCCAGAAGAGGGACACTGGGAGCTGGGAGCAGATGGGGGGTAGCCTGTGCTGAGCCCCCCTGTCAGTAGAGGCCCTGGAGCCCACGGCCCCACCCTCCAGGGATCCAAAGGGGACAGGGGGCATGGGAGAACCAGACAGAAGGGCAGGGACCTACTATGTGTGGCACTTGCTAAGGTCTTTCCAAATATTGGATCATTTGGCTTGAGATGGAAGGAGGGGAGACAGCCAGAGAGGTCTCTCCATCTTTCCCCCCGGCCGCACCCAGAGAACTTCTGGGAAGACTCTTGCCAGGCTGCATGTCATGAGGCAGGGTGCAGTTCCAGTCTGGTTTAGGGGATCTCCCATCCTCTGTCAGGCTACACAATGGGAAGTATTTCTGCTACCGAAGCATCGGGGCAGCAACGTCTCCCTGCCACTGAGGGACTTCTGTCACCACCCAGGAATGCCACCCTTCAGGCCTGCCCGGCCCTGGAGATGCTTCAGTTCCACCCCAGCCCAGCCCAGCTTCCCCTTAAATCAAACAGAAATGTGCCGGGCTCAGGAGTCTGGCTGTCCTGGAAGAGGAACAGGGAAGAGTCGTGGAATCTCAGAATTTAGAGAGATCAGGGAGGTGGCAGGAGGGGCCTTTGTTTCTGGTCTGCGGGGAGGGGTCGTGAGCACCGTGTGCCGGGTGGAGGGGAGGCTGGTCTGCCAGTTGGGGTGCTTAAGGAGGAGCCCCAGGCCCTAGGGAGGGGCTTTGCCCTCTCAGGTAATCTTCAGCTTCCCCAGGCGGCAGGATCTCCCCTCCCCCTTTGAGGACTGCTATCCTCACACTGCCCTGTGCCTTAGGGACCATCTAAAGGAGCTCCAAGTCAGCGCCTCCCTCTGCTCCCAGACTCCGGGCCCCCTAATGTCCTTTCTGGGGCTCTCCTTCCCTTCACCTTCCCCACATTCTCTCGTGTCCATGTCCCTCCAGGGCTTTCCAGCCTCCAGGAAGGAGCTCTCTCAGTTCCATGAACATATCTTAAACTGCAGGCCTGTGTTTGATGGGGGGATTCGAGGGCACCAGTAACCCTGCCCCAAGGTCCCTCCCCTCCAATCCCCTGAGGACTTGACTTTTCAAAGATAAGGGCGGGGGAGGGGGCTGGGGAATTGCAAGAAGTTGGGCCGGGATTTCATCCAAAATCATCCAGACAAGCTGAACCATGGACACAGCTCGTGGCTTAGAGAGGTAGCTGGAGAAACAGAGAGGGTGAGTGACTCATCCAAGGTCACACAGTCAGGACGTGTCAGAAGTGACTCTGAAGCTGCCTCTCGATTTGGAATAAGTTTGTAAATGAAGGGGAAGGAAAAATTTGGTCGTATTTTCATATATTCACAGCTGAACAGTTCTGGGGACAGACCTGAGTTCAAGTCCTGCTTCTATACTGTGCTATCTGTGTGACCCTGGACAAGTCGCTTCACTTTCCTGTACCTCAATCTCCTCATCTGTGAAATGAAGGGGCTGCACATAAATCAGTGGGTTGTCTCAGCTTTGTCTGACTCCTTATGGTCCCATGTGGGGTCTTCTTGGCAAAGATCGTGGAGAGGTTCTCCATTTCCTTCTCCAGGTCATTTTACAGATGAGGAAACCGAGGTAAACAGGGTGAAGTGACTTAGTCAGGGTTACACAGCTCTTAAGTGTCTGAGGCAGGATTTGAACTCAGGATGATAAGGCTCCCTGACTCCAGGTCTGGTGCTCTGTGCACTGTGGCGCCCCCTAGCTGCTACCCCCTTAACACAATATCCGTATTAGATGGCAAAGAGATCTGTTAGGTGGAGAGTTAGGTGGATTGAGCTTGGGCCTGGAGTCAGGAAGACCTGAGTTCAAATCTAGCCATTGACACATTTACTAGGTTTTGACCTTGGGCAAGCCACTTCTTCTCTGTTTGCCTCAGTTTTCTCATCTGTCAAATGGGGATAGTAACAGTATCTACCTCCCAGGGTTGTTGTGAAGATCAAATGACATGATGAGGGGGATAGTGTCAGAGGAACCTGGGAAGATGTGTATGAACTGATGCAAAGGGAAGTGAGCAGAACCAGGAGAACAAGTCATACAATCCCAACACATTGTTACACAAGGAGTGCTTTGCTGGTTTCAGTAACCCTTCGGTAACCAATGCAATGGCCAGTCAGGATTCCCAAGCATTCACAGGAAAGCCTGTCCTCTCCTAAGAGAAAGACGCTGACGCACAGGTCCAGACGTCCATGCTTCTGAGGAAGAGTGTGACTTCTAATTCATCTGATACCTTTAATGAGAGCTGGGGCTTGGAGGCAGAAGCCCCCGACCCACTGGCCCTGAGTCCAGGTGTGAGCAGCCCCCTTCCTCCCGCCAGCCAGGCATGTGAGGAATTGAAGGAATGCTTTGGTGAAAGGGCTTGCTTTGTCTTCTGGCCTTATCTCTGGCTCCTGGGTCACAGGTCCCCTCTGTAATCAATGCCTCTCTCTGCTTAAAGGTTTTCCTGTTTACCGGACCCAGACCTTCCCTGGCCAGGTGTTAGGGAAGGGGCAGCAAGTTGGACTCCATCTCCTTTGGTGGTTCCTGCTGCCTCAGCCTTGACCTGTGGGCAAGATTCCCACCTGCCAGACCTCTCCCTACCTGTGTCAGCATTAATCTAACCAGGCAGTTTTAGGGGCCATGACACTCCCCTTTGTATGATGCAGGGGGAGGATAAAATGATAGCAGTGGAAGGTCAGTAGGGGACCCGGTGGGGGCCCACATCTCTGGGACTAGAAGAAGGGCCAGGCCACTCTCTGGCTGCCCCCTGTAGAGGCTGCATCTGCTTCTCCTCCTTCCAAGCTCAGGGCCTTCCCAAAGGGAAGAGAAAGCATTTACAGGCTTCATGGACTTGCAAGAAGGAAGAAGAGTCTCCTGAGGGGAAGGGCCATAGGAGGAAGCCAGGTGAGCGACAGCACCAGCTCTGGGTGCTGGCTCTCCTGCCCCATGCCTCCTTGGCCAAGAAGAGCCTAGGGCCCTGGCCCAACCCTGTCAGCCCTCTTCTCCTGGGCCGAGGGGGTGAGGCTTCTTCTGGCTTTTCTGCCAAAGCTGTCCCAGAAATCCAGGTTCCAAAGGTAGAAAGAGCCCAGTCGGACAAGGCTTCTGGGTGTTCTGATTGTCAGGGGAGAAACTGGAAGAACCAGGCACTGTGGGTCACAGTATGTGGGTGACATGTCCAAAGTTACCCTCATTCCCCTCTCGGGTCTTCCTCTGGTGGGGCCAGGGAGCAATTACTCAGGGAGTTGGTGATAAGGAGGACTAAACTTCCCAGCATCTGGACAGACGGCCCTTCCAGGGTGCCCTGGGACCCCCTGGGCTGTGTGCGGCTCCCCCGGGGCTGGCAGCTGGCAATGGGAGGGGCATAACTCAGACCCAGGGGAGGCCAGGACCCTGGAGACCTACAGAGGCTCCAGCCGGTGAGGCAGGCCCAGAAAGGGTCCCAGGCTGGATCCAGGGCCTGAGAGGCCCGTTTACATTCAGACTGTGCACTGAGAGGGGCCGCTAGGTGCCACCATGGGCCCAGAGCACTGGGGCTGGAGGCAGGAAGTCTAGGCGTCTGAGTTCAAATCCAGACTCAGACACTTGTCAGCTGGTGACCCTGGGCCAGTCACTTCACCCTGTTGGCCTCAGTTTCCTCATCTGTAAAATGAGCAGGAGAAGGAAACAGTAAAACCCCGCAGCGTCTCTGCCAAGAAAACCCGATGGGGACACGGAGAGTCGGACATGAATGGAGAGCAGCTGCCTGAGTGAAGGAGGAAAGGCTCTCACTAGGACTCCACAAGCCCCACTTAAGACCCCCCAGGCTTCCTGCACCCCCAGGACCCCCCCCTGGGCCCGGGGGGGGGTGTCACTGGCTGCTCCAAGCCTCTGGTGTATACCCCCCCCACCCCCAGCCAGCTCCTCTCCAAGCTTCCTGCGAGACATTGGGAAGGGGGCCTTTCCCAGCAGCCCTGAGCATATGCACACAGGCACACCTCATACACACACACACACACACACACACACACACACACACACACACACTCACACATGTGCACTCACACTCACACACATGCATTCACACACCACATACATTCACACACACCACACACACTCACCCTCACATACATACACACCACACACACACACACACACACACACACACACACTACACCCCCACAACTCACCCTTACACACACCACACACAGTCTCACACACCACACAGTCTCACACACCACACTCACACCACATATACTCACACACACATGCACTTACACACCACACACACTCACAAATACACTCACACACCACACACACTCACACATACACTCACACACATGTACTCACATACCACACACCACACACATGCACACACTCACACATACTCACACATGTGCACTCACACTCACACACATGCATTCACACACACCACACACATTCACATACACCACACACACCCTCACACACATACACACCACACACACACACACACACACACACACCACACAGTCTCACACACCACACTCACACCACATATACTCACACACACATGCACTTACACACCACACACACTCACACATACTCACACTCACACATGCACTCACATACCACACACCACACACATGCACACACTCACACACCACACACACCACACACTCACACAAAGACACCACACACACTCACACACACTCACTATACACACTTAACACACCATACACATACACATCACACACACTCACATACAGATACCACACACACTACACACATTTAACACACCACACATATACACAACACACACACACCACACACACTCACACACAGATACCACACACACATTCACACATACATGCACTCACACACACATGCACTCACACACCACACACATACACACGCCCCTTTCAATCTGCCATGTCCAGAGCCCTGGATGGCCCTGAGCGGGCACCCTGTGCTTCCTTCCAGCCTGCCCAGAGAAGAGAGGCTTTGTCTGGCCCAGCCCATTTCTTTCTGCTGCCGCTGACCCCCACAAACCTGTGGCAGGCAGGCCGCAGCACGGAAGGCGCCGTCAGAGCGGCTGTGTGTCTTCTCTTCTCTGAGGCCCCACTGTGCGCATGCATCCTCTCAGACCAGCCCAGTGATAGTAATGATAGCGCACACTGATCTAACACCTACTACGTGCCAGCCTCTGTGCAAAGTGTCCACAAATGTTAGCTCATTCAATCCACACAGCAGCCCTGGGAAGCAGGTGCCAGTAGGACCCCCACTTTACAGTTAAAGAAACCAAGGCAGGCTTGCCCAGGGTCACAGGGTCTGAGGCCAGATGTGAATGCTCGCCCTTCCCAATGCCAGGCCCAGCGCTCTGCCCTCTGCCGGCCTTGTCTAGGAGCTCAGCACTGTTCTGAGCAGACTCTCTCTGCCTGGTGTTGGTCCAGGGGGGTTTGGTCCCAGGGTGGCCTTTGCCAAAGGGAGTCTTTATGTCACCTGGGGGCTGACAGGCCCAGTACTCACTTTGACAAGGAAAGGCTACCCTTTTCAAGGCAGGGCACCACCATTGTCCTCCCCTGTCTCCCTCTTCAGAGGCCACCCCGGCATGGGCCGGGCCAGGAGAAGGGACCCCACAAATGACCCTTGTTCTCTCAGTTGGATTCTGAACAGGAACCGTCCCCCCACGCTCAGCAGCTTGGAGCAGCAGAGAGGAGCCTGGGTCTGGGGTTCCCATCGCGGCCCTGCCACTTACTCCCTTTGGGGTCCTCCTCATCTCTATGAAACCAAAGGGTTATCCAAGGTGATCTCTTGGTCCCCTCTCAGCTCTCAGTCTCTGACCTTTGGAATCAGAAGGAGTCAAGGGGAAGGGTTGGGCAGGGGGCAGGCAGCCTTTTGATGCCCAAGGGAGTAGGCACCTATGATTTGTGGTTAAGTAAATCACTATCATCAGTATTTCTTTCACCAAGCCAAGCCAAGGATTTCTAAATGTGGCTGGGGACAAGGTTGGGCAGAAGGCTGAGGGCAGGTCCCTTTGCTGACGACCCCAGAGCATCCCCTTCCGCCCAAAAGTGTTCTTCTTATTGACTCTCTTGGATGAGTGCTCACGAACACAGAGACCCCTGGAGAGACCAAGGGAGGAGCTGCCAGCCCCCAGCCCCTTAGCAACCCTGGGCCCTCCCTCCTCCATGACTGCTCCACCCTCAGGTCTAACTCTTGGTGGGTCCCTATCCCAACAGGCCCACAAGTCTTTCAGCACAAACATGCTCCATGTCCAGGGTGTGCAACTCCATCCCTATACAACCGGGAAGCAGCCCCTCTGGGACAAAGCCCAGCTCTCTTGGCCCCAATAGACCTAGCCTCTTCCCCTCTGGACCACATTGCCTTTGAAGAGGGCTTGAGGGGTGGGGGGAAGACAGACATCCACACAGACAGGGACCTGGTATTCTCTGAATCGACCCTTCCTTTCCCATCTCCATCCCACAAGGCCTGGGGAGACCAAGTCTGGCTCCACAGTGTCCACACAACAGCAGCCGCCTTCTCAGCTGTGCTTTTGGGGGGTTAGGAGGAATAGCCCCCAGGTATGGGAGCTGACAGTCTGTTCTGAGACTCACACATGCATGCATGCATACACACCCATGAACAGGGAGGGCACCAGCATGGGGATCCTGAGCCCCCAAGGCTACTTGGCAGGCAGGCAGGGTGCCCTCCTAAAGGGAGCAGGGCCAGCTCACTGAAATGGTGAGCCATGGCTGGGCATGGCCATGGTGGTCACGGGTCTCCACACTGTCCTGCCTTTCCAGTCTTCTTATGCCTTTCTCTGGTCCATATACTCTGTGATCCAGAGACCCTGGCTCCCTGGCCATTGCTGGCCCACACCATCTCCCACCGCCCAGCATTTTCCCTTCCAAGGTCTCTGACAACCATGACTCTTCACCAAGACACTGCACCATCCCGAGTCTTTCATGGCCTCTGGCATCCCCATGGCCCACCACATGGCTAGACTGGAAGCAGGCAGCAAACTTTTGTGTCTGCTCTGAATAATGAACATCTAGGCCTGTTTCAAGGCCAGTCTGCCATTACCCAAATGGTTGACAAAAAGGCTAAACCACAGTGGGCCAAGCACAGGTCCCCAAGGTATCCCCGGAGAGCCCTTCCTCTGAGTGACTCCTCTAGCTCTGCCCCCACCTAGAGACCCTGGTGCCCAGCCTACGGCTCCCCAGCTGGTCCCAGAGAAAGTCCTGGAAGACTTTGCCAAGGTTAGGTCAAGCCTGTCTGTGACACTGGCTGAACCCCTGGCCTTGTCACACCCCGTCCTGGAGGGAGCCCCTCTATCTAACTCTTTGGCACCACGTTTTCCCTTTCAAATGCTCACTGGCCCTTCCTTTAGAAGGATTTTTAAAAATCACTTTGGCAGGAGATGCAGGGGAGCTCATGGGATCCAGACTTTGCCCTCCCTACCCCTGGCTTTTGCTCTTCTCCAGGACCATAGCTGGGACCCCACCCTTCACAAGTGCTGGAAAGGCCCACAAAGCAGCCCGGTTTCATGGTGCTCAGGCATTCGGTGACCTGACCTCCGCCAGGCCAGCACACCTGAGCCTGGGCTTTTCACTCCCACTGGGCATTTCAGGTCTCTCATTTCCACCTGAAAAATCATTTCCTTTGGAGGAGAAAACAGAAGCAGGAGGAACTGGGTGGCACATGGTTTTTGGAACCTGTTGATCCCCGGTCCACCCTGGCCCCTTTTTGAACCCCTCTTGTGGGCAGTGTGGTTTTTAGTCTTCGTGCTGGTGGACGGCCTCCACTCATGGGGGGCTCCAGCACACCTGACACTTCTCTTAGAAGACCCTGACACACCTGCAGAGCCATCCGCCTTTCCTCACCCCTACTTCTATTCCCTGCATGTCCCTGGGAGCCCCTAGCGGCAGATTGGGAGACTGATCTCCGTGGGGAAAGCCACCTTCTGAAAAGCCACCATTCTTTGCGGTCTCTATCCCATGATAATCCTCAGAGTCGCTAATATTAAGAACGTGATCCGTGGGCTTGCTAACAACTTGATGAGGTTTCAATCTATAAGTAGTTTGGGTTGGCTTGGGTTCTTTTTTTCCAAAGTTAATAAAACCCTCGTCTTAACCTCCCACTTCCTCTTGGGAAAAAAAATTTTGTTTAAAAAAGAAACTGCTGTCAATCCGTAGATTCAAACAAGAAATCCCTAAGCCGCGGCCGAAGCCCCTGAAGCCCCTTCGGGATGTGGGCAGCGGCAGGCTGGCGCGGCCCGGGCACTGCCCTGTTCAAAGGGTCTACGCTCCTCAGCGTGCTTGGGCTTTAGCATCTCCCAGTGGTCACATCACGAGGCAGTAGGTAGTGGGCACCCGGCCCGCTGCCCAGGCAGGGCTCTGTGCCTATTAACGGCTCTTCCTCCTGAGCACCCTCCCCCCTCCCCATCTCAGCCTGCCTCCAGGACCAAGGCTCCTCAGCCCAGCTGCCGGGGCTCCCCCTGGTCACCGTGGCCAGGGCTCCAGCTGACGGCTCCTCCTGGGCCAATTTTTCCACGGGCCGAAGAAACCCCGCCGGCCCTTGGCTGCTCTGCGGGCTTCGGAACTCAGCCTTCCCGGGCCACCTGGCAGAGCCCAGTCTGAGACAGACAGACAGACAGAGCCGGTGAGCACCTGAGCCCCCCCGGGAGCCAGTCTGGGGGGCCCGATCGAGCATCGCTTCTCCCCCCTCCCCTATCAGCCCCGCGGGACTCCTAGCCTTAGGCAGAGCCACCCCCCCGGGGCTCGCAGCCCTGCCCGGCAGGCTTGGGTCCAGGGTCCGAGGCTGCCCACCGCAACCTCACCGTCAGCAACGTCCTTCCGCGGAGGAGGGGAGCCGGGAGGGCTCGGAGCCCCCAGAGGCTGCCCCCTGGACAAGGGCGACTAAGAACGGCCACCTCTCACACCCGGGGCCCCTCCTGGCGCGACTGAGCCCTGTCTCTCGTGGCCAGGGCGGTCTCCCCATTAGCACGGGGGCTCCCTGGAGGCGGAGGCATACAGCAAGTGATTAATAAATGCGCACGGGAGAGCCCCTCGTATACAGAAGGGATCGCAAAAGGAATGATCCCGCAGCCTCCTGAAGGAGGGGGGATGTACACTGAGTCTTGAAGGAGAAAGCATTTATATAGCTCCTGCTGTGTGCCAGGCACTGGGCTAGGCGCTTTACAAACGTTATCCCATTTTATCTTCACAACAACCCTGGGAGGGTGGGATTACGGCTGTTCCCTTTTTGAGAAAACTCAGGTAGGCAGCGCTGAAGTGACTTGCTCAGGGTCACACACAGCGTGTGAGGCTGCATTTGAACTCAGGTCTCCCTGGCCCAGGCCGGGCGCTCTGTGGACTTTGGCGCCTCCTCGCGGCCTCTAAAGAGATTTTTTTTTTCCCAAGATCTGTGGCTCTCGCAGCTCCCTTAGGGCCCTGCTCCTAGGCCCGCCCCAGCATCTTCGGACCGTGGCGCCCTCTGGTGGCCAGCCCGGGGCCTTGTGCGCAGGCCAGCAGGGAGGGGCAAGGGGAACATGAGGCGGGAGGGGCAGAAGAGGGAAAGAGGGCGGGGCCAGAATCTAGGCGGGGGAGGGCGGGAGCAGGATTGGGAGAGGGAGGAGGCGTGGCGATCTGGGCGGAGCGAAGGCGGAGCCACGAGCGGACTGTAGGAAGGGGCTGGGCCGGAAGCTTGGTACGAGGAGGGGGGGAGGAAAAGGCGGGACCGGAAGTGGGGCGGGGTGCGGCCTAAGAAGATGGGCCGGAGAAGCCGGAAGCGGGCGGAGCGCGGTCTGAGAGGGAGGGCCGACGCTGAGCCGAAAGCTGTCAGGAGGGGGCGGGCCGGGCCGGCGGAGACACAGAGCCGGGGGAGAGGACGGAGGGGGCGGGGCCGGCAAGCCGTCCGGGGCGGGCTGGCTGAGTAAAGGGGCGGGGCCGGAAGCCGTCCGGGCGCGTCGGTTGTCGCCATGGAGCTCGTAAGCCCCTCGTTGATGGCTCAGCCCAGCATGGAGCCCCCGGTGCCGCTTCCCAGGGAGGTGCAGCTGCCGGAACCGGAGCCCGAGGCCGAGGCCGAGCCCGACAGCGAGCTGAGCTCCCGCAGAGGTGGCAGCGACCCGAGCCAGCCCCGGAGCAGCGGCATATGC
>CM053583.1:422049597-422074662 GCA_028627135.1 Pseudochirops cupreus | reverse complement strand
CTCCCCTTTCCCCCCCTCTCTTCTCCCCCCTCCCCTCTCCCCTCCTCCCCTGCCCCCCCCCGCCCCGTCTGTTCCATTGTTCCTCCCCTCCATCCACTCCTCTCGTGGTCCTTGGGTCCATTCACCAGGCCGGTCACCCCATCTGCCTGTTCCCGTGTCCATGCGCCCCTCTCTCCATTCACGGGTGCACCCCACGCTCCTCCGCTCAGCTGTCCATTGGTTTTCCTCCCTCTCTTGGTCTGTTTGGCTCAGACGCCTCCTCCCTCCCTCATTCTCTCACCGGTCACGTGTGGTCACTAACGGTGGCTCCTCCGTCCGGCCCCTCGTTCGGGAACCTTCCCTGCGCTCCCTGGCTGTGTCCATGGTGATGAGAGGCCAGTGTCTGGGGGATTCAGAGGACCCCGCCCCCGTCCCTCACACGGGACCTCTGGGAAGGTCCAGCCGAGTGGGCGGGAGCTCCCCAGGGCAGAGGGGGACTGGACATGGCCCCGGGAAGCCCCCCTCCCAGCGAGCCCCTCCCCCCCACAGGACATCTCCCACCTGCTGACGAACCTCTTCAAGAACCTGTACACTCTGGATGTGATTGGAGAAGACATCGGGACGAACCTAATCAAATCCCGGGGCGGGGAGAACGTGCGGCACGAGAAGTTTGTGGACGAGCTGCAGAAGGTAAAGGGAGAAGCGCGGCTCCCTGTGCTCCTCACACCCGGGCCATGTGGCTCTCCATCTCCGTGCGCCCTCCCTACGGAGCTCAGGGTTCTCTGCGCTCCGCGCCCTCCTCGTGTGGCTTTCCATCTCCGTGCGCGCTGAGCGCAGGGTTCTTGGTCCGCGCCGTGTGAATCTCCATCTCCGTGCGCCCTCTCCGCGGAGCGCAGGGTTCTCCTTGCGCCCCCTCCCTGCGGCTCTCCATCTCTGTCCACCCCGGGAGCGCACGCTTAGGCAAAGACCTCCCTCGCAACCTGTGTGGTTTTGCTGACATGAAGAACCTCGATTCTCGTCAGGACCTTCGTGCACCCTCTGCTTTCAGCCTGTTAATCAGTAAACGTTGATTAAGCGCCTGCTGTGTGCCAGGGCTGTGCTGAGGGCTGGGGATACCTTCCCTTCCCCCAAGGAGCTCCCAATCTAAGGGGAGAGAGAACATGCAAACAAATAGATAGCAAGCAGAGCTGGAGGGAGGATGAGGAGGAGGCCCGGGAGAAGGCCCTAGAGTGAGGAGGGCCTGGGGAAGGCTTCCTGGGGAGCCCCGGGGGCTCAGTGGTCAGAGCAGAGGCGGGAGAGCTCTCCAGGCCTGGGGCGCCGGGAGAGGCCGGGCCTGGGTCTGGAATAGCGAGCAGCCCTTCCGAGCCCTCGAGAATCATCCGCATTGTGACCAGGTGATTTCTGGCTCAGGCCCAAGATGAGAGAAAGACTTGGATGGAAAAGAAACCTGAGGCCCCAGGAGTCCCCTGGCCACAGCAGCCTTTTATGGCTTGAGTGGTGGGTGGCTTCTGTAACGGCCACACTGTGCCAGCTCCTCAGTGTGCCAGGCCTTAGAGCAGCTCGTTTGTTGGAGGGGAGAGTGGGGGGGGAGCCTTACTCTTGCGGGTGTCCGACTGGTACCCAGGCCCTCCAAGTTCCTTTTCGTACTGCCAGCGATGAGGGCCAGAAATGTTGAGGGAGAAACACCCAGGGATACAGAGAACCCGAGACCAGAGTTCCCAGGGCAAGGTCCCCTGGAATGAATTCTTGGGACTCAGGCATTCTTTAAGTCAAGGTGGCTAAGATTTATTGTTACCCTATACGGCAGGGGAAGGAGGGATCAGTTCTTAAAGGAACATGCTGTTAATATCTGTTGTGCAGAGATTTTACCCAGAGTTCACTGGTTAAAAGCCAAGGGGGTTGCCATAGGGAAGTATGATTTTAGGTCTGAACCGTCATTAAGTCAGCTAGGGCTGAGTCTAGGATCCACACGATAGGTCAGTGAGTAAGAATAGCTTTCTGACCCCACACACAGCTGGCTCAAATACTAAGTTCTGTAGGTGCAGCTGGCTGCTGTGCCAGGAGAGGTGAGTATTCTGCTGGGCTAGGGCACGCTGCCCTTGGGCTGGAGAGAAAGCCAAGCACCCCATCGCCAGGGCCTCCCCCTCTCATGCACGGGGGAGGCCGGATGGTGCCCAGGGCTTCGGACTCTCAGTCTGCCCCTCTGTCCCTGTCAGGACTTCAGTGCAGAGGCCCCCAAAGGCCCACGGTGCCCAAGGGAGAGCGCCCAGAAAGACGAGGCGGCTCTTCAGGGCCACGGCGGCGCGGCGACATGTGCCTGGCCTCCCGTGAACCAGCACAGTCTTTTCTGTGTCTGTTTCTGTTTAGCTTTTTTACGTTTGCCCCCGTTTCTCTCAGTTTACATCGAGAGCTACCCCCACCCTTCCAGCTGTCACTTGGTGGGGTCCTGCGGGTTTTCCCATTTAATTTTTATGTCCTGTTCAATCTTTAACTATCCCGTGATTGTTGCATTCATTTCTTCGTGGATCTGTGGAAGGGTCTTGTCACTATCAGCCTCTGCGGTCTCTGCTTGTATTAAGACAATCAGAGATCATTAAAATGATCTTTTAAAAAATGTTTTGTTTTTTTTGGAGGGGGAAGGCAGGGCATTTGGGGTTAAGTGACTTGCCCAAGGTCACACAGCTAGTAAGTGTTAAGTGTCTGAGGCTGGATTTGAACTCAGGTCCTCCTGACTCCAGGGCTGGTGCTCTATTCACTGCGCCACCTAGCCACCCCAATCTTAGTTTTTTTGATGGACTCACATCGTCTGGAGCTTGTGGTCCCCTGGGATCCCAATGACTTTTTCCCACCAGTTGCTTTCTAGCCATATCTCTCACCTCCTGTACTTGTGTACATGAGGGTTTAACTCCAGGGCAGGACTTTGTTTACCCTTATATAACGTATTTAATTTGTTTTAGCCTTGGGCTCTCCTGCCAGCCTTTTGTATTAGGCTCTTTGTTGAACAGGGAGCACTTTCTTGTGCCCAGAGCCCACAGGTTCTTGGCAGGCTGGCTAGAACGCCCTGCCGAGACCAGTGAGACAAATGTACCAGACGGTGCAAGTCAGACACTTGCATGTGAAAGTCAAGCTTGCAGGTACAGGAGAAGGAAGGCCGCTGGGGGAAGGGGCGGGTGGGGAGCCAGAGCGCTGCCAACCGGGATTCAGTGGCATTGGGAAAATCTGAGAAAATAAATAAAGATCCAGGAGCACAGGGCTGATGCCGAGTCACTTTGGGGGCAGCTGAGTGGTCCCGTTTCCTTGATTCTGACACCCCTGCTCTACAAGGCAGAATGTTCTCCTTGGTCCTGGAAGGGCAGAGTTAACACTGGTGGGGGGGGGGGGTGCTATCCCAGAGTAACAGTGCTGACTCCTCAGTTCTCCCAGGACTCGGCCGTGTTGGAATTGGTCTGCATGTCCCGGGACCCATGGGACTAGACCAGATGGCCCTGCGAGGTTGGGCATGGGCCTCTTGGGCAGTGCGTTTCTGCCCTTCATGGAAAGTCAGGGCTGAGTCAGGGAGAACCAAGTGAGGCCAGCATCACTGTGTCTCTGGCCTTTTCCTTTTCCTTGTGCCAGCTCCGAGATGAGTATACCCAGAAGCTGGCAGATGCAGATGTGGTCGAGAGGCACATCATTCAGGCCCGGGCGCGGTCCATGGCAGAGGAAGAAAGGGTCCTGAACAACATCAAGGCTCAGGAATCTGGCACTGTCCAGTTGCCTCCAGGTACGGATTCTGTGTCTGCTCTTGTCCAAAGCTATTGAGCCAGAGCCGTGGCAGGATTTCAGTAGAATCCAAGGGCTCTTCTGTCCTTCCCAGGGCCTCCTCGAAGTCGCCAAAGCCCAGACTCAGAAAGGGCTGGCAAAGTCGTCTGGTCCAGTCAGGGCCCAGTCAGGCCTCTACCCACCAAGGACAGCCCCATCCATGAGTGGATAGAACAACTTGTTCTGTTCAAAGTTTTCTCTGAGATCAAGGAGAAATCAGCTGCTTTGTGACTCTGGTCCAAGCAGGACAAGCCTTAGCCCCTTTCTATGTGGGAGGCATTTGAAGACCACTGCTGCACATCCCCATTGGTGCTCTGTCCTCCCCGACTCTTGTCACAGGGCTTCATAGGGTCACACCTTGAACATCCTTTGTCTCGGTCAGCCTCCTCCAGATACAGCCCAATGCATCAATGTCCTTCCTAAAATGTGGTGTCTGAACCACCTAGCTAGGGTCTGAGCTGTCAGGGCAGAGGGCAGCAAGAGCTGTCCACCTAGCTAGGGTCTGACCCAGCAGGGTGGAGGGCAGTGAGACCCGTCCTGCTCTGGGGCTCAATGCTTCTGTCACTGTGGTATGTGGCTTCTAAACCACCTAGCTGTGCTCTGACTGGGGAGGGTGGAGAGCAGTGAGAGCCGTCCACCTAGCTATGGTCTGACCAGGCAGGGTGGTGAGAGCTGTCCACCTAGCTGTGATCTGACTGGGGAGGGCGGAGGGAGGTGTGAGCCATCCACCTAGCTGTGGTCTGACTGGGGAGGATGGAGGGCAGCGAGAGCCGTCCTGGTCTGGGGCTCGATGCTTCTGTCACTGTGGTACGTGGCATCTGAACCACCTAGCCGTGGTCTGCCCAGGCAGGGTGGAGGGCAGTGAGAGCCGTCCACCTAGCTATGGTCTGACCAGGGAAGATGGAGGGCAGCGAGAGCCATCCTGTTCTGGGGCTCAATGCTCCTGTCACTGTGGTCTCACAGCCGCTCTTTTGCCATAGCCATATCACTGACTTATGTTGTCCATTTAAACCCCCGTATGTCACCCATGTTATACTTGTCCAATTGACTTTAATACTCGGGCCAGCCAGGGGCTTGGAGTCAGGAAGCCCTGAGTTCAAATCCAGCCTCAGATGCTCACTAGCTGTGTGACCCTGGGCAGGTCACTTCACCGTGTCTGCCTCAGTTTCCTCATCTGTGAAATAGGGATTATGCTCATTGCATTTGCTTCTCAGAGCTGTTGTGAGGATCAGATTAGACAACCTAGGGCCTGGCACACAGTAGGGCTGTATGAATGCTGGCTATCATTTTTAAATTCAGGTATCCGAGTGTACGTGTTGCATCTGACTTGATCCCCTTTGGCCTGTCACTCTAGCCTACCAAAACCTTCCTGGCTCCAGCCCAGTCATCCCTGCATGGGTCTGCTACCAAGTGCGCCTTCAGTGAGTGCCCTGATAACAGCACTGACCCTGACCGGACTCTGAACAGCCAAAGGCAGAGCCTCGGAGAGGCCTTGTCCTGGTCGGGCTGACGCATTGGGCAGCACCTCTGTGGCTGGTCATCCAGCCTTTCTGAAATCCTCCTCTGGGCTCCCTAATCTGGCCCCTGGCTCTCTGGGAGGACTGCCCCATGCTTCTGCTTCCCTGCCCCGCCAGGCCCCCCTGGGTTCCCCACTTCAGCTAGCCTCCCACAGACAGCCCCTAGCCCCTGTCCTCTGGCCCCTTCGCCCCCATGGAAGACCAAGGCTCTTCTGAGGATCCTGCTTGGGGGTTTGTGAGGAGAGGACTAGTAGTTCTGGATGCCCGTCGGGGGGTGATTAATGTCAGGGAGGCACTGGAGTGGGGAGAAACCTTCAGGGGCTCGAGCAGCCACGACTGTGGTTCAGAGCAGCAGTGCTGGCTGTGGGAATCCGCAGGGGGGCTGGCCCAGTTACTAGTGTTCTGTCTGCATTTCAAGGCCAAATTCCATGACTTGATCTGTTTGCCCTCCACAGCTGGCCACCCTTCCTTCTCACTGGCATTGTAAATAGCCTCTGCTCCTGCCCAGTGTCATGCCCAGTTTTTGTATCCAGGTCTGCGCGCGTGGTCCCCACGTGCCTGACGGACCCTCCTTCCTGGCCGCTGCCTCTCTGAAGGCTTTCTTGTCCTCCTGCTGACCCCCAGGCAGCCCCAGTCCTTCCTGCCCTCATCTTCAGCTGGGTGTCTCATCAGCGTCACACAATGTAGGGTTGGATTGGACTGTTACTCATTTTTCATGGCGAGATTTGTCCCCCAGGTAGACTGGAAACCTCTAGAGGGAAGGGTGGCTGTCTGCTTTTCCTGCCTCCATGTAGGACTGACCTGACAGCTGGTTAGCATCCTGCTAGGTACCGGCCACTGTGTAAGCACTGGGGATACAAGGGAAGGCCCAAGACAGTCAGTGCTCTGAGGAGCTGCCAGTATACATATGGATGGTACAGGCAGGTGCCTTGGGGGCGGCCCCAGAAGGAAGGCCCAGAGATGAAGGAGGCTGGGGCACCTCCAGGGACCAATCTCAGAGAGGGGCAATGGAGCATGGCCGGGGACCTATCTCAGAGTGGGACAACGGAGGGGCACAGCCAGGGACCAATCTCAGAGGAGGGTAATGGAGCATGGCCAGGGACCAATCTCAGAGGGGGATGACGGAGGTGCATGGCCAGGACCAATCTCAGTGGGGGGTAATGGAACACGGCCAGGGACCGATCTCAGGGGGACAACGGAGGGGCACGGCCGGGGACCAATCTCAGAGGGGGATGACAGAGGTGCACGGCCAGGACCGATCTCAGAGGAGGGTAATGGAGCACGGCCTGGGACCGATCTCAGAGGGGGACAATGGAGGGGTACAGCTGGGGACCAATCTCAGAGGGGGATGACGGAGGTACACGGCCAGCACCAATCTTAGAGGGGGGTAATGGAGCATGGCCCGGGACCGCAGGGTGGGACCTTGGTGGAAGGAGTCTGGAGAAGAACCTGAGAATTCTTAATGAATTCTGCTGGTCCTCAGTGCAGCATCTGCCCAGCTAGAAAGAACCCAGGGCCAGCTTTCCGGCAGCAGCTCTGCCCATTCACCGAGGCCTTTGTTTATTCCTTTCCTACAGTGAAGTCAGTCTTCAGATGGTGTGTGGATAACAAGCTGCTGAAGAAAAACAGCTTGATTTGTCCCAGTGATTACATCCGTGATCCTTTGCCTTTTTCCCGAGCACCCAAAGGTAACATTTTTCTCATCTCTAAGGATTCTTCCTGCTGAATTCCAGCCTGCATCTGTGGTTCAGCTTGAGCTTGGAGAGGAGCCGCCTTGCACTGTTATCTCGCAGCGTCTTGGGGTCCTCCCTTGGCCCAGCAGCCCCAAGCACATCTTTCCTCATGGCGTTTGTCCCAGGCGAGGTTCCCCTCTAGGGGAACGAGCTCTAGGCAAGGTAGTCACTGAAGGACAAAGCAGAGGGGGGAGTCCCACTGGGTCCCAGGGCCCTGGAGAAGCAGGCCAGTCCATCAGCTGGGACAGTTGGTGAGTTGGCTGGACCTAGTTCGCCCTCGACCCTGTGGTGGTGAGGATTTTCAGCATACTGAGGAGAGCTCCTTCTCAGCTCAGATCCCTCTTTGACCTCTTTTGCAGAAAGCCCATTTCCTTCCCAGGCCCACTGTGCATTGACCCTCCGTGCTGGTCATTGATGAGGCCAGGGCAATGGGAACATAGGCACACAGAGAGCACTTAGAAAAGGACATGGTCATGGCCCCTGGCTGCAGCTGGGTCAGCCCTGGGAACACCGAGTTCGGCAGAGCGCTCCAGAGCCAGGGGCCTGGAAGACCCTGGGGCTGGCTCGGAGCAAGGTTCACATCTGGAGACAGTGATATCTGGGTGTTGGTCCATGTCAGTGGCAGTCGAGGGCATCTAGGCGGGTTAGGACCTCATTTCGCTTGATGCTGGCGCTCTCTGTGGGCTTGTTGAGTTCTTTTGCCTGGGCCTTGCCAAGGAGCCCTCTGAACTTTGCTGTGGGGGGGATCACAGGGCCCACTTCATTGGCTTCCTCTCCTCTCTGCCTCGGTTCTCATGAGTGCTCATCCTTGTCGTTCTGCTTCCCTTCAGACCCCCAGAGGATGCTTCTCTGTCTTCCCCAGGCCCCACCTTTCTGTGCTCAGCTGGCCTCACACACATACCCTTTTGCCCATGTCCTCTGCCCCCTTCACGCCCATGGAGCCTCTAGGAGAGATGAGGGTTGTGTGGTGGGAAGGCACACTCTCCTGATGGCCCATGATCCCACCTGTGTACGTTACTTCCAGAAGGTTCTGCTTTGTGGCTGGTGCCAAGTTTTTGCCTTTGTCCATTTGTGCTGTCTTGTCAGGGGAGGTGTTTGTGGGGAATGAGGCCGGCCACACTTTGGCTCACACAAAGGAAACATTCAGGCTGTGGGTCTGCCTGTCACAGGTTGGAAAGGAATCCCAAGAGTCTTTTGAGCCCTGCCCTGCCTCAGAAGGGAGGGAGGCACTCACTTGACAACCAGCAGCCAAGACAGGAGCCTGCTGCTTTTAAAGTGGTAGTACCGCCCCTACAGAGCTGGGACTCTGGGGCTCAAAGTTCAGGATGGGGGCTGTTCCCTGGGCTCGTCAGACTTGGGGCCCCACCTGAAGGGCCCCATGTTGACCTAGTCAGGATCAGCAGCTAATGGGTGCCCATTTGGGCCTCTCTGAGCCTTCCTGAGGCATGTTCATACCCCAGGCCCAGTGAGACCCTCCAGGGGAGACTTCATCCCTTGTGCTCCGAGATGGCCCTAAGTTTCAATCTCATCTAAAAGGATGGCCAGACAAAGCCATGAATTGTAGGCACTGGGGGCCCTTTCTCTGACATCTTTCTCCTCACTGTGATCTTTGAGCATGGTTTGTCCATCCCTGGTCCTTTGCTGACAGGTGATGTGTTTGGTGGGGGTGGGCTAGAGGTGAAAGAGGGGCACAATCACCCAGCCTTGGTAGCTCTCCTTGCACGTGACCATGTGGGCATGGGCCCTATGGGTGGTGACCAAGGTTCTGGGGGTTCTTCTGCTTAGAGGTGGCATCCCTGTGCTGAGCTCTGCCTGGGGCAGCTGCTGCCTCCTCTCAGCGTGCCTGTCCTCTTGGCTCACTTACCTGTGTGTTTGTAATCAAATTGTCCTGGCATCATCCGTCCCCCACTCTGTCCTCCCCTCTCGCTGCCCCTCAGAAGAAGAACCCAAGAGGGGACATTTTCAGCACAACTAATAGTTCAAAAAGGCTAATGTTCATGTAGGGTTCTGTACCCATAGTCCCCCACTTCTCCAAAGGAGCAAAGAGAGGTCACACTTATCTAGTTCAGTCTTTCCTAAAGTTGTATTTAGTGCTCGAAATCATAGATGAATCGGCTGTGAATTCCTGCTGGTTTGTCCCTAGAGGAAACCCCTGTTGTTCAGTGACACATGGCCTAGAAATGTTGTCCCCTGGGGGCCTGGTCTTTCCTAGCCCTCCAGAGGGAAGCAGTGGGCTATCATCACCCTGTTGTTCAAAACAAGGCTGGGGTTCAGTTTCTTCCCTGTGAAGTCTCTGGCTGCCTAAGGCTTCCTAAACCCAAGGCTTTGTCCTGTGTAGTGGAGAAAACTCTCAGCAGACCCCGTTCAGGATTCACGGAGAGTCATGTGGAGGAGATGGCTTCGTTTGGACCGATGTGTGACAGACAGAGCATTGGGAGAGAGAAAGGAACCGCCGGCCTTCTTGTTGGCAGGCCATGTGATTCCTTCAGTCCTTTCCCTTGGTTATAACCATGGTTTCCTTTGAATCGCAGGAGAGAATGAGTCAGAGCGCTTCAAGCTGACCTTTAGCTACAAGCAGCACCTTGTAGGCACAGAGGACGTTCAGAAAGTCACAGAGGTGGTCAGCAAGAAGAAGCTCCCAGCCGTCCCTTCTGAGGTGTCCTTGTCCACCCTGACCAAGTGCTCAACGCCGGAAGTGATGCCCCCCAAGGCTGTCAAGGTAGGCGCTGGGACCCACAGCCCCGCGTCTGTGTGTGCAGTGGGATGGTAGCAGACCGAGGCAGAGGAAAGGAGAGGAGCAAACCTCATGGATGCTCTCCAAGGCTTGTCTCAGAAGCGCCTGGATCCACAGCCCCATGTCTGTGTGTGGGGTGGGATGGTGGCAGACAGAGGCAGAGGAAAGGGGAGGAGCGAACCTCATGGAGGCTCTCCAAGGCTTGTCTCGGAGGCGCCCAGATCCACAGCCCCGTGTCTGTGTGTGCGGTGGTATGGTGGTGGACTGAGGCAGAGGAAAGGGGAGGAGCGAACCTGACAGATGCTCTCCAAGGCTGTCACTGAGGCACTGGGACACACAGCCCCGCGTGCCTTTGGGGGAAGTTGCGCATCTGCCTCCTTTCTGGGCCATATCTCCCAGGAAGCTGTTTGGAGAGGTTTTGAGTAGGTGCCTTTGCTTGTTTCCCAGAAATGCCTCTTTCCAAAGAATAAGATGTGGATGAATCATCTAAACACAGCCCAGAGGGTCCAGGAGCGACGGCTTCTGGCCAAATTTGAGAGCCAGCATAATTTTCTCAAGAACCCTCGCTTTTTCCCACCTAACACTGCAAATGGAGGCAAGTCCCTCCTCTTTCCTCTAAAGAAGACAGGACCAATGGGAGATGAACGGAATGCAGAGTTCAGTGAGAGGTTTGTCTGGGATGCTCGTGTCCCAAAGGAGTGAACCCTGAGAACAATAAAGGCTTGATGGCTTCTCTTCTTTCAAAGGGTGTCCTTGATGTGCCTTGGGGGGGGAGGGGGGAAGTGGAGGGGGAGGCGCCTGGGGATGTAGAGTGAATATTGTCAAGCAGCCTATGGGAATTGCACAGAGAGATGGCCGTCTGGAGACCCAGGTCAGCGTGGGGTCCCACTCAGAGAGGGAGGTCCCCGTTAGCTTCCTCTTGTTGTTGGTGCATGCTGGAGGCCCTCCCAGTGCCTGCTTCAGCCAGCCCAGGCCCCCAGCTTGTGGGGTCTACAGGCCTTGTCATTCCTCTCCCAATCTGACAGTTAATAGGAAATAAGCAGAATCCAGGTTTTTCTGCTGACAATTCACTGATGCCATCTCTCCCAGTTAGTCAGCAGTCTGCAAGAACTGATTTGGCCCCTACTCTGTGCCAGGTGTATGAGATAAAAGTGAAACTTCATGTGTGTAAATGGGCAGATACACGCGGCCCTCCCCGGGGGAGGAGAGCAGTGGCTCTGGCTGGAGCTGAGGAGGGTGAGCCTTGGCTGTCCTGGGAGGCGTGGGCAGCACTTGTGGGGTCAGTGCCGTGTGCACACGTCTGTGTATTTGGATATGTCTAACAGGCCTTTCATTTTCCTGTTTCCTTCCAGAAATTTTGATGAGACTCCAGTGTTTCTAGCCAAGCCAGCAATGGGTTTTTTTACTGATTATGTAGTTGGACCAGTTTACGAGGTAGAAGTCTTGCTTTCTGACTGACTCCCTCTTAGCCATTGCCACTCACAGCCTTGAGCCCAGGCCACACAAAGCCATGCTGTTCTGATGGTTAGTCACAGAGAGGGTGAAGCCAGATAGGCCCAGATGTTGAAAGATGCCTTTGGTGGCAAAGATTAATGAAAGGCTGAGCATTCTCAGGAATGAGTTTGGAAACTCCAGGGAGCACCTTGTCCCCGTGTCCTGACCATGGTGCTGTCGTGCCTGGTGTCCTCTGCGTAGCATATCTTAGGAGATGTTGGACAAGGCCCAGGAAGGGATGGCTAAGGGATGGCTTGGGGAAGAGGTCTCCTGGTGGACTCTTCAGTTTTGAAAGAAGAAAGCTCAGACTGATGCCCATCAGAACAGGAGGACATGGAGGGGCAGCGTGAATGCAGACTTGTTCCTTGATCCCAGAAGACTAGAGTTTGGATTTGCCTGGGGACCTGGAAACAGGTAGAGGACAGAGAGTAGGGAGCTCCATTTTATACAGTGCAGAGTCAAAGGATTTCACCAGGAAGGAGCCCAGGGCAAGCCAGGCTACAATGAGGTTCCTGAAGAGTTTACACAAATTCGTGGCTTATAGCTCTGCAGGGGCCCTCATTCAGGGCCATTAGTGATTCATGCTAGTTCACTCACCACGTGGTGACTGGAAATGTACAAAGTCCTGGGTGTCAAGAGGGAGAGCCACAAAGATGGGTGAGAAACAGGCCCTGTCCTCAAAGGAGTGAAGTCTAGTAGGGGAAAGCCATGTCCACAAAGAGCTGGCACACACAGGGGTGGGAAGGCTTCCTGAAGGAGATTGTCCTGGAGCTGGGCCTGGGCTGATAGAGAGATGGAGACCATGGAGAACAAGCAGATGTCTGGGGAAATGAAGTTTTGGGTGACTGGGAGGTGTGGTTTGTGTGGATGGTCAGCTGAGGTCGATCAGGGCTGGGGTGGATTGAAGACTGCATGGCAATGATGCTGGAGGACAGTAAGCCACTTGGTGACGGCAGTCACTGAAGGGCAACATTGCCAGTCGAGCTGCCTGTGTGAGCAGCAGAACTTTGTCAGGGTCCTCCACACTGTGAGTGGCTGAGATGGCTGAAGGACAGCGTAGAGGAGGGGGCTGGGGACCATATTTAGGAGAAGAGAGAAGGAATCCAGAGCAGCAGATGGGAAGGGGTTCATGGCCCTGGCCCTGCCCCAGCAGGCCCACATCACGAAGTATTCGTGGCTCCCTGCAGGGAAAGTGTTTCTGCTCCATGTCTGTCACAAGTCCAGCCACCTCAACTCCACGAGGTCAGACAGGAACCATTGGGAACCAACAGAAAGGGCAGGGCTGCTGGACTCAGGCTCGAGTTGGGGAAAAGGAAGAAGCAGAGAGCTCGGCCCCTAGGTTGTAAATAGCAGGGTCTGGGTTCACATTCAGCCTAACCTTTGTTTCCCACCTTGTTCTTTAAATGATAAACCCAGATTGTGCTTGAGCTGCAAAATATGACATCCACCAGCCGCCACCTGAGAGTCCTCCCACCGTCTACACAGTACTTTTCTCTGGGCTTAGGTGAGTGTGAATCCCAGCTCTGCTTCCTTGCTAGTGGGCAAGCCTCCTGTGCTCCCCACTGACTGGCAGCTGCCAGCATCAGCACCCCCACGATGGAGGGCTTCAGACCTCCACGGTCAGAAGGTTGTTGTCACAGACCACTTACTGATGAGCGAGGCCCAGGGAAGTTCTGCTCTCTGGCTCTGGTGGAGGGCTCTGCCCTCCCTGAATGCCCCTGGGCTCTGGGCCCCCCTCTTTCCCCCCTTGTACTCTCCTTAAGCTCAGCTTCTGGGCCCACACTAGTGCAGCACACGTCAGGCCGCAGAATGGTGGGAGCCAAATTGGGGTAAAAAAAAAAAAAGGTTGCTCAGAATGGTGGGAGCCAAAGCTCAGGGAGGCTTTTTAACATCGGCACAGAGGTTTTAGGATTAAAAACCTGCTTTCCAACTTGTTAGCAGCCAGCTAGCCAGCCACCTATTGGTTTTCTGAGGAAGAAGGAGGCCTTCCTGGGGAGGAAGTCGCCTTCTCCTTGGCAAGAGCAGTGATCACTGTCTCAGTTTCCCCAGCTGTAACATGGGGATAACGAGAGCCCATTATTATTCCTGGTGTGATCATATTGGGAAAGTCCTTAGCACAGTGCCTCCTGAGCACATAGTGCTTAATTAGGTGTTCCTTTTCCCTTCCCCTGGGGCAGTGTTGGCTTTTCTGTCCCCCCCGCCCAGGCAGGGGAGGCCTGGACCAGCAGCTCCTTGACTATCCCAGGTGTCCTGGGGCCAGAAGCCACTTCTTTGGTAGTGGCTTGTTCTCAGGAATACTTGCAGCCACACAGTACCTTTCCAAAATCACAAAGCCCCAATCCTCATGAACTCCTGATGTGGGACCTGGAAATTCAGATGCTTGTCTTTGTCTGACAGGAAAATTCCCAGGAAAAGGAGGACTGGTAGCCCCTGGGATGATCTGCCAATACACAGTGCGTTTTGCCCCTGACAGCCTTGGAGATTTTGATGATTGTATTTTAGTGGAGACTCAGGCGGCCCACACACTTCTGATCCCCTTACAAGCCAGGAGACCACCTCCAATATTGACACGTTAGTATGGATTCCAGCAGGTATGGGGTGCTGGGGAAGCAAGCAGGGGCTAAGTTGGAGATGTGCTGGCCTCCCAGAGGGTGCCTGGGACTGGAGGGCTCCCTCTAGCAAAGCAGGGAATGGACAGACAGGATAGAGATAGGTGTTGGCAGCAGCCCGTGCCCTGGGCCTTGTTTCCACATCTGAGCAATGAGGATCTGAGATCCCTTCCAGCACTAATCTGTGGTGCTTGCTAAGTCCTAGGATATTGCTGGAGGCACAGAGAGGAGAAGGGGTGCACCCAGCATCCAGCCCACAGGAAAGTGTTCTGCCCTGGGCCCCACAGCTAGCAGCACTGGTGGATTTTACCCCAATTTGTCCTGAATCTGAGTCCAGCAGGCTCTCTCATGCCTCTGGTGGGTGGTTGTTGAGCAGCAAAAAGGGGGTGCCCTTTGAATGAGGAGCAACTGAACAATACACAGGGATGTCATAAAACATGGCGATGCAGTGAGAAATGGTGAATGTGAGGTATTCAGAGAAACCTGGGAAGCTTTATGTGAACTAATGCAGAGCAAAACAAGCAGAACCCACAGAATCCAGAAATCTGTGTATGTTTATATATTGTGTGTGTGGACTCTATGTTTGTATGCACATATGTATACACACGCACGCACACACACACACACACACACACACACGCACACACACACACACACACACACATCCATCCATGGAAGAAATGTGAAAGGTGACGAGGAGGGCAGAACAGGGCAGAACAGCCGCCATCTTCAGATCCAATCACTGGATGATCCTCGTGCTTAATTGTTCTTCTCTGGAGAGTGGGGACGCGAGTGGGGCTGAAGTTGCTGTGATGTAAAGATAAAAGGGACCAACAGGATGGATTTAATAAGAAAACCTACATGAAGATTAGGGATTTCTCTCCAAGATAGCAACGTTCTTTTCCAGTCTGTTCCCTCATCACGTGTCCTTATTGTTGGTGCTGCTCAGATCCTGGCCTCCTTCATTTTTCATGCTGTTTTTCTAATTCAAAATAACCCCAAAGTTATGTGCACTGTGGAGACCGCAGCAGAGACGATCTCAGGTTTATATATGTTTGCATTTTTACCCATCCAGTCTTGGTCTGGCTCTTAGTCTGACGTCTTCCTAATTGTTTTACTTGAGGCGGTTTCAGATGATCGACATTCTCCCTAAGCCAGACAGAGGGAGCCCAGGATTCAGAATTCATTATGAGGAATCCACCAAAGAAGGAAGATCATCAGGAATCACTGAGAATCAACTCACGTTTTCTGCCGTGTAAAACATGAGGTTGCTCTGTTTCTTGGTGTGATTTGGGGGCAGTAGATCCGCCCCCACCCAGGCAATCATTGTTCGTTTTTCATTGTCAGTTCTTTTCCTGTGGGCACCTTGTTTTGTAGATGCTTAATAAATGTAGGATAGAGCCCCTGACTTCCTGCTTGTCTTTGTAAGTTTGATCAGCTGTGGAATACTTGACTCTGAAGAGAGATCAGCCCCACTGCCGAACCGCAGTCTAAATCCAATAAGAAAGAAAACCACTGGTCACTCTGGAGATTTGAATCTAATTACAATCCTATATTTTTGTTGCCAAAATCGACTCTTTGCGAAGTATAAACTGAGGTGAGGCCCTGCTTGGGTGTGGAGCTTCGTGCCCTTGGAGTTAACCTGAACTGTGGGGTGGATGTGCCTGAGCCCTGAAGCTGACCTCTCATCCAGCATGAAGTCCCCTTTGGAATGGTGGTCTGGGGCCCGGTTCCCACAGGCACCAGCCCTTTTGGCATCCTTCAATTCAGTGTAGACCAAGCTCGCACTATATTAGTCAGGGCTTTGGAATTCTCGCTTCTTATCCATCATGGACATAAGGAAATGGCCTCTTCCAGGTACTCTAAGTGCCCCCGACTTATTAACACCTGGCCTTGGAGACTGCCCACCGGTGGTTGATGGGACCGGTGATTACAAGCTAGTTTTGTTGTCTCGTGGTGGATCTGAAACAAATGTGAGCTGAGAACAGTCCTAGGTACAAAATCCTGCTGGGCATCTCTTGGCCCTGCCTTTTGTGGCCATTCCTGTAAATAACTAACTCTCTGTACTCCTGAGGGCCCCTTTCTTCCTGGGGGCTGTTGCTCAGTCTCACTACCTGAGGAAGGTAACTTGGCAATGTGCCCTGGTGGCCAGGTGGCTGTGACTGTTCACACCTTGATGCTCTCTCTTGGTTTTGTTACTGTTTCAGTGGCTCCAGGCTTAGACTGTGGTTACTGCCTTGTTGGGGGAATCAAGACGACTGGATTCATCTGCAAGAATATCGGGCTGAGCGCAGGCAGGTTCTGCATCATACCCAAGTTGTCATGGCCACCTCCAAGTTTCAGGGTGAGGGCTCACTCCCACGCTGTTCTGGGGCTTCATCTGGTCCTGGTTTTGGGTGAGGGCTCGCTCCAGCGCTGTCCTGGGGCCCGGGGCTTGGTCTGGGCAAGACCTCAGGCAGCTCCAACAGTGCTTGTGAAACCTTTAGCTTACATTGGTGTCCCAAGAAAAGGGAGCATTAAAGTAACAAAACGGGGTTGGGGAGAGGAGGAGGAGGAGGAGGAAGAGGAGACGTGTACCTCCTCGTCCCCATCGTCCTCGGATTTCCTTTCCCACAGTCTGTTGCTACGGTCAGCTTGGTGGAGCAGGCGCCCTTTGGAATCCTGCCTGCTGTTTTTGAGCTCGTCCCAGGACAGGCGCTCCTGCTGGAGGTAGGGAGTGGGGCTGGCTTGGGGCTTCTGTGGGCCGTTCCTTCCTTTCTACGCTTTCAAGCCAGAGAGCTGCTGCCAGGGAGGTTCACAGCCCTCTGTTGCACAAAAGAAATCCCATCAAGAAACCAAGCCACCTGAATGATCCCTATGGGGGAGGTATCATTCAGTTTTTGTTGTTAATTGTTATTAATTTAACTGTCATTATTTATGCCAAATGTCTTTCTCTTCTGGATTACTTTGAGGAAATTCTTTATTCTGAGCCTCGAGTCAGCTCCTGAAGCCTTTCTGATTACTCTCACTGCTGGTACCCTCCCTCTAGCATTCCCTCGACTCATTTGGAGTATCCCTGTTTCCCCATCTCAGTGCCTTCTTCTCTCAAAGGGCTTTCCCTCTGCTCTGCTTCCACCTTGGACGTAGCTGGTTGTGGACAGGAAGCTCCTGGAGGGCCTGGACTGCCTCTGGCCCCTCTGTCTTATCTGTGGTATCATATCCCCAGTAAAGAGTCAGCTCCTGGTGGCAGGGAGGGGGCAGCTCTCTCTTGTTTCTGTCTCTGTCCAACACCTGGCACCATAGGACACTTAATAAATGCTTATTGGAAGGGAGAATGGAGAGACAGTGGCAGAGACCCAAAGATGGGGAGAAAGAGGGGCCACAGGGAGGGCTGAGGGAGAGACACCCTGTGGGGCAGGCTATGGCCTCCGCTGTGAACACTTGGTATCTGGAGATCACAGACTCAGCCTGTACTGTTTCTCTAAAGCCCATTTTTGACCCTGGGCAGATTTTAGTTCCAGAATCATACCTGTATGTGCCTATGCTGGGATGTTCTTCAAGAGGGTTACTAGTCAGAGCCCTGGTTGCCCGTGTGTGAACAGTGTCCTTCACGGAAGGCCCTCTCACTGCTCCTGGCTCTCCACTGGGCCCCATTCCCTTAAACCCCTCAAGGCCATTATGATGTCTTCAGTTATGTTTTTCCCAAGCACTTCAGAATGAATTAGGAAATTGGGAAGGAAAAGAGGGCTTCTTTTCTTGGAGAAAGTTGAGGGTGTTCTCAGTCTCATTGTCACTGAGAAAGAAAGGAAGGATCCCTCTGAGGTAAATAGGCTGCTAAGCAAAGCCTTTGGAGTGGGGAGGGAATAGAGAAAGGAAGCAGAGCCTAGCTGAGGAGACTGGAGCCAGGGTGGCTCTCAAGGAACCTCTGAAAAGGCCTGAGTAAGAGGGAGTCTGGAATTCTTAGGGGATAGAGCTTAGAAAACACTGCCAGGAGGACAGTGTTTTATCTGAATACAAAGTGAGATGTGGGGCCCAGGCAGGGTCTCAAGCCAGTCTTCTCAGGGTCCTAGAGGACTAAAATGGAGTTGTTTGCCTTTGACCTAAGGAGGAATGAGCAAGGCTGCCCAGTGACCATAATGGTTGGGCTAAACAGTTAAGCCGAGGAGGGGAATGAGCCTAGGGGACCTGGAGGGAGCTTGGCACAGCAAGAGTTAGAGAGTCCCTCAGATTGCCGGAGAATCCCCCTTCTCTCCCTGGGCTGGCTCTGGGCATGCCAGCTTTAGGCACTGGGGACAAGGGGCATGGTCAGAGAGGAGAAAGCTGAGGATGGCCCGTCAAGAACTCGTTCCCTGGAGGAGAAATCCCCTGCTTGTTGCCCCCAGGTAGGAAGCCAGTCTGCAGAAGTGAGCAGGTGGTGGTTGGACAAATCCTATTTGAGGTTGCCCTCCCTACCAAATGAGAGCTAATCGGGGGTGATTGGCCCTTGGTCTATTTTCTCTTAGTGCTAACCCGCACAGAGAGAAGTCCCACGGCAGTAGAGGGTGTTCATAGGTGCATGCTATGCCTGAAGATGGCCTTCTACCTAGGGGTCATGCTGAGAGACCAGTTCTCCGGAAGGCAGCTTGTGGGCACCCTGGGACCCTTGAACCTTGCTCTAAGGACTCCTCTTTGTAATTCTTGGAACCCTCGGGTGATTGCTCAATACCTGTGGCTTCCCCTCCAGTCCAGCATTTTCCCAGGAATGTGGCTAAAAGTAGGGAGAAGGGAGAATGTGCCTCCAGCAGTCCATCTGCCTCTGGTGACACCTCAGCCATCAGGCCCTTTCAGGCATTCCTCCTAGGCCTGGGGTTGGGGAGGATGATGCTTTAGGGCTACTTTCTTGGTGGGAAGTAGGGGCAACATCTTGGGTAGTCATATGGGCTCTCTGTGTTTCAGGTGGTGTTTCTTCCAACTTCCCTGGAGACGGTGGAGAAATCTTTCATCATCATATGTGACAATTGTCAGATCCAAGAAGTCATCGTTTCAGGTTGGTTTGCCCCCTATGGGAGCACGTGGGCCTGCTGACCAAGCCGGGAGCTCCAAGGGGGCTCAGCCCTGCTCCCACTGCAGCCTCCCTTTTGGGGGCACCTCTCACGGCCGTTTTGGCAGCCTCTCTGCCTTCAGTCTCTCTCCTCTCCAATCCTCCTACTCAGCTGCCAAAATGATTTTACAAATAGCATAGGTCTGATCATATCACTACTCTGCTCAATAAACTCCTGTCTCTCTATGCCCTTAGGATCAAACAGGAGCTTTTCTCTTCAGTTTGTAAAGCCTGCCACAACCTCATCCCTTCCCATGTCCCCAGCCTCGTTATACGGAGCACCCTCACCGCCTGTGCCATCAAAGGCTCTTGGCTTCCTTCTTGTTCTGCACATCCAGTGTCCATCTTCTCACCTTTGCCTACTGGCACCTCTCTGTTCCTTCACAATGCCTTTAAAGTTCCTCTTTCCCGATTGCTCTGGCTGCCGGTGCCCACCCTCCCTCCCATGACCACTTTGTACTCATTTGTGTGGATTATGGGCATTCTGATGTATATGGGTCATCTCTCCTGTTAGGACAGTTTTTGAGGAAGCAGAAAACTGTTTCATTCTTATCTCTGTATCTTCACTTCCCAGCACATAGTAGGACCTCAAAGAATGCTGACTGACTGACTGTACGTTCATACTCCCTGGTGGAGCTCATTCACAGTCTGCTGTATCAGCACATTTAGGTAGCAGTCCAGACCCATTTCCCAACCTCCATCCCGTTCATCTTTTTCAGGGGTCTCTGGGCCATCTCCACCTCAATGTCCCATCATCACCTTGAGCTCAGTATGGCTAAAACAGATCGACTTCCCCACCCTCAAATGCGGTTCTTTCCCCCAGCTCCCCCTGCCATGTGTCCTGGCTGTCTGTCTCTGATGGGGGCCTCCTGTGGTTTCCCCCATGGCTGGGGATGCTGAGCATGTGCTGGGGGCACCTGGCAAGTGGTCAAGAGGCCCAAGCTGTCATGATGGGTGACTGTGAGCCTCATGGACTATGCTTGGAACACTCCCCCCTACGTCATCTTGACATCACTAGCTTGCCCCAAAGCACCATTGTCACGGCTCTTTGGATCAGCCAGTGGCGCCAGTCCCCAAAGGGTTATCCTTCCCATGTTAGATCATTACTCACTCTTCTAGGACGCTCTCTGAAATGAGGGGACCTCTTAGCTAATGGCCCTGGCCAAGCCCTCCCTGGAGTAACACATTAGAGGAGGTGAGAAGCGGGACCTAGGACTTGGGAGATGAGGATGGTGGCGTAGGCCCAGCTGCCTGCTGCTGAATCACTGGGGGATTTGGAAAGTCACCTTCTCTTTTGGGGCCTCAGTTTCCTCCCCTGTAAAATGATGGGGTTGGACAAGATGATCTTGGGTCCCTTGGAGGTTCCACGATAGATGTCTGATTCCAAAGGTGTTTTGAGAATCGGTTTGGGTTGGGATGTTTTTCTAAGGAGGCCTCTGAAGGATGTGACCACTCTCAAGGGCTTGGTCTCCTAGGAGGCAGCCTCTGGGGAGTTTAGAATTAAGGTATTTGTTTAATTAACTGCCCAAGGGGGACATGACTGTATGGGGGCTCTATGAGATGGCCTTGTTTACAGATCACTGGAGCAGGCTATCCCATGCCAAACCACCAGACATTTATTAAGTGCTCACTGTATACAAAGCCCAGTGTGAGGTGCTGGATTTTCAGAGACAACTGGGCAATTTCTGTCTTTGTGAAGGAGACCAAGGGGACCTATTATTTCTAAGCTGATAAGCATATATGTGACCATTAAAAAATTTTTTTTAAAGATTTATTTCTCGCTTTTGTAAGATTTTAAGTTCCCCCCTCCCCAAGATGGCATGCAGTCTGATGCATATTTCCACATTAGTCATGTTGTGAAAGAAGAATCAGAACAAAAGGGGAAAACCAGGAGAAAGAAAACAAAGAGCTCTGCATTCAGACTCTATCATTCTTCCTCTGGACGTGGACAGCATTTTGGAATTGTCTTAGATCTATATACATGATCACTGAGGGAGATGGAAAGAATACCACCTCCAAAGAGGATCCGGAAAGGCTTCTTCCTCTGGGAGGATGGCCCGTGAGCCAAGGCTTGGAAGAAAGTGGAGATTCTGACAGCCAGACGTGAGGAGGAGACAGGACATCAATCTCCCATGGGAAACAGAAACAGGAGGGAGAAGCCTGAATTTGGGAAGTGGCAAGGAGGCAGCCAGAGGGGAGAGGTCATGTGCAGCTAGCCTAGAAAGAGAGGCTGGAGGGCGTTAAGGTACCAACCTGAAGAATTTCTGTTTTTTATTCTGGTGGTCGTAGGGAGCCAGGAAAGGTCTGTGAGGGTGGCACTGGCTAGGAAGTTTGTCACTATGGCACCTAGTGCCGCCCTATAGGCAATCCTTCCTGGGAAGCCAGGCTGCAAGACTGATGTCAAACCCCAGGCTCTTGGTCACTTTCTCTGTGATTCCACACAAACCCACTGCAGACAGCATCATCCTCTGACCACAGAAGAGTCCGACCATCATCCCTGCATATTTCTGAGGGCAGGGATGCTCAAACAGCACCTGGCTTTGCTGTTTGGCTTTGGGTGGGTCAGCCCTTGCAAGGCTCCTCAGCCTGAAGACAAAGCAGTGAGATGAGGGGATTTCTTCTTGGTTATTGATGCTTTGTTTGGAGGTGGAACTCTGGGCAAGGCTAGGGAGTGAGTTACTGAAGCCAGCCCAGTTAGAGGGGTCACAAACATAACTATCAAAGGCCCCAAGTACAAGGGCCAGGAAGAGGGTGGATAGCCTGGCCCAGAAGTCCAGGGAAAGCAGCAGAAAGGCCTTGGCTCTGGTAGATGATCTGGACAGAGTCGCCTTGTACCTGGATGGAGGGATGGCCACAGGCATAGGGCAGAGTAGGACATGGTATTTCTGCTCCTGACCCAGTGTGTTGAGACAGAAGGGAAGGCAGTGGTCTGCAGCTGGGGAAGCAGTGTCTTCTGGGGGGAGTCCAGGGGAGGGCATCTAAGAGGAAGCTTGTTGATGATGGAATGGGAGTTCTGGAGAACCCAGGGAAGGGGACAAGTCGGGCTGAGGGCGGAGGCCTGGTTTCCTCCAATGACAGAGGTTTGACCTCTAGCGGCTGGTCATTCTCTGCTGGGGGCCTGACCTTGGGGAAGCAGGGCACCTTGGTGAGAGAGCACCAAGCACAACGCACAGAGCCATGGTGGGGGCATCAGCATTTTCCTTGGTGACAAACGCCACTTTATTCCGTGCTTCAGTTTCCTCATCTGTCAAATGGGAATCATAATGCTTCCAGCACCTGCCCTCCTCCTCTTCCTACTGAGTTTCAAAGGCTACGCCCTCAGGAAAGTTTAAAGCTTTCCACATGGATGTGGGATGTCTGTGTTGATGTTCCTGGTGACAGCCTTCAAGGAGACAAACAGATTTTGACATACAGTTACAGCGTATTTATTCCTCATTCCCTTAAGGTAGAGAAGCTTGTACAAGGAGTTAGGAGATCTGCATCCTAACTGATAAACAGAGGAATCAGAAGAATTTTTCTACATTTTAGAACCATCCCAACTCAGGATGACCATGTCACAAAACTTTATGACTCCCGTTTGTTATCATCTACATGTGAGAAAGAAGTTCTTCGGTTGCAAATGCAAACTGACAGCAGACGGAGCGGGATCTGTCCACTTTTTGTGGTCTCAGGAAGCCCATTTGTCTCCCAAGATAAGGGGGAATCCTGTCTCCAGCCCCATCTGGTTTCTGGTATCTGGCTGGCACAGAAGACAAGGGAAAGCAGCTTGTTTGACTAATTCAGACTTCCGCCAAAATATGATATTTAATGATTATCACTAGACACGGCCTCCCAGTGAGAATATTGCTTAGCCACAGTTTCTCCAAGTGACTGTGGCGTTTAACTTGATGGTCTGTGTGCGTGAGAACCTAATGCCTTCCTTCTCCAGAGAAATCTCCTGGCCCATTTATAGCAAGTCTGCTTCTCTTGAAGATGGCTTGTCCCTTTCAGTGCTTCCCGCTTCCTGCATCTCCAAACCTTGTTTGGGCCGCCTTTGGTCCCTGGCTCTTTAGCTAGGTCCCAAATACTGGTGTATGGGATAAGTGAAAACTTCTCAATTTGGGGTGGTTAGCCTCCCACGTCATAGTGTGCACCCCATCCTCTGCACAAGCAGAGATGAGGGACAGCAAGGCAGGGTGGTCTGAGACCTCTTTGAATTCGAGCCTAAACGAGACCCCGCCCTTTCCCCAATGAGAGTCGGAAGCTGTCCTAGAACTCATTCAGCCCTTTGTCCTCTTCCCTCGCTAAGCTTGTAACCCCGTTCGCATTCAATAGAAGTCAGGGAGGATGACACTCAGGGTATAAAAGCTCAACCCGCAAAGGGTTGAGCGGCCTCCTTTGCTGACCTGCTTTGGGAAAGGACGCCCCCATTCCCGGGAACTGGTAATAAAATATTCCTGTTCACCGCAAGTATTCCTCTGATTTTTCTTTCTTTAAATGGATAAGTGGTTTTCTAACCCACACACTGGTGAGACCCAACAGGGCCATTTTTGGCACAGCCAGGGAGCTCGCCACAGGATCTCATTAGAGAAGGTTTTTCCTGAGACGGAACTGTTCAGAATCAGGGCCAAGATTTCCAAAGACTCTGGAAATAGGGGTGGCCCTCCCATGTGCTACAGAACAATGCAGGTTGGGTGAGACCCAGTAACACCGACAACAATAAGCATTTAAAGAATGCTTAAGGGTTTGCAAAGAGCTTAACACATATCATCTCATCTGATCCTCACAACCCTGTGAAGGAGGTACTGTTATTATTCCCGTTTCACAGAGAAGGAAACTGAGGCACAGGAGTTAAGTGTCTTGCCCAGGGTTACACAGCTAAGTAAATGTCTGAGGCAACATCTGAGCTCGGGTCTTCCTGACTTGAAGTCCTGGATTCTTGCCACGGTGCCACCTAACTTCCCATTCCCTGGTCATTTTTTATGTCATTGGTTGTTTTGTGTGTGTGGAAATGCAGATGTGAATGCTGACCCTGCAGTGTCCACAGGGGAACCGTTCTGTTGGGAGAGTCAGACAAAGAATGTCAGAGTGCCCTGCGCTGGCCAAGGCTCTTCAGCACCGTGCCTCCAGCCCCGGCCATGACTTCCCAGTCACTGCGCCATGCAGGCTCTTTGCTTAGCACTCCAGGAGGTGACTCGCTCCATTTCAGACAGACCTAATTGTTAGGGACTTCTTATAATTTTTTTTCCATTGACTTGTTTATTTACTTTTAGTTTACAAGATTCGGTTCCACAATCCCTTGAGTTTCAAATTTTCCCCCCTTCCTTCCTCCCCCCCCCACCATGGTGGCACGCAGTCAAGTACAGGATCTGCAAACACTTTCACACTGGACATTAGTCTGGTTGTACAGAAGGGTTGTAACCGATGGAGGGAACACTGGGAAAAAAGAAAGAAAACCAGACATGAAAAAGAACGATAGCGTATAGTGCTTCAGTCTCCATTTAAACTCTGGTCTTTCTAGATCTTTCTCCAAATGTAGACATCTCCTTCCATCCTGAGACTTGTAGAGTTGTCTTACAACTGTGCATTGCTGAGGAGAGTCCAGTTTATCAAGGTTGGTCATCATATGATGTGTCTGTGTCTGTGATTGTGTACAAATTTTTCCTGGTTCTGCTCTTCTCACTTAGCATCAGTTTGTATGAGGCTCTCCAGGTGAATATGAAGACTGTCTCTTGCCCATTTCTTATAGCACAACAGTATTCCATTACATTCATATACCACAATTCGTTTAGCCATTCCCCAATTGA
Organism: Pseudochirops cupreus; assembly: GCA_028627135.1. Lineage (NCBI taxonomy): Eukaryota > Metazoa > Chordata > Mammalia > Diprotodontia > Pseudocheiridae > Pseudochirops > Pseudochirops cupreus. The sequence goes on along the minus strand of CM053583.1, from coordinate 422,049,950 downwards.
TGGGCATCCCCTTAATTTCCAGTTTTTTGCCACCACAAAGAGAGCTGCAATAAATATTTTTGTACATATGGGTCTCCCTCCCACTTCTATGATCTCTTTGGGATACAACCCCAGAAGTGGTATTACTGAGTCAAAGGGTATGCAATTATTTATAGCCCTTTGGGCATAGTTCCAGATTGCTCTCCAGAATGGTTGTATCAGTTCACAGCTCCACCAACAATGCATCAGTGTTCCAGTTTTTCCACATCCTCTCCAGCATTTGTCATTTTCCTGTTTTGTCATCTTAGACAATCTGACTGGTGAGATGTGGTACCTCAAAGTTGTTTTGATTTGCATTTCTCAAATCAATAGTG
>CM053583.1:422010904-422040703 GCA_028627135.1 Pseudochirops cupreus | reverse complement strand
AGAAGTCTCATTTTCTTCTTGACAGGTTGTTCAAAATCTATTCCAGTTAATATCCATACCCGAATAGGGGAGTCTGATATAATTTACAGCAAAATTTCTAATTGTAAAATACACATATTCAAAAATTTCTTTCAAAAATGATTAATACTTTAATTTATAAAACTCCCAAGTATCTGATTTGATGTTCTAATAAAACGTGTTTACTTTTTGGTTGTTCCCTGATTTACACAAACTTTTCTGTTTTTTGAGAACCAGGAAAGAGTTAATAATAGCAGAAAGTTCCTAAGTGTCACATCGATTTAAAATACAAGTGGCAACCTATTTTTTCTTTCACTTTGAAACTTCACTGATACCACTTTCAAATGAGCTTCTTTCTAATCAGTGAAATGACCTTCGTTTCTTAGCTGTAATAGAGATAAGGCTGTCACTCTCCAGGCAAAGAGGAATAAGAGATCTGAGTGTTATTTTCCTTGTAACTTTCACGGTTTTTAATTCTTCTTTTTTCTACTTCAAGAAAATTCATCAAGAATACTTGGAAGCCCTCTATTTAATTGAATGACCATATTTTTCCCTGAAGCATTATGCTGAGTTTTGCTGGGTAGGTGATTCTTGGTTTTAATTCTACCTCCTTTGACCTCCAGAATATCATATTGCAAGCCCTTCGATCCCTTAATGTAGAAGCAGTTAGATCTTGTGTTATCCTGATTGTGTTTCCACAATATTCAAATCGTTTCTTCCTGACCGCTTATAATATTTTCTCCTTGACCTGGGAACTCTGGAATTTGGCCATAATGTTCCTAGAAATTTTCTTTTGTGGATCTTTTTCAAGAGGCAATTGGTGAATTCTTTCCATTTCTATTTTGCCTTCTGGTTCTACAATATCAGGGCAATTTTCCTTGAGAATTTCTTGAAAGATGTCTAGGCTCTTTTTTTGAGGTAGTCCAATAATTTTTAAATTATCTCTCCTGGATCTATTTTCCAGGTCAGTAGTTTTTCCAATGAGATATTTCACATTGCCTTCTATTTTTTCATGTATTTGGATCTGTTTTATAGTATCTTGATTTCTCATAAAGTTATTAGCTTCCATTTGCTCCAGTCTAATTTTGAAGGAATTATTCTCTTCAATGAGCTTTTGAAATTCCTTTTCCATCTGGGCAATTTGGCTTTTTAAGGCATTCTCCTCATTGGCTTTTTGGGTCTCTTTTGCCATTTGAGTTAGTCTGTTTTTTAAGGTGTTATTTTCTTCAATCAGGCTGTTGACTCATTTTTCTTGATTTTCTTTCATCATTCTTATTTCTCTTCCCCATTTTTCCTCTACTTCTCTTACTTGATTTTCAAAATCCTTGAGCTCCTCTATGGCCTGCAATCAGTTTATATTTTTCTTGGAGGCTTTTGATGCAGGAGTTTTGACTTTGTTGTCTTCTTCTGGTTCTATGTTTTGATCCTCTTTTTCCCCCCAAAAAAGATTCTGTTGTCTGATTGTACTTTGTCTGTTTGCTCATATTGGCAGCCAATTACTTGACTTTTGAGCTCTTTGTCATGATAGAACTTTGCTTCCAGAGTGGAGAGAGCTGTGTCCCAAATTTCTGGGTTTTTCACAGTTGTGTCAGAGCTGTTGTCAGAGCTATGAGGAGGGTGCCCTCTCTACAGCCACTACAAGCTCTGGCACACTAGTGTTCCTCACCCCAGGACTGCCACCCAAGACTGCGACCCAGATCCAAGTAGGTGAAAGCAAGAGCAATTACCCTCTGAATAGTTGCTTGGTCCCCCTATGAAATGCAGACCAGGAGCTACAGAGGCAGGCACATGACAGCAGCTGCAGCCACCATGCTGCTGCCACCTCTACTGCCCTGGGGGCCAAGGGCCAGACTGTACTCTTACCCAGTTCCAACAGAGTTCCCTACTGACCTTTTACTTTCTCCTTCACATTTGTGGGTTGAGAAGTCAGGAAACCACCACAGCTGCCAGTGATTCACTCTCCTGAAGTCTGCTCCAGACTGTCTGGGCTGCTGGTCGGGCTGTCCCGAACTGGTGCAGTTCCCACAGGACTGTGCTTGGCTCCCAGCCTGGGTGCAATAGACCCTTCCTGTCAGCCTGCTAGGCTGTCTTCAACAGGAGATTTGTTTTTCTCTGTCACTTTGTGGGGAGTGTAGCTCTAAAATTTGTTTAGAGTCATTTTTTACAGGTTTTGGAGGTGGTTGGAACAGGAGCTCAAGCAAGTTCCTACTTTTACTCTGCCATCTTGGCTCTGCCCCCTTCAAACAAATTCTAGAGAGAGTTAAAACTCACTAAAACATTTCAGCATTTAAAAAAAATTCAAACTATAGTTTAGAAATTCATAATAGAGAATTTACAGTTTAATCTTAAATTTATTCTTGAAAATAAAAACTCCCTCTTATCTGTGTTTTGTCTGCCTCCCTGACTTGGCCAGAATCAGAGAAAGAGACAGAGATTCTTTTTGAAGGGAAAAAGATTTTTTTCAGTTAGCCTTAAGCCCCAAGAAAAAGTTAACAAACATATAATATGCCAAGACAGACCCAAAGAAAGATATTAAATAAAATTAGTGAATACAAAGGAAAATCCCCTATTTAGGTCAAATTCTGGGACATATGTATGTGTACGTAGCTAATTTTGCTTTAATTTTTTAGTCTCCCCCTCTTTAAGACTGAGAAGATCCCTGGTTTCCAGGCCTTCCAGGGGTTTCTAATCCCTTTGAAAATGGTCAGGTTTTCTGACTTGGGGCAGAGCTCCTCCCCCACCAGGAAGAAATATTTCTTCATGGGTTTAGTAACTCACAAAGCCCTCTCACAAGAACTAGGAGCCCCTCTTGAAGAAAAAAACTCTAGGGCTTCAGTATCGCCCTAAGAAGCATTGATACCTTAGGAGAATTTTTTCGATTTTCTATTCTCTCTTATTGCCAACCAGTCACACTTAAACACAGACAGGAAGACAAGCAAACATAGCTGTAGCTTTCCCAACAGTGTAGGGGCTTACCTGACTCAGGAGGATCTGGTCCCTGGTTGTAGAACTTCATGGAAAAAGCCTCAAGTGGCAAGTTGCACCAGTGAGCCGGGTTGCGATTTTTTTTGTTGTTGCTTTTTGGAGAGGGGATGGCAAGGGCAATTGGGATTTAAGGTCGAATGGCTAGTAAGTGTTAAGTGTCTGAGGCTGGATTTGAACTCAGGGCCTCCTGACTCCAGGGCTGGTGCACTGTGCTACCTAGCTGCCTCCATGGGTTGTGATTTTAACTAAGGTAAACTGAGGAACAAAGTTCCAGTTGTACAAAACCCAGCATTTTTTACTAGAAGCCATCCCTAGCCTCTCTTAACTCTAGAGCCTACCCTCTCTTAAAATTATTTCCCATTTATCCTAGGTGTAGTTGTAGATAGATAGATAGCATACATCTGCCTGTCTGTCTCTTCTATTAGATTGTAAGCTCCTTCAGCTCAGGGACTGGTTTTTTGCCTCCTTTTGTACACCTGAGCTTTAACACAGTGCCTGACATAGTAGGTGCTTAATAAATGTTGACTGATTGATTTAAAGAGCAGGTCAGTGACTCTTGAGTAATTAGTTACTCACTTAATCAGCACTTCCACCCATCAGGGTGAGCACAATCCTCCAGGGTGAGCATGGGATTCCCCACTGGGTAGCTATCACTGTCACCTTTTTAAAAAAAAGTCACTTTTATTTTAGTTTCAGGTCTAAATTCTGTCTTTTTCACCTCTTTCTTCTCTTCCCCCTGCAAGTGAGAAAGTAAGAAAAATGGAACCTAGAATAAGCATGAGTAGTCAAACAGAAATAAACCCCAGAGCCTGAAAACACAAGGCTCAGCCTGCAATCTTCCCTAATCTTTCTTTCTGACGGTGAAGAGTACATTTCATTATCAGGTCCTCCGGAATGGAGGTGGGTTGTTGTGTTGATGACAGTCCTTCCATCTCTCAGAATCATCTTTACAGTGTTGTTGTCGCTGTATACATTGTTCTCCTGGTTCTGCTCATTTCACTTTGTATCAGCTCATACACGTCTTCCCAGGTTCCTCTGAAACCATCCCTTTCATAGAGCTGGTGGCACAGGGAATAGAGGCTGAGTCTGAAGGCAGGGACATCTGAGTTCAGATCCATCCTCAGACACTTACTAGCCGTGTGACCTTGGGCAAGTCGCTTCACCTCTGTCTGCTCCAATTTCCTCAACTGTAAAAGGGAGACCATAACATCACCTACTTCCCAGGGTTGTTGTGGGGATAAAATGAGATAATATTTCTAAAGCACTTAGCACAGTGTTTCTTTCCCATCCTCTTCATCACTTCTTTTTTTCTTTTACAGGGGGGAAGGCAGGGCATTTGGGGTTAAGTGACTTGCCCAAGGTCGTACAGCTAGTAAGTGTTAAGGGTCTGAGGCCAGATTTGAACTCAGGTCCTCCTGACTCCAGGGCCGGTGCTCTATTCACTGTGCCACCTCGCCACTCACCCCCCTTCATTACTTCTTATAGCACATTATATTTACATACCATAACTTAGCCAGTCCCCAGTTGATGGACACCCCCTCAGTTTCTAATTCTTTTCTGCCGCAAAAGAATTTCTATAAATATGTGTGGACATACAGGTCCTTGTCCTCTTTCTTTGATCTCTTTGGCCCAGAGACCTAGTGGGTCAGAGGGTTTAATGGCTTTTTGGTGGGTGTCACAGAGCCAGGCTACAGCCCCACCAGCCTTGTTTCCTGGTTCAGTGTGTAACCCTGCCTGGGTCCTCCTGCTCCCCCCTCTCCTCAAGCCTTGGAGCCCCCACATTTATAGAGGGAGCAAGGGGCTGTCTCCTCTTTGGGGAGATCCTTGGTCCTGAGAATTATGCCATGGCCAGTCCCCTTTTCATTGTTGTTCTTCTCAGTTACATTGTGTCTTGTTTCCCTGGTTCTGCATGCTTCGCTTTGCTAGGTTCCCAGGAGTCTTCCCAAACTTCTCGGAAGTCTTCCCAGGCTTTGCTTCTCGAGGTGTGGGGCTGCTCCGTAAGGTTCTTTGGCCATGATTTGAGGCTCTTTTCCCAGTCTATGGGAACTGTTTTTGTGTCCAGTTCTTTGCTGCCACAGAAAGAGCGTCTCTGGCTGTCTTAGAGTCTGTGGGAGCTTCCTCTATGTCCGCTACACACTTAGCGGTGGGACCAGGGGAGAAGCTTTTAACACTGAAGAAAAACTCAGGGAAAATGTTGAGCAGGAAGTGGTGTCCAGACCATGAGCTTCTGTGAAAAAGGCCTCTGTGGGCGAGCTGGGTTCACAGACTGTCTGTTTTTGCACAGTCTAGAGAACGTGAATGTGTGTGGATTACCACATACCATGGGTGACGTCATTGCCCTGGAAATTGAGGTGAAAGGTTCCGTCGAACCCTTCCAGATTCTCCTGGAACCATACGCCATTATTATCCCAGGAGAAAACTACATCGGAGTGAACGTGAAGAAGGACTTCAAGGTGAGACCTTCTCAGTCATGGGGTGGGTGGGGTGGTGGCTCCTCCTGAGGGCCTCCCTTTACCCCAAAGCCACCCAGAGTCTTGGGTCCACTGTGTGCCTGATGTGGCCCTAGGGGATCAGACCCCAGCTCTCATGGCCCTCCCAGAGTCAGCCTCAAAAGTCGTGGGAGCCCCAGCTCTTGCCCGCTGCCCTTTGGATCACTGGGTTCACACTGGAGCCGACCTTAGGGCCATCCTGAAAGAGTCTGTCCTGAGCCCGAGGACCCTTCTGGAGGATGGTTACAAGGAGACTCTGCGGACTTGGGATTGGTTCCCTGGGAGCTGGGACTTTCCCAAGCCAAACTTTGGGTTTCCTTGTCTCTTAGATGTGGAATAACAGCAAATCTGCCATTCAGTACATGTGGGGGAAAATCAGCGACTGCCACATCGTTGAGGTGGAGCCCTGCACCGGGGTCATAGGTAATGTGGTTTTGTGGCAGCTGTGCTGTGACCAAAACATAATGGCCATAAGGCAGCAGGCAAGCCATTGCTCCCTCATGTATGTAAGAGGCCCCGAGTGTTGGACTGGAGAGGGAACCACAGAGAAAAGGGCCCCAGCCCTTGAGGAGCTGAGGTTCTGCTGCGAGACATAGAAAGGAAGTACATGGACATTTGGAGAGAGAAGAACATTATTCCATCAAGAAGCATTTACCAAACCCGTGGGATGTACCTGGCAGGAACCATGCTGGACACAGGGGAGGAATATAGGCATGGGATAGTCCCTGACTTGAAGGATTCTCCTGCAGATAGAAATCAATCCCGACCATCCACAATAATGGTAGGATGATGGGTATTGGAAGAAAATGTCTCTTGAGCGGAGCCTTAAAGGAAGCCAGGAGTTCCAGAGACAGAGGTGTGGAAAGAAAACATTCTTGGTCTAGGGTACAGAGGCACCCGAGGGAGGGAAAGAATGTCAAGTATGGGGACCGACAGCTAGGCCAGCTTGGCTTAAGCCTTTATTAAGCACCTCCTATGTTCTAGGTATGGTGCTAAGCCCTGGGGATACAAAGCGAGGGACTCCCAGTCTAACAGGAGAAGACAACACCCTATAAAAAGCACCTGACGGTGGATGAGGGAGTCTGAGGAAGACCTGCACTGGCCTGGACCCCTCCTCCAGGAGGGGATCTGGGAGGAGCTCTCCAGTCATTTTGACTACTATAGGAGACTGGGCTTCCAATTAGGAGACTTCTAAGTCAAGGCCAGTAGAGAGAAGAGCAGATACCAGAGACATTCTAGAAGCAGAGTCACAAGATAGGACACCCAGAGGGCTGGCCTGGCAGAGCAGCAATGAGAAGCAAGGGAGCGTGGGGAGCATCAGAAATGGGGCCTCCACCTGTCTGTTGGGACATCACCCAGCCATTGGAATAGGGGTGTGAGATGAGAAAGAGGAGAGGGCTGAGCAGCGAGCCTTGGGGCCAGGAGCCCTAAGAGAAGTAGGAGAACCGAGAGGTGCTGGGGGGGCGGGGGACTTTCACAATGAAAGGAGACCTGTGTTAAACTGGGTGAGAGGAGTATGGATGGAAGCCAGATGGTAAGGGAGTAGAGAGAGGGATAAGGAAGAGGAAGAAGCTTGGCTCTGCAAATGAGAAGAGGGACTGAGAGTTAGTGAGTGGAAAGGGGCAGGGGCACAATGAAAGACAAGAAGAAGCAGAGAGCAGGCTTACAGGGGGTGGCAGAGCCCCGTGGAGGCTTGGGGAAGGATGAAGGGGGCCTCACTATGTGATAAGGGGAGAAAATAGATGCTCAAGGAATGTGGGAGGGAAATGGGATCAGAGGTGCAAGCAGAAGGTGGGCACTCCGGATGGCCCCAATGTGGCTGGCGTCAGTGTGGCCAGAGGCAGGGCTCATTGTCGCCTCCAGTTAGTACACATGACTCTTGGGTCCCATCTCTGATACCCTGAAGTGGATCACTCCAGAATTTGTGACCTGGCAGTCTTTTCCTTTCCTAGAACCGAATGAAAAGGGTGAATTTGAATTGAATTTCACTGGAGGTGTTCCTGGCGTGACGAGCCAGGAGCTGCTCTGTAAAATTGACCGATCTCCTGTACCTGTGGTGCTACACATCGAGGCTGCCTTCAAGGTGAGGATGTGCACAAGCCCCTGCCAGGGAAGGAAGCCTGTTTCTGCTTCCATGGAAGACTCTTGGCCTTTTAGAGCTGCTTCTACAAATGGAGGGAGAGATGGATGGATAGATGGATGGATGGATGGATGGATGGATGGATGGATGGGTGGGTGGATGGGTGGATGGGTGGATGGGTGGGTGGATGGATGGATGGGTGGGTGGATGGATGGATGGGTGGATGGGTGGGTGGGTGGGTGTGTGAGTGGGTGGATGGAAAGGTGGGTAGGTGGGTCGGTGGATGGGTGGGTGGGTGGATGGATGGGTGGATGGACAGGTGGGTGGATGGAAGGATGGATAAACAAAAGAACATTTATTGACTACTTACTGTGTGCCCAGCCCTGCTCCCAAGGGGCTCACATTCTATTTAGGGGAGACAACATCTGGAATAAAGTTGAGCTGCAAGGGCTGCATACCTAGGGGAAAGCCCAGAAGCCCTAAGGGTGCAGCAGAGAGCAAGTCAGAGGCCTCTGAGTTTGCCAATACCAGGGCTCTCTGGGTGTAGCGACAGGGCAGGGGATGGTCCTCCATCTTGCTGGGAGGACTGGAGTTGGTAACTCCCATCTTATCCCTGTGTCATGGACCCTCTCTGGGATCTGAATGGCCCAGGGCTCAAGATCAGGGTGAAGGGCACTACCCCCAGCAGGCAGCAAACACTGTTGAGAATTTGCAAAAATAGTGGCAGGAATGACATGAGAGAGGTCGTTTTTGGTGCCTTAGGGACCGACACTTTGCATGGATGTCTCAGCCATGCGCTTTGGTCTGGTTCGATTGGGGAAGAAAGCGATCGGCTTTATAAACATTCACAACACGAGCCAGCTCCCAGCACAGTGGAAGATGCAAGAGAGCCCAGCGTGCCTCGAGGAAAGGATGGAAAAAGTGAGCTCCCTGTGGCCCTGTGCCCTTGCAGCCTTGGCCTCCAAGCCTGCTGATCTCCATGGAATGCTCCTCCTCCTGGCAGGGATGCCAAGGCGCCACCCTAGGCTGAGCTCCCCTAGCCCTTCTTGTCTCAGTACTTGCTGAAAAAATGTGGGCTCAGACCCCCTCGTCACCTCAAACTGCCTCTCCAAGTGGACCTTTCCTCCCTCTCCTCAAACCAGGCCTTCGCCCTCATTCTCGGGTTTCTATCAATGCCCCCACCATTCTTACAATCACTGAGCTCCAAGCCTCAAAGTCACTTGTGTCACCGAAGCCTGGAGTGCCACAGTTGGAAGGGACTTCTCCAGGCTTTGCGCACCCAGATCCTTCAACCAACTCTTGAGTGCCATGGCCTCCAGGTGCCTCCCCAGCCTGGCTGCTTCCTGGGGACCCTCTCCAGCCAATCTGGGTAGTCCTGCAGCTGTGGTACCCAGACCTGAGCATCACCCTCCAGGGAAGGCTAAGGAGGGCCAGACCACTGCCCTGCTCCTGAAGTTCATGCCTCCACCTGATCTATCTCCAGGGAGCCTGAGGCCCTTCACCATCCAGCCTCCCTCCTGGGATGCCTCTGTGTCCTCCCTAGGAGTCTGCCCACAAGCTTTCCGGTCTCCTCTCCTCCTGCAGCTTAGGCCCCTCCTCCAGTCCTGATCTGTTTCCTCTCTCCTCCTCCTCCCCCCTTCTCTTCTTCCTTCTCCTCAAGTCCTCTTGAGCTGAGGCGTCAGACTGAGGCCAGCAGCCGCACATTTCCTGGACCAGATGCAGATATAATCGGGAAACACTCAGCAAAATAAACACAAATTCGGGGAGGCGCTGTGTTCATTTGCAGTTCCCCTGCGGCTATGCTGCTGGCCCGGCCCCATCTGGACGGACACCCCGCCCACTTGGCACTCCAGCTGCCATCCCTCTCTGCTCTTCCTCCTCAGGTCTCTCCCTTCCACATTGAGCCTCACCGGGGCCACATTCCTCCTCTGGGACAGCTCCGAGTGACCGTTACCTTTGAAGCTAAATGCTGCCAGAGCCTCCAGACAGTCCTAGAGCTACAGGTGGAAAATGGAGAACCCAGGTAGGGCCTCGAGCCGCGGGTGCAGGAGCCCTGCTGCACCCCACTCCATCAGTGCACCTAGTGTGTGCCAGGGCCTGTGCCAAGCGCTGGGGGGACAAAAAGAGGCAAGAGACAGCCCCTGCCATCTGGGGACTCCCAGTCCACTGGGGGGAAGAGGCACAACTCGGAAACAACGCTGTACGAAGCATCTGTCTGTTCCATCCGTCTGTGCACTGCTACCCCGGCACCAACAAGGCTTTTTTTCAAGTCGTTCTTTCCTAAGGACAGGCTCTCTTTCAAAGATGCCAAAAAGGCCTTGGGTTCTTTTGGACAGCTCCCGAGCCTGGGCTCTGTTGTTTCTGAGAATAGGGAGTGGGATACCGTTTAAACCAAAGGTGTGCACAAGGGGATTTGAACATTCCTAAAATAAGGCGCCATGACCAACCCAACACATCCGTGGTTGACACCAGAGCCCGTCCATTGGTGCATCTGGCTGACATTTGCCAAGTCCTTTCTGTGTAGGAAAACCTGGCCAAGGTGTTGGAGGGGGAGGAGAAAATGAAATGTGTCTCTGCTCACTGCCTTCTCTGCCTGGACTCCGTGTCCCTAGGGCCCCCCCAGCACTACCCCAAACTGGCCCTCTCCTTTCCCCTCAGTAGGGGACTTCACCTGGACCGGGACTGAGACAAAGCAGGGTACAGCCAGGCTCCTCCTCCCTGGCCCACCCTTCAGAGCACCCCAGCTCCCTCAACTTTGGCTGCCATCTCCTTCCCGATGCTCTTTACTTGTGCCCTCAAACCCAGGCTCACCTCTTTAGTGATCCCCCTCCCCCTCATTCTCAGCCTTCTTATCCACCAGCTCTGTCCCTGCTACCTTTAAACCCGCCTGACTTGTATTCTTTCAAAAAAACTTTACTGAGTCTCTCCCATCCCGAGTAATCAGTCTGTAGTCCTCCCCCCTTTTACACCAGCCTCCTAGAAAAAAGTTGTCTATACACACGTATGACCTAGATCCACTTGCTTGCCTTTTCTCTGAGGGGGGTGGGGAAGGAGGAAGGGAGGGAATTTGGAACTCAGAGTTTTAATAACAAATGTTTAAAATTGTTTTACATGTACTTGGGGATAAATAAAATACTAAATTTAAAAAAAAGACAAAGGTTGTCTACACTGGCCACCTCCCCTGATCAGCTGCCCTGTGCTGCCATCTGGCTGCCATCTCTACCACTCAAGGTAGACAGCTCGCTAAATTCTTTCATTTCACAGGTGACTTTATCAGCTCCTCAGACAATCTCTTGATTAAGTTCTTGCTGTATTCTGAACTTCACAAACACCAGCCAAAACTGGCATTTTCACATACAGGGTAGATCAGAAAAAGAAACTTGTGACTGATAACCACTCAGCAGATGAATTTCAAAGCTGTCCCGCTGGTCTGTGCTCTTTTCTGTGCACTGAAAAATGCTTTATGGTCCCCCTCTGTTCTCTTTGTCCTTTCTTTTTTGGTGTCAGCCAATCCCTAGCCCACCTCTGTCCCTTCCAACTCCTATCCCCCATTGGAAGGAAGACAAGAAAGAAAAAACAAAACTTATGTAACAAACACACATAGTTGAGAAAAATACATTCCCTCATTCGTCTTATCCAAAAGTGCACGTCTTGCTCTAATCTTGAGGCAGGAAGCGTGACTCCTCACAGGTCCACTGAGTGCTCTTACATCTTCAAAGCTGAGTTTCTTTAGGATGCAGCAGTCACTGTACAAACCATTCTTCCAGTTCTCTGTGCTTCACTCTGCATCAGTTGATGTAAGTCTTCTTAGGTAGAGTGGAGCCATCCTTTTCAGCATTTCTCACCGCTGAACACATCGTGGTGTGTGAATGCCCATTCTTTCCCCAATTAATAAGCACCTTCTTCCCAGCCAGTTCTGTGCCGCTCCAAGAACAGCTGCGAGTACTTTTGTGTGTGGGGGGTCCTTTCCTCTTTCTTCAGTCTCCCAGAGAACACCGCAGCAGTGCTGCAGCGCTTGGTGACTTTCCATAGCAACTGAGCCATCTAATGTTTCACCAAGAGTGCCTTGGGGTGCCTCTCTCCCTGTAGCCCCTCCAACGTGGGTTCTTTTCTTCTCTTGTCGCCTTTTCTAATCCCATGGGCACGAGATGTGACCTCAGAGCTCCTTTAATTTGCATTTCTCCAGTTATTAGTGATGTGGAGCATACTTTCATGATTGTTGATAGCTTAAATTTCTTCCTTTGAAAACTTGCTGTTGATGTCCTTTGACCATCTTTTCAGCCAGGGAGCAGTTCTTATTCTTATCAGTTTAAACCAGTTATACATCTTAGAAATGAGACCTTTATCAAAGAAACTTGCTTCACATATTTTCCCCAGTTAACTATTTCCTTTCTAATTTTAGCTGCATTGATTTTGTTTGTGCAAAAACTTTGAAATGTTACACAGTTGAGATTATTCTTTTTTCCTCTGAGATCCTCTCTACCCCATTTAGCTGTGAAGTATCCACTGATTGAACGGACATTTATTTATCATTCCTCTAGTTTGGTTAAGAGGTAACTACTCATATCTAAGTCACGGATCCATCTGAAGCTTCTCTTGATATGTATTGGGAGATATTGATGTGAACCAGATTTCTGGTAGTCAGTTTTCTGTTTTTCCCAGAGATCTTTGGGTTTATCAAGCACTCTAGTGCTGTGCTGTAGGGCAAGCTCCACATCTCTTCCTCTGATTTACTTCAGTGATCTCTTTATGGTTAAACCCAAGGAATGATCTTTTCCCCTCCTCGTTCCCCTTGGTCTCTCTGCAGCCTTGGCCCCTGCCGCCCACCTCTTCCCTCAGGATCCTTTCTCCTCCCTGGGTTTCTCTGGTCAGGTTCTCTTTCTCCCTGACTGTAGGTGTCCCCAGGGTTCATGTTCTGAGCCTCACCTCCCTATAAAGTATGTGATCTTTCTCACTCCTCCTCCTCTCTCCAACTCTCTGTGTCTCTCCCCATTTTCCTCTCCTCCCCCTTCTCTCCCTCTCACTGTGTCTCTCTGCCTCTCTCTTCCTCTGTCACTCACCCTCACCCTTTTCCTCTTCCCCTTCTCTCTTTCCCACCTTCCTTTCCCCTATTTCTCTCCATCCTTCCTGCCTTCTGTCTCTCTCTCTCTGCCTCCCTCCCTTGCCTTCCACATCCTCCCATCAGCTCCCATGATCTCAAAGACCATCATTATGCCAGTGACTTTGATGAGGGATAGGTTTGGGGGGATTTCTAATGAGAAATCCTTTCTAGGTTCGCGTCTGAAAAGAATTACAGGCTCAGCTGTCCTCTGGCAGATTTACAAAAGTTTATTGATTCACAGGACAAAAAAGGGGCAGGGTGAGGAAACCTGGCTAGGAAAAGCTCTCAAGGGGCAAGGGGGGGGAGTCAAAGAAAGCTTGGAAGTGTGACGCTCTGCAATGGGCACATGGCCTGCTAGAATGCCTACCTGCTAGAAAAGGCCAACCTCCTAGAAAAAGCCATCCGCAAAGAGCAGGAAGTGAAACACAGTTTTTAAGGTCAATCATAAGTTTATTAGGCTAAAGAGGTGTACAAAGGTGGAGTTAGGGAGGGACCAGGGAGTGACCAATACTTAAAGAGACATGCACCCTTGACATCAACTGCACATGTGTTTTGCCCATAATACACTGGGACAAACAGCAGGGTGCCAGGGCTTAGAGGTGTGGTTTTAGCCCTGATACATCATAAGGTCAACCAGCGGTCAGATTTGAGGCCAAATTAAATGAGATGTATCCATCTAGATTTGTAAGTGGATGAGTTTTGTTTGCTAGGACAAAAGGAGGTAGTGTGTTGAATGAAGAGTTGATGGTTTGAGAGCAAATCCCTTTAGGCTGGGGCAGGGAAAGACAAGTACAGCTGGGGGAAGGGGAGAAAGTTAATGCTTTACAGCTGGGGGAGAAGAAATGTGGCTTTTACAACTTAACACAAAACTGAAATTACAACAATGTTAAAAAATCATAAAGTTACCCCAAAATATATTACATAGGCCATTCAGCACCACTTCAGCTTCTGGATCTGTACCTGAGCCCTTATTAGCCCCCCAGTGTTAGCTGCACATTTCCAGCTGCCCTTTCTACGTCTTCCTCCACATGTCCCTTTGGTGGATTGTGGCCCTATTGGGAGAAGGGTCCCAAATACTTGGATGTGGTTTGCTTTTGACCAGCACTGCCCTCAAGAAATTGTGAACACCAGAGGCACTTTGTGCCTTGCCAGCCTTTGGAGGAGTGGCTTGAGGCTCTGCTCTGGTACTGAGGCCTCTGGGTGCCCAGGGGTGTGCTGAGCTCCCTCAGGGTCTCAAGGGACACTCCTAAAAGAATGCTGGAAGAAGACAGCTGCTTGGTGCCTTGTTGCCAGTGCAGAGAGGCTTGGCGGGGGGGTGGGGGGGTGGGGGCAGTCCCTGGGCTCAGAAAAGGCCTCAGGGAGGAAGCTTGAAATTTGACATGGCCCTGACTGTCCTGGGAAAGTCACCCTATCAGAGAGCTCGGGATGGTGTGTTAGTGGTGCCGAGTGTTTCCTGAGTAACATCCTCTTGATGGAAGAGAAGGAGGAAGGCTCGCACATTCAGCCTAACTGGGGAAGGATTTGGGGGAGGCCTCCCAGCCCTAGGCCCTCCAGGCCTGACCTGGGCTGCCTTCCCTAATAAGGGTCAGCCAACAATGCCTCACCCCATGCCCCCTTTGCCTCCAGCTATCTGCCTGTCTATGGCGAAGTGCAGAGGCCTCATGTCTACCTGATGTCCAGCCAGCTTGTGCTCAGCAACATGTACTTTGGCGTTCCCACTGAGGTCACCATCATGCTCTTCAACGGGACGCTCCTACCCACCAAGTTCCTGTGGGGGAAGGTGAGAGACTCCTCTTCCATCTGAGCTTAGGGGTGCACCCTGGCTGGCTGGGGGGAAGGCGAACAGTAGCCCATGTGTCTGGAGCACTGGGTGGTTGGTGGAGGAGCTTGTTCTAGTGTGCAGGGCACAAAGGCCATGGCATTGTCAGATCCCCAGAGACCACCAGTGAAGCCAGCCCCTCACTTTAACAGATTTCACATTTCACCTTTGGGTCTCCATCTTGTAACTGGGAAGACCGAAGCCCTTGGGGACTGCCCCCGGCCTTTCAGACATCACAAACGGTGCCTCTACGAGATGGCTTCCACCCACCATGTCTCCCCCCTCCCCCCACTTTCCCATTAGTGAGAGGGCACCCCCTCCTCGCCATCCCCGAGGCCTCCTGGGCTCCTCCCTCTCTCGGTGCCCAGGCCTGCAGCATCTTTTGAATGTGCCCTTTTCTCCTCCTAGGAGAGTGAATAAGAGCCAGTGCTTTGATATACATTGCTTTACAAGTCTTATTTCATTGGATCCTCACTGTCACCCAACCAAGTCGGTGCTTCATAATTACCTCCCCCTCATTTACAGATGAGGAAACTGAGGCACAGGGTGAAGGGACTCACATAAAGTCACCCAGCCAGTGAGTGTCTGAGGTTGGATTTGAACTCAGGTCTTCCTGACTGCAGGCCTGGGGCTCTCTGAGAGGCCTGTCATTGTGGGCACCTGTGACAGCACCACTCCAGTTCACCCCAGTAGCTTCTTCCAAGATCCCCACCAGTACAGGGGTCCTTCTGTCTGAGAGCTAGCAACAAAGGTGGTCCAGTGCCCAGTAACCCTGCCTTAATGGCTCCTTCTTGCCATCCAAAGAGGAGACGGTTTCCTGGAGGGAGGTGGCAAGAGCCCCAGATCCACCAAGCTGCCAGGATGTCATGGCATGACCCTGTGGGCACTGTGCCTTCCTTTGGCCGAACTGGGACTGACCAAGCCTTTGGAATCTCTGAGATGAATTTGGTGGTTTGTGGAATTTCCCTGTGTTGGCAGCTTCTAGGGACTCATTCTGGCCTCTGCCTAGCGGACGTCCACCCCAGAAACGGCCTCTTGGGCCCCAAAGAGGAGAAGCAGCTCATTCTGCAGTTTACAGCTTTTACTATGGTAAGAGCAGAAGCCGAACCATTGTCCTGTGATATCCCTGGCTGGGGACGGGGCTCTGACCTGGCCTGGCCTCAGAGAGCAGGGGAGACACGGGCTTCTTGGTGCCAAGGAAGCCCTGGGCCAGGGCCCCATTTCTCACCTCTGATGGCCCCATTGTGCACCCTGGAGTGCTGCAGATGTGTGAGCCTGAGCAGGTTGCTCCAGGTGCTGCCCACATCACCTCACCCCATTTCAGGCCAAGCGGTTTTGAAATTAAGTTAGAATAGACTTGGTTTTGGGGTTTTTTCCCCAAAATCAAAATCTACATTTTGACGCCAGAGGATAAGAAATCTCTAAGTCTTCTATATCAAAAGATTCTCGAGTTTACCTGTCACTCTATAGGGTTTTAAATTTTTTGTGTCTGTGGATCCCATAAAGAAAAGCTTACTTTCCTAGTTTTTATTTTTAGATCTGAGGACTGGAAGTGAGGCCCCTGGTCCCCTCCCCTCCACCATCCAGGGGATGCTGTTGGCCTTCTCCCTCCTCTCCCTGGGCCTCTTATGTCTCTCAGTCCCAGGGGGCTTCCCTGTCACTCTTAACTCTTCCACCTGTTCCTGGGCAGCCTGAATGCGTATATCCAGCGGCCTGGCTCTGAGCCACTCTGGCTGGTCCTGAGAGGACTCAGTGGAGAAAGAGATCCCGAGCTGCCTCCAGGATGCAGTGTCTTGAGAAGAAGGCAAAAGGGACGTCATGAAATTCAGAATAGAATCATGGGCTCATTGACTTCATTCCACATCCTTAGACATGGACTGTCCCACAATCGTTGTAGGACCAACAATCCTTGGCCCAAGAAGCAGGGGCATTCTCTTTTTCTGATGACCTCTCACCCATTTCCCATTCTGGTTCTGGGTCTTGGTGTGGTTAACAAGAAGGCAGGACTCTGTTTGGCTTTCAGGATGAACTGACAGACCTTGCCCTCCCGTGTCAGATAGAAGGGATGAAGAAATCTCTTGTTCTGGGAATTTCGGGGAAGGCCAAAGGGCTGGATGTGACCTTCTCAATACCCGAGGCCTATGACAAAAGCAGGTAAGACAGGGCTCTGTGGGGAATGAGGCTCAAGACCTCACCCCGTGAAGGAGCTTGGGCAGGTCCTGGGTGACCGGGAAGATGGCAGTGCCCTCCACAGCAACTGGGCAGTTTGGAGGAAGGGCACACTTATGGGGGGTGATAATGGGTCCTGCTTTGGACACTTAGAGCTCAAGCTACCAGTGGGACATCAGGTGTTTTCTGGCAGACAGTTTGCAAGGCGAGATGGGCATCAAAGAGACAAGTATTGACGAGATAGATTTGCATGTCATCACCATAGATATGACCATTGAACCATGGATGCTGATGAGTGTGGGAGGGGGCCCAGGATAGCCTTGAGCAATACCCACACTTAGGCTAGAGAGATGGGAGGATGGAGGATGGATAAAAACATTTCGATTCAGTTCAGCAAACAGCATTTATTGATCACTCAATACGTGCCAGCACGTTACCAGCATCAGGACATGCAGATGGAAAAGAGAGATCCTGTTTTCAAGAAGATCATGTTCTGGTGGGGAAAATGCCACATAGAGGACGGTGCCGCCTCGGCCAATGGAGAAGACCTGGGCCACTGGCGCGCAGCAGATTCATTCTTTTCTTTTGTCATACATTTTTATTTCATTATTTATTTCCCAATTATATTTCTTTTTTAAAGTTTTAATTTCACCTCCATTTACAAGTCAGTATTACATTTACTCTCATGCCACAAGTTTTGATTTCTTCCCATCCTCTGAGGAACTCTTTTTCATATTAATTTTTTTTGTTTCATTTCGAGATCCAAGTCGTTTCCCTCCTTCCCAACCCCACATTAGAGAAGACCAACATTTGATACAGAGACTTATGAGGAGCCATACAATACTTCCATGCATCAGTTCTTTCTCTGGAGGTGGAGAGCACATTCCTTCATCACTGATTTAATTGTTGCTGTCACTCAGAATAGCTTAGTCATGCACAGTTACTCTTCAATGTTGCTGTTACTGTGAACAATGTTCTGTTGGTTCTGCTCGTTTCACTCTTCATTATTTCATGCAAGTCTGTAAAGCCAAGCACAAGCAGCTTTCCAGAGGACTGCTGCTGTGAACAGCTTTTCAGGTTCTGATTACATAGTATAGTGAACTCTCCATTTACTCAGTAACAGATCAGAGCAAAACATTCACAGAAAACAAAGTACAGCATTCAGAATGTTATAACTTCACAACTTATCACTACAAGGGCTATGTAGTTTTCATCAAAGACGTCACATAGTTTTAAGCAAAGCACGTTCATTTAGTCAATCACAAAGTCCTTAATTCAGTTACAAAGTTCAAAAGTCAAAGTCCTCCACCCATGGGGTGCAATTAAGTTACATTTTCATTAGTTGCTACTCAGTACCCTCTTAAAGGATAGTGGAAAATAAAAAAGCCATCCACTCTTAGGTTGTAAGTAAGTTACCATTTCATCAGTTACTACCCAGTACCCACAGAGAGGTCTTTTCATCTTCACTGGAGGCAGGCTCTGTTTCCCTGGTTCCTCTTCCATGGTCCCAGCTCCTGCCCAAATCCACCCAACTGTCACCTGGGTCCAAAAGCAGACAGCTCCCAGTTCCTTGTCTGGCTCTCCATACAGTTCCTGTTCCATATTGAAACTCACTATGTCCAGTCCACCGCAAGTCCTTTACAGTTTCTGTTCCTGGGAAGTCAAAGCTTAACAAAGCCACAGACAGACAAAGTACGGACACCACAGTCGTGCTTCCTCTGGCAGCTCCAGCTGGCCCTCAGAAGTCTTTGGAAGTTCTGGCTGGCCTTCTCCCAATCTCAAAATCAAAATCACTTAGTAGCAGCCCAGCCTCCAGATGCTTGCTGAGAGAAATTGTCTCTCTCTCTCTCTCTCTCTCTCTCTCTCTCTCTCTCTCTCTGGCTGTAGCTGCTCTGCGCCAAGACTTTCTAACTCTCCCAGCTGGGGTTTTTCCTTATATATGGTATTAGCTCCTCCCTGTTCAGCGCCTTCCTGTTATGTGTGCAACAGGGGTTCATATCTTCTGTTTCTTTACAGAGGCTTAGTTTGAAACTAAGTGCTGAGTACCTGTTAGCTTGGCAATACAAAGGGATCTTCAAATTTCATTACTATTACAAAGTCTTTCCATGTTTTTCTGAAATCAACCTGCTTGTCATTTCTTACAGCACAGTAGTATTCCATCACAATCACATACTACACTTTGTTCAGCCATTCCCCAGTGGACAGGCAGCCCCTCAATTTCTGATTCTTTGCCACCACAAAGAGACCTACTATAGTTTAGAACGTATAGGTTGTTTTCCTTTTTCCCTGATTGCCTTGGGAAATAGACCTAACAGTGGTATTGCTGGGTCAAAGGATATGTACAGTTTTATAATTTGGAGAACATAATTCCAGATTGCTCTCCAAAATGGTTGGATCAATTCACAGTTCACCAATAGTGAATTAGTATCACAATTTCCCCCTTCTATCATTTTAGTCAATATGAGAGGCATAAGATGATACTTCAGAGTTATTTTAATTTGCATTTCTCTAATCAATAATGATTTAGTGCATTCTTTCATATGACTCTATACAGCTTTGATTTCTTCTAAAAACTGGCTGTTCATATCTTTTTACCATTTATGAATTGGGGAATGACTTAAATTATTTTTTTTTACTTTTTTATGAATTAATTAATTTATTTTCTTGTTTACATCATTCATTTCCACGAGATTTTGAGTTACAAATTTTCTCCCCATCTTTCCCTTACCCAGCACCTCAAAACATCCATCCTATTGTATAATCCCTCCCCCAATCAATGACTTATATTCTTATAAATTTGACTCAATTCTTTATATATTTAAGATATGAGGCCTTTATCCAAGAAAGTGTCTATCAAACATTTTCCCCAATTTTCTGTTTTCCTCCTAATCTTGGCTACATTGGTTTTATTTGTATAAACACTTTTAAATTTGATGTAATCAGAATTATCCATTTCACATCCCCAATGCTCTCTGTCTCTTGTTTATTCATAAGCTCTTCTCCTATCCATAAGTCCGATAGGGAACATGTTCTATGCTCTTCTAATTTACTTATGATATTGCCTTTTATGCCTAAGCCACGTATCCATTTTGACCTTATTTTGGTAAAGGGTGTAAGATATTGGTCTATACCAAGATTCTGCTACACTGCTTTCCAGTTTTCCCAAATTTTTTTTTTTTTACCAAATAGTGAGTTTTTATCCAAAAAGCTTAGATCTTTGCATTAATGAAATACAAGCTTGCTGGAATCATTTACAATTATGTATTGTATACCTCCTCTATTCCACTGATTCTTCTTTTCACGTCTTTGCCAATACCAGATAATTTTGATAATTACCAATTTGATAATCATTTATAATACAGTTTAAGATCTCACAGTGCAAGATCTCCTTCCTTTACGTTATTATTTTTTCCTATTCAGTAAAATAACTTTTGGTACTTTAATTGGGATTGCATTGAATAAGTAGATTAGTTTAGGTAAAATTGTCGTTTTTATTATGTTGACTCTACCTTTCCATGAACAGTTAATATTTCTTCAGTTATTTAAATTTGATTTTATTTGTATAGAAAGAGTTTTATAATTATGTTTATATAATTCCTGGGTTTGTCTTGGGAGGCATACAGTTATTTTAAATGAAATATCTCCTGTCTCTTCTTGCAGGACTTTGTTGCTGATAAATAGAAATACTGATGACTTATGTGGATTTATTTTGTATTCCATTACTTTGCTAAATTATTGTTTTGACTAATTTTTCGGTTGAATCTCTAGGATTTTCCAAATATACCATCATATTGTCTGCAAAAAGAGATAGTTTTATTACCTCATTGCTCATTCTTTTTCCTTCCATTATCTTTTCTTCTCTTACTGCTATAGTTAGCATTTCTGGGATAATACAGAATAATAGTGGTGACAATGGGCATCTTTGCTTCACTCCTGATCTTAATGGGAAGTTTTCTAGCTTATTACCCTTACAGATAATTCTTGCTGATGGTTTTAGGGAGATACTTATCATTTTAAGGAAAATTCCATTCATACCTCTGCTTTCAAGTTTTTCATAAGAATGAATGTTGCACTTTGTCAAAAGCTTTTTCTGTATCTACTGAAACAATCACATGATTTTTACAGCTTTTGTTATTGATTCAATCAATTATGTTCATGGTTTTCCTTATATTGCACCACTCCTGCATTCCTGGTATAGATCTCACTAGTTCACAAGTGATATATTGTTGTCCTCTCTTAGCTAGTGTCTTATTTTATTTAGGATTTTTGCATCAATATTTGTTAGCAAAATTGGTCTATAATTGTCTTTGGTCTTGTTCTTCCTGGTTTAGGTATCAGCACCATATTTGTTTCATAAAAGGAGTTTGGTAGGACTGCTTCTTTGCCTATTATTCCAAATAATTTATTTAATATTGGAATTAGTTGATCTTTAAATGTTTGGTAGAATTCACTTGGAAATCCATCTGGTCCTGCCAATGACATTTTAATTTTTTTTTTAATTCTGAATTCTAAATCCTTTCTCTCCATCTCCTGCCTCTCCCCCACCTTTTGAGAAAGCAAACTCTCTCTTTCTCTCTCTCTCTCTCTCTCCATATATATGTGTGTATATACATGTATAGATATATAGATATATAGATATGTGAAATATATCAGTTATGCATGTGAAGACATATCCAATCCATTTCTTGCGTTAAAACTATTTGACACTGCTGAGGACTGTGGTGTGGAAAACTTTTTTTCTGGGTCCTCAGTGGCTGTGGCAGCTCAGGGTATAGGAGCTGCCACACCTGGAGAGGTTGTTGCCAGTTTACATCCCCCCCAGAGTTTATACCACTTCATGAGGGCTGGAGGGGATGAGAGCAGAGCAGGGCCTGGGGTCTCAAGGGAGCTGCTGCTATTTCCGAGGCTCTTGGGTTTGGGGTCCAAAGGAATGAGTCTGTCCAAGTCTCGGAGATAGGATCGTCCATGGGATGGCCCATGGGACGGTCTTTCTATTTTCAGTGAGGACCAGGAGCCAGGCAGTCCTCAGGATCTCTGCTTGGACTTTGGCTCGAATGTTCCGTTGAAGTATCTACTGAAGCGGCAGCTGATCCTGACCAACAATTCCGCAATAAAAGCATCCTTTTCCCTGGAATTTGATTATTTTGGAGTCACTGAAGAAATCTGGGACAAAAAACCAAAGCTGTAAGTCTTCCTCCACCTTTCCATGTTGTGTCATGCATCCCCTACTTTCCCAGTCTTAACCTGGGGCCATGGTGCTCCTTGACACTCACTGGACTAAACCCAAAATTGTGTGAGTCTTGAGAAAGAAGAGGAAGCATTTTGTTCCAGGATGTTTTCTTGGGCTTTGGAGGAATCCCTGGTGACAGTTTGATGGCCTTTTGGTCTCTTCAGGCAGAGCAGGCTGCACACACCCTCACTGTGGTGTTAGCCTCCAAAATGGCTCTTAATCACAAACTGTCATTGAGTTGACAATGCCCTGGGTGGTGGGGAGGAGACCTGTGGATTGGCTCCATGTGCTGGCAGGGGTGGTCAGCTGCCATTGTTCCCACCTCGCTCATTCCATGCACTTGTGGGATGAAGGGGGAGCATGTGGTGGTCTATGGACAGCTGGGCATTGTGTGTGTCCAGGGATCAGGGACTGGGAGCCAGGTACAGAGCCCAGTTGAGCCTCAGTGGAATGGGCCTGGAAAGCAGGCCAAGGAGACTAACAGGTAAAAAGACTGGTCTCTCCAGGGCTCTGAGAGCCCAGCACCAAAGCCGGACCACAGATAGGGGCCCAGAGAGTGAGAAGGGTTCCTCCCCTGTTCTGGGGGAGGGAGGTGGGAGCTCTGGTCCCTGGGAGCGTGGACACATAAGGAAAGGGAGTCAGTCCTGGGCTGCCCTGCTTGAGCAAAACCTCCCAGGGGAAGAGCAGTGACCCCCGAAGCTGCCGATGGGACAGTGGACGCCAGTGGCTGCCTTGACCGCGCTTTCTCTTCTCTCTTTTTTAAGCCCTGATGTACCACCTGCCATGAGACATTCAGTGAGGATCGCAAACCACATGGCCAGGAGAGAGCGTCTAGGTACGAGGGCCCCTGTCCTGCCCCAGGCGTGCTGGACGCCTGTCTCTGGAGCCTAGGGCACAGTGGGGAGTGAGCAGCGGCTGGGGGCAGTGAGCCAGCTGGGCGGCCCCAGACCTCAGCCCAGGAGGGGACGTTTGTCTTGTCTGGGAGGGCGCAGGCACGTGCTCCCTGAGACATGGCCAGTCCGGCGTCCCTCCGGCCTCCTGGAGGGTTCTGTGGCCCCTGCGCCTTCGGGAGGGCCCTGCAGGGAGAGGCTGCCTGCTTCACTCCTCGGAGCCGCGGCTTCCTCACCTGTAGAATGGGGCGCAGGGTTGGCGCTCCCTCCCTCACAAGACTTGTGCGGACAGAAGCCGCCGCCGGCGTCGTTCTTGTTGCTGCTGCAGTATGACAGCCTTTATATAGTGCTTTAAGCTGGCGGAACGCCTTGCAAACCTTACCTCTTTGGCCCCTCCCAGTGAGCTCACGGCCACGGCGGGGAGGGGGTTCGGGGAGGACCGAGGGCGGGCTCTCTGATCCTGGTTTTACAAAGCGGGTAATTGAGACAGACACGTGGCGTGACTTGGCCAGGGTCACACAGTAGGAAGTGTCTGAAGCTGGATTTGAACTCAGACCTTCCTGATACCAGGCGCAGTGTTCCATCCCCTGCAGCAGCTGCCCACTAAGGGTTCTTTTCACTCTGTTCTGAAGAATTCCATTGTAAAGGATGAAGAAACAAACGGTGAGTCCAGAGGAAAGAAGTTCAGTCCCAACGTCTGATTGGGCGGCACGTCTGGTCTCGGATGGTTTCTAGTTGTGCAGCCCTGGCCAAGTCACTTAGAAATGATAATACGGCACCTGCCTCCATTGTTGTGAGGATGGAGTAGAATAATGAGTGTCTGGCACACAGTAGGTGCTTCATAAATGCCAGTTCCCTTCCTTGAGCACACATGTGGTGCCTTCTGCTCATAGTGTCACTTCCCATAGTGAGCAAGCTCTGTGCCCATTCCCAGTTACGGATCCACTTACAAAGGAAGCCAGCATTGATTGCCAGGGGCCGGGCTAGACGCAGGACAAACTGCGCTTTCTGGTACTCTGAGAGCAGGGAACCCCGAGTGGCGGCCTCAGCGGCCTTCTCCAGACTCTGGCTCTATCAGCAGCGTGGGTAGCAGGGAACTGGGCAGAGGGCAGGGGGATGAGCTGCAGGAGCTGCCACCAGGACAAGTCCGAGTTCTCCGGAGCTGACTGCGTAGGCAGCGTGAGGGCTTCGAGCTGCAGCAGCAAATCCAAAGAAAGTCTAGTCTGAAGGAGAGGGGCAAATGTGCCATTGGCTGAGCCAGCAGCCGCGTCCCGGAGGAGGTCTGGGGTCTCTGAGCCTTCTGGGGCAAGTCGTGTCTGCCAAGGCTCCTTCCAGCTCTGGATCTGGGATCCAGCCTGGGAACTTTGGCCTCTTTTCTGGGGAGGAGGCTGAGCCTTCCCTTTGCACTGTTCTCTTCCTAGACTGTATGGAAACTCTCTTGTCCGAAGGGAAAGGAGCCGCCTTCTTTCCTCACGTCTCCCAGGGGACACTGGATGCCTTCCAGAAGCTGACCATTGACATCATGGCGTGTAGCAACATGTGGGGAGACTACCATGATCAGCTCATCTGCAAGGTAGGGAGTGGCCTGGCCCATGGTGGGAGTGAGCAAGGCACACTGGAGAACCAGTGAGGAGCCAAGGAGACTGGGGGAGTGGGGGGAACCTGTAAAGGATGGGCCAGTGGGAGGGCAAGGTGGAGGGATGCAGATGGGCAGTGTTCCAGAGGTGCCCGGGAGACACGGAGGGAGGGAGGGCGGTCTTCAAGCACATGGAGCGGCACTTTGGGGGGAATTTGGTGGAGGACATGGACAAGAGTCACGGAGGAGGCAGGGATTCGTTAGTCTGACTGTTGGTAGGGAATTCTGAACTGTGATAAGATCACAGACCCATTTGAGTATGTGAGAGTTCAGTATTTGCTATGACCAGTGCCTTCCAGGTCCCTTCTTTTAAAAAAAAATTTTTTTTACATCTGTATTGTCTCCCTCTCATCTTCCTTTCCTCTCTTCACCCCAACTCCACTGAGACAACAAGAAAAACAAAACCCATTACAAAGACATGGCTAAGCAAGCCCCCACCTTAGCCAGAGCCGAGTTGTCTGGGTAGAGATACTGATGGGCCCCAGTCTGCTGTCTAAGCCCGTCACCTGAAGGAGTTTGGTTATTGTCTTCATCGGAGTTCCTAAACCTTTGGATGGAACGGAATGGAATAATCATGTATTAAACAATTAACAGCTTTACCAAAGTTGCAGGATATAAAACAAACCACATAAATCATGGGCCTTTCTATACATCGTCAACAAACCCAACAGAAAGAGACAGAGAAATCCCATCTAAAATAACAGCAGACGGTATAACAAGATTTTGAGTTTAGCTGCCGGACGCAAAGGAACGCATGAACCCAGCTAAAGACAGCCCTCGGCCCCTGGAGAGACACTCATTGGATACCAACAGCCAAAATAGTCTGCCCGTTCACGGCTGTGCCTGTCAAACTACCAAAGAATTGTCTTATAAAGCTCCGAAAAATAATGAGATGCCTGTGGAAGAGCCGCGTGAAGGACGGCCGCCTGGCTGTGCCCCAGCACCGCCCTCCTGGCGGGCTTCTTTTCTGTTTGCTCATTCTCCCGGCCTGGGAGGCGCTTCTGTCCTGTGCATCTTTGCCGCTTTGCTGTGGTGGCGAGTGTTGGCTCCTTCGGGATCTCAGCTCAGGCTCAGGTTTCCAAGCCATCCGTGCTTCCAGAGGGACGTGATGCAGGGTCCAGTCCTTGTCCAAGTTCTGTGAGTCCCAGCTCTGGGTCTGAGCAGGACGTCATTGGTCAGCTTGGCCTTGGGGGGCCGTCTCAGCAGATTGCTGCTGGGCTCACGGGAGGCCTGCCCTTCCTCGGTCCGCCCTGCAGCTCCAGCTCAGGGGTCTCTTCCTGCCTTGGTTTTCCGCGTCCCTGGAAGCCGGACCTGACCCCCGATCTCTTTTTCTGCCCCTCTGGGCCGTATTGGGCTGGAAAAACAGTTCACTATGATTTTTTCCTTGAATGTCCTGATCAAATTTTAGGCTGGTGTGTGTGCAGTGAACAGTGTTGGGCCTGGAGTCAGGAAAACTCATCTTCCTGAGTTCAAATCTGGCCTCAGAAACTCACTGTGTGACCTTGGGCAAGTCCCTTAACCTTGTTTGCCTCAGTTTCCTTGTCTGTAAAATGAGCTGGAGAGGGAAATAGTAAACTACTGGAGGCCTTTACCAAGAAAACCTCAGAGTCAGAGGTGACTGAAGAAAAGATTGATCGGAGATTGATGGGCGGCTCACTGCTTTCTGCTCCTTTCCCGGCTTCACTCTGCCTCTTGCAATGCCCTTTTTAAAGGAACCATCCCAGAGAAGCAGGTACATTGAGGTCCTGGCCTGCTCTGGTAGAGGCTCTTGTCTGGCTCTTTAGATAACTCCTCTCCCTCTTCATCTTCTGAAAGAGATGCTGGCGGAGGGCAATGGAAATGACCTTCCTTTGAGCGTTCCGAGATAAGATGGCTGAGAATCCCATGAGGCAAGGTAGCCCCAGCTGCAGCCTCTCCTGTGATTCCAAGACCCTTACTCCTTCCCGGGACTGGTGCATCATTTTGTGTCCGCAAGTATACAGACCAATGTCCCGAGGCCCCATCCAGGCACGAAAATGGCCAGAGCAGCGCTTTTTGGTAGCAAAGACTAGAAATAAAATCGTCATCTTCATCCATCCACTGGGGAATGGTTCAATTAGCGTTCGGGGGCGGGGGGAGCGGGTAATGAATGCACACAAGGAAGCACAGAGACGGGAGGGGACCAAGGCCAAGGACAGGGAGCAGAGGAGCGGAGGATCTCTGACAATCAGAAGGCAAAGGACCGCAAAAACAAGCAGAAGCCGTGGAGATCCTTAGTTCACAAAGAAGTGCCTGCTCTGGGCCGGCCCCGGGCGCCTGCAGGGATGCCCTGGAGGGGCTCACAGCCCAGCAGAGGGGACCACAGGCAGAAACCAAGCCTGGACGGGCGCTGAGCCGGAGGAGGACTGAGCAGAAGGATGTCTTCTTCTAGAGGGCAGGACTTGGCTTAAGCCTTGAAGGAAACAGGGGAGCCAGGACGCAGGAAGAAGAGCGGGAGTCTTGTCTGGCAGCTGGGTCACAGACTAGAAGGGGAAAGAAGGCTGCAGAAGTAGGAAGGGGCTTCTTGTGTCTGACCCTGGAGCTCATCAGGAGTGGCCGGGAGGGGAGGAAGGACAGGGCCAGACCCACACCTCAGGAAGATCACTTTGGTAGCCGCCTACAGGAGGGTCTGGAGTGGGAAGAGGCTCGTGGCCGTCAGACCAGCCAGCGGGCAAGAGTCTGAATGTGACATAATGGGGACCTTCCCCCAAGGAGGTGGCTGTCAGGGGCATCCTGGGGAGAGATGCCACGAAGGCAGAAATGACTGGATTTGGCTATAGATTGGATAGGGGAGGAGGGGGGGCAGGAGCAGCTAGAGGGAGTGAGGAGCCAGGGATGATTCCTAGGTTGTGATAGTGAGAGGTCAGGGAGGATGCTAAGGCTCTGGGTAGTAAAGAGAAGCTGGGAGCCAGAGCTTTTCAGGGAAAGAGAACGAGGTCTGTTTGGGACACAGCTAGTGTAAGACGTCTGCTGGACATCCAGTTAGAGATGTCTGTGAGGTAGTTGGAGATCTGAGACCAGAGACTGGGAGAGAGTTAGGGACTAGCCCATAGATCTGAAACTTCTCTTCACACAGAGAATTAAGTCCGGGGAGGCTGATGAGATCCCTGTAGAGGAAGAAGAGAAGAGATCCCAGGCCAGAGCCCTGAGGGACACCCACGGTTAAAGGGCGTGGTCTGGAGGAGGATCCTGCAAAGGAGACTGAGGAGGAGCCATTAGAGAAGGAGGAGAAGAACCAGGAGAGAAAAAGAGAGAGACAGAGACAGAGACAGAGAGGAGGGACAGAGAGAGGGAGAGAGGGAGGAGAGAGAGAGACAGAAAGAGACAAACAAAGAGGAGGGACAGAGAAGAGAGAGACATTGAGAGACAGAGACAGGAGGGACAGAGAGAGGGAGAGGGAGAGGAGACAGAGACAGAGGAGGGACAGAGAAGAGAGAGAGACAGAGACAGAGAGGAGGGACAGAGAGGGAGAAAAAGAGGGAAGAGAGAGAGAGACAAAGAGAGACAAAGGCAGAGAGATGAAGGGAGAAGAGAGAGAGACAGGAGGGAGAGAGAGAGAGAGAGAGAGAGAGAGAGAGAGCGAGAGCATACAGAGAGGCAGGTGTCCTGAAAACCTGGAGAGAAGAGAAGGTGACACAGCACAGACTCCACTCCCATCTTTGCAGACATGGGGGACATCTTTTTCTCTGTTCAGGTTAGGTGGGTTTTTTGAGGGTTTTTTGGTTTTTTTAAACTATGACTGATAACTTTTTTTTAAGTTTATTTTAAGTTTTCAACATTCATTTCCCAAAGATTTTGAGTTACAGATTTTCTTCCCATCTCTCTGATACCCCCCACCCCAAGGTGGCAAGCCTACTGAATACCCCTTCCCCCAATCTGCCATCTTTTATATCCCCTCAGGTCCCCCCCTTACTTTCTAGTGAGGCAAGACGGATTTCTATACCCCAGTACCTGTATTATCTTATTTCCCAGTTGCATGTAAAAAACAATTTTTTAACTTTTGTTTTTAAAACTTTGATTTCCAGATTCTTTTCCTCTTTCTGTCCTCACCCACCCCCACTGGGAGGATAAGTGATTCAATATAGGTTGTATATGTGTAGTTACACAACATGTTTCCGCAGTAGATATATTGTGAAAGACTGTATTTCCCTCCATCCTATCCCACCCTCCACTTATTCTATTTTCTCCTTTGATCCTGTCTCTTTTCAAAAGTATGTGCTTCTAACTGCCCTCTCCCCCAGTTTGCCCTCCCTCTTGTCATCCCCCCTCTTATCCCCTTCCCCCTCCTTTCCTGTAGGGTAAGATACCCAATTGAGTGTGTATGTTATTCCCTCCTTAAGCCAAATCCAATGTGAGTGAGGTTGACTCGTTCCCTTTCACCTTCCTGCTCTTCCCTCCATTGTAACAGCCTTCTCCTGTTTCCTTTATTTGCAATAATCCATCCCATTCTCTCTCCCCATCTCCTTCTCTCAATATATTCCTCTCTCACCTCTTAATTTTATTTTTTGATATCATTCCTTCACATTCAACTCACCCTGTGCCCTCAATCTATGTATATATGTGCACATATATATATATGTATATATACACACATATATACATACACACCTATACCCACCTATCCATACATATATATGTATGTATACATATATATACATATATAATCCCTTCAGCTATCTTCATACTGACAAAAGTCTCATGAGTTACAAATATGGTCTTTCCCTTTAGGAATGTGAATAGTTTAGCTTTAATAAGTTCCTTATGATTTCTCTTTCCTGTTTACCTTTTCATGCTTCTCTTGTTTCTTGTATTTGAAAGTCAAATTTTCTGTTCAGCTCTGGTTTTTTCTTCAAGAATACTTGAAAGTCCTCTATTTCATTGAATGACCATATTTTCCCCTGAAACATTATACTCAGTTTTGCTGGGTAGGTGATTCTTGGTTTTAATCCTAGCTCCTTTGAACTCCAAAATATTATATTCCAAGCGCTTTGATCCCTTAATGTAAAAGCAGCTAGATTTTGTGTTATCTTGATTGTGTTTCCACAATATTCAAATTGTTTCTTCCTGGCTGCTTGTAATATTTTCTCCTTGACCTGGGAACTCTGGGATTTGTCTACAATATTCCTAGGCGTTTTCTTTTTGGGATCTTTTTCAAGAGGTGATCAGTGAATTCATTGAAGTTCTATTTTGCCCTCTGGTTCTAAAATATCAGGGAAATTTTTCTTGAGAATTTCTTGAAGGATGATTTCTAGGCTCTTTTTTTGATCATGGCTTTCAGGAAGTCCAATAATTTTTAAATTACCTCTCTTGGATCTATTTTCCAGGTCAGTGGTTTTTCCAATGAGATATTTCACATTGCCTTCT
>CM053583.1:421953561-422010404 GCA_028627135.1 Pseudochirops cupreus | reverse complement strand
TTTGGGCCTCTTTTGCCATTTGAGTTAATCTATTTTTTAAGGTATTACTTTCTTCAGTCCAGTTGTTGACTCTCTTTTCACAATTTTCTTGCATCATTCTCATTTCTCTTCCCAATTTTTCCTCCACTTCTCTTACTTGATTTTCAAAATCCTTCGTGAGCTCTTCCATGGCCTGTGATCAGTTCATGTTTTTCTTGGAGGCTTTTGATGCACAAGTTTTGACTTTGTTGTCTTTTTCTGGTTCTATGTTTTGATCCTCTTTTTCCCCCCAAAAAAAGATTCTGTGGTCTGATGGCACTTTCTCTGCTTGCTCATCTTGGCAGCCAATTACTTGGATTTTGAGCTCTTTGCCACGGAAGAACTCTGCTTCCAGAGTGGAGAGAACTGTGTCCCAAATTTCTGACAGAGCTGTTGTCAGAGCTATGAGGAGTGTGCCCTCTCTAAACCCACCACAAGCTCTGGCACACTAGTGTTCCTTGCCCCAGGACCCAGATCCAAGCAGGTCAAAGCAAGAGCAATTACCCTCTGAATGGTTGCTTGGTCCCCCTATGATCTGCAGGCCAGGAGCTCCGGAGGCAGCCGTGTGGCAGCACCTGCAGCCACCATGCTGCCACCACCTCTATTGCCCCAGGGGCAGGGGCCAGACTGCCCTCTTGTCTCATCCAGTTCCAGCAGAGTTCTCTACTGACCTCTTACTTTCTCCTTCACATTTGTGGGTTGAGAAGTCAGGAAACCACCACAGCTGCCAGTGATTCACTCTCCTGAAGTCTGCTCCGGCCAATCTGGGCTGCTGGTCGGGCTGTCCCAAACCAGTGCAGTTCCTACAGGACTGTGCTTGGCTCCCAGCCTGCGTGCAATAGACCCTTCCTGTCAGCCTGTCAGGCTGCCTTCAACAGGAGATTTGTTTCTCTCTGTCACTTTATGGGCTCTGTAGCTCTAAAATTTGTATAGGGTCATTTTTTTTACAGGTATTGGAGGTCCCAGGCTAGTTTTTTTTTTGTCTTTTTCTTTTTTTTCGGAAGTGGGAGGCAGGGCAATTGGGGTTAAGTGACTTGCCCAAGGTGACATGGCTAGTAGGTGTTAAGTGTTTGAACTCAGGTCCTCCTGACTCCAGGGCCAGGGCTCTATTCACTGCACCACTTGGCCTCTCCCCCTCCAGGTTAGTTTTGAATGACTTTTTTCCCCTCTTTCAGTTCTTTGTTACCAAGGAAGGCCCTCTTTGAGTAGGAGAAAAGTGAATCTCTTTGGAAGCAAAGGTGATGTCAAACTAAAGATATTAATAAAAAACCAAAAAAGTGAATCTGTCAGTCTTTTTTCTTTGGGGGGGCACCCAGCCCCCTCTTACACATCTGAGCAGAGCGCAGCCCCTCGAGAGCAGAGCATACCCTGCTGCTCCCAGCAGAGGCCTCCTGGCTTCACATCCCCACTCCTGGGTCCTCAGGGGGGACGGCGTGGGGACGATGCCTGCAGTAATGCTGATGCCCAGAAGTCACTCTCCTGTGGGGCCAGACGATGACTCCCGTATGCAGGGCAGACCCCTTGGTGCAGAAAGCACACACTTCCGCACCGTTGTAATGTTGGTAGAGTACTTTGCAAGGGGGGTCTCATTTGGAGGCTAGGGTTACAGAGGGAAGACTGAAGCCCAAAGATGTGGCAGGCTACGGCTCAGGGCCACAGGTAGTGTGTGCCCCAGGCAGGATTTGAACTCATGTCACCCTCACTCTAACTGCTACCCAGATGCCAAAGGGCCATTGAGCTGGGCTGGGAAGGGTAAGCAGGATTTCCAGAGTGTGACAATCCCCAGGCGTTTGGGAGTCCAGACTGGTAGGTATATGAGGGCCAGGCAGAGAGGGAGGGAGGAATACCCAGCTCCAGGGGAGGAGAGAAATTTGCCAGCATCATACCACATTGCAAATGGCTGTGCTGAAATTTGGACTGGGGTCTCTGCCTCCAGGCCCATCATCCATTCCACTGTCTATCACCCCACCAAAGGATTTGGTCTGGGAGAGGCGAGGGGAGACCCTGGAAAGAAGGGAAGTGGCCTGATGCGAGCTCTGTTATACAGTCTGAATGTGGCCTTTGTCCCTAGGTGGAAGACCTGCCTCCAACCATCATTCTGGTCCACATGGGTGTGGTGGGCTGCCCCATCACGTTGTTTAGGACTACCCACCTGGCTGATGAGCCTCCACAGGACCAAGTCATCAGGTACTTCCCAGGGGCCACCATCCCAGGGCGGGAGAAGCCACCCCAGATCAGGGCTTAGAGTAGGCAACTGTGTTCCAGTGGGCCCCAGGCAGACCTGTCTCTGAGACCTTCCTGCTGAGTCTGTTGGCAGGATCATTGTCAATCTTCCACTGCTCTGGCTCTGTCCTGGTCTGCCATGCCTCCCTCCTTCCAAGGGGCTTTAAACTTGGCCTTTTCTTCTTCCTTCCAAGGGGGTTGCTTAGTTTCTAGTTGAGGTCATTACTGGAGAAGAACCAGACTGGGCATCAGTACTTCCTCTCCATCCAGAGCCCAGACTTGGCACTATTGGCATGTTGACTCCATGGAGCCACTTGAGATTTCTTGGAGTCCCTGGCTGCCCATTGCCCAAGCCCGTGGCCAGGCCTGGCCCCTTCTCCCTGGGCTCGCTCCCCAGGCTGGCCCTGGGCAGCTGCTGAGCCAGGGGCTATCTCCTCCCTTCCCAGGTTTGGCACTCAGATCTCTGGAGGAGATATTGTCTCCCGCACTCTCCGTCTGAATAACTCCAGTCCTTATGGTAAGACTTTCAATCATTAATCAACAAACATTTACTGAGAATCTACTGTATGAGCAGGGCACTGTGCTCGCCGCTGTAGGGGAGACCGAGATGTCTAAGACCCGGTCTCTGCTCTTGAGATTGTAGACCAGTTGGAGAGAAAAGACATAAACCATGATCGGGCAATGCAAGGTGCCAGGCTGGGAGCAGAGGGGCATGCAGGTGGAGGTGGGCAGGGAAGTCCCAGGGCCAGGCACGGCCCACCCACACACTTTGTGTCAGTTTGGGTGCATGCGTGTGGACATGCATAAGTGTGTGTGTGCACACACACGTGTGCAGTCATGCCTGGTAGTTGCCAAAGGGCCTGCTTCCCTGGTGGGCAGGGTCCCCAGGCCTGGGAAGGAGGAGTGACCCTCAGACTCTTTAGAGTTCGAGGGCCCAGATCACCTTGTTTAGCCCCCCTCATTGTACATTCAGGAAATAGAAGCTTGAATGGCCTGTCCAGGACCTGTCCTCTTCCCCAGAGAGAGAGCCAGCCCCCAGAGACCCCAGTGGTCTGCTTTCTCAGCATATGCCTCCTCTGGTGCTCTAGGATGCCAAGGCCAAAAGTACCAATTTCCCCTTAGAGACTTCTTCTAAAGAGTCACATGGCTGAGCCACAACTCCACCCCAAGTACAAGGGTTTTTCCTTCCTCTGCAGCTGTCCCTGCCTGTTTTGGGCAGACATCCCTCAGCGTCTATGTCTCTCCTGAACCCCTTTGGATCTACTTTTCTGGTGAGGGAATCATTGGCCTGTACAGTGCCTGGGAGGCCTTTACTTTGGCTCTTTGCCATGCAAGCAGGTTATATGTAGATGCTAACTTGGGGATGCTAGCCACATTGCATCTTTCCAGGTCTCTGCCTGCAATCAGAGTCCTTCTTGGTCAATATCAGGAGCTGTGGGCTGGGAGGCAGCAGGTTTATGGCCTGTGAACCCCCAGGAGACTGGGAAGTGGGAGGGATCTGGAACCCCCTTTTTAGGACCAGCCCTGTTGGCCTTGTCATTCCTAGGAGCACAGGGCAAGTGAGAGAGTCTGAGGGAATTACCCTGGCTTAAGGTGAGCCACTGCCCTGATGAGGCTTTCATTTCTCCCTCTCTGCCATCTCCCCTGGGAGTCTGAAGACAAGACTGGTCCTGGGGAAAGCCGCAGATGTTGTCTAGGGTGATAGTGGCTCCCACATATCTACACTGGGCTTTGTTAAAGATGCAGGGATCCAGGCAGCTCCCCCACACTGGTCCCCAGTGCCAGGAATCCCCCCCCCCCAGCACTGAATCCCTCCTCCATTACCCAGTGTCTGTTGGTCCCTGTTTGACACTCTTGGTGTTTTCTTGGGGGTCTCTCTGGTCCTGTGGTCCTGGCTCCCACTTCTCCCTTCCTCTCACTGTTCTGCTCTCTGCCCACCTCACCCTCCTCCAAACTGTTTGACAATGCAGACATCAGGATAGACTGGGAGACCTATAACCCAGAAGAGAGTGAAGACAAACCAGTAGACTTCTTGGTGGTGTACGGGACTCCCTTCCCTCTGAGGGATGCTGCTGGGGTGGAGCTCGATTCCAAGGAAGAACCCATGAGCAACTCCTCCTTTGTGCTTATCTCTGATCAGTCCTCTGCCTCCCTGGGCAGTGCAAACTCTTTGGAAGCTGTGAGTGTCTCTTTTCCCCCAGCAAGGGGGCACCAGGTGGGATCAGAGGGTGTGCCTGGATGGCAATCCAGAAAGCTGTGTACCGAGCCCCCCGGGACAAAGTAGGAGAGAAACATGTCTCCCTGTACCCCAAAGTGAGAAAAAAGGAATGGCCGGGGAACTGGAGGGGGCACATGGGCTGAGCCACCAAGGGGTTGGAGGTGAGGCCAGCCAAGAAGCAGAGGCTGGAGATGGAAGGCTCATGGACCCGCTGGGCTCAGCAAGCTGGTCTGGAGCCCCACTGCCCAGCAGAGAAGTTGATTGTTTAGCCTGAAGGCAATGGGGGCCACAGGTGCTTCTTGAACAGAGAGCTTGGGTGGTCAGAGCACTGCTGAGGAAGAGACCTTTGGCAGCTGGGGGAAGGAGGGGAAGGCTGAGGCTGGGAGGCTGGAAGGCTGGGAAGGAGGCCGCTGCAGTTGTCCAGGCAAGGAGTGAGGGGCAGCTGAACTAGGAGGAAGCCTCAGGGGGAGGAGAAAGGAGGGGCCCCTGCACTGGGCTTGAAGGAAAGGAAGGACTGGCAGAGCTAGGGATGGATTCCAAGCCCAGGGGACAACCTGGCCAAGGCAGGAGAAGGGAGGAGCCAGGTAACCAGTCTGGTTGTGAGGGGAATTCTGGGTGGATCATGCCACAAAGGCATGTGGGAGCCAGATGAGGAATGGCTTTTGAAAAGCCAGACCCTTGAGGCCATGGGAGCCGCTTCCGCTTCCAGGAGGCCAGTGTAGGTCTGGCTGTGCCCCAGGCTAGTGAGGATGAGAGTTGGAAGCCTGTTACCGCTCTGGGAATGGGTGGGTGGAGACAGGCCTAAGGGATGGGGAGGACTTGAATGTGGGGAATTGGGAGGGAGGAGGGAGAAACAGGAGTTGGTCAGGAACAATGGCCTTAGGGGCAAAGCTCTGGATTTGGAGATGCCTGCAGGACATCTGACCCCAGAGGTCCAGTCAACAGGTGGGGGGGTCATATGTGGTCTGAGACTGGGCTGGGGGTCACTAAGCCCTTGGGAGCTGACAAGGCTGGCCAGAGAGGGGACAGCCTAGAACCTTGACCATGGCTGTGCCTGACTTGTACAGAGGCCTGAAGCATGGCTGACCAGCCAAGACATGCCTGCCTTCAGCCTGGTCTCTAGCCAGGATGGGAGGGAGTGGGGAGCTCTGGGCCCAGGCCTTTTCTCCTCCCCTCCCCCAGTGCCCAGCTGCCTGGAAGTGGTCAGGTCATCTCTGCTCCAGCTGTGGGGGGGTGGCCCCAGTTCTGCTTAACCTGGCCCCGAGCCTCACATATGGGGGGGGGGGGTGTTGTTTTGTAAGCAACACGGGAACAGAACAGTGAGTGAAGAAGAACCTTTCCCACTCATGGCCGAGGGGAACCCCAAGATCATCTCAGTGATCCTGCGGCCCCACGACGGGGTGCGTTCTGACAACCCCTACTCCATCACTCCCAAGCAGCTGGTGAGTGAGCTCCCCTTGGCTCCCAGCCACAGGCCTCCCTGTCCCACTTCCACCTGCCTCATCTGCCATGGGGCCCCCACCCCAAACTGTACCTCATCGTCCCTCCCTCCAAGGGCTGCCAGCTCCAGGATGTAGCTCAGTGATGTGGTCAGTGGGGAGCCTTCAGAGGAGGCAGCAGGGTGTGGGAAGGCTCCAGGCCAGGGCTCGGCCCTTGGCTGGCTTGTGTCCCTTCTGTCCATGCTGGCAGCCTCTTTATGAGAGCCACGCTGCCGTCCTGGGCACCCTCTGCTTTGGTGGCCCATGTTTGGGGCCTTCTTTTCTGGCCCCATTCAGTGACTGTGTAGGCAGGGCCTCACCAAGCAGCTGTTTCTTAAGCTCTGTCTGTCTGTGGCAGGTAATTCCAGCTTCTGGAAGCAACTTCATCCATGTCTCCTTCACACCCATGGTCCTACCAGGGTCTGTCAGCAAGAGGGTGTGTAACAGCTATGCCTTGGGCTTCATGAGCCTGGACGACAAGGTGAGTCTCAGGTCTGAGTGGGCCACAAGACCAACCTGTAGGGCCCTGCAACAGGGTGGGCAGGCAAAGGCAAGAGAGGCTAAGGGGAAGCCTGCCTTGGGCACACCAGCAGGGAAAGGGTTTCTCCTGCCTGGCCACAGCAAGCAGCCTGGCCTGAGGTGGCTTGGCATCTCTGGGCTGGGGTAGATTGCTCAAGAGATCCCAGGAAAGGTGAAGCGCCCACAGAACTTCGATGCCGAGCTCTTCCGCCTGGACCTTCACAGCCTTGTTCGGCCCACTCGGTGAGCGGGGGAGAGGGGGCATCCTCCTCTGCCCTCCCTCCCCTCCCCATCCCTCCTGTCCCAGCCTACAAGGAAGGGGGCTCTGACCTGCCATGATGATATGGCCTGCACTGAGTGAGGGAGAAGGTCCTCCTTCCTCTTTGCTACTCCCAGACCCCTAGTCCCAGCCAGGGCTGCCAGAAGGTGTCCTGACCATGCTCTGCTTTTGACTTTGGGGCAGGTTGAGCATTGAACATGACTATGATGGTGGAATGGTGTTCTACTTGCAGGCCAGTGACCTCATCCTAGCCAATCCGCTCACTGGGGTAAGTGAGTGTGGGAGAGGCTCCAGACACTCATCCAAGCCCTGTGGGGACCCCGCCATCCCGAAAAGGGCAGCCCTCAGGCAGAATGCCCCAGCCCCTCAGCAGAGGACTTCCCAAATGGTGGGAGGATTCCTCTGTCCAGGGTCCTGCCTCCCAACACTTCCCTTGCCCACAGCCCCCAAACCTCTCCCCCACCCCCCGCCCCACCTCCCTCTGATTTCTGCCAAACTGCCCATAAAGTGGAGGGAAGGGGCTGGACTGGGCTCTGGGGGTGGGATCACCCCCGCCCACTGTGGCCTGACTTCTAGGTGCTCACCGAGATGGTGACCACCCACCGCTTGAAGCTGAACAACTTCACGGACATGGCGCACTGCTTTGGGCTCCTGGTGGCACCCCCGTTCTCTGTCACGGGGATCAATCCTGAATACAACCGGAGGATCTGGGACAGGGAGGAGGACGAGGAGGACTATGGGGAACCAGCTGGGGATCAGTTTGTACTCAGCCCTCAGCAGAACATGCTGGTAGGCCAAGTTGGGCCAAGCCAGGGAGGGCTCCCCAGGGGGAATGGCTTGGTAGGCTTAGCCAGCCCGTGACCAGGAGATACAGCCCCTGCTTTAGAAATTTACCACATGCTCCCTGCTGGCCAGTCTCAGCTGCCCATCTATGTGGGGCTTGGAGTGGGGGGAGAGGACACCACCTGCTGCCCCCCCATGGGGGTTCTCACCTCCTGGGGGGGCTGGGGAACTGTAGAGATGAGCATCGAGCCTAGATGCCAGCTCTCCCACAGCCCCACTGAAGCAGGTACACCTTGCTGGGGCTGTCGCCTAAGTCAATCTCTGGTAGGGGGCCAGTGCACAGTAAGTCTCAGAGTCCAAGGCTCAGAGCTGCGGAAACTCTGCCTGATGGGACACACTTGGTGAGGGTGGCACTTGGGCCTCTCTCTCTACTCCCCAGCCTATGGTCAGTCACTGCTACTGTCCATTGCCCTGTCCTCCTGCCCTGACTCCCCTCACAAGCCTCCTTTCCCCCCCCACCCTCCCCACACACGCTGCTGTTCTGACGGGGTCCACTACAAATCTGTTACGCCTCCTCCTCTGGTACCAGCCAGTCCTTCTGCCCTCCCTAAGTGACACTCTTTCCCCTAGACCCACCCTCCTACTTCTCAGACCCAGGGGTGCCCTTTCTTCTCCCTCCTCAGTGCTGCCCCCTCTCTTCCATTATCCCGGCCCTTCCCTGCCCAAGGGCTCCCTTTGTGTCCCTCTCCTCCAACAGTGGTCCCCCCACTCCCCCTGCTCCTTCCCTTATCTTCAGCCCTTCCCCTTGTCTGACCACTTCCCTCCTGCTACAAACACCCTCGGCCTCCCACCACCTCTAAAAAAGCCTCATTGGCCTTTCTGTCCACATACATGTCCTTTGGCTCCTGGAAAAGGCACCTTCAGCAGGAAACCCCACCACCTGCATCACCCTTCACAGCCTGGCTTCTGCCCTCATCCTCCCCCCAAAACTACCCAAAGTCATTGGGGAGCTTTGAGCACTCGCCTATCTTTCTCTTTTTCTCTCTTTCTCTCTCTCTCTCTCTCTCTCTCTCTCTCTCTCTCTCTCTCTCTCTCCCTCTCTTTCTCTCACACTCTTTCTCTCTCTGTCTCTTCTCTCTCTTTGTCTCTGTCACTCTCTTTCTCTCTCTCCATCTCTCTGTCTCTCTCCCTACTCTGTCTCCCTATCTCCAACCCTCTCTGTCTCAGTCTCTTTCTCTCTTTCCCCTCTCCCCCAAGCCCCCTCCCCCTGTTTTCCTCCTCCTACCTCTCTGACACCTCTTCCTCTGTCTCCTTGGCTGAATCCTCATCTGGTCCTGCCCTCTGACCACAGTGGTCCCTCGGGACTCTGCCCTGGGTCCTCTTCCTTTCTGCCTCTACTTCCCTTGGGGATCTGATCAGCTGCCCAGGGTCTGGTCTAGGCTAACAATTCTCAAATGGACAGATCTGGCCCTAACCTTTGTCCTGGGCTCCTTCCTCTTTCCTGGTCTCACATCTCAAACTAGATGTCCCCTAGACACACCCAGTTCAACGTAGACCAAGCAGAAATGGTTCTCTTCCCTACATCTCCCGACTTTTCTCGGCTTCCCTGTTACCCTCTCCCAGTCCCCCAGATTCAAGCCCCTCTCTCATTCGCCATTCTCCCCGGCCTGTCTGTTGCCATCTCATCAGTCCCATGTCCGTCCCCCTCACTGGCGCGGCCCCCTCGCACCTCCCTCCTCAATCTCAGCTGTAGCCTGCTCACAGCCCATGCTCTGCTCAGCCTCCGAAAGTGCAGGGCCGCCCATGCTCATTGACTGCCAGGGCCCGGCCCCTCCAAGATCAAATCAAAACCCTCTCACTTGTTTGTGGTTCTCCTATTACTTCTTTTATTTTTTTCAATTAACAAACGTTTGTTTCTGTTCTTTCTTCTTTTTCTGACCCTAGAAAAAAAGTTTAAAACTAAACGCTTGTAACCAATACACCAAGTCCAGCCAAACAGCTTCTCATGCTGGTTCTGTGCCAGACCCTGGGTCTGATTCCACACAGGGCATCATCTCTAGTGACAGAGCTGTGAACTGAGGGAAGGACTGAGCCAGTGGGAGAGCCTGGCAAGACCTGTAGGGCCTGC
Organism: Pseudochirops cupreus; assembly: GCA_028627135.1. Taxonomy (NCBI): domain Eukaryota; kingdom Metazoa; phylum Chordata; class Mammalia; order Diprotodontia; family Pseudocheiridae; genus Pseudochirops; species Pseudochirops cupreus. The sequence continues at coordinate 422,000,757 of CM053583.1, read as the reverse complement.
TGCAGAGGGGAGTGAGCAGAGCTGGGGACATCACAGAAAGCCAAGCGGCTCTGAAAGGCTGGGTGTCTCTGTCTGGCCTTCCAAGGCCTCCCGGCCTCTTGCTGCATGTGCTCCTCACCATCCGGGCACTCTCTCTGGACCCAGCCTTCTTCCAGACTGAGTTCCTGGGCCTCTGCCACTGTCCCTGCTTAGACTGTGTCCATCTTGAGTGGATAGAGCTCCTGGGGGGCAGGGCCTGCGTGTTCCCTGCACTTAGCACAATGCCTGGTACCTTAGTACAGGGCTGTTGACTGATAGCTTGATGTGGTGGTGTGGGTTTGGTTGTGGCCCCAGTGATGGCCCCATTAGCCCATCAGAAGCATATTTTCCTAGATGTCCAGGACATGGCAGGCAGCGGCCCCAGAAGGCCCGGGCAGTGTCTGCACCATGTTCAGGGCTAGGCACTGCTGAAAGCCTGCTGGTCTGGCCTCAGCCTGGCCTCCTGTCTGTGTAGCCTCACACAGGTCAAGAGAGAGGCTGCTGAACCCACAGTCGCCTCCTGGCTGCAGCCCTGCCATGGGAAGCAGGGATATGGAGGGTGGAGGGTGTGTTGGCTCCAGTGATGAGGTAGGGCCATATCCTTCCAGATAGAGGTGTCCTTCTCCCTGTCCCTGGAGCTACTCACCTACCAGAAGCTGCCCTCAGACCAGATGCTCCCAGGAGTGAAGATCCTTCAAGACAAGGAGGGGGCGAGGAAAATAGAGGTCAGCCAAGACCTGGTGTTGGAGTATACCAACAAGACCACCCAGGCAAGTAGAGGCACGAGTCGGCCCCCAGGGGAAGGCAGGTGGGCAGCCGGTCATCTGCCCGTAGTCTGTATTCTCCGGGCAGGAGGACACAGCCTGTAATACCTTCAAGGCCAGGGTCGCTTGCCATATGATTCCATCCCAAAGTACTTATGAAGCATCTACCTGGGCGAGGCCTTGGGTTGGGGACTGCCCTCAGTGAGCTGACATTTCACAGAGGGGGCTGGGGCTGGGGTCACCAGTCTGATGGGAAGGGCAGTGTGCTAACTCTACCACGGGGATCCCAGAGGCCCCCACTGGGAAGAAGCTGGAATGAGGGGGGAGGGTAGGTGGCCAGGGTGGTGCCAGCAGGAGTCTCTTAAGTATTAGTGATTTGGAGCGGTATTTCATATGGCTATCGACAGCTTGGATTTATTCCTGAAAATTGTCTATTTGTATCCTTTGACCATATATCAATTAGGGAATGACTCTTGTTCTTATACATTTGGTTTGGTTCCCTATGTATTTTAGAAATGAGATGTTTATTAGAGAAATTTGCTGCAAAGATTTTTTTCCAATTTTCTACTGCATTTCTAATTTTAGTTGGATTGATTCTGTTTATGTGGAAACTTTTAATTTTATATAATTAAAACTATTTTGTCTCCTGTGATCCTCTCTATGTCTTGTTTAGCCGTGAATTGTTCCCCTATCCATAGATTTGACAGGTAATTTATTTTTCATTCCTCTAATCTGTTTAAGATGTAACCCTTTATGCCTTTGTACCCATGTAGAGTTTATCTTGCTATGGGGTATGAGAGGCTGGTCTCTACTTAGTTTCTTCTGGACCGCTTTCCTGTTTTCCCAACAGCTTTTGTCAAATAGCGAGTTTTTACCCCCCATACCCGGGGTCTTTGGGTTTGTCAGACACTAAATTATGTGTCTGTGTCTGCATCTCGTAGGTTTAATTTATTATGCTGATCGGCCTTTCTATTTCTTTCCCAGCACCAAACTGCTTTGATGATTAGAGCTTTACAGCGTAGTTTGAGACACGGTACTGATAGGTTTCTTTCCTTTCCCCTCCCCCCCTTTTCATTAATTCTCTTGATATTCTTGGTACTTTGTTCCTCCGAATGAATTTTTTAAAATATTTTTGTAGCTATATAAAGTAATCCTTTAGTTGTTTGGTTGGTATGGTACTGAATAAGTAAATTAATTTAGGTGATGTGGTCCTTTTTATTATATTAGCTCAGCCTACCCCTAAGCAACTACTATTTCTTTTTAAAATTTGTTTATTTTTAGTTTTCAACATTCACTTCCATAAGTTTCAAGTTTTCTCCCGCTCCTTCCCCAAGACAGCATGCAATCTGATATAGCTCTACATATACATTCCTATTAATTTTCACATTAGTCGTGTTGTACAGAAGAATGATAACAAACGGGAGAAACCGTGAGAAAGAACAACAAAACAAAACAAAGACGGTCTGCTTCTCTCTGCACGTAGACTCCATAGTTCTTTCTCTGGATCTGGGCGGCATTTTCCATCAGGAGAACTTTGGAGTTGTTTTAGGTCCTTGCGTTGCTGAGAAGGGCTAAGTCTATCAAAATCAGTCCTCGCACACTGTGGCTGCACTGTGGACAATGTTCTCTTGGTTCTGCTCGCCTCACTCAGCATCAGTTCATATGAGTCTTACCAGGATTTTCTGAAATCTGCCTGCTCATCATTTCTTATGGCACAATAGTGTCCCATTACATTCATATACCACAACTTGTTCAGTCATTCCCCAACTGAGGGGCATCTCCTCAATTTCCAATCCTTGGCCACCACAAAAAGAGCTGCTATAAATATTTTTGTAGATGTGGGTCTTTTTCCCATTTGTTTGATCTCTTTGGGATACAGGCCTAGAAGTGGTATTGCTAGGTCAAAGGGTATGCACATTTTTATAGCCCTTTGGGCAAAGTTCCAGATTGCTCTTTAGAATGGTTGGATCAGCTCACAGCTCCACCAACAATGAATTAGTGTTCCAACTTTCCGACATCTTCTCCTACACTTGTCATTTTCCTTTTTTATCATGTTAGCCAATCTGATAGGTGTGATATGATACATCATAGTTGTTTTGATTTGCATCTCTAATCAATAGTGATTTAGAGCATTTTTTTCATATGACTATGGATACTTTTAATTTCTTCCTCTGAAAACTGCCTGTTCATATCCTTTGACCATTTATCAATTGGGGAATGACTTGTATTCTTGTAAATTTGACTCAGTTCTCATATATTTTAGAAATGAGACCTTTATCAGACACACTAGTTGTTAAAATTTTTTCCTGGGTTTCTGCTTCCCTCCTAATCTTGGTTGCATTGGCTTTGTTTGTACAAAACCTTTTCAATTTAATGTAATCAAAATTACCCATTTTGTATTTCATAATATTCTCTATCTTTTGTTTGGTCAGAAATTCCTTCATTCTCCATTAATCTGATGGCTAACCTATTCCTTGCTCCCCTAATTTGTTTATAATATCAGCCTTTATAATCATGTGCCCATTTGGACTTTATCATGGTGTACAGCGTCAGACATTGGTCTATGCTTAGTTTCTGCCATGCTATTTTCCAGTTTCTCCAGCAGTTTTTGTCAAACAGTGAGTTTTTCTCCCAGAAGCTGGGGTCTTTGGGTTTATCAAATAGTAGATTATTGTAATCACTGACTACTATCTTTTGTGAACCTAACCTATTCCACTGATCTACCCCTCTATTTCTTAACCACTACCAAGTGGTTTTGATGATTGCTGCTTTATGATACAATTTAATATCTGGTATGGCAAGGCCACCTTCCCTAGCATTTCTTTTCATTAATTCCCTTGATATTGTGGGACTTTTGTTCTTCCAGACAAATTTTGATATTTTTTTTAGCTCTATAAAATAATTTTTGGTAGTTTGATTGGTATGGTAATTTGATTACCATAAATCTGATTTGACTGGTAATTTACTGAATAAGTAAATTAATTTAGGTAAAATTGGCATTTTTATCATATTAACTTGGCCTACCTACAAGCAACTGATGTCATTCCAATTATTTAGATCTGACTTCACTTGTGTGAAAAGTGTTTTGTAATTGTGTTCATATAGTCCTTGGGTTTGTCTAGGCAGGTAGATGCCCAAATATTTTATAATGTCTACAGTAACTTTAAATAGATTTTCTCTTTTTATCTCCTGCTGTTGGGCTTTGTTAGTAATATATAGAAATGCCAATGGTTTATGGGGGTTTGTTTTATATCCTGCAACTTTGCTAAAGTTGTTTATTATTTCAAGTAGTTTTTTACCCAATTCTCCAGGATTCTCTAAGTATATCATCATATTGTCCACAAAACAACTAATATGTATCCAATTATTTAGATGTCTTATTTGTCTAAAGAGTATTTTATAGATGTGTTCATATATTCCTCTGTATGTCTTGGCAAGTGTCCTCTCAAATGTTTTATATGTAGTGATTCTAAATGGAATTTCTCTGTTTCTTCCTCCTAGATTTTGTTAGTGTCATGCACAAATGCTGGTGATTTGTGGGTTTATTTTATATCCTACAGCTTTGCTGAAGTTATTGTTTCATTTATTTTTTTATTTGACTCTGGAGTTTTCTAAGTAAATCATCATATCTTTGAAAAGTATAATTTTGTTTCCCCTTTGCTTATTTGATCCTGGAACAAACAGAAGTACTATACTTCATAATCCTGCCCACTACGCCATTATGTAATGCCATGCACAAGCAGCTTCCCAAAAGAATGTTACTGTGAACAGCTTTTAAGATTCTGATTACACAGTATAGTGAACACTCCATTTATTCCATAACAAATCAAGGCAAACATTCACAACAAATCACAATGTAATATTCACAACATTATATCTTATTGCAAAAAATCACAATATAGTGTTCACAACAGCTTAACATCAGAATGGCCACATAGTTTTCACCAAAGTGATCACAGCATTTAGAACAAAGAACAAAAGAATAAGCATCTGATATCCCTAAGGAGGTTTGCCTCCTAACTCATTCAGTTGTCTCATAATACAATAGTCAATCTTCTACTCATGGGGCAATCATAGGTTAACTTATATCAGTAACTTATCTAGCAATCAGTCACTAAGTATCGTTACTCACTAAATACAATCATTAGAAAGTTACACAAACCCTCCACCCCTAGGTCTCTAGTAAACTTCAATTTCATCACACATTCAATATCCAAGGAGAAGCCTTTTCTTCATCTTGACTCGGGGTGGTCTCTCAGATTCCCTGGATCCCCTTCCATGGACCCAGCTCCTACCTGAATACACCAAACTGTCACCTGGATTCAGGGGCAGACAGCTCCCAGTCTGTCCTCCAGTCCACTGCACAGTTCTTGTTGTACACTGAAGTTCACAGGGTCCAGCACATCTCAAAACCTTTACAACTTCTGTCGCTGGGAACTCAAGATCAACCAAGCCACAAACAAACAAAGTCTTATCCTGGTCATGTTTCTTTAGTCCTCCAGCAGTTTGGCTGGCCCTAGGACCCAGAAGAAATCTCAGCCTTCCAGGCAGCCTTATGGGCAGCAACTTCAGTCTTCACCAGATTCTGGTCTCATAGAAAACTCCAACTCAGTTCTCAGTCCGGCAAGTAGCAGCCCAGCTTCTAGATGCTGTGAAAATTCTGCTTCTTCCACCAGGAGTGACCAGAAGAAAAAATTCTTGATTCTGACCGTCTCTTCTTTGGGACTCTGCTTTTATACACACAAACACATTTGCTTCTTGTTTCAGCCAAACCCGTCCTGTTATGTCATCAACAGGAGACAGAGTTCACACCCTCTGCCTCTTAGCCACAAAGGTTTGATTAGTCACTAAGGGTTAAGTACCTGCTTACTTGACATAACAAAAAGGGGTCTTCAAATTTAAATGAATTACCATTACACCAATTTATTTTTTTCTTATTGACATAACTGTGATTTCAGTACTATGTTGAATTCTAATGGTGATAATGGACATCCTTGCTTTCCCCCTGGTCTTATTGGAAAGGTCTCTTATCTACATTACGTATTGATGGTGGATTGGTTTCAGATAGTTACTAATTACAATATTAAGGAAAGCTTCATTTTCCCCCTTCTCTTTCTAGTGTTGTTTTTCAAACAGGAATGGTTGTTGTATCTTGTCAAAAGCCTTTTCTGCATCTTTGATTTAATTATATGATCTTTGTTTTATATGGTATTAATATGGTCAATTCTGTCTATACTTTTCCTAAAGTTGAATGAGATCTGCATTCTCAGTACAGCCTGGTCAGAGTGTATAATCTTTGTCCTATGTCACTGTAGCCTTAATTGTATCATTTTTATTTTAAAAGTTTGCATCAGTATTAAATAGGGATATTGGCCTATAGTTTTCTGTCATTAATTTGATTCTCCCTGATTTAGTTATCAAGAATATATTTGTGTCCAAGAAGGAATTTGGTAAGACTCCTCTTTTTCCTAGTTTTCAAACAGTACATGTAGTCTTGGAATTGTCTTTAAATGTCTGATTAATTCACTTACAAATCCATCTGGTCCTGGCATTTTTTCTTTGAGAATTTATCTATTGCTTGTTCAGTTCTTTTTCTAACACAGGATTATGTAAGCATTCTAATTATTGTCCTATTGATCCGGACAATTTGTTTTTGTAAATATTCATCCACTTCATCTAGATTGTAAGTTTGATTGGCATACATGAGTATGTAAGTATGCCTACGTAGTTAGAGGAAATAGCTCTTAATGCTTTCTTTATATTTCTCCTTCCTTGGCTGTGAATTCCCCTTTTTAACTTTTGATACTGCTAATTTGATTTTCTTCTTTTTTTAAAATCAAGTTAGCTAATGGCTTATCTGGTTTATTGTATATCTTTCTACCAGGTCCTAGTTTCATTTATTAATTCAAATGGGGTTTTTTGTTTGTTTGTTCTTGCTTTCAATCTTGTTCATCTTTTCTTTGATTTTCAGGGTTTCTGCTTCGGTGTTTAATTGAGGAGGTTCATTTGTTGATTTTCTAGGTTTTTTAGTTGCATGCCCAATTTGTTGGTCTGTTCTTTCCCCCTTTTCATTGATAAAAGTATTCGGACATGTAACTTCTCCCCTAAGTACTGCTTGGTCAGCTTGCCGCCAATTCTGGTGTGTTGTCTTGTCATCATCTTTAATGAAATTATTGTTTTTATGTTTGTTCTTTGATCCACCCATTCTTTAGGATTAAATTAGTTTCCAGTTACTTTTAATCTTTGATTCAGAGGCCCTTTGTAGAATATAATTTTTTTGAACTATGGTTGGTAAAATACATGCTTAGTATTTCTGCTTTTATACATTTGTTTATGAGGGTTATGCCCTAGTAGATGGTCAGTTTTTGTGCAGGAGCCATAAACAACTTAGAAACAGATATGCTCTGGAAAATAGGTCAAGAAGAGAAAACATAAAAATAATTGGACTAACTAAAATTTATGATAAAAAAAAGAATATTGATATAATGATACAAGAAATAATTAAAGAAAATTGTCCTGAAGCTAGAACAAGGGGGGAAAGTAAAAGTAGAAAAAATCCATCATGTGCCCCTTAAAAGAGATCCTATGAGGAAAACTCATAGGAATGTCCTAGTCAAATTCTGAAACCCCCTGTTCAAGGATAAAATATTAAAAGCATCAAGATTAAAACCATTTAAATGTGATGGTGCCACAATTAGAATCACACAAGACCCCACAGCAGAGACATTAAAGAACCACAGGTCTTGGAACACTGTATATCGAAGAGCAAAAGAGCTGGGGTTCTGGCCAAAGATATCATACTCAGCAAAGTTAAACATAATTCTGAATGAAAAAAAAAGGATATTTAATCAGCCATCAGACTTTCAAGACTTTGTTTAAAAAAAAAAATCCTGAACGTAATAGATTTGACATGCAAGAGCCAAGAGGAATATAGGTACATACCAAAGACGGATTATAAGGGATTCATAAGGACAGACTGTTTACTTTTTATATATGTAAAATGTAAAATGTATGTCTAAGATTCTCATTAATAATTAGGTAGTTCATAAGAAAGATTGGGGTAAATCTGAGTATGATATGAATTTCAAAAGTAAGGCCATTTAGGAACAACTAAAAAGAGTAATTATTTTATACAAATGAGGTGCAAGAGAAGAATGGATACAGAGGAATTAAATGGGGGAGGAGGGTTGGTAGTTCTGTAACCTACTTTTCATCAGGAATGGGTTTAAGAGGGAACAATTCATATATATATACATAAAGAGTATAAAGTCTTCTAAATTCAGAATAAATAAAATGTTAGGGAGATGGAAAGGGGGGAGAAGATAAGGGAGGGATCTTTAGAGGAGAGGGTGAGGGAATAGGTAAAAGTGGGGTATAGAAGGGTGTGTAGATTTATGGAAATGAGAGGATAGGGGAGGGATCCTTGGAGGGGGGTAGGCAAATAATAGGAGAGAAACATATCCAAAATTGTAACCTTCTGGAGTGGGTGGAGGGAAAAATAACAAAGTAAAAAAGTGCACAGCAGAGAACAAAAGAAAACTCCTCTCATGTCCTACTATGCACATGATGTGCTTTTTTTCTCTTTTGTATTTAAGTTTATGATGTTTTTAGTTTCTTTTCTCTATTCTGTATTTGTGTTCTGGTGTTTGAGTCTAAAATATTTTTAAGGGAAAAAAAGAAATAGATATATTCCTTTATATTCCCATTCAATATTCTTCAGAGATCTATCATGTCTACATTTTCTAAAAAATCCTATTCACATCTTTTTTGTCGTTGTTAGATTTATCTAGGTCTGAGGGAGTATAAGTTGAGATCCCTTTATTATTGTCTTGCTATATATTTCTCTCTATAACACCTTTAACTTTTCCTCTAAGAATTTAGTTGCTATGCCATTTGGTGAATATATGTTCAATATTGTTATCATTGTCTAATGGTACCTTTCAGCAAAATTTGGTCTGTTTATCTCTTTTAATTAGGTCTGTTTTTGCTGTTGCTTTGTCTGACATCATGCTTGCTGCTCCTGGCTTTTTTAATTTCAGCTAAAGCTTAATAGACTCTGCTACAGTCTCTTATTTTCATTCTGTATTTGTCTGTTTCAAATGTGTTTCTTTTAAACCACATATTGTTGGATTCTGGTTTCTAATCTGTTCTGCTTTCCTCTTCTGTTTTATGGGTGAGTTCATCCCATTCATGTTCACAGTAGCTATGTATTTCCTTCCCTCCTCTTCTCTTGTAGTTTTTTTTTCTTGCCCTGCTCTTTTAAGTTTGTTTTGCTTCCAAATAATCCTTCCCATAATCAACCCTCCCTCTTATTGCCTACCTCCCTTTTCCTAGACCTCTTTCCCTACTATTTCCTCTGCTGAGAGAGTAGGGAGAGGGGAAGTTTTATACATTGGAACAGCTGCTGTGAGGAATGAGACAGTTAATTAGGGTATAGATAGTTAATTATGGTATAGAAGAATTGACTTGCAGTATTGAGGGCCTAGTTGAGAATTTGTAAGATAAATTTGTAGTGTCCTAAGGCAGCATAGTTTTTTTTATTTTCTCAAGCTTCATTTATCAGCATATATGCAAGCATGAAGCAGTGGATGGTGGGGGTAATATTTTTTTCAATAGTATGTTTTTTCAAATTATACATAATTTTTGACATTAATTTTCTAATAAAATTTTGAGTTCCAAACTTTCTCCCTTCCTTCCCTGCCTCCAAGATGGTAAGCAGTTTGATTTAATTATATATGTGCAATCATGTAAAATATACGTCCATATTAATCATGTTGTGAAATAGACCAACAGGGGATAAACACAAAAAATAATTAAAATAGTATGCTTTCATGTGCAAAGAACTATAGTTCTTTCTCTAGATATAGCTAGCATTTTCAGTCATCATGTGTCCTTTGGAATTGTCTTGGATCATTGGATTGCTGCGAAGAGCTAGGTCAGTTATACTTGATCATTGTTACAATGTTGCTGTTACTGTGTATGATGTTTCCCTGGTTCTGCTCACTACACTTTACATCAGTTTGTATAAGTCTTGGCAGATTTTTCTGAAATCTGCCTGCTCATTGTTTCTTATAACACAGTAGTATTCCATTACATTTATATACATACCACAACTTGTTCAGCCATTTCCCAGCTGATGGGCATCCCCTCCATTTCCAATTCATTGATATCAAAGAGATGCTATAAATATTTTTTGTACATGTGGGTCATTTTCCCTTTTTTATGATCTCTTTGGGATACAGACCTAGAAATGGTATTGCTGGATCAAAGGGTATGCACAGTTGTAACCCTTCAGGCATAGTTCCAAATTGCTCTCCAGAATGGTTGGATCAGTTCACAACTCCACCAACAGTGCGTTGGTGTCCTAGTCTTTGGTGGGAATAATCTAAGGCTAGAGTTTGGCAGGGCAGGATCAGTGGGAGGATAAGAAGGCAAGGACTGGAGAGAAGACAGCAGAGTTGAGCTGGTTTCCCAGGAAAGGAGGAGAGTGTAAGCCAGGGCAGAAATGATAGCCTGGGAAAGCCCCTGGGGCTGGAGGGGTTGTAAGAACACAGAACAGGGCTTAAGCTTGTGAGGCAGAGCTCCTGACCATGGAGCAAGTGCACTAAAATCCCCTGGCATGAGGAGAGAAAGCCTGGGGACCAGGCACTGACCTCATGGAGGAAGGAAGGACTGGACAAGAGCTGTCAGAATCTGGATTCGGGTATCGCCCTCAAAAAGAGGTTACCAAGTGATGAGGTTAGAAGGAGAGCCTGGAAGCTCTCAGTGAGTTCAGGGGGCAAGTTAAAGTGCAGTCAGGCTGTGGGGGACCTGAAGTGCCTCACTGAAGTCTAGACTTTGTCCTCAAGGTAAATTGGTGGCCACTCAAGGGTTTGTGGTAGGTGAGTGATCTAGGTGGTCATATGAAGGGAGAGGGTAGAGGCAGGGAGGTGAGGAGACCTAGTAGGAGGCTGCTGGCATCATCCTGGCAAGGAGGCATGAAGCCCCCAAGAGTGCTGGCTGTGGAGAGTGCTGAGCAGGGCACAACAATTGGCAGCTGATTTGGACATGCCAATGCGATGAGGCACCCGAGGGTGCCAGGGCTGCTAGGCTTCCACCGAGGGCTCCCCCCTTCCCCAGCTAACATGCCTGCCTTGCCCACAGGTGGTACCCCTCTTGGCCATTGTGACCATTCCATCCCTGCAGCTCTCTACCAGCTGGGTGGACTTTGGCACCTGCTTTGTGAACGAGACATACACCCGAGAGGTCACCCTGCTGAACCTGAGTCCCTGCAAGAGTCACTGGGTAGCTCTGATGGGTGAGATCCTGAGCACAGCCTGGGAACTGGCCTTGAGAGGGAGAAGGTGTTTGTCCAGGCCCTTGGGGAAAAGATGGTCCTGGCAGGCTTGGCCACCAGCGGCTGCTCTTTGTGGGGAGGCCAGGGGTGAAGGTGGGCAGAATGCCAAGGAGAGCAGAAGCCAGCGGCGGGCAGCCTGGGGCCACCTCCTCCCTCCTGCCCTGTATTTCAGGCCTCTCCTTTTTTCCCTCCAACCCACAGACAAGCAGGAGCGGGACAAGGCCACCTTCCACATCTACCCAACCAGTGGCATATTGGAGGCTCGGGGAGTGAACGCGCCGCCGACCTCCATGAGCTTGTACATTTACTTTACTGCCAGGTATGCTGTTCACCCAGCCTTCCTTGCAGTGAGGGGGAAGAGGGCAGCCTGTCCTCACACTGGCTCAGAGAGCCCGCTTTCTCTCCAGGCCTCGCTGGCTCTGGGGTTTCCTGGGCAGGCCCCCTGCCACCTGGTGATAGGCCGTCCCCTTTCCTGGCAGTGACAGTGGCAAGTCCGAAGCGGTCGTGACAGTGGATGGCATCCTGGGAGAGGCCTGCATCTTGCACGTGTGTGGGCAGGGCTCCTATGATGAGAAGTACTAGATGCTGGTGGCCTGGCGGCTGGAGTCTGCTGTGGTGATGTGGGGGCAGGTGTGGCAGGGAGCACCACTGTTAATAAAGGCAGATTGCCTGACCTGCCCTTCTCCTCCACTGCGGGGCAGGGCTGGGGTGTGGCTGGGGGGGGGGGGGGGGAAGGGAGACAGCACTAAGGGAGGCACTAAGGGAGGCTTGGTTCCACGCGGGGGCATCAGCTCCAAGACACTCTGGGAGGTGGGTGCCATCTGTTAACAAAGACGGTCTCATGGGATTCTCACAACCCCTAAGGTCAGTGCTACAATGACCCCCATTCTACAGATATGGAGACTGAGGCAGGCAGACCGAGGCAAGCAGGTGCAGAGACAGGTCACACAGAGAAGGGGAGGGAAGCACTCGCTCCTTCCCGGGGCCCCAGAAAAGAGGAGATGCTGAGATCAGTCATCAGGGTTTATTGTTCTGATTAAAGAGATTTCAAAGACACAGTGTGCCCCAACACCTGGATGCCCCGTCCCTGCCTGCCCCAGCCCCAACAAGAGCATGAGGAAGACGGGTCCTGGTCAGGGGGCAGAGGTGAAAGCCTGGATCAAGCCACAGGCCAGTGAACAGGCCATTCACTGGCTACAATTTCGGTTATTTATGCAAGAGAACATTTCTTTTAAAAAGGCACAAGAGGCGGAGGAAACAGCTGCTGCGAGTCTGCTCCCAGCAAGGAAGGAAGGGGACGGGACGGGAGGGGGCCTGAGGGGAGGCCAAAGGCCAGACCCTGCCCTGTGGAGGCAGCACTGGCTGGGGCTCTGAGTGTGCCCTCACCCAGAGCAGAGCCCTCAGGGCCCTGGGTACTCAAAGACTGCAGCGGCTCCCATGCCAGTGCCAACACACATGGACACCACGCCATAACCCCTGTGGGGAGAAGAGAGGGGCATTAGAGGCGTCCTGGCCAGGCCCGGGCAGGTTGTGACTGACCACAGGCTGAGACTGTCCTGGCCCAGATGGCATCTCCTCCCTCTCCTCCCCTGACCCTCCCAAGGAAGGCTGGCCTTTTCTCAGCCCAGTCCCTAGGGCCCTCATCGCAGACTGCCATCTGGAGCCATTCGTGGCATGTCCCCAGACCCCTCAGGGTAGTGCCTATGCCCAGCCCCCTGTTCACCTTGGGCCCCCTGACAAGCTGGGCCTCTCACCTCTTCCCCCGGCGTTTCAGCTCATTGAGAAGTGTGATGACCTGGCGGGCGCCTGTGCAGCCCAGGGGGTGCCCCAAGGCAATGGCTCCCCCCAGGGGGTTCACCTTCTCAGCAGGGATCTCCAGCTTCTCCACACAATAAAAAGCCTGGAAGGACAAGGAGGTCAGGCCTGAGGCTCCCTGCTTCCCCTGGCACCGAATGCAGTCTCATACCCCCAGGAGGGGAGCACCTCCCCACCCACAGGGGCCGTCTGGTCCAGTTGGGGTTGGGGGGGGGGTCATCGATAAATTGTAGAAATGCCCCCCCCCCCCCACCGCAACCAGTGTGAGCTCTCTGTGCACAGGGATGAACCACATACAGCTGGGGCTTGATAAAGGCTTACTGACTGAGGCACTGACTCCACAACAAGCAGAGGCCTCATCCTTCTTCCTCCCTGAACCTGGGATTTCATGGGTAGGGGAACTCCCAGGGGAGGACACTTCCTCTACTAGTGCAGGTAGGCACCTGCTCCATCCCTCCCCAAGTTCCCCAGTCACCAAGTGGACTCAAACCCGGGCGGTCTTGGTTTCTCACCAGTTCTCCACTCCCCCCACGACATCAGACCGTTCACCCCAACATCACTCTGGAAACAGTGAAAATTCCCAGCACTGGCTCTGGCCCCTTCCCACAGGGCAGGCCGGGAGGGCAGCTCACCTGGCTGGCAAAGGCCTCGTTGATCTCAAAGATGTCCACGTCCTTCACAGTCAGCCCTTGATGAGAGAGACGGGGGATGCCAGGGAAACAGTGTGTCAACACCAGCGAGCCTACAGACAGCACCCAGGCCCGCTGCCCCCTCACTCGCCAGCCCCGTGGGTGCCCAGGCCGCTGCCCCCTCACCCGCCAGCCCTGTGGGTGCCCAGGCCACTGCCCCCCTCTCCTTCCAGCCCCGTGGGTGCCCAGGCCACTGCCCCCCTCGCCTTCCAGCCCCGTGGGTGCCCAGGCTGCTGCCCCCTCACCCACCAGCCCCATGGGTGCCCAGGCCGCTGCCCCCTCACCCACCAGCCCCGTGGGTGCCCAGGCCGCTGCTAGCGTTCCCCACCCCCAAAGACAGGCAGCCATCCTCCTTAGTCTCTCAGTGAGGAAATCTGCCAAGGACATCTTGGGACCCCCCTGGCCTGGGGGATGCACGGTCTCCAGCCCCTTATACAACCAGCCCCAGCTGTTTGCCCAAGCTGGGTAGCACCAGGGTGCCCGCCAGCCTCCTCCACGCAGGCCCAACCCTCTCCAGCATCCTCTGGACACCTCAGCCAGCTTTTCCTTCTAAAGCTCCCGGGCATCAGCTAGGACAGGCACTCCTGCCTGGCAGTGGGGGTCCCCCTCCAGAGTCATTGCAGGCGAAACCCTCCTCTTACCTGATTTCTCCAGTGCCGCGGGGATGGCGTAGGCAGGGCCAATGCCCATGATGTCGGGGGGCACACCCACCACGGCATAGGACCTCAGGATGCCCAGGATGGGAAGGCCCAGCTGCTCAGCCTTGGCCCTGCGAGCCAGCAAAACAGCAGCCGCTCCATCGCTCACCTGGCTGGAGTTCCCTGGGGAGACAGGGCTGGTGAGGGGGGGAGCGAGAGGTTGCTGAGGCACTGCCGAGTGACCATGGCAAGAGATGCCAGGCTGCTGCAGCCCGCCCTGCACCCTCACCGGCAGTGGTGGACCCATCTTCTTTGAAGGCTGGCTTCAGCTTGGCGAGAGCTTCCATGGTGGTGTTGCCCCGGATGCCTTCATCCTGGGACACGGTGATGGTCTTCTCCTTGCCCATGTTGTCTTGGATGGTGGTTGTCACGGGCACGATCTCAGCCTGGAAACACCCCTGGCTCTGGGCTCGGGCTGCCCTGTTGGCACCAAGGCAACAAACTTCTGAGAGTAGCTGTAGCTGGCCTCATGGAGCAGCTGGTGGGAGCCAGGAACTGTCCCAGAGATGGCCGACGTCCAAGGAAAGTTTCTGGGTGTGTCTACCGGGCCACAGGAGCACACGGCCCCTGCTCTCAAGGCAGGTGCTTCTATTCTCCATGGGGGTCAGCCCCAGGCACCAATCAAGAGAGGACTCACCATGGGCCAGGCCCCGAGAGTTACCAGGACAGGCCAAACCCAAGAACAAAGGCTGGCCGGCCAGGGAGAGCCACAGGGTGGGCAGCCCCCTGTGGCTTGAGGAAGGGGATGTGCACAGGCTGCCACACATGCAGCTTCCCCAGCACCGCCCTCCATTCCCCCCATTTCTTAAGGGCTCAAGGCTCCAAAGCATGCACAGTTCTCATGAAGGCCATGGGAAAAGCCACAGAGAAAGGCCAGGGAGGGAGCTGAGGGATCCTGGGCCAGAGAAGGAGACGCCACAGAGGACAGACAGCCAGCTTGCCCCACGCTGGGAGGGTGCGTGTGTGAAGGAAGGGAGGTTAAGGACAAAGCCGCCTTAGGAGAGACCAGAGACAGGAAGACCAGACACAGGGAGGGGGCTGCAGCGCTGTCCATCAAGCAGCCACAGAGAAGGGAGCAGGGGAAGGGAAATCACAAATGCTATGTGCACAGGCCTACTATGTGTTGGGTCGCACAGTGGGACAACACCCCATCTGGCCTCGGCGCCCTATCCGCCCCTCCCGATTCTGGGTCCTTGGGAAGCCTGGACAGCGCAGAGCCCCAGAGTGCTCCATGAGGATGGGCTCCGAGTCTGATGGGGCTGGGCTGGGATCCCAGGGAGAGCATCAGTAGGGAGTGAGGAGGGACCTGGGAGGAGCAGCAGGGGACCATGAGCACACAACACAGGCCTTGTCCTCGAGACGCTTCCATGCCCGAGGGAGAGAGATCCAAGCACCAGGAGCATCAGAAAACGCCTTTCATAGGCAGCGGAAGCCAAAGTGAAGAAAGCCAGGGATCCCAAAGGACTAAGGGCAAGAGAGGCAGCATTCTAGGCAGAGACACAGCCAGGGCAAAGGTATGGAGGTGGTAGATGAAACACTGAGTGCATAAAGTCACTGCTGAGCAGAAAGAGGAAGTGCCTGAAGGGAAAGAAGACTGGAAAAGTCAGCTAGAGCCAGACTGCAAAAGGGTGACATGGCATTGTGTACTCTGTTCCAGAGGCAAGTGGGAGCCAAGGCACGTTCTTGAGCAAGAGAGCGATGTGGTTCTAAACAGGACTATCATTCAAAGTACATGGCTGGCTCATGGAGGGGCCAGGGAGGTCTGGGCTGGGGGGAGGCAGCCTCCGAAGGCCTTCCCAGCACCCAACACTAACGCACCAGCCGCAAGATCTCAAGGATGCAGGGAGAGCACCAGGGTGGGGGAGGAAGGCCTCAGCCCTTTATTGGCTAGGGGAGCCTGCCTCAGTGTGGTGGTCTGTAAAATGGGGTGCGCCAGGTACCAGAGTTAATTATCCTGGTCAGGGCTCCAGGGGCTCTGAGACAGAGCCCTCTGGAGCAGGACGCTGCCTGCCCCTGACCCAAACCCCCAGGGTGCTCCCTGCCCGTGGCCTGGGTCCCAGGGCTTGCAGGGACCCATAGCCAGGAGCCCAAACTTGCCAAGAACAGACCCTGTGCCACACCCAGTGTGCTGCCCACGCCCATGCCCACTCCCCTCCTTCCGGCCCAGGCGCACACTCACTTCTTCTGTGAAGCCAAAGCAAAGGCGTCCTGCTTCTCCCGGGTGATGCCAAAGTGCTCCGCCACATTTTCTGACGTGATCCTGGGACGCCAACAAGAGCAAAGGGTCAAGACAGGGAAGGGGGAGCCAGGCTTCTCCTCTCATCCCAGCCCTGCCCACAGCCTGGGGCAGGGCTGTGGTACCTGCTGCCCTCCACCTCCAAAAGCCACCCAGGCCACAGGAACCAAGAAAAGCCCAGGCTTTTTAGGGGAACTGCCCTGTCCAGGTTGGCACCAACAAAGATTGTGAATGGGGTGGGGCCAGGGATGGGATGGAGAACATGGCATGATGACACCAGGAGACCAAGGGACGCAGGGACAGACAGTATCCCACCATGGGGACGATGGCCCTGTTGTCACAGGTGAGGAAACAGCTGGCAGCACACGGGCAGAGGGGCTGCCCTCGCCTCCCTCCTCAGACTCTCAGGGTGCTGACAGGGGGCTCCGGCGTGGTGCAGACCCCCACCCCCAGTACAGGCCGGGGCCAGGGCACTCACCCCATGGGGATCAGACAGTCTCGGGCTTTGCTGTTCTCCACCAGGCGGGACGTGATGTTGCCCGGGTTCCCTCGGTCGGCCAGGGACATGGACTCCACCCTGAGCAGAAGAGAGGTGCCTCAGCTCTGGGTTCCCCTGGAGGGGGCCCTGGAGGCCCATGAGCTGCACCCCTTTTCCAAGGTGGGAGGGTGACGCCTGGCCAAGGACATGAGCCATCAAGGATCCTGCTGAGGGGCCACAGGCGTGGCTGTAGGGCCCAGCATGGAACGGAGTCGGGGGAGGAGGCAGCCTGTACCCAAGCATGTGCCTCAGGCTGGAGTGGAAGTGAGCCCTGGCTCTCACCGACCCACCCAGCAGGCCTGGACCACAAGGAGCCACGCGCAGTCTCAGGGTAGCGGGTTTGAGAGGACCACAAATAAGGAGGACGTGGCTATCGAGCCATCACAGAACACAGGGGGCCTTTAGCCCACTCAACTCATTTCACAGAATGGGAAGTGACAGCTGGGGTCAAAGGTGTCCTGAGTGGCCACCTGGAACCCAGGTCCTCTGGCTGGGCTCTTCCCCCAGCCACTCTGGGAAGGAGGAGGGCAATCAAGGCCAGGGCCACAGTGACCGCTGCAGAGGGAGGAGAGCACTGGCTGGTGGAAAAGCCCAGCCTTTGGATGAGGACCCCTCCAGCCTCTCCTAGCTCTGTGACCCCGGGCTTCAAAGCCTGTTTGTTCACCTATAAAAAGGGACTGTTGTGGTGCCTGTCCTTCCTAGTGCTGTGGGGAGGGCTCCACTGACTGGCTGGCTGGCCAACTTTTACAAGTATAGCTCTCCCGGGGGTCAGTGGTCACTCTGAGGAGGCCAGGACACTTCTACCTCTGTGCCCACCTCAGGCCTGGGCCAGGCTTGCTCCAGCTCCTTCCCTGGGAAGAAGGGAAGCATCTCCACTGCCCCCTCTGGAAGAGGTAGGCCCTGACAGCTGAGGTAGGGAAGGGGCCAGAGTTGGCCAGCTGACCTCAGTCCTCCCACAGCAGACAAGAGATGGAGAGAAAGAGAACCTGCCTCTGAGGGCTGGCTTGGGAGCCAGAAACAGTTGACAAGAAGAGGAAACCCAGAGTAAAGATCACCATCCTCTGCTCTCCAGGGGACCCCAGAGGGCAGGCAGGGGCCCTGAGCTGAGGCAAAGCAGGTTGGCCCCCTCCAAGCAGCCTGTGGGAGCCATCCTCTCTCAATCAACCAGCCATCACTTATTAAGCTGGTGCCTGGGGGGCAAAGGCAGGAGGCAGCTGCCAAGAGAGGCCTTGGTGTGTCCTTGAAGGGGAGGGAGCTGCTCATCCCAGCAAGAATGCGCCACAGTGTCCTCTGTGCAGGGGGATGCTTCCTGGGCCCCAGAGACCCCACACTGGTTTGCTGGAAGGCGCTTGGCCTGGAGATGTGTGAGAACAGGGAAGTTGCTTACCCACAGGCCAAGCCAATGTCGTAAGTGCCCTGGCGAATTCCACCTACAATGAAAGCAGCTTGTGAACATTCCTCACAGAGGGGCCCCCACGCTGCCCACAGGCCACGGTCCCCAATGCTGGGGTGGCTGGTGACTTCTGTGGCTACATGGCCATAAAAATTTTCTGTGGACTATTCCTTAAGCTCACAGGATCCAAGGAGGCCCCAAACACAGGGGCATGAGCTTCAGGCACCAGCAGGGGCAGCAGCGGCAGCTGGCCGGGGGAAGAAGAGAAGGAAAGAACAGAAGGACAGGACTTTAGGGCCCACGGAGCCTGGCTCATGCATTCCAGCAGAGCAAGCCTAAGAGGCTGGGAAGGAAAGGACCGCCCCCCATTTACAGAAGAAAAATCAAAGCTGTGAGACTCAAGTCATGACTTGAACCTGGGTCTCAATGCAATGGGAGAACCTGCCTCGGCTTACCTGCGATGTTAATCAAAGCCTGCAGCCCCGAGGAGCACTGCCTGTTGACAGCGGATAAAGGCACCGTCTCTGGGATGTCACTGAAACAGAAAACAGCAGCAAGTCCATGTGGCTGCCTCACCTTCATGTCGAGGCAGAGCCAGAGGGCAGGGCCAGAGGAAGGCATTAGACAGGGCCAAGGACTCTGCTCAAGGGTCAGACTGTCCAGGCAGACCACCAATGTGCCCTGCTCTTCAATGGGAAGGGGGTGTGTGTAAAAAAAGAGGCCCCAAGAATAAATACAGCTATTATGATGAATTATTAATATAACAGCACATTAATAACATATTTTATATTATTAATAACCACCTCTTAAGGGAGTGCTTTGCCATTATTACCTTGTTTGAGCCTGACAGACACTCTCTTCTCCCCAACTCCTGCGCTCATCCTCAGACTTCAACACTGATTCCCCCTCAAAAACCCAAACCATCCAGTTCCTCCACCTAAAATTAAAATTCCCTTTCCCCAAACCTAGTCACAGAGTGGACACTGCCTCCATCATGTCACCACCCACAGAGGAACCACCTCCTAAGAATTCTGAAATTCCCTGATCTGAGCATAATTCATTGGCTTTCTACCTCACCCTATGCCTTCCCTTACATAGCTTGACTCTTCATTCACATTGTTACCTACCATCCCTCAACCCCTTGATTCTCTTCCGGTCATCTCCTCTGCACTGACCACCCTCTGACCCCCTGGTTTTCTTCTCTGCAATCCCTGGCATCCTTCTCACACTGTGGACTACACCCAGCCAAGCCCCAGCCCTGGATCAATCCCACCATTTGTCACCTTTGCTCCTACAACACACACACACACACACACACACACACACACACACACACTGCTGAACAAAGGTAGAGAAAATCACACCACCATTCTGAATGGGTCCACTACATATTTATGTGATGCAACCTCCAGTGGGCCCTCAGCTCTGCCCAGCAATCCTGCTCTGTCTGCCTCCCTCCTCAGCCCCCTCTCCCACACTGTACACCTTCTCATCCCTCCTCTAATCTCCTACTCTCTCTCTCAGCTAAGACTCAGCCTCCTATTTCATGGAGAAAATCGAGACCATTTCTTATGGGCTCCCTCTTGTCCCCCCCCTCCTCCTGCACCCATCTCACAGGACAAGGAGGTCTTACTCCTAACCAATGTCTCCCTGCATAAGACATCCCACTCCATCTGGCTGCCTCTCTCATCCCCACTCACTTATTTTCAATCCCTCCTCTATTGCCTATAAACATGCCCATGTCTCTCCACCCTCAAAAAACCCTCACCTGGTCTTTCCCTCCCCACTATCCTCCTATTTCTGCTCTTCTGCCCTTTGTACCCAAACTCCTGGAAAAAGCATTCCAGCAAATTAGGAACCAGGGGAAAGATTCCTGACTGGTAGGTGGTATACCCTGGTACCCCTTACAGCACAGGAAAAAGGACAAGCTCCTCCACCCAGGGTCCTCTTCTCCATCTATACTACTTGCTAACATCAGCACCCTGGATTTAATTACCTTCTATGTGCTGATGATTTTCAAATCTACCCATCTTGCCCTAACCTCTCTGTTGACCTCCAGTCTTTCATGTCCAACTGCCTTTCAGATATCTCAAACTGGGATGTCCAGTAAATATCTTAAATTCTGCATGCCCAGAATGGAACTCATTATCTTTTCCCCTAAACCTTCACCCTGCCCCCCACCTTTTGTTACTGTAAAGGGCAACTGCACCTTCCTGGGCCCTTGGGTTCCCACTGTCTCTTACTTCCCCAGACCCAAGCTGTGGCCAAAGATGCTGATTTCACCTCTGCAACATCTCTCTTATGGATTTCACCTCTGCAGTCTCTCTCCAAAACACCCCTACCCATCTCTCCTCTGACCCTGCTCCCGACCTGGTACAGACTGTTTTCACCTTACACCTGGCCTATGGCAATAGCTGTGGTCCATTCTCCATTCAGCCACCAAACTAGTTCTCGGTAAACTCCAGGATCAAACATAAAATCCTGTCTGGTCCTTCATAACATGCTCCCTCCAGTAATTCTACACCTCAATGACACTGGTCTCCTTGTAGCTCCTCTAACAAGAGCACCCCATCTCTCTACACCGAGCACTCCCTTGGCAGGGTCCCGTGCTGGCAACGCTCCTCCTCCTCAGCTCTGGCTCTGAACTTTCCTTATTTCCTTCAAGTCTAGGCTAAAGTTGCACCTTCTACAGGAAGTCCCTCCTGATCCTTCTTATTACCAGCGCCCTCCTTCTGTTGACTGTCTCCAATTTATCCTACGTATAGTGTTTTTGTACGGTGTTCTTTGCTTAACACGTCTCCCCCGTTAGATTGTGAAGTTCTTGAAGGGTTGTCTTACACCTTTCTTTGTATTTGAAGCACAGTGCCCACCCACAGCAGACATTTAATAAGTGCTGACCGACTGCCTGCCAGTCCCTTCATTGGCTTGAATTCCTAGGTCCTGGCTAGTCTCTCTAGGGCCATGTACTCCCCGGGTTTATATAAAGAATAAAGATAGTTTCTGAGCTTCAGTGGAGAGTGGTGAACTTGAAACATGGCCCTGGGTTCAAATCCTGGCTCTCTCACTTGCTACCTGATCTCTTCAGGCTGCAATTTCAACAAATAAAACGGGAGTGCTGGAAGACACGGTCCCTAAGGTCGTTTCTAGTTGTCGCCCTCTGGACCTGGGGAACGGCCTTGCTCTGAAGGCTGAAGGAGGCAGCGGGCCGCCACCGATGCCCTCCAGACAATTCAGAAGACTTGATGGAGCCAAGCTGTGGATGGCCAACAAGCTCATGACGCCGTTGGGAAGACAAGGCTATAGAGACATGAAGGCTAAAAAGCAGCGCGCTGCACAGAAGAAGCCATATTGAGGAGACAGGCGAGGGCGACCCTTGTCTCGGGGGCTGAGCCAAGAGGAAGGCGGGCAGCTCCTGCGCCACAACGCCCTGCCAGTCAGTCAGTGGGGACCCCGGACAGGAGCCTCCAGGCAGGCCCACGTGGATGGAGTCCTTGAAGCGGCATTCGGGCCGGGCTCCCTGCGGCAGAGCCCAGACACGCGGGGCAGGGCCAGCAACGGGCTAGCGGGCCCCGGACGTGTCTCGGGTCGGCCCCACCTCCCTGGGAGGTTCTTTCCGGCCGTCCCAGGAGAAGCCTGTCTAGGCAGAGCAGCAGGTAACGGCCGCTTTAACCTGACCTGAGGATTGCAGAGCACCATTAGCAGACCCTCCCTCCAAATCTGGGGAAGCGCCCCCTCCCGCAACCCTTCCTCCCCAGCAGACCCCGCTCTGCCGTCTGCGCAGGGCGCCGGGCCGCACGTGCCATCCCCGCGGGCGGGAGCCGGGGTCTGGCGGGGGAGCCCCGGCCAGAGAACTCTGTCCACCTGAGAAACTGGGCGATCCTGGCCATGACGGCGCCGGCCCCAGGCTGCAGCACGTTCCCTGTGGGCAGAGAAGGGGCATCTCAGGGGGCTGAGCCGCGGGGAGGGCGCCTGCTCTCCCGCGCACAGCAGGCGCTTAATGACTGCAGCCGGCTCGGCAGCGCGCTGGGCCCCCGCGCTCACCCACGCAGATGTCGCCCAGTTCCTCCGGCCGCAGCCCCACGTCCCGCAGCACGGCCGTCATCACGGCGGCCAGCAGCTCGTCCGGCGTCGTGTCCTGCGGGGACAAAGGTGCGGAGGCGGGGGATGAGCGGGCCGGGGAGCCCCGGTGGAGGGGGGAGGCCAGGGGGTCAGGCCGGCGCCGGGGCCGCTACCTTGAAGCCGCCGCGCCGGGCCCTGCCGATGGCCGTGCGCCGCCCGTGCACCACCACCACGTCGTCGGCGGCCGCCCTGGAGCGGGCTACGGGGTCTAAGGCCGAACACGGGAGGGCCAGAGGGCCCGGGGGCGAGCCCGGCTCCGGGCGGCCGGACAGGTGGCCGAGCACCAGCCGCAGCCGCTTCATCCCGAGCCGCTCTGGGTCGGCCCTCCGGCCGCGGGCGGTTTCGCTGCCGCCTGGCCCCGCCCCTGGCCTCCACGCAAGGCCCCGCCCCCGGCTCGCGCCACTTCCGCCAGGTGGCCCCGCCTCCGGCCGCCGCGACTCGTCCCTGTCCACTCTAGAGACTAGAAGGCCCGCCCAACAGACCGTGAGGCGGAAGTGAGGCTCCGCCCCCGGGAGGGTTAGAAGGGAGGAGAGGACCGTAGCAGGCTCCGCCCCCAAGGACTGGTGAGGCGCCCTCAAGCGGCAGGAGGTCTCGGCGCAGGCGCACGCTCTAGGAGAGGCGGGGGAGGTACGGGCCTGCACCTTCCTGATCAATTCCGCTTGGGTGATTTCATCCCTGGTGGATCCGCCCCCAACCTGCTGCAGTCCCCCTTCGCCTCCAGCCTGGCTCTCTGCGGGAGCTGCTGGGGGGGAGGGTCCCTAAAACACAGACCCGATCCGGTCACTCCCCACTCAATAAACTCCGGGGGCTCCTGGCCCCCCATCTCCCTCCTCCCGGCTGCCCGTCCCGTGGGGTCCCTGGGGGAAGCCCAGCGCCCTCGCCCCCTAACTCCCCGCGCGGTTCCTGCGCAGCGCTTCCTCAGGGTCCCGGTGCGGATTCTCCTTAGGGGAAGTTCCGTGGCCTTTGCGCGCTTCCCGTGCGTAGCGCACCCAATCTCCAGCCCTGCTGCGTGGCGGAGAGCCGGCCCCAGCGGGGACTCCTCCCTTCTACAGAGGAGCCCTCACCAGTGAGGGGCTCCTTAGCAGTCGTCCAGGAGACGCAGCTGTCACAGAGGAAGCTCTCCCCACAAACGGGATTGGAAAGGCACCTAGCATACGCTGGTACCAACTGAAAACATGGCGTTGCTGATGCCAACCTCCATCTCTCTCCAGGGAACGTGGCTCTACTGTACTGTTAGGGTCACACTGCTGCCTTTAGCTTTAGACTCTGCTCTCATCGCAGCCTACGGTATGGCTAGGGAGCCCACACTGAGACTAGTAACATAAACTCTGGACCCCAGTCCCAGGCACCATCCTCTTAACCCCTCCAGCTACCCTCCTGCTTTGTGCTTCTTTCCTCCGGATACCTTCCCCCCTTAACTTTCAACGGTGTCCGATTTGTCTGGGCTTCGTTCTGTTCTCTGCTCTGCACTTTTAAAAGTGAGTCAATGGCCTTCTTTTGACTCTTTTTGAAGGCGGTATGATAGAGTCCTGGGCTTGGAGTCAGGAAGACCTGAGTTCACATCCAACCTCAGACATTTACTGGGTGTGTTACCTTGGCCAAATGACTTCAGTTATAAAATGGGGATCTTTCTAGGGTTGTTGTGAGGCTCAAATGAGATTATTGTAAAGCACTTGGCACATAGTAGGAGCGCTATAAATGCTGTCCTCTCTCCCCTTTTCAAGAACCCTAGTGCTAGCTCCTCTTTTCTCTCATATCACCCCCTCCCCAACTGCTCCCAACTGGGAAAAAAAAATATCTTTGTAGTAAACAGAGTGAAGCAATACCGATTCCCACAATGGCCAAAGTACAAAAATGTGGTGCCTCCAATTCTGCACTTTGAGCTCATCACCTCCCTGTCAGGAGGTGGCTAAAGTGCTTTCACACCTTCCTCAGCTCTCCTCTGCAACTGTGGCTGCGGATGGCCCCATCAGCATCCTAAGCCTTCCACAGCGGTTTTCCTTTATGATATTGATATGAATTGGTCCCCTGATTTCATGCAACAGCTTTCACTTTCAGGAATGTCAATGGTCCGGTTTGGGCCTTTATTCCTCTGTGCTTGGGTGTGGGGCGGCAATTATCTGATTGCTGGATTCAGATCCAGGCTCTTCCCTGTCCAATCCATCCTCCATGCCTTTGTCAGAATAATCTTCACATGGCAGGATCACTACATGGAGCTGAAAAACCCTGATGGTTTCCACCTGCCTCTTAAATAGGCTTCCACCATCTAGTTTCAAACTACTTTCCAAGCCTTCTCTTCTCTTATACCCTCTCGCCCCCACAAACTTGATTATTCCTTTCCCACTTTTTTGGGGACGCCATTCTCTAGGGCTGACGAGCCTTTCCCCTTGCTTTCTTCCTGTTGACATTTTAACAGTCCTTCAAAGCTCAGACCAACCACCTCTTCCTTCACTGACAGGTCCCCAGTCCCACCCTGCCCCTAGCTCTGTGTGTCCCACGGTCTTGCTCCAGGCCTTTTTGGGGCATTTTATGGGTAGCTGTGAGGCAGGCCCCGGAGCTGGCCATCTGCTACTGCCCAACTTACCATCTCAGTGATGCTGCTGACATTTTCAACTTTGATTCTGTGTATTTGGGGCACTTTTAGGATTTGTAGATGTACAAAACCACTGTGTCAACACAAGGATGAAAAAGGTAGACTTTGTGCAGGGGAGCAGTTGGGGACCACTGGACTCTGACAGTTACCGATTCCTCTTCCTTTCATCCCAGTGTGGGCCCAGGTAACTCCAGATAGGTCCTCATTAAATAGAATGGTCTTCCAGCAATAACAGGCACTTTTTAAAATGATTATTTTATTTTTTTCAGTCAACCACACTCTGTTCTCTTTCCCACCCACCCCAACCACCCTCCTCCCTTAATTGAGAATGAAAGAAAAAAAAGCCACTGTAAGAAACATGCATACTCAAGCAAAAACAGATTTCTACATTGGCTACATCCACAAACTCTGTTTCCATCTGCCTGCTGAGTCCTTCCCCTCTCTAACAGCTGGGTAGCACATTTCTTCACGAGTCCTCTGAACTGTGGTGATTTAGTACACCGATGACAGTTCTTAATTCTTTCAAAGGTGTTTGTTTTAAAAGGATCAAATGAAGTATTTGTTAAGCCCTTGACACAGCGCCTGGCACATAGTGGGGACTTAAGAAATGCTTATTCCCTTCCCCTAAAATTGTTCTCCTGGTTATGCTCACTTCACTCTGAATCAGTCATACAAATCTTCCCAGGTTTTTCTGAAACTCTGCCGCTCATCCTTTCTTATACAGTACAGCCACCAGATGCCATGGTTTGTTTGGCCATTCCCAGTTTAAGGGCTTTCCTATGCTTTTCCACCTCAAAAAGAGCTCGAAATATTTATGTACATCATTAGTTTTACTTAGGACCAAACCCTCCCTCAATCTAGTCCCCTCAATTCCCTCTTCTGCCTTCTCCCCTTTCCCCTTTTACTAAAGTTGGGTGAAATGCATTTCCATGCCCAATCCTGTGTCTGTATGTTTTTCCCTCCTTTGACCATTTTGATGAGTGAAGTCCAGGTGTTGGCTACCTCCCCTCCTTCACCCCCTCATCTGTGTAGTTGTCTACTTGGGCCCCCAATTATATGTGATCATTTCCCTTCACCTTCCTCCCCCTACCTTTCCACGGTGTATTTCTTTCTTTCCCTTTTGCTACGTCTTCTCTTAAGTGATCAGGACCTGACAGAGCCCCTCCCAGGCCCTGCCTCATTAAGCTCCTTGTATGACCCCAAATGATGAATGACATGGTTCCAAGGGTACACAGGGATCATCTGCCCAGATTAGAAGGTAAGTTATTGCTCCTTGTTCAGATGCTTCTGATTCTTTACTCACTTTTGCTTTTCATGTTTCTCTTCACTCCTGTGTTTGTGCTTCAAAGTTTCTAGGTCTGGTCTTTTCATCAGGAATGCTTGGAAGTCCTGGATTTCATTTAAGGTCCATTTTCCCCCCTGTAGAATTATACTCAGTTTTTCTGGGTAAATTAATCATGATAGGGAGGGTAGAGGAGGAGAGGGGGCAGGGCAGAGCCAAGATGGCAGAGTGGTAGGAAACTCTACCAGCTTCTTCAAACAGATCTAGAAAATGAGCCTGATGGGGACATGCAGAAAAGGTCATAGTGAGTCATTCCTCTAGCCCAGCTCAGCACAGCAAGACGAATGGGGAGGTCTATGGCCACTGGAGATGGATTCAGGTCAGGAGCACTCCAGTGCTCAGGGAGCCCACACTGGGGCACTGGAGTGGGGAAGTGTGACAACCAGTAGGCAGGATTGACACCCACTCCCCAGCTCCAGGTCACAGATCCAGGGAGGACTGAGAACTCAAGTGGGAATGATGCTCTGGATGAGAGGCCCTGCACCTAGTATGGAAGAAGGAGGAAGCCAGCCAGCCAGCCAGTAGTAGCAGCAGCAGCAGCAGCAATCTGGTTCAAACCTCAGGAGCAGAGTGGGATCAGAGGAATAACCAGGCTGGAGGCAGTGTCTAAGAAGGAAGCACACCGGGGAGATGCTGCAGAGGTGAAATCACAGCCCTTGACAACAGCTTGGACTTGGAGTATGAGAGAGTGGAGTGCAGGGTGAGTCCTAGATTATGAGTCTGATAGACTGGGAGAATGGTGTGGTCCTCTACAGGAAGAGGAAAGTAAGTGGTGGTGGTGGTGGGAAGTTTGGGGGGAAAGATAAGGAGTCCCCCTTAGGACAGTTTCTGTTTAAAATGTCCATCGGACATCCAGTTCAAGATGTCTGAAAAGGCAGTTGGGGACGCAAGATTCCATCTCTGTAACAGCAAAGAGTCCAAGGCAGGAAGGGTCAGTTTGCGAATGACCAGCGCAGAAATAGCGAGCGACTACATGGGAGCTGAAGGAGGTCAAGTGAAGTAGGGTCAGGGGAAGAGGAAGGAGACTCAGGACAGAGCCCTGTGGGACACCCATCATTAGTGGGTGTGAGCTGACGAAGGTCCAGCAAAGGACACAGAGTGCTCAGATAGGTGTCAGGAGAACCAGGAGGGAGGGGTGTCCAGAAACCCAGAGAAAAGAGAGTCAGGGGAGTGACCAACAGTGTCAAAGGTTACAGAAGTCAGGGAGAATGAGGACTAAGTCCTTTGGATTGGGCAACTAGGAGATCATGAGCAGTTTTGATGGAAGGATAAGGTCAGAAGCTGGACTGGAAGAGAAGAGAGAATGCGGGAGCCTCCATGGTAGCCGGCCTTTAGAGCAAGGTGAGCTACAAAAAGGAGAAGAGATTGGTGAGGACCATGGTAGGGATGAAAGGGCTGAGGGAGGTTTTTTCTAGGTTCAGGGAGAGATGGGCATGTTTGTAGACATAGGGAAAGGGCCAGGAGAGAGGGAGAGACTGAAGATAAGTGAGTGGGGATGACCGAAGGTTAAGCAGGTACCCGGCTTGGCGCTGGTCAGGAGGGAGATAAGGGTGGAGTAGGGCAAAGGCTGAAGTCCGGCACTGAGTGATGGGAGGTAAGAAAGAGGGGAAAGGGCAGAACTCACAGCTCATGGCCTCAACTTTTTCTGGAGAACGGGACCCAGGTTCTCAGCTGAGAAGGTTGGAGGAGGGTGGGCCGTGGGAGGTGTGAGGAGGGATGAGAAGGTTTGAGACAGCTGCTGCAGATAAGGGGAATGCAGTAGGATTGCCAAGCAGCTGTGAAACATGAATTTACCGTGGGTCCTGTCACAACAGCTAGCTGATCTTCCCCATCTTCATGCAGCAGCACATGCATGTGCAGGCTCAAAGACAAGAAATGGTGGACGTGATTTAAGGCTGGGACTTTGGTGGATATCATCAACAATGTAAGGGGCCAGGGACTCAAGAGAGGAGGATAGTGTAGAGCTGAATGTTTCACACCAAAGTGTCAAGATGGGAGAAGAGGAGAGAGTGGCAAATGCAGGGGAGATGGACTGGGGGAGAATGGAGGGGTTGAGGGTGGTCAAATGAGAGGGATTCAGAATTCTTGAACGTGGAGGTGGTAGATTTTTGGGTGAAGGTAAGGCCAGCTTTGTCTGTGACTGAGGTTGGGTGGAGGAGCTGAGTGGTCTGGGTATCACTGTATCTGCTGAAGCGCCCTAGCATGAGGGCAGGAGCTGGGGAGGAGAGAAGTTGTAAGCAGGTATCAAACTAATCATGGAAGAACGGGTAATGACAAGAGGTACCAGGATTCTGATGGGCTGATTGCCATGGCCAGTGTGAAGCTCCAGGAGGAGAGGCTACTGAGTGATGGAGGAAGTGCTAGTGGGGAACAAGGACTATTCCAGCTTGCCCACTTCAACCAGAGGTCTGAGAATGAAAGGGCTACCAGGGAGGTCAAGCCTCCATCTGCAGGGAGCCAGGCTTCAGTAGGATAAGGCAGAGTTAGGAAGGATAGATTCAGGGTGAAGGAAATCTGTTGCCTAGGAACAGGAGTTCCAGGGGACACAGTTAGTGGGTGGGTGGAGTTAGGAACTTTGTTCTGTGATGAGGGCGGCTCAGTGGCACCACCATAACCAGGTCATGAATCCTGGACCAAAAATTCTGTCCTTCTGAACCAGCAAAACCTCCCAGATGGCTGATAGCAGCTGAGTCCAGCAGCAGTCTATTATTGCTCTGACCAAAACCCAGTCCTCAGACTGGGGGGGGCAGCAATCAGATAAAACCACTTTGGGAGCACTGAAAGGTTACAGGTCTCCAGTCTGAACTGTCCCTGAGATTGTGGTATAACATTATCCATAACACTCTGAGAAAGCAGGAGACTAACCCAGACCTTCCCTCCAGAAATGCCCAAAACCCAGCCCTGACATCAAATCCAGAAGAAGAAAATAATTTTGGAATACCCACCGGCAAAGCCTAACAGCCTAGGCACAAATTCAGCCAGAGTCCTGGAAAAGATGAAGCATTTCAAAGAGTCGTAAAAAGTTTTTGTTAAGTTAAATAAGAACATGCAAGGAAAAAAATGGAAAAGAATTGAGAGCTATATAAGAATGAATCGGAAAGAGAATGAACAGCCTGATACAAAACTTTGCCCAAGCAATAAAATCAGTAGATTAGAATGAGCCCAACATCATTAGTACACATTCATGATCTTACAAGAAAAACGGAAAGGGAGAGAAAGAGGAATACACTCTAAGGGGATGGGAAAGGAAGGCTAAGGAAAATCATCTCACATCATCAGATAGTTCAACTGTCGGTGGTGTTTGTCCTTTGTACTGGAGGACCAATGCCATCCTGATACTGGGGTCAAGGGCCAGTGCGTCCAACTGTGGCGGACCAGACCATTATGAGCTCAGAAGGCTCTGCCGCAGGTCAGGCACAAACAGTCCATAGGAACATCTGGAGTGGAGATGTCTCAATTTGTGCATCTCATGTTTCCTTTGAGCTCCTTCAATTCTGCCTTGCTCAGAGAGCACAGTGCCTTCTCTGATGCAGGCACACCATGTGTGACGGTCCTGTGCCAGAGTCTCCCATGTCTTACAATCAGTTCCAAAGTTCTTGAGTGTCCTTGCATCACTTGTGCTGACCTCCTGAAAGGTTAATGAAATGTGAAGATCTGCCTTGTACTTTTTATAGGCCTACATGACTACATATGTTGTCCTTTCTCCTTGGAGCAAGGGCTGCATTCCCCAGGACAGAACAGTCAGCTTGTACCTGGCTGATTCCTCTTCCTTAAAGGATTGGCCACCTTTCTAGGAATATATGGAATTAGTCTCGTGTCCTTTAGAACACAGACATTTTGCCATATCAATCACTGATGTCTTGCTCCTTTGAAATCTGGCCCAGTCCACGCCACAACACATTTTGTGCTGAGTCACATACGGTCCTGGCGCCAGGCCACAGGTCACTAAGCCAAAGGTCACATAGGCTCTGGCACCTAGCCAATCAGGTGCTAAGTCACGCCCAGCCAATTCCTTCTTTGTTTGAAACTTCATATAATCTGGAGAAAATGCTACATTCTTTGGAGTCCCACCCAGGATTTTTCCCAGCTGGGACTCTGGGGACTGAAACCAAGGGATTCCTCAGCATTTGAACCCAGATGTTGGTGCTTCCCTGGTTTGGTGATGTATGAAAATACTTCTATTTCTCTGTTAAGCTTTATCTTTGCAAGGATTGCAAGGTATAATACCACTCCTTTGGGAACAAAAAGATTCTAGTGAAAGGAATGTGTGCCTGGATGGGAGGATTTTGTCCTATTCTTCCCTAGCAAGAGAATGTACTGAAAGTCCTGGGGCTTGTGAAAACTGGGAGCTGAAACTATGGAAGGGAGAACACACTGAAGGAGTGCATTGTTTACAAGAAATACCTTTGGAAAAAGGAAAAGAAACTGCAGGGGTATGTGGAAGGGGATGGGCATTGTTGACAGGTTACCGTATTATATGTAAAAATAGGGACAAATTGTTGGAAGAAAAGGTTCCGATGGAAAAGGAACTACTGATTTACATAGGAAAATTTCCATATTAAAGTGTCAGAACTTGATTTTAGGGGATCAAGTTAGAAATTATAACAAAAACAAGGTATTTGCAATCCTTGTGTCTGTGGGACCTAATTGGGACCCAGAGAAGTGGGATGGGGATATATAGGATGATACAGAAGCAAATTTGGATGAGGAGGCTTTTAAGTATCATGAGGAGAAATAATACCCCAAGGATGTGGAAGCTCATCCAATAGTGTGGAGAAAACAAGAGGATCAAGGGGGCAATAGCGTATTTAAGGAGGTAACTGAAGATTTTACTATACTGAACCAATTCACCAAAAAACTGGAGAATCACTAATATCTTGGATGGTGAGGATCAGTGACAAAGGTGTCAGAGGAGCATGGGTTAGTGATGATCATTTAATATCATTTGAACCTCAATAAGCACCAGAGCCTAAACTAACTACCCAGAAGAAGCCCCTTGACCCAAGTTATCCCTTTGTTCTCTGAATAAAATCAGAGAATACTTCTTCCTATATCAACAAGGCCAGATAGGACTGACTTAAGGCCATTTTCTCCCTCTGCTTATGGCCACTAAGGATGAGACCCTCAACCCAAGACTATTTTGAATAATGGGACATTTTCTTAATATTTTACAGACATATACTGTTATGGCATGTTAATTGTA
Organism: Pseudochirops cupreus; assembly: GCA_028627135.1. NCBI lineage: Eukaryota > Metazoa > Chordata > Mammalia > Diprotodontia > Pseudocheiridae > Pseudochirops > Pseudochirops cupreus. The sequence goes on along the minus strand of CM053583.1, from coordinate 421,969,013 downwards.
AAGAAAACAGACATCCTGGGTTGTAATTTCATTGACACTTTTGTCAACTCTCTTATGTTATTGTATTTACTACTTAGTCAATTAAAAAAAGTCCTTTCTCATAATATGGTTAAACATTTATGGAGAATATAAATTTGAGTGACACAGAGACCTTGAGTTGGGATTGTTCTAAAACATATTTAGGTCTGGTCATTCTTTTATCAGTCAGAACTTATGTTTTGGCTCTGGGCAAGCACATATCTGCTAGCTTTAAGGGAATAAACAATATGAATTTATATATGACCTAGCCTGTTTGCCTCTTTTAACCAAACTTTCAGGTCAACTGTTAATAACACAGATTGTATGAAGTTTGTAGGTATTAGTCAAGATTTAATTAAATTCATTCTGGTCCTATTTTAAAATGTGAGATATATGTCCCTGCTAATTTGATGTTTAAGATAAGTCAGAATTTATTTATTAATTTTTGTGTGTGTAAGGTAATTTGGAAATACAACAGAATTAGAGCCACCTAATTGGTAATATGTTTGTTTCAAGTTTTAAACACATAATATTGTTTAAAATGGGTAAGCTTTTCTATCAATTATGTCAAGCAACTTTTTCATAATGGATGCTATTAAAGTATAAACTGTGTGAAAAAAATTTTCCCCCCTTTTCTTAGTAGTTATTATTTTGGAAATTCAGAGCTTCCCCATTCCCCTTTCTTTCAAAGTTCAGTCCTTCTTCAGAAGGACCTTAAGATCTAATCTAAATGGGTCTATTCCTACAACTTATGTTACCCAGACAGGTGTGGGAAAATGTTGATTTCTCCATATTAAGACAAGTGATATGGAAATGGATGTCTCTTTGATCAGGATTAAGTGACCTAAGTCACCACCCAAGACCTCATTTTAATATATCCCACCTCCCAGCATGTCAACCAATCCAAGTTGATTGGTATCCCTTGGGAACACCTACTCTTCGAAAGGGCATATAATGCTTTATAACTATTTAGAAAACCAGGTTATTTCTACCTTTGCCTGTAGTTAAAGAGAAGGTCATAGCTAAAACAATTTGGCTATCACTTATGAAAGTTGTAAGATTATTAACTAAGTTATTTGGGGTTACTGTTTTAATGCTAAAATCTAAAATTAATTGATTACTGTGTGTGGAAAGGAGAGGATTGGGTGAAAACCTTATCCAGATTGGTTCAGTCCAGTCAGAACAGTCTTCCTTCGGGAATGGGATTGGGAAGGCAGGTGCTTCAGGATCATCCCCTCTCTGGGGTCCCTTATTTTGTAAACTTGTCAAGGTCCCTGGAAACCATCTGTGTGGGCAGTCACTAGCCCCAGAAGAAATGAATTGGTTTTAATTATGTAGTTCCTAAACAATGAATTTGGCTTGCTGAGAATCTGCAAATTTATGTACAACAGACAGAAAGGATTTTAATTGTTTGTTTGTTTTTTAACAGCAGGACAAGTTCAAATTTGAGAAGGAAAGCTATTAGATGGAATCCTTATGTGTTTGAGTACTGGTAAATTTTTTACAACTCGCTGAGAGTAAAAATTATTGTATCTGGCTCTAAGCTGTGATTGATGAAACTTGCTGTTTGAAGGAAAAGCTCTTGGGACAGTAGCTAATTTAGTTTTGAGTTTGAATCTGGGTATAAGTGTCTGCATTAAATCAGAATCTGAGAGAAATGACACAAGCTACTCAGAGGGAATGTGATTCTGTAAAGTTAACAGGTGGATATCTGCATCTGGGAAAAAGTTGTGAGGATAATCTTAGCCTGAATCTAGGCTGGGATCCTCCTGGCTCAGTTTCCCCATTGTGCTCCTTTGAAAAGGAATGTTTGGCACCTTACTATTCCTGAGTCTGGCAATGAGGTCAAATTGTTACTGCATGATTGGAGAACTGTGACTCTTATCTGAATTCAAACAGAGCCAAGGATGTTGTCACATGTCCTTGCTTTTTTCCTTCTACAGCAAATTTTTATGATCAGAGCAAGTGGTCAATAAAAGATATGAGCTCTTTTGTATTATTTTACTGGAAAATCTAGTATTTTTAATCCAGAATTAGAATATGTCCAGAAATTCGTGCAGACTGCTCAAGACTCACCTTAAGATGTTCGCAGTGTTTGAAGGGATTATAAGAGCGCCAGCATTTTTTCCTGTGATCAGTCTTTTACTGTAACCAATGTGAGATCCCACTGTGACACCTTTTTGACTATGAAGCTTTGTGGCCCCTAGGAATTCTGCAATAGCTAGGAATTTAGTTTGTTATAATACTTAGGGAATTTATATTACCTAAGGACGTTTTACACCAACTTCAGTTTCCATTTTAAAGGTTTGGTTTTTTTTTGCTTTAAGGTGAAAAAAAGAGCTATTATTTTTAAAGTTTTCAACTAATTTTCTTCATAAAAGTTTAGCGATTAGTTATAAATCTCAACCTGTTTTAAAAGGGGAAACGCTTTTAGAAGAAATGTTTTAAAGAAGAACATCTTGTGCAATTTTTGGAAGGCGCGCTGAACTTCCATTTGCAAGATAATTCACTGCTGAACTAATGCGACGATCTGCAAGGCAGAAGAGATCTTGTTACTTTGATTCGAATTCGTAGTCATTATGAGCAAGAATTAAATTAGTGCTTTGAACTCGCCAATATGTGTGAGATTCAGCTCCTGAAGTATCTTTTTCTCTTCCTGAGCGAGTATAATTAGAGAGGGACGAACAAGCTTGTGAAACAAAGATGTCCATCCATTTAGTTGTGAGATTAAGGCCAGGAGCCTCTCTTGTTTAAGGCAGTGCAGTTATGTTAGCAAAGAATTCTAATAACTTATGGGCTATCTTGTCTTAGGGCTGAAATGTGAAGAAGAGTTGAATAATCTCATTAATGGGTAAAGAGATTTGGAAAGATAAAGGTTTGATTGCAAATATGGAAGGCAGATAAGGTTTGGGGGAAAATAGGGGTCTTGCAAGCCCCTCTTGTCCCTGGATAGCTGCTCTGGGTGCGTTTGTGCCAATTTCAGACGGTTTAAGTATGTTGAGAGTATGTGAGGAAGTATTTTAAGAAGAAAAATTATGTAATTTGGTTTGATAATAACTCAATCAAATCTGAGATGGCCCTATCTGAAGGATACCAGTGCCCGTATTTACCCTGCGTCTGGTCATTTTCTTCCTGTTCTTTTTTGGCCCTTGTTCACTTAACCTCCTTGCCAGATCTGTCTCCTCCAGGGCTTAGTGCCCTCCACTTTTAGATGACCACTCAGGATGGCTATCATCCTCTGGACCTGGCATTGGCCAAGCTCCAATATGCTAGCTAAAGAATCAAGCCTTTGAATGGGACCCTCCTCAAGGGAGGGACAGCTCTACATTCAATCTCAGCAGGAAGCAGTTTCAGAAGCTGAGACCTTCATCCCTTACCTCAAAAGATTTTGGATTCCATTTGAGGGGGGAATGATGGGGTGCTTGTGCTCAGACCCCAGCCCTAAGGCCATAAATTGTTTTTTATCATTCTTTGTTATGTATTTTGTCATCTAAAACAAGTGTACTCTCACATGTTACATCTTAACATCACATTCCTAAATCCCCACCACGCTACCAGCAAAAGAGAGCATGGTATGATACATTACTTGGTGGAGCAGGAACAGGTTTGGGTAAATAGTATAGATCTTGAGACCTTAGCCAGCAGACTGCACAGTGCTGGAAAAGATGTTGTGGGGTGGCTAGGTAGCACAGTGAATAGAACACCAGTCCTGGAGTCGGGAGGACCTGAGTTCAAATCTGGCCTCAGACACTTAACACAAAAAATAGTCATGTGACCCTGCGCAAGTCACTTAACCCCAACTGCCCTCCAAAAAAACCCCCAAAAAACAAAAAATAAAAACAAAAAGATGTTGCTCAAGCTCTGACAATTAACGATCCTACCCTGCCTTTTGTTATATCATCAGAAATATTTTTCTGATTGTTCACTGGCTAATTTGAAAAGAGATATAAATGTTTCTAAACTGTTCAGTTAGACTGCTTGTTCACTACAAAATGTACATACCTTGATCTAGAGATAAAATGTGTAAGACAACTGAGTTCACCAAATGAAGTTGACGCAACATGTTTTCCCTGTACATCCCAAAGACCAAATGGCTTTCACTACAAGAATTTCAAACACAGATACTTACTATGTAGGAGTTATGACGCATTCTCAGATCTTTCCTCTCACGCGACGTGTTCATTCTGTCACTGCTGTTATTCTGTTAGACTTGGCATATGCGGAGTTATGTTGATCATTATAACAATACTCATTTTTTATCTGCTTGTATCACTACTAACAACGGTACAGTGTGAGCTGCGATCACTGGACAGCTGAAGCCGCCTTCTCTATTCGATCGGCCATCTGACCTCTGTGACATCACCTTATGCCCTGTTTCTAATTTCTCTGTTTTAGGCTGCTTGAAAGGAATTGATTTTCTCCACTTTCAGGGTGATGATCTCTCCCCTGAATCAGTGGCTGTTAGTCTTTCTTAGGCACTCATTTCTTTACCTTTACCTTCTCCTTATATATCTTTACTTATTTCTTCTAAGGAAGTAAGAGATGTTAATTAAGAATTAGCAATTTCTGAAAATACTAATTAACACTGATGTGATTTCCCATTCAAATACAAGTTGCCCCCAAAGTCCCTTCAGCCTATGTAATGAACATATCAGATCTTGGGGCCAAATGAAGGGCTAATGAAATATGAAGATCTGCCCTGTACATTTATAGGCCTACATGACTACATTTGTCCTTTCTCCTTAGAACAGCAGCCGCATGGCAGGACTGAAAGGTCAGCTTACATCTGGCTGACTCCTCTTCCTTGAAGGACTGGACACCTTTCTAGCAATGCATGGAATCAATCCCATGTCCTTTCAAACACAAACATTTTGCCACATCAATCATGGATGTTGTGCTCCTTTGAACTCTGGCCCAGTCCACAGCCACAACACATACTTTGCTGAATCAGGAAGAGCCCTGAGTCAAAAGTCACCAAGCCAAGGGTCATGTAGGCTCTGGCACTGAAACCAATCAGGTGCTAAGTCATACCAAGCCAATTCCTTCTTTGTTTGAAACTGGACATAATTTGGAAAAATCACTATATTCTTTGGAGTCCCACCAAGGATTTTTCCCAGCTGGGACTCTACGGGCTGAAACCAAGGAACTCCCCAGCATGCGAACCCAGATGTTGATCTTTCCCTGGTTTGTGTACATGTTTCTATTACTCTACTAAGCTTTACCTTTACCTTCCTATATTTCTTTAATACTGCTTTATATTGTCCTTATGTGCAGAATAAATGGGATGCAGCTTCTCATTTGGCATGGAGAGTGGTTATTATACTGCACAATCCAATCCTCAAAACAGTTTAAAGCAGCTGAATGCACCTCCTTAATGATACACCTCCATGGGAGCTCTTTCCTTGTGTGAGTTCTATTTTTGGCAAGGGTACATTTGGCATTTGAACCACATGGCTGGCCCATCAAGAGTTGGCGCTCTCTGCAATGGAGTTTGAATGCTTGGCAATTCAGTTTGAGAGAAGATCTGTGTCTGCTACCTTCTCCTGCCAGGTGATCTTCAGAATCTTCCTAAGACAACACACATGGCAGTGATTCCATTTCCTCCTAGGTGCTGGTAGACTGTCCAGGTTTCACAGGCACAAAGCAATGAGGTCAGCACCATGGCTCTGTAGACCTTCAGTCTGGGAGGCAGCCTAATCTCTCTTCTCTCCAACACTTTCCTTTGGTGTCTCCCAAAAGCTGAGCTGGCTCTGGCCACTATGTGGACATCCCTGGAAAGCACGCTGTCAGGGTAAGTGAACTTATCCACAGCATTCAACATTTCTCTGTTTGCTGTAACAGATGGTTTGATGTGTGGATGGTTTGCTGCTGGCTGGTGCAGAACCTGTTTTATTGGTGTTGACAGTCAAGATGAGGGCTTGCCAAATCCTTTTCAGGGCTGCTCATCTGCCTTTGGTGTCCACCTGTCAACCAACTTTCACCTATGAGTGTTCAATTAGGTATTTATACAATGGGCCCTGGGGGGGGGAGCAGGGGAACAGGAGACAGTTGAACGTCACTGTCACCTGAAATGATCAACGGAGGTAAGAAGAGATATGCACACACAGAGTTGGGAATAGAAATACACTTCATTCCACAGGAAAATAAGAGGGAATGAGGAGAAGGAAAGTTTATGGTGGCATCAGCCCTAAGTAAAACAAACTCTGAGTCAACACGTACATTGATATTTATAGCTTTCTGAAGAGGCAAAGAATGGGAACCTGAGGGGGTGCCCTTAAATTGGGGAATAGCTGAACGTGACAGAATACTACGGTGCTGGAGGAAATAATGGAGATGGCTTCAGAGAAACCTGGGAAGAATGTTATGAACTGATGCAGAACTAGGAAAACAACTAATGCAAAGATAACAATGTGGTAAGGAGAACCAACCTGAAAAGAATTAGGAGCTCCAACTGGTCTGATCACCCACGATGCAAGAAGACTCAGCGGAAAGCTGCTGCCACCTCCGGAGAAGGGAAGGACCCAGATGGCAGGAGACATCTGGACTTGGCCAAAGCTGAAACCCCTTTGGCTGTACAGAGTGCCTGTGTTTTTCTTTCATTCTCAGTTTGGGCAAGGGAGAGGAACTGGTCCAAGAAGAAGAGAAGGGGAACTTTTGTGGGTTGGTATGGGAGGGCTTTCCAGCAGCCCACTGTCAGGTGTCTTCCAGGTGCTCCGAGATTTCTTAGCCAGACTTTGTCACCTTACTGAAGATGTTAACAATGAGTGACCACGACATCTGACAGCTTTTCTGAGACACGGCCGTGGCGAGGCCCCCTTCCCTTGCTCTCTTAGCTGAGAAGCCATGCTGGGTTGGGGTTTTCTGCCTTCATCAATGGTACTCAAACATCAGAAAGCATGGAATTGAGCCCACAGCTTCTTGGCCTGACTCAGGCCACGGGTCTCTCAGGACTCTTGGCAGTGTGGAGTTGGAATGCTCAGACGCCATGTCCTCTGAAGTGGATTTTAACAGGAAAGTCCCACATGGATGGGGCAGCGAGGTGGTACAGTGGATGGAGTGCCAGCCCTGGAATCAAGAGGTCCTGATCTCAAATCCGGCCTCAGGTACTTACCTGATGTGTGACCCTGGTCAAGTCACTCAACCCTATTTGCCTCAGTTCATCTGTAAAATGAGCTGGAAAATGGCAAAACACTCCAATAACCCCAGAAAATCCCCAAAAGGGTCACAAAGAGTAGGACACAACTAAAAATTATTCAACAGAGAATGTTTGTTATGAATAAGATGAATAAGATGTTGTTTACGTTGTTCTTAACTCCTTCCACAAAAGGTCGATACACAGAAGTCCCAAGGCTGCCAGAGGTCCTGGTGCCGTCAAATGTGCAGCAAACGTTGGCAACGCTTTCCTGCCAAGGCATCGGGCCCAAGTCTCCTGCTTCTGAGACTCTTGCTAACACGTGGAGTCACTCAAACCTCTTCCTTCACATCCTCTTGTGACCTGCGTGTCCAAATAAAGGTGTCATGACAGGAGAACAAAGGTCTGGGGCGGCACCACCCCCTTCCTGGCACCGCTCATGAATTCAGCACATTAGTCCAATACGGTGCTCCATCACACAACTCCAATTTCCGCCGTGGGCCCCAACAGTTAAGATATTCTCCAGGAGACAAACCTGGTGGCCCTAAGGAGTCCTCTTGCTTCTTGGATTGTAGGACTTCATTTCCAACCAAGGTTAAGAGGAGGTGGAATGAAACCAAGTTCAAGTAGATGGCATCACCCTGGAACTTCTCCCTCAGTGCCTGGGGTCTCCACACCCCAGAACAGTCACTCTCACCAGTACTCTTCTCACCTTGCAATATCCCTCAGTTAAGCTGGCACACTTCCCCACTAGCTTGTCCACCTTCCCTTTTTTTTTATATTTTGCTTTTTGGAGGGGGGAAGGCAGGCAATTGGGGTTAAGTGACTTGTCCAAGGTCACATGGCTAGTAAATGTTAACTGTCCGAGGTCAGATTTGAACTCGGGTCCTCCTTACTCCAGGGCCGGTGTTCTATTCACTGAACCACCTAGCCGTCCCCACCTTCCTTTTCCATTTGGCTCTGTTCCTGACTTTCTGGGATTTAGAACCATGGCCTGTACTGGGCACCTTCACACCTCCACACACTTTTCCAGGTCCTCTGGTGTGCTGTCTTCCATCCTTGGGGGCAGAGACGCGCAGAGTAAGCCCTTAATGAATAGTCATTTCCTTCCTTCTTCTGCAGCCCCGTTTCCACCATTTCCCCACTGTCCTGACATAAAAGACACTCAGCACTTGTTTGGTGGTTTGCCATAAGTCATGGCATCTCATCGGGATGAACCTCTCCACACTAGCAGACTCGCCTCTGGATGCATCTGTAGGGGAAGTCTTCCCAAGTCAGGAGATTGTGCCAGACCCTTGCCCTATACTTGTATAACCTCTGAGTACCCAGGATCACCTCAAGGAAGCGTCAGACTATAACCTTAAGAAGTGAATATATGAAAGTTGTTACTGGAATTAAACTGAGACTTAAAATCAGGAAATCCCAGTTATCAGGGCTAAGACCTAAGGGACTGAGAAACTGAGAGGCCCTCAGACTTGATGACTGTAAATGTGGCTGTCCAAAGAAATGAAAGGTCGGCTGAGACAACGTAAAAGAGGAAATTAGGAAGAAAGAGGTGAACAGCCTGTCTCCAGCACTCCCAGGAAGAATGGGCCCCTTCGAGCTCCAATTCCGTACCTCTCTGAAGCAGTTTTCTGATTTTAATTGAGTTTTGCAAAATGCTTCTCCATAAGGAAGAAATGTCTTTCTCTACAGCACAGCATTGTACAGCATTGAGCTGGTCATCTCACAACCCCTCCCTGAACGATCCTGCTCATGTAAGCTGACCTCTGACCTTCAGGTTTTTCCTGCCACCTTCCACTGAACCATTAGGCTGATTAACATAAGGACTGAAATATAATGGCAAGCTACTGAAGATAGTTAAATAAACATTCCACAAACAGTTTACTATAATTGACCTTTTATTAAAAAAACCTAATTACAAGGATTGATTTCCAGTACATCTCATTTTATAAAAAGTACTGTGTATATCAAACATTTGTAATGAATCAAACATCACTGTAAATTCCCTTGAAGAGCTGCTTGTTTATATGTTTTAAAAGGATTAGTTCCAATTAATAGGGTATATTCTACAAAAGAAAATGTCCATAATTGATTCTGGCATCAGAAAACTTGCTTAAAAATGTCTAAGATTTCAACAAGCGTTAAGAGGGCTTATTGCTGTATTGCAGAAGAGAAGAGCGCTAGCGCATCTGTGTGATGGGCATTCTTTGGAAAAACTCTAAGCATCAAAATCACCTTTTGAACCTTGAGGGTCATTCCCAGAAAATCGTCGCATTGATTCAGATTTCACGTTGCTCAAGGGCCACAGGCTCCTGGCTGCAGATGCTGGGACTTTAAACAGCTCTTTAAAGGAATAATATGCACTAACAACAATTTTTTTCTTGCTATAATATCCATAATTGAAATGAATAAAACATGGAAGACCAACATTGTCACACTGTGCTCCTCCTTAAAGGATGTTTTAAAAAGCACACATTTTGTAGCTCACTTGTGCTGAAAATATTCATGTGCATGAGAAGCTGAAAAAAAAACACCTTTTTACAACATGATCAAAAGAAAGTTATAAATTTTTTTGAAATTGCACTGTTATTTAAAACACTTCCCCTCCAGTCAAACCCACTTGTCAGTACAGTTCTTTCTCAGCTGGCACAGGTAGTCAGGTCTAATTGGCAACCTGGGGAGGCCCTTCCGGGATGAGTGAAGTAAAGAAGGTGGTGATAAAGGACCAGGCCGAAGCCATGAGCCCAGGCTGGGGCCCTGCACCGGCATCCTCCCCGGCATCCTCTTCACTCTCATCGTCAAGCCCATCATCCATCAGATGCTCCTTTCAAACCAAACAAAAACCACATTTGTGAGGGACTCGCCCTGCTCAGTTTTCCCTGGAACCCAGGAGGGAAGATGGAAGAGCGTGATCTGAATCTCCCTTCCATGGGAAGTAAAGACCACAAACCTGGGCGGCTGCACACCCCGGCCTTACAGAAAGAGGCGAAGAAGAGCCCACGCTCAGGACTCAAACAGGGAAGGCTGAGACCTTGAAGGGACCCATCCAGGTGGTACATCCATTCTCACCGCGCACAACCTGCTGGGCTAGTCTAACCTTAGATCATGAAATTAGGAGGAGGAAACCAAGTTGCCCTTTCTGAAGCTCATGATCTTCTATCCTGTGGTTAATCCAGACGCAAGGTAGAACGGGGAAAGAAATAACTACAAGAGAGACCTAACAAGCCTATGGGCCAACATACCATTTCTTCAAGGTCTGGATTATTCCCATTCTGCCCATCGTGGTTCACATCGGCATTATTGGGGGCCTGTAGCTGCCCTCCTTCTTGTCTAAAGGGAAGCCATCCAGCTTGGTGTCTATTCAGCAACATAAGGAGAAAAAAAATTAGAAACCAGAAATGACTGTACCATCTAACAGTGGGTGAAATGGCCTATTTATCAGTGAGACAAGAAATCCAGACAATTTCCTAGCAGTATCTAGGATCAGTGCCATGGCTCACACCTCAGGCCACACCACACCCCCCAAGGGATCCTCCCCAGGGGAGAAACTAACTGTGGTCTTAGGGCCCATTCATATTTTTAACTACTGATCAGCTCTTTTGAAAGCATGTTAGCTGTGCCCAAAGGCCCAGGAATCTTCTCCATGTCAGTGAAACTTCAGAAACAAACGAAAGGTCACCTTGCCCATAAAGATTCAGGTTCCCCCTGGAGGGCTTATTACTGAAAGTGCCATTTGCAAAGGGCAGACTTTGCCTGGAGCTCACTGAACAACCTCAAGTCCTTAGGCTGTTGCTTGCGTGGCCCAAGACAGAACCAAGAGCACCCAGTAGCTCATCAGACAAAGGGGCTCTGGTGGAGGGGGAGACACTTTGTTCCTGCCCCTCAGACAAGCCCCAGGCAGAGCTTGACCGGTGATGGTGAGCGCACACACTCAGAATGAATTCTACTCACAGGTAGACCAGCAGCATGGCTCCCATGACCATGACAAACCGGCTGAAGGAGGAGTAGAAGTACACAATGCTGAGCAGGATAGCAGCTCTAGAAAACGTGTACATCCAGTCCAGCCAGTCTCGATTCAAGTCCTCTTCGTTGGCCACGGGGCCTCCCTGGGCGTTCATCTGCACGTTGGGATTCAAGGCTCGGTTCTCCTGGGCCCCTGCATGGGGACCGGGCGGGGGCTCGTGTGCAGGGGCATTGGCCAAGCTGGGAGCCTGGCCAGCAGCAGGTCGGGCTGGGTCCGTGTTGGATGTTGCCTGGACAGCAGCTTGGCTGAAATAATCAAAACAAAGGCCATTAAAAGGAAAAGTCAGGACATTTAGTTTGGTCTTTCTTCGCCTGAGGGCCTGCACACACCTCACAGGGAAGCAACCAGTGAATGACAATTACTGCGAATTGTGAAAGTCAGGGAGAAGTACTAATAGTAACACAATAAACTCGGGGGCAGGAAAATTGCAGTGGAAATCCCAGTCAAGCCACAGGACTGAACGAGGCGGCACTCTCACTCACAAAGTGCTGTGCCAGGCACTGACAGAGATCCACAACGCAGAGAGAGCACAGTTCTCGCTTCACGGAACGTCCACTGGGAGTGAGGACTGTTCTATGAACGTAAGAGAACAGGGAAGAAGTGCTCCCCAAGGTCTGAGGGTGCGGCTTGAAGGCCATCAGAGAACAGGTGTAGGAGGAAGCAGGAGGGGGGAGCACTTACTCCCTGATGACACTGGACCACAAGTTTGGATTTATCCAAGGCAAAGGTGACAGAATACCAAGGATTCCAAGCAGAGGAGTGGCCTGACCAGGGATAAATGGCATGGCAGAGTAACTATCACAAAGGATAAATAGGGCGCCCAAGTTGGGGGAGTTGGATATGTATGGTGAGTCAATAAAAGAGACTAAGAGCAGAGGAAAATCGGAGCTGACACGTCACCAAGTACCCAAGAAAGGAGAGAGCAACCAGGAGAGGACAGAGAAGAAAGAGATCATCAGATGGCACAAAACACATACAATACCTCCCCGAGCACCAAGGGCAGACACACTCACTAGATGCTCCTTAAAGAAACGCACAGCCTACACGGAAGAACGTTCAGTGCTTGTAGCAAGGCTGTGCCATCTAATAAAAATGATGACACTACCAAAATTAACATGGGTACTTAGTGTTTTATCAAACTACCTGACAGATGGATACTTTACAAGCTGGACAAAATAAAGAGAAAATTCATTTAAAGAAAGACAGGGTAAGAATGAAGGGTAGACCTTCCAGACCTCAAACTAAGTTATAAATTGTCAAAACCATTTGGTGTGAGTTTAAAAGTAGATCAATAGAAAAAAATTTGAAATGGAAGAATAAAAAATAACTGACTTCAATAACACAGTTTGATGACCCTAAAAGCAAATTATCTAGTAAAGAACTGCAGGGAAGAGTGAAAAGCCAGCTGGCAGAAACTAGGTTTAGACCAATATCCTACACCATCTACCTCCAAAACTCAAGAGATACATGACCTGATTTATTAAGAATCATATAATAAGTGAGAAAAATAAGTGGATCATACACCTTTCACAGTTACGGGGAGCGAGTTCTTAGCCACATATGTACCAGATGATTACAAAAGACAAAATAATTCATTCTGATCACAATAAAATCACAAAGCTTATGCATGAACAAAACTAAAGGAACTAGGATAAGAAGGAAAATAAACTTCAAATCAAATTCTCTGATAAGAATCTGATATATAAGATACACAGACACCTAAAAGATTTAAGACCAAAAGCCATTCCTAAGAACAAACAGCTCTCAAAAGAACTGTAAATAATTAACTACCATATGAAAAGAGGCTCCAACAATAAAATTGTGAATCACAAGAACCAAGCTCCACCTCAGACAGAGGCATGAGAAGACAAGCCCGCTCTCCCCCTCGCCCATGTGTGCTGGCGTTAGCGGCCACGAGAGGGAAGCACGGTGCGTGTTGGATTTTTGCAATATGTTGGTTGCTTCTGCTCAGAAAATTTTTTAAAATTCTTTATTATAACGGATGGCTCTCTGGGAACGAGTGGGAGGAGGGAAACGATGGAAAATAGAGGTACATGGGGGGCGGCTAGGTGGCACGGTGAATAGAACACTGGCCCTGGAGTCAGGAGGACCTGAGTTCAAATCTGGCCTCAGATACTTAACACTTACTAGCTGTGTGACGAGTCACTTAACCCCAACTGCCCTACCTCCCCGCTCCAAAAAAAAAAAAAAAGAAAATAGAGGTACTGTAAAAAAAAAAATTCATTTTTAAAAATCGTGTCCATTAGTAACTTTGGATAGAACCATTTCAACTGAGTGATGAGACAGAGCCTGACTGCACTGGATGAATATGACAAAAGTGAGAGGAAGACATATATATGCATATGTCTACATGCACATGTATGCGGCACCTACCCTGACGGGGGACGACTTGTAAAGAACAGAGCATACTAAGCTCTACAGCCAGTGTGAAGGGAAGGTAATCTCAACAGGGGAGACACTGGGAGCACAGGAGGGGAGGGAGCCAGGACAACAAAGAGGCAGAGAGGAGGAAGCCAAGTCTCCCCCCCAAGCCCTGCTCCAGAACTCAGACCTGCTGGTCCTCTTGGCAAGCGGGGCCCCTCTCTCCCTGAGACGGAGGGAACCTAGAGGCCGGACATCTCTTCCTTCCTCACAAGGCAGGCTGCCTTCCTCCTCAGGAGCTCACCATCTTCTTCACTTCACAACCTTCTCTTTTCTGCGTCCTCATGCACGGTGCCTTCCTCATCTGAATCGAAGCTCCTTGTATGCACAGAGTAGGAGCTTATAAAAGATTACTGACTTACTACTACTGGACCGGAGAATGTGGAGGCAGCTAAGAAATGGGCCGGGAGGAGGTAGGGAGGTATGAAGACTCTACTGCCTTGAAGCGGGTTTCATATCTGTGGTATTGGGGGGCTGAGAACAGAACAGGACTTCAGCACGTGCCCACATCACCTAAGACGGAGGCAGCCGTGGGGGAGAAGCTGGAGACCCGCTTCTGGGGGAAGCCATTCTTTGTGGGCCTACCACGGGGTTGGGAGAAGGCACAGGCTCTCTCTCTGCTGATGCAGTAAGCGGGGAGGAAAGGTGTGTTCTTTCTCCTTAGGCCTTGTGGTCCCAAGAACCAGGCTTGGGGTTTGAGTCTGTCTGACTGATCTTTTCAGTTCTAAGAGTAGATGTGGGGTACTCAACCCCGAGTGTGAAGACATGATGAACTCAGTACCTAGGATTCCAGGCCAGATGTTGCAGCCACACCTGCAGGGAAGGGCCATGCTCAAAGGTGGAATCCCTGGACTCAAAGGTGGAGAGGAAGAACTGGACTTGAAATTGGGTGGGACTGAGGTTACGTAGGAATTGAGTTTAAAAGGGGGCAGAGTCAAGATGGTGGCATAGAAGCAGCAAGGCTCCGCAGCTCTCCCCTTAACCACCTCAAATACCTATAAAATATGACTCTAAGCAAATTTTAATTCCAGAACTCACAAAATGACAGAGTATCAAAGCTCCCGCTGAAGGCAGCCTAGCAGGCAGATGGCAAGGGGTTCATCGCAGAGCGCTGGGAGCCCAGACCAGCACCACACAAACCCAGGGCTGGAGCCCTAGGGCTGCCAGAACAAGCTGCAGCTGGAGCTCGAATCACCGACAGCTTTGGTGATTTCCAGAATTACCAATCCATAAGAAACAAGGACTAAGTGAAAGGTTAGTGGAACTCAGCTAAATTCGGGAGAGAGGGTCCAGCCAAACTGCCCCTAGGGCAAGGTAGCAGCAGAAGCGGCACAGCCACCTCCACGTGGCTGCTTCAGGGCTCACGGCCTGCAGATTGCAGGGGGGCGAAGCGATCATTCAAGGGCTAAGTGCTCTTGCCTTAACCAGCCAGGATCAGGATCGTGGTCTTGGGTGCGTTTTCAGTGAGCCAAAGCTAGTGGGTGCTACAGCAGCCTCCCAATAGCTCCAGCAGCTGTGAAAACCTCAGCAATTTGGGACAGAGCTTTCCCCCCTGAAAGCAGAGTTCCACAGAGCTAAAAAGTCAAGTAATTGACCGGCAACATGAGCAGACAAAGGAAGCAAACCAAGCCCAGCAATGCAACTTTAGATTCCTTTTTTGGGGACAAAAAGGATCAAAGCATGGAATGGGAGGAAGACAACACAGTCAGAACTCCTGCACCAAAAGCTTCCAAGAAAAACACAGACTGGTTACCAGCCATAGATCAGCTTAAGGAGGATTATGAAAACCAAATGAGAGAAGTGGAGGAAAAATTGGGAAGAGAAATGAGAATG
>CM053583.1:421917321-421953061 GCA_028627135.1 Pseudochirops cupreus | reverse complement strand
AGAATGCCTTAAAAAGTTGAATTTGCCAGATGGAAAAAGAATCTCAAAAGCTTTCTGAAGAAAATAATTCCTTCAGAATTAGAGTGGAGCAAACGGAAGCAAATGACTTTATGAGAAATCAAGATACTATTAAACAGATCTAAACAAATGAAAAAATAGAGGGCAATATGAAATATCTCCTTGAAAAAACCACTGACCTGGAAAACAGATCCAGGAGGACAATTTAAAAATTATTGGACTACCAGAAAGCCATGGTCAAAAAAAGAACTTGGAAATCATCCTTCAAGAAATTCTCAAGGAAAGTCACCCTGATATTTTAGAACCAGAGGGCAAAAGAGAACGTGAAAGAATTCACCGATCACCTCTTGAAAAAGATCCCCAAAAGAAAATTCCTGGGAACATTATAGCCAGGTTCCAGAACCCTCAGATCAAGGAGCAAATATTACAAGCTGCCAAGAAAAAACAATTTGAATATTGTGGAAACACAATTAGGATAACCCAGGATCTAGCAGCTTCCACATTAAGGGACTGAAGGGCCTGGAATATGATGTTCTGGAGATCAAGGGAGCTAAGATTAAAACCAAGAATCACCTACCCAGCAAAATTGAGTATAATGTTCCAGAGGAAAATATGGTCACTCAGTGAGGTGGAGGACTTTCAAGCATTCTTGAGGAAAAAAAACAGATCTGAACAGAAAATTTGACATTCAAATACAAGAAGCATGAGAAGGTAAACATGGAAAAGAAATCATACTTATCAAAGTTGAACTATTTACATGCTGACATGGAAAAACAATAATTATAACTTATTAAACTTTTCTCAGTATGAGGGTAGTTGAAGGGAATATAAATGTATATATATGTATACATACACATATGTCTATATAGGAGAGTATATAAGCACATGAATATATATGTGAGTATGTGTATATATTGTATATACAGACAGAGGGCGCAGGATCAATTAAATAGGAAGGGATGATATTTTAAAAGGCGAAATTGAGAAGTGAGAGAGGAATAGAATGAGAGGAGCCAGGGAGAGACAGAATGGGGTTAATCATCTAATACAGAAGAGGCAAGGGATAATTGTTACAATGGAGGGGAAGAACAGGAAGGCAAAAGGGAAAGAGTCAACCTTACTCTCATTGAATTTGGCTTAGGGAAGGAATGACATACACTCTAAACTGGGTATTTTACCACTCAGGAGAGTAGGGGGAATGGGGATGAGAGGGGGGAAGATGGAGGGGAGGACAGGTTGGAGGGGTGTGTTAGAAGCACACGCTTCTGTAAAGGGAGAGGGACAAAGTAGAGAATAGAACAAGTGGGGAGTGGAATAGGAAGGAGGGAAATATACAGGTACTGGGGTAGGGAGATCCATCTTGCCCTACCGGAAAGTCAGAGGGATGATGGGGGAGGATATAGGAGAGAGCAGACTAGGGGAAAGGGTATACAGTGGGATCGCTGTTTTGGGGTGGTATGTTGGGGAAAGACGGGGAGAAAATTTGTAACTCAAAATCTCATGGAAATGGATGACGTAAACTAAAACTAAACAAAAGTTTTAAAAAAAAAGGAATTGAGTTAAAAATGCCCCCTCCTCCCTCGAGCCTGTGGGTATGTGGGAGGAGGGGGAATCCCTCCATGGTGTTTTTATATGTTTGCTCAAGATTCTTCCTTTGCAAAAGCTAAAAAACAAAACTAAAAAAAAATTAAGCAAACAAGCAAACTCACTATTCAACTCAAGGAAGCATTTAAGAACCTGGCAAGAAGAATCTGTGACATCCCAGACAGGAAGCCAGGCCTGGGCTCCGGGAGAGCTGGGCTCCAGTCTCACCTCTGGCTTTGCCTTCTTAGCCGGGTGGGTGAGCCAGGCACCAGACCAGGTGTGAAGGGCACTGCTGGAGGGAGAGCCTCTCATTAAGCTCCCAAACATCCATGAAATCACAGGACTGAACACCAAAAATTCATATGACGGCACTGGGGACAAACAGAAAACCCCAAGGGTCCCAGTCTTCAATACGCTGTACCACCTACTGAAACAAGGTGGGGGGAAAAGGTACTCAGCCAGTGTGGCTTGGGGGTGCACAGCAGGAGGGTCCGCTCCAACCCACAAACAATCTTCTAGAGATAACTCAAGGCTATCCCAGGTTCTAGGGGCACCTCGAGGGCAGCCAGGTGGCACAGTGGACGGAGCACTGGGCTCAAAATTGGGAAGACTCATCTTCATGAGCTCAAATCCAGCTTCAGACACTTACTTCCTGTGTGACCCTGGGCAAGTCACTTCATCCTGTTTGCCTCAGTTTCCTTATCTGTAAAATGAGCTGGAGAAGGAAATGACCAACTACTCCAGGGTCTTTGCCAAGAAAACCTCAAACGGGGTCAGGGACAATCAGACACGACGAAACAACAACAAAGGGTTTCCTCGCCTGCCCTGAAGTGTAAGTCTACGGCATTCATCAACAGGATTCTTTCACATTTTGTCCCTTTGGTCTACAAATATCCCTTGGGTTCTGAGCAGTAACTAGGACAGGCCAGACTTGGACCTGCCACTTTAAGGGGAGGATCTGACGAGGGCTTGTCACAGATGGGGGCCCCCATTGATGAAACCGGGACCCTGCTCCACACCCAACTCACAGCATCTGGTCAGAGCCCACGATTATCATCAAGAGGACTGACATTCAGTTTCTGAGTGGACAAGATAAACAATGCTACCAAATGGAAGGTCTGACTTCATTAGCACAGAGCCTTAAAGCAATGACAACAGAAAATTATGCAGTGAAAAGTAACTTACTAGTGCATGTAATACTGCCGGGCGTACATCTGCTGCCACCAGAGCATCTGCAGGGGGCTGAAGGCAGGGTAGACGGGGAATCCAGCGGGAAGAACCTGCCCAGGAAACTGCTCGCCGACATTTCTACAACAGAAAAGGGGGCACAAGCCTCAGGCTGTAAGCCGTGTAAGCTGGCAGCTTAAAATTCTTCTCAAATATCTGTACTAAACATCTCAAAATGCAGCTATTCAGCTCCACCCCACGTGAGCTGTAATGGTCCGGTCCGGCACAAATGCTCCTAGGTCTGAGGGGCACCAGCATCGAAAAATCCCTTTCTGAAGTGCTCAAGCTCAGTGCTGATGAGCCCAGACACTGTCCTGGCAGCACAGGCAGAGCTAGCTCCTTCCTCGTCAGCCATCCTCAGCCACTGCCAGGGCTCCATTTAAAATCTGGAATGACATTCCAATGCTTTGCAATGTGCTTTAATTGGCACCTTTTGTGCAGACTGCAGCCGCACTTCCAAATGCGTCTCCCCTTCCCTTCCCACCTCCCCTCCCCAAAAGGCTGTCCCTTTTAACAAAGACTTGGGCAGACCAAAAAACAGTCATTTGTGTCTAAATTCCCCATCCATATCCGCCCCCCCAGCTCTGCAAAGGGAGCAGAGGGAGGCCCTGGGAGCAGCCTCAGGCACTCTAAGTACACAGCAGACAGTTTTCTTTTTTAAGAAATAAAGTTCCATGGCTTCTCCTTGCCAACACATCCCCACCCCCCCCCAAATCTGCTTATGACAAGAATAAAAAGGAAAAATCCATCCCAACAAAACTGGCACCAAAGAAACTGGACTCTGTGAGCAGAGCTCCCCCCTACTGCAGAGGGAGATGCCTCCAACAAGGAAAGAGCTTCTTCCTGGCCCACTGTGGCCACTCCTGCCCTGATGAGGCCTCCCTGGGCTGTGTGTCTTCACACTGGCTGGTTCTGACAGTCCGGGAGGATTTAATTATGTTCGTGGACAGCACCTGGTGTCCTTTCCTTTGCTGTGTATTTCCAAATGACCTCTTTCAAGTCCTTCTTTTTAGCAAGGGGAGCCCCAGGTCATTAGGATGAGAAAGGTCCCCAGAGACGATTTACCACAAAATCTGACAGCAAACCAATCAGTCACCGGCTACTGAAAACCACACCACAGGGCTGTGTAAATAGGCATACTGAAGACAGACCAATGTTTACATCAGCAAGGACTATGATGATTTATGGATTCCCCAATTCTCTGAATCTAAAATATGCTTTATTACTGCTCTGATAAAGTACTGACTGAGTGTGGCTCCCTTCTGTGGAAGGGAGAAAGGGAGGAAAAGGAAAGAGAAGGGGGGGAAGGAAAGAGGTGGAAAAGGAGAAAGAGGGAGCTCTAGACGCAGTGAATGCTGAACAGCACCAGTACTGGCCCCAAGGTAAACGGACGCCAAAGCCCCTTCCTCTACCCTCCCACCTTTCCTCACTGGAGGAGTGTGAGCAAGAACAGATTAATTGTGAAATGAATCCATGTTCCGGTGCTAAGGGCCCCCCCCCACCAGCCACCCCTCTTTCCCCGTATCGTGACAAGGGCAATCTTAGCCATCAAATCCATGGCAAAAAGCTGAGGCCAGAAAGGTGACCGGAGATGTGAGAGTGGAGGGGGAGCCATCGCTGTGCGCCGCTGATGGAGCTGTCAATCAGTAAAAATGACTTGAGTCATCTGGAATGATGCAACCAAGAGATTAAAACGTGCATCCCGGCAGCTCTGAGTACCAAGCACAGTACCCCGTGTGAGGCATACGAGGAAAGGCTCACGCCACCACCACTGCCACTGTGCCTTTTCTCCCAAAACTTGCGGTCTCATGGAGGAGTCCACAGCAAACATCGTGTCCAAGCCAGAAACACGCAGGCTCCTCCATGACCCAGCAGAGGGAAGGCCCTGCAGGGAGGACGAGGACCAGGAAAGGCTTCTCACAGAGGCTAAGGCCCAGAAACATGGGAGGCTACCCCAGCGGTGGCCCGAGAAGGGCGTGCTGTAAGAAATGATGGCGATGAGGACAGAGAAGCCTGCCACGATTTACACAATCTGATGCAGAGTCCAGTCAGGAGTGCCAAGAGCACAGCGGATACCATGATGGCAACCTATGTCTGTGGAAAGGCCCCGCCCCAAACTGTGCAAAAATACCAACACCACACGGGGCTCCAAAGAAGGAAAAGGAGAACACAGGCCTCCTCTTCCTCCCCCTGATGGCAAGGCCCGTCATACTTCTGCCCATATTTCCAGACTTCTGCCAAGTATTATTCAGTATTACTGATTATTTTCTGTTTCCTTTACTGTTATATGGGATGGCTCTCTGGGAGCAGAAGGGGAGAAAACTGGGGAAATTTTGGTAATTTAAAAAACTCCCAAAGATAGCAATAAAAATATTTTTTAAGAAAGTTCAAGTCAGGCCACAGAAAGTTGAAGGCAGTGCCAAAGGCTTGGTACGAGTCTGTTGGTTAGGACTGGCCTCGAACCTCACCGTGACTGCAGACCTGGACCATCTCCCAGGGTCTGAGGTGCAAGGCCCCTGGGGTCTCCTGCCGTATTACATGGGAAGCCAACAGCGACCTGCTGGAATAGGAATGTCCTTCTCAATAGGGGTTTCAATCAAGTACCAGCCATTAAGAACAATTCGATCCCGGGGACAGCATGTTGCTCTGACGCAACACGCTTAAATGAGCACAAACACCAGACAGCTGCCTCCCAGTGGTTGTGAGGCCCTCAGCACGCCGCCTGGCACACAGTGGGCACCACATAAACGCTGGCTGCGATGATGGTCACCCATAGGGGGAGCTTTCTCCTGCTTTGGAAGTCCTTGTCTTCGCACTTCATCTCTGACCAGGAACCTGTCAATCCTAGGCTTGAGGCTAAGGCCCAGAAATAAATAAGAAAAAAAAAGCACTTATTAAGAGCTTATGATGAACTGTGCTGAACTCTCCGGATACAGACGAAAAAGTGAGGCAGGCCCAGCTCTTCAGAGCTCGCTCTCTGCTGGGAGAGACAGCGCCCCCAGAAAGTCTGGGGTTGGGTGGGGGGCAGCAAAGAGTCATTCTGCTCATCTGCCTGCACTCCTGAGGTGCCGCTGTCTGGCTGTGTGCACCTTCCAAGGATGCCGGCCGGCAGAGGATCAGTGGCTGGGGCATGGGGCCACGCTCCCAGGCAACAGCTGCCTCACAGCTCATGTTGGTGATGGTGAAGGTTAGATCCTCTCCAGGATGGTTTCTCCCCCAAACACGCATGGAGTATGTGTACAGGTATGGAGCATGGGCTGGAGGCAGAGGAACAGTCACGAAGGCTTTGGGGTCATGGCTCTGGACACTGACCATGAGGGGCAGAGGGGGTACAACTCCCCTGCACATTCCACCTCCAGTCTCTTGCTCAGGGATCCTTGTTGCCTGCCAGGGGCAGGTGGTTCATTTTTTTCCACAGGGACTGCTTCCCAGGATAAAGGCAAATTATATTCTTGTATTACTTTTTAACCAGCTACTAACTTCCCAAATGTGCATCTGCCTTCAATGGAGAAAGGTGAGGAGTCCCATTTCTGGTAGCATTCTTACAATGCTTCCTAGTTTGCTTCTGGAAGAAAAATGTGTGCCCATATATTAGATACATGCCTCAAGAAAGCAACAGACTGGGGCGGCTGGGTGGCGCAGTGAATAGAGCACTGCCCCTGGAGTCAGGAGGACCTGAGTTCAAATCTGGCCTCAGAACTTGGCGCGCGCACACACACACACACACACACACACACACACACACAAAACTAGCTGTGTGACCTTGGGCAAGTCACTTAAGCCCAACTGCCCTCCAAAAAACAAAAAAAAAACAAAAACAAAAAAAGCAACAGACTGATCTACTATTATTAGACCAACCAAGCCAAGCCAGTACGCCTCCAATAAACGGTCAAAGGAGACAGCTTCCAAGCCACCTAAACTATATGCCAAAAAAATTGTTTAAATGCTCCTGATCATCAATAATTAAGAGAAATGCAAATTAAAGCAACTCTCAAGATGCCACCTCACACCCATCAAACTGGCCAATATGATGAAAAAAGGAGAATGGCAGATGCTGGAGGGGCTGTGGGAAAACAGGCGCAGGGATGTGAACAGAACCAGGAGAGCGGCTAATACGGTAACACTGTAAACAGAAACCTAGAGAAGTTTCAGAATGCTGATCAGCGCAGTAACTGCCAGGATGCCAAAGGACTGATGAATCACAAGACCAACTCCCTGATGGAGGAGGGATGGACCCCAGATGCAGACAGAGAAGTGAACTTCTGGACACGGCCAATGGAGGAACTCATTTTGCTTACCCCTCTCTCACTCTCTTTCTCTTGATCTGTCATGAGAAGTGTTTTCCCCCCTTTCTGAGGGGAGGAAGGGGGTGAGAAAGAACAAATTCTTGTTAATTTGGGGGAAAAAACTGAAAAGGAAAAAACTGGACCCCCGGAAGAGTTTGTGTCCATCAGCGGATCCTCAATCGGCTGCACTGACTCTTCCTTGCCTTCGAGGAGACTCAGCTCTCCCCCAGCAGCTTCGATGCACTTACCCATCATACAGGTAGGTCATCTCCTTCCCAGGGCAGCCAGCTCCCTCCCCTTCAGAAAGAGCCTCCAAGGGTTTCTCTCTGTTCCTATGGCAACTGGCTTGACCATCTGAGGGTACTTTTCTCCTTCCCCCCTCACAGGTCTTTATCATCTCCTGTCAAGTGCTCTCCAATCACACCAAGAGCTCATCCTCCCATGGTTCACACATCTAAATCCAGTTCTCAGACATCTGAACCAAATGATCCCTTCTCATACCTGCCCCTCTCCTCTGAAAGGCCAACAACCACAACCACAACATCACTTACACCTGAGAATGTCAGTCAGCTCTGAGAAGGCAGGAGACCTCCAGTCTTTTCTCACAAATCCAGCCATGGCTGCCTTGGGACCGCTCCCAGGAGTCACCAAGTTCTCCTCTCCTTAGCAGCCCTGGATGTCTGCTCTCGGTGGCTCCCCGGCCCCAGAGCAGATGCTTCACGCTCTGGATGCCCACCTCCACCTTCGATTGGACAAGCCTTTGGTCCATTAGAGAGCTGACAGAGTGGGTATATCTGGCTTTCTTCCCTTCCGTGAGCACATCCACTGGCCCACCAAGCTCCTAACTCAGGGCGCAAGTCCTTCTGCTCCTAAGATTCTGTCCTTCTGCTCTTAAGCTTCTCCTACTGCATTTACTTCAAAGAGGAATGACTGCCCCAAGAGAAATCCAGGAAATGATAGTTCTGTTTGTAGACAGAATCCTGGTCCACACATATCCCCCAACTACTGCCCTCGAAATGGCAGCCTGAGACATGGTCCTGGTTTCTGGCAGATGGGGCAGGCAATTCTTCCTAGAGTTAGGTCCTCTTGGGTACAGGAAGCTACAATGGACTTCTTGGGAAACTTTCCCCACAGGTGCTCTCCTTAGGACACAAATATCGGACAGGATGAGGGGCAGACACGTTTTCTGTCATCCATCTTGTCTGGGGGTTTTACCAGATTTGACGGGTAAACCATAAAATCATTCTCAAAGTATAACAATTTAGGTGCCTGTTGAATAACTGTAAATGCACCACAAACATCATAAAGAGCTTATATACACATCAGGTGCTCTCTGTCCTTGCCTTCCAAAGTAGGTGTGAGGTGCACAAGCATGAACGTGTGTGCATGTGTGTGCACACACTCACACAGTAACTGCCACATGAATTCACCTACTACATCCAAGGCAGGCTGGCAGGGCGCGTGAAGAGCTAGTCCTGATGTGCCCTGGATGCAGATGCTGCCTCTGGCACCCCCAGGCTACGTGCCCCTCAAGCCGTCATGACCAAGTCAGTGAAGAGACGCGGTTCTGCCTTGGCAGATGGCACTGATTCACTTGGGAGTTCCCTACATGGTGCACATTTACACAGTCCTCTAGAACTTAAAAGGTGCACTTAAGGATCCAATGAGATAGCTGGAAAGCACTTAGCACAGCTCCTGGCAGACGGCAGGTGCTGACTAAATGCTCGCTTCCTTCCTTCCTATTTCAAATATCTCATTTTACCCTCACACAAGGGAGGAGGCCAGCCCAGGGTCACCCAGTCAGGAAGCGCCTGAGGCCAAACCTGAACTCAGGACTAGCAGACTCTGGGGCAGCTTTGGACACTGGCAGCCCCCAGAGACGTCTGACGAATGATGCCAGAAGCAGAGACAAACACAGGGCCTCCGCAGAGCCTGGCTGGAGGGCAAGGTGCAGCCGACCATCTCCCATCTCCCCCACAAACAGAAATGCTGACCAACCCAATGTCCAGGCTCACTTACCCTTGCACAACGTACGGGAACTGGAGGCTTTGCTCAGGATTGGCTGGAGCTTGTGGTGGGTTTCGGTGCCTCAATCCTTCGGAGCCAGAACTAGCTGGGGGAGTCAGAGACTCTTGACTCGAAGATGGAGTTGATGATCCCGAATTATCTGAACTCTTAAAATACAATGTGAACTTTTTCAAGTAAGTTTGTTTCATAGCAATCCTAGGGATTATGTCTGCACATTACCAGCATAAGTGATCTCATCACGTTATAACAGCTATATCAGCATGCTGAATGCACCCAAACAAGGTCTTCATCATGGATGTGGAGCTGGTGAAGGAGGAAGGCTCCTTCTATTGAGGGCTTTCACTCAGTACTAACTTACACTCTTTGTAACCAGTTCAATAAGGTCTGTCCAGTACTGGGGCCATGAACTGGGGAGGGGCAGGGGCTGCTAACTGCCTGCCTGACCAACCACAGAATGTCTGTCTTGGGGGGGGGGGCCCTCAGCAGAACACAGGCAAGAGATGACCAAAGAGCTGATAACAGGGACAGCCACTTTTTGCTACACCCACCAAGCAGACATGAGGCAGGACAAATACACTGTGGCAGCACAAGGGCGTGTTTGGGAAGGCCAGAGAAGATAAGGAGGGAGACAGGGACAGCCCTTCTGCGGGGTATCTGTGGCACTTTCACACAGTGGGTTTCTCCAAGGAACAAAGGCCCTCTCTGCAAGTGGAAGGCACCACCAGGGCATTAAGTTCTTGCCATCTGCACTGCTTCTGTCTCCCCTAGCTTCCTCTTCTTGCACCAATGACTCTCAGTTCATCCACGTCTTTCCCCATGTCTCTGAACTCATCTTTAAAGCACCGGGATAATCTGTGACGTTCATGTACCCCACCCCATTAAGCCAGTCCCTGATGGATGGGCATCTATACTGAAAACCAAGTGGATGCCCAGGGTCTGGGGGCAACGTGAATGTCATGGCAAAGCCAGGCCACAGACAGCACCTGTCCTGTGTGGCGGGAGCCTGGTATTCAGCAGTTAGGGAGTTAGTGGGTGGATAAGGGGCACAGGGGCTGAGTCAAGAAAGGAGCGAGCCGTCAGGGTGGCTCGCCCAGCCCCTGACCGTGGCAACACTGAGAGGACCACTTTATCTATTTGTGTACAATGGCGGAGACAGCGGTCTCTGCGAAGGCCCAGACTCGGTCCTTTCCACAGTCTTGACAAGGGCTGTCCTCACTGTTCAAAGACAGGAGGAGGAGGAGGTCCCAGAATAGAGGAGCTCCTCTGTTTGAGGAAGAAAGCTCCCTGAAAAGAAGGAGCTCTTAGCCGCTCAAAGTTGTTCTGGGGTACACCCCCATGGCAAGGTGGAAGTACCACCGTGCTCAGACTCCAAAAGGGAAGATGGTCTTTTACAAGGTGTCAAGATTCATTCCACCAACTAACAGTCATTCTGAGCTGGGAAAAGTGCCAATGAAAATCTCATCAAAGGGTCTGAACGAGAATATAAAGACTGCATAGCTCTGCAGGGCTCTGCTGCCTGGAGATCCACAGGTCTCAATGAATAGTAGAAAAAGTTCCATGACTACTCAGAGGCCAGAAGACTCTCCATGAGGAGATCGGACAGAGACTGCAAAGATCTCCAAAGGGGCCATGCCTGTCCTGGTAGTCAAGGTCCAGTCTGGCACAAGGATCAGAGCTAAGAAGTCTGCAGACCCTAATGACCTGGGTGACCTTAGCCAAGCCACTTCTCTTCCTCAGGCCACCATCTCCTCATTCCCAAGATGAAGGGCCTGGATCAGGACCTCCATGGTACCTCACCGCTCCAGCTCCAGCTCCAGGATCTACAGAGACTGCTAGCTCTTGGAATACACTACTTCTGGGTCTGTCAGGACAAGGGCTTGGCGGCAGGGGAAGGAAAGGGAGGGGACCTGCTTCATTAATGAAGACAGTCAACAACCAAGAAGACAAAAAAAGAACTAGGGGAAGGAGGTAGGGGACAGCAGGCTCTTCAGCATGTGTCTGCATAGGGCTGAGGCAGTTTGGTAGAAATTTAGGGAATTCTACCCTCTCCTCCATCCCCTTACTATGAGCAGGACAATGGGAGGGACACTGAGCCGGCAGGCCAGGAGCCAGCGGGACTGCAAGGGCTCTGGCAACCCCAATTCAGCCAATGTCCTCACACCCCCGGGGGTGCTTGAAAAACTAACTATCTAATTCAGCAACTGCACTTTCCAGAGCAGGAACTAAAGCCCAGGGGAAGGAATCAAGTCCAGGGCTCTCCCACCCCTAGCTGCACCCTCCTGACTCTAAGGATGGCAGTCCAAGGGCCTGACTTACAAGGTACAAAAAAAGCTTGAAATGGACATGCCAGAGACTGCAGATCTGTGCTACACGACCCTAACAGTATCGAAGGATACAAAGTCTGGTCAAGAGGAGACAGAGCATGCCTGGGAGGGGTGCGTTGGGAGAAGGTGCCAGCCAGGCAGGGTGGACCCCAAATAGTTGGCTACCTAGTGAGCCAGAGTAACCCCTCATCCTCCTGGAAAAGGTGGGAGAAGGCAGATCTTCAGAGGAGAAGAGATCAGCTGCATATCTGAGAACACAGGAGGGCAGTGACAGTTCCCAGCACTGGACAGTGGTGAGGAGGACAGAGCAAGAGTGTGCCAGGGGAATGCTCTGCAGCAAAATGAGGCAGCTGTGGGCAGTCTCTCCCTGAATGTCTATGCTGATGCTGCCCTGTGGGGAATGACTACGGGGAAAGGCTGCGCTTTGGGCTGCACTGGCAGCTGCCTACTGTCCTAGGTACAGAATTCACCCAAGGGCAGCCCCTTCTCAGCATTCTCTTGGGTATGTCTATGCCAGACGCCAGAGGACCCTGATAAGCAAAAGGCAAAGATTCAGATGCGCTAATGGTACTCGTTAAAATGAGAGAACCAATTCCAAAAGACTCATGATGGAAAATGCCATCCACACCCAGAGGAAGAGCTATGGAGTCTGAATGCAGAGCGAAGCTGACTATCTGCTGTTTTTTTATTTCTCTCCTGGTTTTCCCCTTTTGTTCTGATCCTTCTTTCGCAATATGACTAATGTGGAAATATGTTTAATATGATCATACATGTATAACCTATATCAGAATGCAAGTGCACCATCTTGGGGAGAGGGAAAAATTTAGTACTCAAAATCTTATAAAAGTGAATGCTGAAAACTAAAAAAGAATAAAGACATACGACTAAGTAGTTGGTGAAGGCCTGGGGCAAAAATTAAATGAGGTAAACTACCTGGAGGAAGAAATGGATATGTCCCTTCACTGAGGCAGGAGCCTGACTTCTCTCCTCTGGGACCAAGGGAAACAGTGGACCAAGACTCCCAAGGGAGCAGCTCTCAGGTCACAATCAATAGCTGACTTTTCTCAGATTTTGTGACAACAATCCCACTCTAAAAATTTCTATGTGTAAATCTGGTTTTAATCAAAGCAAATTCAGACTAATTTTGGTTTAGGAATTTCATTACATTCTCTAATCTAAAACAATATTGGCACCACAAAACCAGAGACTGGAACAACCCTGGCCTGAGGTCACTAGGACACAGAGTGGTCCTTCCTGGTGAAGCCTGGCAGCAGAGGTTATCACAGCCAACACCTACTGTGGTCGGGCACAAACTGCCCTTCTGAGGAGAAGGAAGGTTAACATGAAAAAGTAAATCCAAGCCCTGCGATACCCCCCAAAATCAGCATTTAATCAAGTTAAATATTAAATAAGCACCTGAAAATTAACCAGCTGTCATGAACCAAGAGCACTCTCTCCCTCTCCCTGGGCCATGGAGAAAGCAGAGCTTGTATGCTCTTCCACCTTGGGGCTCCCACATGGGCCAGTCAGGCTCCCCAAGGGATCCCCAGCTGAGGAAGTATTTATTGAGTGCCCAGTACTGTGGTAGGTACCAGGGATGTGAAGACAAGTTAAAAAAGGGGCCCTGCCCTCACAGCGCTTAAGCTCTCTTAGAGGAAAATGGCAGGTCCAGAGACAAGGAAACCGTGAGTGAATGCCAAGGAGCTGGGGGAGAGCGAGCACTCCTGACCAACCCGGAAGTGCAGCAAGGCTTCTTGTAGGACATGCCCCCGGCTGGGCTTGGAAGGGCTGCCTAGAGTCTAAGTCCATTTCCAGGGTTCGGGCTCCATGAAAACCAAGAGCTTCCTTCCTCCTCCCCCCTCGCCTCACTCCCGCCAGTCAAACACTCACATAGCTGCTGATGGAGGCCAGTGCTTCGTCGCTGCCTCTCCGGCTGCTGAGTTGGGGGGAACTGGGAGGAGTTCGAGAAGCACAGACCAGATGGACCATATGATATTCATCTTGCTAAAACAAAATAAAGTGGAGATCACCAAGCAATCCTCAGAAGCCTGTTGTCCAAAAGGTGGGCGGTCAAGCAAGGGCAGCCGAGTGAGTGAAGCGGCGCTTCCTGCCTTCCTAGGCTCTCCCTCGGCATCTCCCTGAGGCCCCGTTCTTCTGAACCTGAAGAGAGCTTAAACCCAGAGGCCCTATGGCATCTCAAAACGGGCCATGACTTCCCATCCCACACAGCTGCAAAGTAAGTGGCCGCTGCCAATCTGTGGTTTCACCATCAGAAACACTTCCAGACCTTGAAAATCGAAGCTGACATCCTGTTACTTTGGGAAGCGTGCACATTCCAGTTACGCAAGCAATGCGTGTAAACTATAATTAGGAAAGAAGTGCAAATGATTTCCATTTAAATGACCTTCCCTGGGCTTTAGTTGGCAGCAGGTCACTTGGAGACAGTGGCTGCCATGAACCTTCACTAGAAAACCCACGATAAAACTATTACTTGAACTCAAGAGTATTCAAAGGCCCCTGTATCTTTTCTCTCACTTGAATAGGGGAAAAAAAATCTAGAAACTAGTTAGCTGGTAGAAAGCGGGGAGAGGCGAGTGCTTTACCCCAGAATCTGAGTGAGGGGGAATCGGGGGCTGGGGGGAAAGGGGGGCACAGCTGGACTAGATACCTCTAAGGCCCCTTCCAGTTCTCAACAGTCTATGACCCTATGGACACTCCAAGTACAGCTACTCAGACCTACAGAGGAAGCAATGAAAGAGACAAAAGGAGAAAAGGGCAGATGAGAAAAGGGATGGGAGTGAAAGAAGGAAGCAGGGGAACAGTGGGTGCAAACAGTCACAGAGAATGGCAGGGAGAGAAGAGCTGGCAGAGGGTCAGGGGGAGGGCAAGGGCCAAAGCCTGAGTCTCAAAATGTGGCTAAGTCATGGGGCAGCAGCTATTTGGAAGCCAAGTTCATCCCAAGCCGTAGAAATGCCCTTTCCAAAAGGGCAGTGGAAGACCACTGGCCCTGGAGAGAGCACCTGGTGTCCAGCCCTGCGTCTGATGCCCATGGACTCCCTGTGTGCCTGGAGGCAGCTCACTCAATTTGTGGGGGAGGAGAATGGGCTGGGCTAAGGAGCTTTAGAGGTCCCTTCCCCCTGTAGGGTGGGATCCTTCTACACAGGTGAGCTCTCAGTCATCAATCACCATAACTTGGCCCTCCTCTTGGGAGACAGGAATGGACAGGGACAAGGGCACTGGCCTGCTACCCACTGGGAATATAGTTTCAGCCAAAGACCTCAGGAGTCACACATAGGCCCTCCGTGACCCTCATGGTCACCACAAAGAACACGTGGGAGTCTCAAACCAGGAGGACATATATAACCAAGTATACCCTCAAACCAGTTCCATGTGGCTCCCCCATATGGTAATCTATATCTTAGCTCATCAACCATGTTACTGTAAGTTAAAGGCCAAGTTTAAAAGTCTGATTTAGCTAATGACAAATGAGATTTTACTTCAATTTCTACCTATGCTCAGTACCACTGAGCTGTCTCCGCATCTCTCACTGGTCTCATGGAGAATTCAGATCAGGTAATTTGGGTTGATCAATGCAAATTCATCACCATTGGAAAAACCATGTCTATACCCTCAAGACAGAGCCAGAACCTTCTGCACACATATGTAGTAATCCCATCCCACAACTAGCTATGAAATGCAGACCTTGCTGACTACTTAGCAAACTAAGCTGATGGCTTCAAGAATGCTCTTTATCCTTACCACATTATTCTAAAGAAATCATTTCAGTTTCTTTGAAAATGAGAAATTAAAAATTAGAAACCTATTCACATTCAGAACATTGCCCCTTTCAAGAAGAAAGCTATAAAAGAAACATCCAACGAGGCTGGAAGAAGACCTTACTTTTCTGACGATATCTTTGAGCTGCAGATGGTCAGGAAGCAGGCGGCCCGAGTACACCAGTCTTTGATCCTCTGTAGACTACAAGATGGGAAAGAGGAGAATTCAGCTTGCTCCAATGACATGATTTTACAGCTGCAAATAATGGCCCTGGGTCCATGTTAAACAAATGTCCATTTACTGTCACAGTATCAGAAAATCTCCAGCTGTAGGCAGGGCCTAACACCACTAACCGACTCCACACACACAAACTAGTTGAGAAAATGGTGGGAGCAGCGTTAGAGTCACAGAAATAAAACTGGGCAGGCCCATCAGGGAGGAAGTGTCCCAGCTGGACTCAAAACACGAAGACAGGGTGTAGTTACACGTCTGAGTAACTTTACTGAAAGAGACACCGGGCAAGGCGATGCTGCGTGGGACATGCAAACGAAAATCATTCCATTATCTTGGTGTTCCAAGCCCAGTATCTCTGTAAAGCACCCACTATGCACCAGGCACCCTGCTCAGGGCTTTGTCAGCACGGTTGCCTTTGCTCCTGACGTCACAGTGGGAGGGAGGTGCTGTCACACTCTCCATCTCCAGACAGAGCCACACAGAGGCTCAGTGACTTGCCCAGGTCACACAGCTAGGGAGTCGGAGGCTGCATCTGAACCGGCCCCCCTGGCCTCTAACCCAGCACCTCTACCTGGGGTGCGACCGAACTGCCTGGACAGAGACATCCAAGAGACAGGGGGTTTTGACCATTTGATTCACACAGGTGTCAACTAAAAACACATGGAAACCTGCCTTCTCACCTACGCCAAAATACTGAACTTGACCCACCAACCCCAAAGTGGAAAGAGCAGTGACTGGTTTTCTAATGACAGGGAAAGTGGGAAGGTCTCTGAAGGTGTGTTCCCTTGGGAAATCCCTAAATGGACATGCCAGGTTCTTTTCTCCATTCATATCAAAGAGAACAAGTGTCAGTGATGCCTGAAACACAACTTATGGTTGCTTTCATTCAATCTTTAGTTAACTACATAAATGAGATATTGGAAATGACATTCCCAAAGTTGACCTTTCACTAACCCCACCCCACAGACATGGTTAGTCTCATACATTTTTGACACAAAGGGGGTATATAAATTTGGGACGAGCTGAGAAAAATTCCCAAGAGCCAGACGGCACCGGTATTCCAGAGATGATGGGACCAAATCAATTTTATAAACATATTACTGTTTCATAATTTCACTTCTACTTGTTTTAACCATCTCCTCTCCCTCCTTCGATCTTTTAAAAACCAACAGCATAATAAATAAGAGTTTCGGGAGAGGGTTTATCAGTAGGAACAGGGAAGGCTGGACAGGGCCCGGGGACCAGGACATCAGGGCACTGCTGCAGACGCAGAACCGCTCGATTCGCCAAGTTTTTAACGGGAGAGCTTCAGGCCAGCACAGTCCCTTGGAAGTGGGGCAGCTTAAATGAGCAGAACCAAAGAGTAAGCACAAATGGAGATGGACAGCAGCTTGGGAGGGCTCCCTCCTTGCCTCTGGGCCATTTGGGAAGGGAGGGAGATGACAGGAAGCTAGCAGGGTTGGGGATAAGGACCCAACGGTGGGCTAGCAGAGAATGAGGAGATCCAAATCTGACAAGAAAAGGGTGGGGAAGCCTGGCTACAGGACAGACAGAGCCTAGAAACAAGACTCGGAGGTCTCATGGAACCCAACGGTCAGTATCACATTGGGTCACTCAAGACAGTGTCCAAGAACCCTTCTAACACTTAGATCCTATGACCGTGCCTGGTTTAACTTCAAAAGCAAGGAACGTTTTTTTCCAGTACAATGACAGGCAGAGTGGCTGACTGGAGAAAGGGCCAGCCTGCCTCAGGGTAGCAGGGCCTGGGTTCAGGTTCTGCCTCTGACACAAAGTGGCCTGGCGTGCCCAAGCAAGTCCAGACACTAAGACTAGGAATCAAAAACAACTTCTGATCCACATCAGGGAAGTGAGCACAGTGCATGCCCGCACCAAAGACCCTACAGCTGCCTCCTCGGCAAAGAAAGGTAATGCCTATTGTGCACTAGGCCCTGAGAAAACAGAGACCAAGATAAAGTGATGCTTCTCTGCCCACAAGGAGCAAACACTCTCTCAGGGAGTGTTATATATACCCAAAGAGAGAAGCTGACTGTGGGAGAAAGTCCTGGAGTGGGCGAGGAGGAGAGGACAAGAGAGGCTCCATGGGGAGGGGCTGACTCTAGAAGGAAACCAGGGCTGAAGGGCATGGTAGTTCTAGGCAAGGGAAGCAGGCGATGACCCCTAGCCTGCAGAGCTCACAATACTCAAATCTGAGCAACAGCAGGGAAGCCAGAACTCTAGGACCAGACAAACGTGTGGAACAAGACTGCGCAGATCGCTAGGCACCAGCCTGTGAAGAGTTTGAGGCTTGCCAAGGAGTCTCTCTGGCCCTGCCTGTCCGAGGTGGATGGGGCTGATTTGTGTTCTTGCTTTCCCAAGGTGTCTTCCCTTCCCCAGAGTGAGGGTCGTGGAGGGCTTTCCACTCCTATGTTGGCTCCTATGAGTCCTCAGGCTTCAGCAGTTCCTGTGGCTGTCCCAGGCCCAAGGCCCAGATTGTTCGCTGTGTGCCTGTACAAAAATGGGAGGCCTTTCACCCACACTTGAGGAAACACTGATGCTCCACTTCTAGATTCTATTTTTCATATTTTCTCTAGGGTGGGAGCGTGAGCCAGAGACAAACTGACTCCAGAGCTCGTGGGGGAATGCTGGTCGACAGAGGGTCACCATCTCTTTCTAAGCTGCAATCTGGGGGGACGTAGGCCTGGGCAGGGCATACAGGATTAACAGGTTGTTCCAGTTATCCAAAAGAATACCATTATACCACATGAACAAAACATCATTGCCAAGTTTTCTGGCTTCCCTGTACTTGGCAGAGGCTCAAGAGAGATCACAGATAACAGAACACAGGCAGCAGCCCAACATCTCGCCATGAGACAAGAATAAGTCTTTAGAGTCAACGTTCTCACCGCAATGCCCACCTGCAAGTTTTGGGGTGGAGGGAGTTTATATTTCATTTTTTAAAATTCCATTAATTAAAAAAAATTGCTGAAGCCAAATGGCCAAACTGGGGTTCCCATTTCAGTTTGCGGCTACAGCAGCAGCCACTTCCCCAAGACCATCCAAGTGCAGGTTCTGCCAGCAGCCTCCTTGCCTACTCTCAGTGCCAGCTGGCCTCCAGCAGCCCCCTGCACTGAGGAGGCACCTGCGGCCTGCTGGGACAGCCCTCTGCGTGGCCACTTTTCCCCCAACGTTCACCTCTAATTTGTCCCTTTACCACGTCCACCTGTGTGGCCAGTTCTTGTTGCAGAAACAGAGTGAATGTGAAAGGCTTCCAAGGAGACAGCTGTCACACCCTTCTGGCTCATGGCGGCAGATCTGCCCGCTTCACAACCTTTCCAGTTTATCGAAGTCCTCCCAGAAACAACTCCCCCAAAGCGGGCAGAGAGCAGAGGGCCTTTCAGCTCCATGTCCCTTCCAGGAAGCTCTTGGGGACTCTCTCGATGCAGTCCGAGGTCCTGGGCCAAATCCAATAGTGGACTCATCCCAAGATGACAGGCCACTACAGCCACAGGTTTCTTCCCGGCAAACTGCAAAAATGCTACCCCTCATCTTGAGTTTGCCAAATGAATTCCTTGCTAGCCTTGGCATTTTGAATCACCACTCACCATGGGGAAAAGCAACTTCTATCCTTCTCATGTCACCCCAAGTTTTCCTCTGCCCTCCGGAGACCCACAACTCAACATCTCCCCTTCCTTGTAGCTCTGTTTGTGAAAGACCCGCTCCTGGAGGCTGGTTCCTCCCCCGGCTCCCTTCCTTCCCCCTACACCACTGCCCAGGTCTCAGTCTTCCCTTCCACTTCCCCATTGTCCCTTTGCCACCATCACTCAGCAACCTCTGCTCTCCTCGTGAAGCCCCCTCATACTCTGCTCCATATTGTAGCCACAGCCAAACATTTATTAAGCCCCTACTATGAGCCAGGAACTGTGCAATGTAGTCACTAGGATCACAAATAAGAAAGACAGTCTCTGCCCTCAAGGGAGCAAGGGAACAAGGCAGGAGAGGGGGAGGCATGTGGCACGCTTCCTGGGAGCAGAGCAGGCTGGCAGGAAAGGAACAGCTGGCTGCTCTGCGAGGCCCCCCAGGGCCCTCTAATCCAAGGGCAAAATGAGCCGAAGGAGGGCAGCCAGACCACAAGGCTACTGTGGCCATTAGATGAGAGGAGAGCTGTAGAGCACTCGGCCAGCCTTTAAGCACCCTCCTAAACGCTGCTCAGAATCTTCTCCAAGCCCCCTCTTATCTTCCCCACCAAACGAGGGCAGCCAGGCTTCATGTCACTGCCTCCAAGCCCCTACACCGTGTCCCATTCCATCATGTATGGCCACTTCCCAGCACAGCCACCCAGCCTCAGATACCCACTAACCTACCTCAGTGTCCTCATCTGTAAAACTGTTGTTGTGAAGATATGTTTAAGCATTCTGCAAACCTCAAAGTGCTATCCAAATGCTCTTAATTCACCCTCCACTGATGCCCTTGGTCCCATTCTCTCCTATCTCCCCTGCCCCTTTTCTCGTCCATGTCAATCTTGCTTTACCCACTGGTTCCTTACGACCAACCTACTCTCCCTGACCCCAGACGGTCCCATATTCGGCTCACAATGGGCTCACAATCAGCTTCCTGGTGGGTTTCCTCTGGCCTCCTCACTAGCCTGGACCTGCTCCCGCCACAGTCACCAAGGCCTCTCTCTACGGACACTCACTGGCTCAACCCCGACCGTGCAGCAAGCCCAGCTCCCAGGACACAGCTCTCTTCGTTTTTTCTCACACGTCTGAACACACCCTGTCAGGCTCCTCTCCCGAGTCCTCTGCTCCCTAAACATCCCTATCCCCCTCCCCCCTACCACCCCGTGTCTCAGAGTGCAAGTTCCAGATCCTACCCAACACTGAGGAGCTGCAAGGCCCCTGGCCTGTTACTTCACCTCCATCCACCTCGGTCCCCTCGGCGCTAGGTCCCATCTCACAGAAGCTCTGGGAGGCTCCAACAAGAACCACGGCCAGCAGAGATGTCCCAAGTACATCAGATCCTGATTAAAACATCACTGGGAAATGATGAACAGGATGCAAAGGCAGCTATGAGGCAAAGTGGATAGAGCACCAGGCCTGGAGTTGGGAAGACCCGAGTTCAAATCCAGCCTCAGGAACTTACTAGCCATGTGACCCTGGGCACATTACTTTACCCCGTTTGCCTCAGTTTCCTCATCTGTAAAATGAGCTGGAGAAAGAAATGGCAAAGCCTTCCGGTATCTTTGCCAAGAAAACCCCCAATGGGGTCCCGGGGCCATAGTACGCAGTATTCTAAGCCATACTGGGCTGCCCACGCAGTGTGTGTCAGTGGCCCCTGCTCCCCTTTCCCCCATTTGGTAACAACTGTATTTAAAAGTTGAGTTCCAAATTCTAGCCCTCCCTGGAACGGTGAGCGGCCAGACGCAGGTTATACACCAGTGATGACGTAAAACGTTTCCGGATCAGCCATTTTGTATAAGAAGACTGGGATAAAAGAGGAAAATGAAAGAGTGAAAGGCAGGATGCCCCAGGCTGTGCTCAGAGACATCAGCTCTGAGTGGGGGAGAGCGGGAGGGAGCCAGAGAAGTGTCAGTAGCAGCCCCTGGGGCTGTCCTGGATCACTTTATTGCTCTGTCAAACATTGGCTCTTCCTGTGTACAATGTTTTGGTTCTGCTCGCATCACTCGGCTTTGGTTCATCCAAGTCTTTGCAGGTTTTTCTGAAATCTGCCTGCTAATCATTTCTTATGGAACAATAATATTCCATCATAATCACATTCCACAACTTATTCAGTCATTCCCCAATTGACAGGCATCCTGTTTTCCATTCTTTCCCTTTTTTTGGATCTCTCTAGGTTCTCTAGCCCTTTGGGCACAGTTTCAAAATGCTCTCCAGAATGGCTGGATCAGTTCACAACTCCACCAATAATGCATTAGTGTCCCGGTTTTCCCACATCCTAACATAACAGCCCCTGTTCCTATCTGAATTCAGTATCACTAATAAGACACTTTGCTAATTTTCAAACGTTACATGTCAACCCTTATTATCTGTAGCTTCATCAGCAATCAGGGGGTTCCAGGTGACTCCCAAATCTCTACAGCCCACCCGAAGCCAAATCCTAAGCTCTAGCAGTTACACCATGTCAAACACTAACTGGGGGGGGGGTGCCATGGAAAAATCCAACTTAATCTTTCAATAGCAAACATAGATAAGAGAGCTTTAAGGTTGGCTAGGCACTTTACAAATAGGGTTTCAGTACATGCTGAGGACCCTGGGAAGTAGGTACTATTACAATCCCCATTCTGCAGATGAGGAAACCAAGGCAGACAGAGGCTGAGTGACCTGCCCAGGGTCAGAAAGTTAGTCTCTGAGGCTGGATTTGAACCCAGTTCTTCCTGATGGCAGGAGCAGCTTTCTTTATCTGCTATGACGCCACTTCACAGCCCATCCTGGACTGGTTCCCTCAAGTGTTTCTGGGGGAATCAAATGAGACAATGCACACAAAGCATTCTATTCTTTCTCATCAGCATCTCGAATACAATTAGCTCAAAATGGGATCTTCACTATCTCTGCCTAAAGCCGACCCTTCTTTCTAAAGCCACCCAATCTTGGAGTAACCCCAACTCCTAGCTCTGTCCCAATCACCGGCCTAGTCTGGCCCATTCTTCCACCACATTTTGTCTCCCCACATGGCTACTGCCTCTGTCCGAGCTCTCACCCCAACGTGGACTCCAGCTACCACATTAATACCGCTGACATGGGCTCAGCTACAGGACTTCTATTCAAATGAGTAACAAACCTACGTTGACCTCTCCAAGCCTCGGCTCGTTCCCACCCCACATCTCCAATTGCCTGCTGGACGTTCTGGATGTCCACAAGCATCTCAAATTCAGCACATCCAAAACAGAATTCTTTCTCTTCCCCGCAAACAGTGCTGTTTCCGTAGAGGGTATCTCCATGTTCCCTCTGATCCATGTTCACAAACTCTAAACCGTCCCAGCCTCCTCCCTCTCCCTTGCCATCCAAGCAGCTCTCATGCTTTCAAGCCTATCTAGCTCCTCAAAGGCTCTCACATCCCTCGCCTTCTCTCCAGTTCCAGAGCCTGTAGCAAGCTTCCAATCCTCATGCCCACTAGCCTGGGGCACTCACAGACCTACACTGGCCTCCTGGCAGCCTCCACACAGCTGCCAAACTCCTGCTCCAAAAGCACAGCTGACCCTGGTGCTTCTCCACCAAGGGGCCAAAGCAGCTCCCCACGGCCTCGAGGATCTGGCTTTTCAAAAGCCATCCCTCATCTGGCTCCCATTTGCCTTTGTGGCATGATCCACTCAGAATTCCCCTCACAACCAGACTGGTTACCTGGCTCTTCCCTTCTCCTGCCTTGGCCAGGCTGTCCCCTGGGCTTGGAATCTATCCTCAGCTCTGCCAGTCCTTCCTTTTCTTCAAGCCCAGTGCAGGGGTCCCTTCCGATCCCCCTCCCCAGAAATCACTTAGCAGCATACAGCAGCAGAGCCTCCTCTGTGGCCGTGCGTGCCCCTCTTCCCCAACCAGCAGATCTGAAGCTCCTCCAGAGCAGGGGCCACTTCACTGGGGTCTCTGTAGCTGCAGGGCTTAGCCCTAGGAGAAATTCAGCAGGGGAAGTGCTCAATAAAGGCAGTGGAGGAGGGAGAACAAGTCAGCCAAAAGCTGGCTGAAAGATGAAGGTCAAAGAGAAGAAGGAGATACAGAGCTGCAGGTCCCAATGGCGGGATCAGGCACTGACATGCCACCACTCGTCCCTGAAGAAGGATGAAAACCAGCGCTGGGCCAGCCCTAGTGCAGAGGGCAGCATGTGGGTGTCCGTTCTGCACTCTGTGCTCAGTGTGCCAGGGAGGGGGGGTAAACAGATGCCACGGCCCCCCTCGCCCCCACTCCCTCTTCAGGCTGGAAGGCAGAATGAAATCACTCAGATTAGGTTTATCCCAGGAAAGGTCAGGTCTCCTATCTGGATCTACCTCTACCCTGGAGGAAAGCTCCTGAGAAATCACTAACAAACTCAGGAAGAGTCCCAAATGTAGCTAGCAGCAAAGCCCTCAAATCCTACACGAGCATTCAACATATGATATGGTTATTCAGGGGCACTAGGCCCGGAGGTAGGAAGACCTGAATTCAAATCTGGTCTCAGACACTGGGTGAACCGTCTGCCTCAGTTTCCTCATCTGTAAAATGAGCTGGAGAAGGAAAGTGAATCATTCCAGTATCTTTGCCCAAATGGGGTCATGCCTGAAACAACTCATCAAGACAAGTGTTATTCAACATGACACAACCTTTACTCTATCCCATAGAGAAAACGCAGAAACGCCAAAGACTCCAGGAACCCTGAAGCTCCCCCAAGGTGAGACTCCCCACTGTCCCCAACACGTTCCATTACCAGCCTGTGTTTCAGCCGGCCAACAGGCTTTGGAGTTGGGGGAACAGGTCTGTGCCCTTGTCACTGGGCTGCCCTTGTCTGAGCAGCTCAGGGGTGCTGGAAACCCTGGGCACCGTCAGCTTTTTGTCTTGAAGAAGGTGATTAGCTGAGTCTGGATCTGGAGCAGAACTCCCGAACTGGAAACCAACCACGAGGCAACTCGCCAGTGGACTCTCCTCAGAAGCCTCCCTTTCTGCCAAGAGGCCAGACTCCCCAATCACACAAGGAGGGAACTCAAGTCTCCTCTTCTCTGGATGGAATGGTGGGGTTCCACAGCAGCACACTTGAGTGCCCCTTTCGGGCTGCATGCAAACATGCACTTTTACTGTTCTCCCCATTGTATCCGGAGGGGAGGAAGGCCTTCTCTGCACCCCCTGGAAGAAGGCCCAGTTACAAACCTGGATGACTAGAAGAACGATGGTGTCCTCAACCACAGGAGAAGTAAGCAAGAGGGGTGGGAGGTTTGAGGAAAAGAAGGAGTTCCACTGGACATGTCAGAGATGCCCAGAGAACATGCTGTTCCAAATGCCCAACTGGGAGCCAGGAGAAACGGAGCTCAAGTAAGAAGCTATGACTGTCTGTACAGATGTGGGGAGTCATCTGCATAGAAATGATCAATGAACACAGTCATGGAGACAACAGGGAAAGAGAAAAGGGCCTAGGACGGAGCCTTTGGGGACACACACAGTTAGGGATGAGAAGCCAGTGAAGATTGAGAACAAGGGACACGGAGAAGTGAGAGAGAAAGAGAGAAAGCTACATGGAGGGAGGGAGGAGGAACGGGAGAGAGGGGGGAAAGGGGGAGAAAAAAAGAGAGAGAGAGAGAGAGAGAAAGAGAGAGAGAAGGAGGGAGGGAAAAAGGGAGGAAGAGCAGGAGCGAGCAGTATCATGAAATCTCAGAGCGGAGTTAGTTTCTGGGAGGAAGAGCGGCTTAGCAGAAAGGCTAAGGATGAGAAGGACACGAAACAACAATCTGATTGTGTAAGAAGTAACTGGTAACTGGAGAGAGCAGAGAGGAAGCCAGGGGCCAGACGCAAAAGGCTGATAAAGAAGTGGGATGACAGCACGCGGAGAGACAAGGAGCGTAGACGGCTTTTTCTAGGCTTTTGGCCCTCAAGCGGAAGGAAATAAGCGATCAGAGTTTCAGGGAAAGCCCCATCGAGTGGGGCTTTAACGGTGCGGAGGACCTGGCTTGTTCACAGGCAGGGAAAGGCTAGTAGACAAACAGATCCAAGAGGAGAGCGAGCGCTGTGGCTGTGAGGGCCCCTGACACTCCTGCCTTCTCCACCAGGTCCCAGAACCACTTCCCCCCACATCCCACCAGGTCAGTGATTCTCACCTGGGGAGAACTATCAGCCCCTCCCTCTGATCCAGCCCCTAATATAGAGACACTGGCCTGGGCCAGCAGAAAAGCCTGGGATGAAGGAGAGAGTGGAGGTGGTTGGGGCTGCCGAGGTCCCGCAGGTGAGGGCAGGGCAAGGGTGACAATCTGGAACAGCTGCAAGGAGAGCACAAGTGGCGGGGAGGGCTGCTGAGGTGAAATGAGGTCAACTCCCACTTCCTCTACGGCCATCCAAGACCAAGTGAGTAGGTTCAGAGGAGGGGGCTGGTGAGCCAGGCTCTAGAACGGGAAGGGAAAGGAAGCCAGAGCAGGGGGAGGGCCGACAGGGACCACAAGTCACGGGGAAGACCAAGAAGAGCTTTAGGTCAACCGCAGCACAGAAGAAAATGGCACCACGAGATACCAGGGTCAAAGCGTGGATCACGGGACCTGGTGGGAATCTCCAGGCTGTTTCCTGAGGTGGAGGGGAGGAGGTCGTCCCTGGAAGCCCGGGGTGTTGGAGGGATCGTGGGCGTGAATGGCTAGGTCCCCTAGAGGGGCCAGAGGAAGACGGTGAACTAAGGACGGGGCTCTGGGCAGCTGAGAGGCCCCCAGGGGAGTGCGCCAGGCCTAGAGTCAGGAAGACTCATCTGGAGCTCCAGTCCGGCCTCAGACACCTACTAATGACCCTGGGCAAGTCACTTAACCCTGTTTGCCTGGTCTTCATCCGTAAAACGAACTGGACAGCAAGATGGCGAACCACGGCAGCCTCTCTCTTAAGTGGGGTCAGACCCGAGAGCAGCCACTGAACAGCCACATGAGGAGGACAGCCAGCACCCATCCGGAACTCCTCCGGATCGCCCACCCCTCAGACCCTGACCACCTGCTGAGCAGGCGGCTTCACCCAGGGGGCCTCCCCAGAGGCCTCCCGAGGCCCAGCCCAGCAGCTGCCTCCCTCACAGGAGGCCGTGATCGTTACAGTTCCCTTGTAGGGACCACATCAAAACGCTCCACGGAGCAGGCCCACGGGCTTCGCCAAACTGCTGGGGGGGGGAGTGGCTTCGGCCAGGGACCCCCTGCTGCCCCAGCAAGGCCTGCAGGGAGCCCCCGCTACTAAGGTGCCGGCCCCGGGGGCCCTCCTCCCGCTTCTCCACGCTGGATCCCAGGAAGGCACAGCCTTCCGAGGGGGCAAGCTGGGGACAGAGGCGCCGGCGCCCGAGGAGGCACTGGAGGCGGCCGGGGCTTCCCAGCAGCTCCACCGGCCGGGAGCGGGGATCGGGGGACCCCGGGGCGCACAGGCGGGCGCCCCCACCTCCCCACGGGGCTCGCGGTCACGCCCCCCGCCGCGCCCCCGCCTCACTCACCGGCTTGCCGGGGTAGGCGTCGGCCAGGTGCGCCTTGAGGCGGCCCACGGTCCACTCGGCCGGGCAGCAGACGGTCTGGTCGCTGTAGCGCTGGTTGGGCGTCTTAATGACCAGGGTCACGGGCAGCGTCTCGGACCCGCTCGGGCCCTCCATGGCGGCGAGGCCGGGCCGGGCCGGGCGGGATTATTCCGGGGCCGGCTCGGTCACAAATCCATGGGCCGACGACGCGCAGCAGCGGCGGGCCATGGGCGGGCGGGGCCGCGGGGGCGGACTGGGGCAGGCCCCGCCAGCTCCGGCCCGGCCTCCGGCTCCGGCTCAAGGGCGGGGAGCGAGCCGGGAGAGGGAAGAGGCTCCGGGCCCCGGTCCGGCCCTCGCCCCCGTCGGCCACGCAACAAGGCGATCACCGACGACGCGAGGGGGCGAGGGCCGGGCCGGGCCTGCAGGGCTGGGCTCCGGCGAGGCGGGGACGCGGCGGCCTCTCCTCCCCTCCTGGTTCTCTGCGGGCGGTCCGAGCACGGACGCGGGACGGAAGCCCGGCCGGGCCAAGAGGCCGCGGCGGCGTCGGAACGAGGCCGGCTCCGCGGGGACGGAAGCCCGGCCGGGCCAAGCGGCGGCGTCAGAACGGGGCCGGCTCCGCGGGGACGGAAGCCCGGCCGGGCCAAGAGGCGGCGGCGGCGGCGCTCGTCGGGGCGGCCTCCACCCGGGAAGTTGCCTGCGGCCTCAGTCAGAGGCAGTAGGCGCCGCCCCCGAGGCCGCCCGCAGAGGAGGGAGGCAGTGAGGGCAAGTGGCCCTCAGGGGCCTGGGCCTCCTCCTTGCGGAAGACGCCGGTTAGGCGGCCGCCTCAGCCTGGCTCCGCCTCCACCGCTGCAGCCCTACCCCGCCCGGCGCTCTCGCGAGCGAGGGAGG
This sequence comes from Pseudochirops cupreus, assembly GCA_028627135.1. Classification (NCBI taxonomy): domain Eukaryota; kingdom Metazoa; phylum Chordata; class Mammalia; order Diprotodontia; family Pseudocheiridae; genus Pseudochirops; species Pseudochirops cupreus. The sequence continues at coordinate 421,925,547 of CM053583.1, read as the reverse complement.
GAGGGAGCGGGGCGGTGCCAAGGAGGGGAGGGGCCGAGGGGGGCGGGCTGGAGGGTGTTGCGCCTGCGCAATGAGGAGAGGGCGGGGCATTGGGAAGGTGACCGGCGGCCTCGAAGGGGACTGGCGCGCTCCCGCACCTGGCGTGCCGGGAACGCGCTGGGGCCGCTTTCGTGGAGCGGAAGTGCGTCACTGCAGAGGACTCCGGGGGAAGGAGGCGGGGTCCGGGCGGGACCTTAGGGGAGAGGCGGAGGCTCGGCTGGGGCGCGTCTTTGGGAGGGTCTCCTTCCCCAGGTAGCAGGAGCAGCCTTGAGAAGGAGTGAGCTCCCGGGCGCCAGGGGGATGCAAGCAGGGTCGGGGCCCGTGGCCTGGTAGAGTGCTAATTGAGCCCCGACTTTGTGCCGAGGGTCTGCTCGGTGGGGGCGACTCCGGAGCCCCCCTTCTCCTCGGGGTAACCCACCGCGCGGAGCTTTGGGAGGCACGTTACAGATTGCATCCTCACTGGGGCCTCACTCCAACCCCATTTCACAGAGAAGGAAACTGAGGCAGGCAGGTTGGCTGCCCAGCTAGTGAGGGGTCTGATGCAGGACTGGAACACAGACCTTCTTCCCCGAGGGCACAAGGCTCGCCTGAAGAGGGGAAACTGCGAGGGGCTGGGGGGTTAGGAAGGACGGGCAGTGCTGAGACAGAGAAGGGACATGAGCGGCCCCACCTGCCCAGAGCCCTGTCTGGGTAATGTTCCTGGGGGACGAGTCCAAACGCCGCGCTGCCCGTCCGCCCTGACTCCTTCAGGTTCCTTTGTCCTGGACAGATGCCGCCTCCATCCTCTTTCTCCTCGTCCCTTGTTCTTGTGCATCCAACGCCGACCCTCCCCCCCCCCCCCCAAGAATGCTCAAACCGGAGAAATCTGTTCCAATGGCTGGGCCTGGAAGTGGCCGTCTCCTCGTGTCCATCCCTGCAAGGGAGGCCGCCCAGGCTCTCGCCCCAAGTGCTCTGGCTCCTCGAGTCTTGGCATCTTCCATTGTATATCCAGTGTTGTCCAAATTAGGTCTCCACGCACACCCTTTGCCAAAATGGGTCCCAGCGGTCCCTTGGAGGAGTATGCGCTATTCTTCGCTCTGGCCAAAAGTGCTGCGAGACATGGTTTTGTCCAGGGGGGACCTTTCCTGATTTTGCTTTTGGCCATGGGCCTGCTAGTGATCTTTGCCAGGGTCAAAGGGTATACGGTTTAGTGAGTTGGGAGGAATAGAGATCAGGTGAAAACCCAGCTTTTAGTGTGAATACCCAGGCTGAAAATCCAGCACTTTTTTTTGTTCCACAAAAGTGTTTCAAGAAAGGGCAGGGCAGGTTGGGATAGGAATGTAAGGGGCTGTTTTCTTCCATGGAGTCCAGCCCTTAAGTAGCTGAAAGAGGAAAGGGGGGGGCGGGCAAGGAATGGCATTATTTATTAGGTACTTAGTAAGAGTAGGCACTTACGTGCCGCTTTCCTTCCCACAACCTTAATCAGAATGTAGGCTGTACAGCTAAAATGAGATCTTTGAAAAGAAATCTACATAGAGACAGTGAAAGTCATTATACAAAAAATGTAAAATACTTTCTGTGAAACATCTTTTTTTCATTATGTTATAAAAGTAGCCAGTTAAACAGCTGCGTGCACATGGTCCAAGATTCATGGACATCATCTCCTTCTCTTGAATGAGTTTTGCTCTTACAGCCTCTGTGATTTTAGCCAATGAGAGAGCGCCACAGAATAACTTTTCTACTGACTGGGTAAAATGAAAAATTCAGCCAATAATCCAGAAGATTCAGATCCATCGTCTCCAAGTGTGTTCTTTGTAGTACTTCTCTCCTCTCTTACCTGAATAATCTCCCATTTACTTAGTCGTTTATAGGAAAGGGCAAAAGAGCTCACATCCACTGTTCTTTGAATTACAATTGCTTTGGGAAAAGGGAACAAATTCAGTCCAGTTCAGCAAGTGGTGTCCGTGTGGACCCGAAGGTGAAACATCCCCTACTGTTAAGGAGGGGGAGGGTGGAGGAGGAGAAGGCCACATACACCCAGAGAAGGAAGGACAGAGTGTGGACCAAAGCATTTCAAGAGGGAGAGAGTGCTGTTAACTGGCTGTCAGGAGGAGGCGTCTGAGCCGAGCCTTAAAGGGAGTTGGGGATTCTACAAGGTGGAGATGGGGAGAGCCCACACTTGAGACGGGAGGAACCCCTCATCGAAGGAGGATTCAGGAGATGGAATGTCTCGCTGGCACCAGCTGTCAGGCCAGCTTGTCTTGCCTAAAGAGGAATGGTATGAGGTAAGGCTGGAAAGGTCAGTGGGAACCCAGCTGTTGAGGGCCTTCAAGGCCAGGCAGAGAGTTTAAGATTTTCTCCTAGAGGTAAGGAGCCAGTGAAGGTTCTGAGTAGAGGGATGACATGTCAGTTCTGTGTTTTGAAAGTATTTTGGCAACTGTGGAGAATAGAGTATAGGGAAGGAGACCCATGAAGAAGCTGTTAGGGGAGGAGTATTGCTAGTTTTTGCTAAGGGCAGAGAATGTGTGAGAGAAGGCTGGAAAGAACTATAAAGATAGGAAGGTGACCTTGGAACGGGCTGTTCTTCAGCTCTCAGCAGAGCCAAGTAGGGGATGCACAGAGATATTCGGATAGCTGATGTTTAGCTAGCACCTGCCCACATGGGCAGACTCATTTTGTATCTGTTTTGCCTGGGCTTGTGGACTCGGTTCAGAACCGTAGAACTGAGAGGAAGTGCCCAGAACTTCAAGACAAAACTTTATAAAATGTCGCACTTTATAAGACACACTAGACTAGCCCCACTGGGGGCTGCCAAAGACCCAAGGAAGGAGAACTGTGCTGGACCACTAAGCAGCAGCCAGGCTCTACTATAGTTTAGCACAGCCTGCATGACAGTAAACTCCCTCTCCACAATTCCTGGGTGTCTAGGGATCAGAGTCAAGAGCACCAAGGACACCGGGGAGATGGAGAGCCACCTCTGAACAAACAGTGAAGAAGCAGGACTGATGCTTGCAATAGGACCCACCTTTCTTCCCTGCAGCTAAGGATTGCTGGGTAAGCAGTTAACCAAGAAACAGTAGTTACAGCCTCAAGAGTTGGCCTTTGCCAAATATCATCCAGGAGCATTGGTTGCTTTGAGAGATTCCAGACTAGGCTGCTCTAATGTTAGTGGGAGTTAAAGATCTTCCCCACCCATTAATAGGCCTCACATGGAGCCCAACAAGAGAAGCTTGATCAGGGGAGGCTTGTTTTTCAGGAAGGCCCACCTTTTGTTACTTTGTAATTAGGCAGAGGGTTGTAATGCCCTCTGACCCTGAAGAAGTGTGTATGTACTCTGAGGTTAGCATTTTGCTTTGGGGTTCTCTCATGGGATGTAGCTAGTTGAGACTCTGGGTAGCCATTGAGGAGCCTCCACCCCCCACCTCCAGCTTTGAAGCCCAGATGCTGGCGCTTCTCTCTCTGATAACTGTGTGTACATGTAACGGTCAGACAGTTGGATCTGTCTGTTGATCTGCGACGTACGTGTCATTTGGTCAGAAGGTCAGAAGCCCTGTCTGCTGGTCTTTGTGCTACTATTTCTGCTTGTAATTTCTGTTTGCATTTTCTCTGAAGTTCAGGGTGCTGACTTTTCCCCCTGAACTAAGCAAATGATACGTATGTTTGATTAGAGTAAGATTGCTGACCGTTTTTGAGTTACTTTCCTTTAGAAAAGCAGATCAAAGAACCTATGCTAGCAGCCCTCCTGTGGGCTGGTGTTATTGGTCTTACATCCCCCACAGCAGCTGCAAAGTAGCATTGCTGTTACAGGTATTCAAGAGGGTTCCCCTGACTAGAGGCAATGACTGGGGTTCAGGAGCTGCTGGCAGACTTGAAGATGGCTGATCCTTTCATTAGCCAATTTTTATATAACATGTTAAGGTCTGAAAAGTGCTTTACCTCTATAGCAGTTCCTTCCAGAATTATTCTCCCAACCTGCACTTGCCCTGGTGTTTTGTGGTCCCCAAAAGGTGGCCCAACTAGTCCTACTCCCTGAGTTCTATGGTTAGGTAACCAGAAAGGGCTGAGTTGTCTAGTACTTTTTCTCAGGAGCCCCCATAGGTGGGCTCCTGATTAATGTCAGCCAGGCACCATTAGTTTTTATTAAAAAAGAATTTTTCCCTTTTCATAGTATGGATGTTTTAATTACTGAAAGGGGAAGAAAAATATTTTTACAGGTAACTTTGATAAAAATCAATTTTAGAAGAAACACAGTCACTTAGATGAAAATGCTCAAAGAGAGACACAGACTATTCTGAGTAACAGACTAAACTTAATGAAGGAACCTGTTTAGAGGCAGAGAGAAGGAAGAAGGGGAAGGAGTTAATGGGGAGCAGGAAAGGCTTCATGTAGGTGCCTCTTGAATTGAGTCTTGAAGGAAATAAAGGATTTAAAGAGGGGCAGGTGAGGAACAATTGCATTCCAGGCAAAGTCAGAGAGATAAGAGGCAGAATGTCATGAGTGAGGAAGACAAGAAGGCCAGTTTGGCTGGGCCATAGAGCCAAGGGAAAAAACAAATAGAGAATAAAGTTAGAATGGTAGATTGCTCAGATCTTAGTTCTAGAGCTGGAAGAGCCCTCAGAAGAGCCCATGGAGGCTCCCTCCCTCCCCCCCCCCCCTCTGTTTCACAGATGTGGTAATGAGGCTTGAGGAGGCGAAGAGGCTTTTACACAGGAGAATTGAATTCTAAAGTTAGTCAGGGAGCTTTCCAAACAAGGGGATTAATATTTGATCCTAGAAACAATAGCTTTAGGAACGTCACCCTGACAGAAGACTTTGGAAGTCCTGGCATTCAGCACAGTGCAGGAGAGAAAAGGTGGGATTTGGAGGCTGGTTGGACCTGGGTTCAAGTCTCAGGAACTGAGGCACCTCACGGTTCAGAGCCTCCATTTCCTTTTCTATAAAAAAGGGGGTTGGACCAGCTGACTTTTGAGGTGCCCTCCAGCTCTCGGATCTGATGATTCTCACTTATTTCTGGTCTTGTCTGGAAATCTTTCCTTGCTCCTGACTTGGTTGTTCGGCATGTCATTATATATAAATAAGCAGGTAAAGCCTAAATGTTTCCCGGTTCTCTAGATGATGCTTTAGATTTGGTCATTAAGCATTCGCTGTATGTACGATATCGGCCCAGGTGCTGAGGACTTTATAAAGGCAGACTGGACTCTTGGGATTTCAAGGTTGAATTGTTTTATCACTCACTTGGCCAGACAAAAATGAAGCAGGCCTTGCCCTCAAGGACTCCACATTCTCTGGAGAGACAATGTGGCCATACAGCACATACAGAATAAGTACAAGCGAACTCTGCGAGGGAGCTGGGAAGAGGGAAAGAGCTGGGTGAATGAGGAGCAGAAAGAGACCGAGGTTCTAAGCCGTGGGCTCGAACCTAGATGGTGCCTTTAGGAGTGAAGAGAAGGCACTGGGCTCAGATGTTGCCCAGGTGGAAAGGTAACAATGACAAGACTTGGACCATACTGACTGTGGGTGATTCATAGCTGGTTAGCTAGTGAGTACCTTTGGCATGGTGAAAGTGTTGTTAGTCCGGGACACTGCTGTTTTGTTTTCTAAAAAACAGACCAAGTTTGAAATAACCATTTCAGGAGGACACCTCTCCAGGGGAGTGTAAGGACTGTCCAAGGGGTCCCCTGAACTTGTCTTTCTGAGTTGCCAGATTTCCAGAAACACTGGACCGTGATGATGCAGGAGGCCCTGAACCGTATCAAGGATGAAGCTCCCACCCCCACAACTGACACTGTATGTTCTTTGTGCCCCAACCTGCTCTCACTGTGTATTCTTGGGAGTCAAAACAGTTTGCATTAACCTGGCAAATGGGTTGTGCACCCGAGACCATCCCATCTTCATAGTCTAGCTTCCCCAAGGGGAAAGAATGCTGCTTTTGCCATCGGAATTCTTCAGGATTTCTCCTGCCAGCCCCGTCGAGATGAAGACTGCTGTTTTTCTTTGTTGCAGTTTCATAGACATGTAAGCTTCTGTTTAGATGGTGAGCTCTTTGTGTACACCTAAGTATCATGAAATCATGGTTGCCTCTGGATAGGAGCCTTGGCCATAGTTTTCACTTCTCTGCTTTTATTTGCTGGGAGAGAGGAGGGAGGGGAGAACATTTTGAGAATGTTTATGTGGGGTTTTTTTATATTTGAATTTAATTTTTTTCCAAAATAGAATTTCCTTTCCCATTCCCCTTGATAAAGGAAAACAAAATCCTCCTAACATGTGCAGGCCAAGAAAACAAGCCCTGGCATTGGTCACATCTCCATCAGACGGAGCCCATCCACAAGTCTGGGTTAAGGAGAGGTGGGAGGGGGCTATCTGGGTGGCCACCCCAGGGTGTGAGGGAGGCGCCCCCTCCCCCATGGTGGCATTGCTGTGGGTGCCTTGAGTGCCCCATCCAACTTTCTGCTGGTGCTGGGTGTTGCTGGCATGGGGCTGGTGTGGCCACAGGTCCCCATCACTCTCCCCAGGATAGCTGGTGCCAACAGCTACTGAGTAACTGCCTGGGCATGAAGCTACACAGTAATGATGGCCGGGAGCAGAGGCTTCATGTGGAACCAGTAAACAGGCCCAGCAGCTGCGGCTGGGCTAAGCCCATTCAGGACTTGGACTGCCTGTGGGCCCACTCAAGGAGCCGCTTGACTTGGAGGTGCAGGGCCTGTGGCTAGAGTGTCCTGGCAGCACTATGAGCCTGCATTCCTTGAGCAGAGGCTGGAGCAGCAGCTGGGAGGGCAGCAGCAGGCCCCACAGGCTCCCCCTCAGCGTGCACAGGGCCAGCCTGGCCAGCAGCTGCACTGCCCCCAAGAAGCTGCAGCAGGCTTTCCAGAACATGGGCCAGAGAACCTACATCTCACCTGAAGCTCTGGAGGCTTTGGAAGAACCAATAGCCCAGCACAGCTGTGCCTGCAGATGGGGGAGGCAAGCATGCCCCTTTCTCTGACACCCCCCCCCACTGAGGCCATTACTGGGCCATAAGACAAAGCAACTGGGCTGAGGGGGCCTTCATCTTTCTGGGTCTCACTAGCTGAGGTGTGTCTAGGGAGCATAGCCAACTTGTAACACTGTAGGACTGGTGGCTTCTCTCAGGGGATCCCAACGCCTGGCCACCCCAGCCCTAGAACAGTGGCTTTCTAGTAGTAGATGTTGTGAGTGAGTATTATTCTTGGGGCCCAGGAAGAATACTATGGGCCTCTTCTGTAATACATTGAAGCAAGAAGCCAGGGCTTTAGGGCAAGGCAAGTCCCAAAGAGAGAAAAAGAAAACATTTTTTTTTAAGTCCTTTTCCAGATGCCAGGGTAACAGATACACTGTAGAACCTCAGTTAACTGTCATGGGATGTCTTATTTTCTGGTGAATTGAGGTTTAACCCATGAAGCCCATAACACTTTTATTTCAGTCAGTTTTGAAAAAGTAACTGAAATTTATTAGTACATTTCCCTGCCTTAGAAAGCACAGGATGCCAAAAACAATGAACAGTTTTTTGTTCAGTTCTTATCTTCCCTGGGAATTGTCATGATGAGCATCAGTTGCTAGTGAATAGATTGATATGAGTCTGTGCTGGTCCCCTAAAGTTGCTTTTTAAAAATAAAATCCTGATACTGCAATACCCCGAGGGATCTGCGGTGCCTTCTATGTGCAGCCCTGCAGATTGCCACACCTCTGTGCCTGCTTGTCCTGGACCATTGTCAGCCAGGCCTTCCCAAAGGTTTGCCCCCAAGGGTGCGCCCAGCTCTCGGGGGCCCTCAGTTTCCAGAGGTATCTCCAGGATGCCAGTGCATCTCACAGGGTGTCTACACTATACTCCTTTAGTAGCAGGCTTAAAAAGTAGGACCAGTGAGATCGAATGCCCCTTAAACTGTACTGCCTTTCAATGGCCAGTGGAGTCAAAGGAATTGTGGTAAAATCCTGGCACAGCCATTCGCTGCCCCAATGGATGTCCCACTTGACTGTGGACAAGTGACTTCAATGGCTCTGTGCCCCAATTTCCTTATTTACATGATGAAGAGATTGTTAGACTATCTCTGTGTGACACAGGGCAATGGCACCCTACACACTCTTCCCGCATATAAATTAAATTGTGTGTATGTGGATGGTTGTGCACAAGTATGCTTGTGTGTGTGTGTGTGTGTGTGTGTGTGTGTGTGTGTGTGTGTGTGTGTGTGTGTG
>CM053583.1:421901720-421916821 GCA_028627135.1 Pseudochirops cupreus | reverse complement strand
TTTCATTTGTGATTCCTTGAAATATAACTGAAAAAACAGGCTTTGGAAAAGCCCATTGTGATTCAAAGGGCACTACCTGACTATGCCTTCAACCCAAATCCCTCTAGCTTTCATGAAATGTCCAACAACAGGTCCCAGCCCAAGCCTCCCTTGCCCATGGTTTGGGTTCTCATGGTTCAGAAAGCTCTCAACTGTTTCTGTCCATTCCAGAAGCTCTGAGGCTCTTTCCTGTCCCAGACTGATTCTTTTGTGATAGCAAATGAGGCCATCTTTTATCTCAGTCCTTAGCTAGCCCTTAATCACTGAGCGGGTGTTGCCTCAGACAAACTGAGACCTGGGAAAGAGCTTAGTACAAAAAGGCCCAGGTGACTCACTGGCCACGGCCAGTCATCTTGACTTTTGTCCTGTCACTGGACACTCCTGGAGGAGAGAGGGAGGCTGACGACTTCACAAGCTCTGCCTCACTTAAATAGAGTTTACTCTTGTCGTCTTTGAGAAGGAAGGACCAACAACAACAGTGAGACCATATTTGCCTCCCTCCTCCCTCTCTCCCCTTTCCTCCTTTCTTCCCCGCCTCTCCCCAGTATCAGCTCTCAGGACTGACCCTGGTCTACATGAGGCCAGGGGCTTGCGAGCCTCCCGCTCACCAGTTGGTTACACATGTAACAAAATTAAGAACATGTTCTGAGTTAAAAGGGACCTGTTGTTGAGATCTCTGAAGATCGATGCTAATTCCGGCGGGAGATTACTCGGGTCACAGTTGCCTTGCACTGGGCAGCCAGATGGAGTTGCCAAAAGACGAAGCTTCCGCTCCAACCTCTTTCCTTGGAAACGCCCCCAGAATACTGCCCATCACCATTTCTCCCCCACCCACACAGCTTGTCCAATCTCTCAGGCTACTTGAGGGAGATTTCTTTTTTGAATCATGGCATTTCAGAGTTGGAAGAGAGCACGAAAGGCCAAAAACAGTCTAAATCCCTCATTGAACAAGTGAAGAAACCAGGAGGTCACTTTACCTAGGAATGTCCCATAGGACTTTCTGGTGAGGAGGGCAGGAGTCCCGCTGTCTATGAGGCCAGGACCACAGGCAAGATCTGAGGAGATAGGGACCCTGGTGACCTTGGGAAGGTCATTCACCTCTCTGGCCCCCCCTCTCGTTAGGGTTGTTTGGTCATCGGTGATGGGGGGACACTCAGGGATATGTAGAGCTGCCAGCTAGGGTTTCATCTGGTGACTCTGGAGGGTCTTTCTTTGGGGCAGAATCAGTCCACTTCATGCTTCAGTCAGACAGTTCAGGCTCCATCTCCTCTCCTCCACCGGCTCACTGTACTGACCTTTCCATCTCTTGCTCTGGGCACACCAATAGAATCAATACCTCCATTGCAAGGGCAACGTGACCTCCCAGACTAAAGCTCCCTTTCCCCAGCCAACTCTCCCTCAGAGGGGCTTTCTCCCCCTGACTTTCCTGAGTTCAGAAACTGGCTCTTTTCTCAATAATCGCCTAGCACACAGTAGGTGCTTATACATGTTAGCTCTCATCACTATTATCATTTGGCAAGCCCAGGTTCTGGCAGACAGGAGCCAAAGACGTCTAACAGACTAGAACAATGAACTTAATCCAATTAGACAAAATTCATGAGGGACAGAAGGAAAGGCTTGTGCTTATATTCAAGAAATCAGCTTCCTAAGAATAAGAGGAAGGAGGTGTGTGACTCAGGCTTATCTGAGGGGAGGGTTAGACAGGAGATGGGAGGGCGGTTGGGCAGCCCCCAAAGCTCCCATGTAGTCTTGAGCTGCCAGAAGAGAGACAGAGATTCTGGGAGGAAGGAGGTGACGTCATGCCCAGGGTGGGCCCCATCCCACCTGGAGGCTGGTATTCGTTTTGGGGAAAGCTCCTGTGGAACTGAAGAGTGTCTGAGGGAGGGCAACAAGGAGGGCAGACTGCCTGCCTCATGCTGAAGTCACAAGACTATGGTTGGAAAGATCCAAGGACTTGGAGCCTAGGGAAGAAAAGATTCATGAGAAATCTCCAAAGTCTGTCAAGTGGAAGAGGGAACCAGGAGCCCCGGAGGGGAATCTCAAAGAGGCAAATTGAAGTTTGAGATCAGGACAGACTCCTTGACCCTCCGCGCTGTCCCATAGTGTAACAGTGCTCCTGAGATGGTGTGATCCCCTCACCGGGTAGCTTCAGTCAGGTCTCAGTCAGTCAACAAGCGTGTGTCACGGGCTTGCTAAGAGCTTGGGCTTACAAATGTCAGCAGAAAGCAAGACGGTCAGTCCCTGACCTCAAGGAACTTCCATTTTAGATGGGGAAGAACTGAAAAGGGGGTGGGTCCGAACGACCAGTCAGGCGTGTGGGTTGGGGAGGATCCTGTGGCCTTTGAGGCCCTGTTTGACTCTGAAATCCTGGTTCTACTTTTGAGCTCTCTTAGAGTAGCCTCAGAAAGAGAAAACAATCTTAATGATACCTTCTGAACCAACTTTTTGAGCACAAAGGTTTCCATATGCTAAGATCTTAATAGTGCCTCCTAGATCCCGAGCAAAGCTGGGTGGGAAGAACTCCAAGAGGGCCATCCTTCTCCGCCCCCACAGTCCTCCTCCCAGCCCAGACCCCATGGGGTGGCTTGGACAAACCGGGAGTCACCACCCCCAAGCCTTCTGGTGAGAAGCGTGACCTCCAGCCCTTCATCCGCCCCCCTGTCTGCCCTCTAGACTCCTGGTGCTCTACCACGGTGCCCTCTACTACAGTGCCCTCCACCACAGTGAGAGCACCATGGTGCCTGCCACCACGGTGTCCTCTACCATGGTGCCCTCCACCACAGTGCCCTCCACCATGGTGCCCTATACCACGGTGCCCTCCACCACGGTGCCCGCCACCACTGTGCCCTCTACCACAGTGCTCTCTACCATGGTGCCCTCCACCACGGTGCCCTCCACCGTGGTGCCCTCCACCACGGTGCCCACCACCACAGTGCCCTCTACCATGGTGCCCTATACCACGGTGCCCTCCACCACGGTGCCTGCCACCACTGTGCCCTCTACCATGGTGCCCTCCACCACGGTGCCCTCCACCATGGTGCCCTATACCACGGTGCCCTCCACCATGGTGCCTGCCACCACAGTGCCCACCACCACAGTGCCCTCAGGAGTTCTCAGCCGTTCCATTTGCCACGCAAAATGTGCTCTCTCTCCCAGTTACTGGATAGGCTCTTGGAGGGAAAAAAGCGTGCTTTTTTCTGTTTGTCTCTTCAGCACTTAGCCCAGGTAGGAAGCTCTATAAAGGTCTGCTTTTTTTCATTCATTCTCTCCCCAAATCCGAATTTCTCCTGATCTAAGTCCAACTGCAATTAGTCTGTTTAGAGGGCGGGGAATGTGCTGGTTAAACCAGGTTATCTTTAGTCATGGAGGACACCGCCCTGAGCCCAGCTGCATTTCCAAAGTTCATCTTCTCCAAAATGAATCACATTTTCCTTCTCAAATTCGGACTGGCTGTCCTATCTACTTCCCTGCTCTTCCAAGCTCTGGACTCTAGTCCAGATATGTTATTGGCTGGGTGGAATATTAGGCCAGTGCCCAGCTTCCAGAGACTCATGCAGAGTGATGTTCCTGAAAGTTCTGGAAAGACCAAGAATGCCTTCCCGAGCGCTGCCTAGAGAGGCTGGAGCTCTTTGACCCAGTGAGTGGATCAACTGTAATCAAATTCCCTAGATTCCATAAATGATTAGCTGGAGAACTTTCCTCCCGTTGAAGGAACTCTCCCAGCCGACCTTATCTTTACAAGTCTATGCTATGGCAGGGAACTTAAGCCAGTAGCTGATAGTGAGCTCTAAGGGACTTTGGAGAAGGCCTGAGGGAGCAGGGGCCCAGAGGGGTTCTGCTTGGGACCAGGATGGGTATGTGCCCACACTGCCTTAGAGTTTGGGCAAAGTCCTGACTTTTATAGGCTTTGAGATCCTTTGTGTTCACCTGCCTGTGCCCAGGACATCCACTCAGCCTCGCCCCAAATACTTCCTTGGGAATTCAGTTGGAAAGAGCCAGAAACTTGAGGTCTGCCCCTTTACGGCTACCGGGGTTGTTTCCAGGAAGTTTCATGTTTTCTTAGCAAGGGGAGAGATAGAAACTTTGCTTCTCCTCCCCCAGTGGCTGGCCAGCTGGTTGTCACCTCAAACCGGTGGCCTTCAGAATACAAGAGATTTAATGGAAATTAAAGGTCACCTCCGTTCCCTTGGGGCACACCCAACGCTTCTCCTTTTCAGGTCCAGCAGCAACCCTTGCCAGAAGCCACAAATCAGGCCATTTTCGAACATACCAGCCCCCTTCCAGAGTCCCTAGGAACTATTCCTATTTTTGACAACAGAAATAAGGGCTTGAATACTGCCCCTGTTCAGCTTTCTGAACGTGCGGAATTAGTGTCTTTGGGCTGTTCCAGACCTCAGAGATTAACCTTCCCTCCAAAGGAATGTCCTTTGATTGAACAAGGGATTCTCCCAGGCAGCCCCGAGAGGGGGAGGCCTGCTCTGGGGACCCCCCTCCCCCAGCACAGACTCCTAGGGCAGGCCACATCCTACCCCCTCTGACCCTCTCTTCAGACTCCCCCCCCCAGGCATTCAGAGATGCCCCTGGTAGAGCTCCTTCAGAGCTATGCCTCCCAAGTCACAGGACACCCTGAAACCTTCTAAGCTGTGTGGTGGGAGTTGAGTGAAAGACAAAGATAGGGATTTCTCTCTCCTTTAACAGTCTGGCTCCTCGGCCAAGAAGCAGCGACATATGTCTTACATTAGAAACCCTTATCAAGCTCGGAGCACGGCCTCCCATTTCCTGTTCATGCCCTTCTTCTGACACACTGTGATGTTGAGTTATAGTCAGAGCGTTTTATTTTTAAAATAACTCACATTCCTACCAGTTCTCTCTGCACACAGACATTTCTTGCATAAGACCGGAAGAGGCTTTGGAGAGACAGAGCTGGGGCTCGAAGGGAAGGCCGGGAGGCGTTTGTCGGGGAGGCCCCTTCCAGTCCACTTATTGACAGCTGTGGGGTCGGACAGGCCATTCAGCTCTTTGGCTGGGCCGCTGAGCTCCCCTGTGGGGGCAGGGCAGAGGAGCAGGAAGCTACAGCCGAGCGTTTCTGCAGCCCAGAGACATAACTGGAGATGACTTTCTTCTAGACCTTGAGATCAGAGTCTTGGAGCTAGCAAGGACCTCAGAGGAGAACTGGGGCCAGAAGTCAGGGTTTGAACCTGGGTCCTCGGCTCCCAGGCGGGGCTATTTTCCACTGCCCCTCACTGCTTTGCCAAGACCGTACGTGCCCATCTCTCTCCATCTCCACAGAAACCTTTTGAGATGGTGGTTCTTTTCATTCCCATTTTAGAGACGAGGAATGGGGTGCTCAGAGCAGGGGCTTTTTTTTTCCTGTAACACTTCTCTTTCTGAGCTTACTTGAGGTGGGTCTGCAAGGCCCCGGAAGGTGTGTGTGCCCTCTCCTCTTCCAGAACTGGTGTTTTCCAGCTTCCCTCTTGCTGCCTATCAGCTCTGTGCCAGCTTCTCCCTGTGATTTCTGCAGCTGTTGATGGATGAGGATTGGGGAAGGACAAGGAAGCCTTCCACTGTGAAAACCCGAGAGAGAGCAAAGGTCAGATCTGCAGTGACTGGAAACCCTAAGTGCCACCACGACGAGGCCTGTTGTGTGATGAGACCCCCAGCCCCGGCCGGTTCAAGAGCAGGCCATGAATGGGGACAAGGTGGGCCCATCTGGAAGCTGACCAGGCGCTCATCACCTTCCATCAGCTTCGAGCATCAGACGGGCCTTGAGAAAGTCTGGGCTTGGATCTGGAGGGTCAGTTTAAAGCCTCCCTAAGATAATTCATGGTCAGGACCTTGGACCCACCCCCAGATACACATGAAGGATCTTCCCCAGGAGACAGTCTTGGTCTTATCGTGTATAATCAGGCCCCAGCTCCCAAGATCTCTGGAGAAGCTCAGCCCATCGCCTGATCCACGGCAAAGAAGGGGAGGGCAGGCAAGGAAGGAAAGAGGCCTGGCTCAGAGACCCCACCCCCACCCCAAGCCAAAACCCTCCTATCTGCTGGCTCCCAGGGATTCTGATGCCACAGTCTCTACTTACCCTGATCTGCGCACTCTAGGCAATGCCCCGTAGAGAATTCACTGTCATCTCTCCTCCCCCTTTCCCACTCCCCACTGGGCATTGCCTTTATCTCAGAAGGCAAATACACCCCATTGCCAGCCTTCCTGACTTTCCCCCTTTTGTCTTGCATGTGGCCCTTTGGAGGAATCCTTGCAAGGGTTGGAAAGGAGTTTCTGGAATTTCTATCCTGAGGCTCATTCCCCTTGTCAACAAGGGGCCTAGAGGGTGAGAGGCTCAGGGTGCAGAAGGGTAGAGGCTTGCCAGAATCAAGCCCCGTCTCTGACACACCCCTCTTGGGCTCAGTTTCCCCATCTGTAAAACAAAGGGTTCGGATTCAGTGACCCCTAAGGGCCCCATTAGACCTAGGGTTCCATAATGTGACATTGAGCTGACTTAGCTCCGGTGTTTCTCCAGGGGGGATTGGGGGCAGAAATGAATCATAGCTTGGGTCTCCGTAGCGCTTCAAGATTCACAGAGTCCTTTACAAACATGATCTCACTCCATCCCCACAACCACCTAGGGGGTAGGCGTGATTACTACCCCACTTTACAGTTAAGGACACTGAGGCAGGCAGAGGGGGGTAGCTGTTAGGTTGTGAGGCTGGACTTGATCTCAGGTCTCCCAGACTCCGGGTCCTGGCTCTGTGCAGCAGGGCACCCTGTAGTGCCTCCTCCACGGGCCCAGAGGTCTGGGACTGACCCTTTCAGAGTCCCTGTGGTATCTTACAACTTAGGAAGCCACCCCCCGATGACGGTTGTCCCCATTTTTACAGCAGCTCTGTGAGGGGGTCGAGCCCATATGACAGATGGGGAGACTGAGGCCTTAAGCAATGAAGTGCCTGTCCATGGTCACTGAGCTCATAAGTGTCCAGAGCCAAGCTCTTCTGGCAAGTTCAGCTTCTTCCTAGGCCTCTTGGTGAATTCTTGGGCGGGGGGGGGGGCATGAGGCTGCAGGAAGAGGGGTGGGGTGGGGTGGTGGGCTGCAGAAGCCTTTGCTCTACAAAAGTGTGTGAGGAGCCCCCTGTCCCTCTGCCTACTGAGGGGGCTGATATGGCCCAGTGAGCACTGTCCCTGACCCTTCCTCAGGAACATGCACTTTACCTCCCTGAGACTCAGTTTTCCCATCTATCAAATGGGAGCACCAAGAGCAGCCATCTGGTCCCTCAGGACTATCAAGAACCTCAAAAGTGATCACATGCTTTACAAAGGCCAGCTCTGGAGGTGACCTGGATCACAAGGTGCCTTGGACACTGGGCTCCCTGGTTAAAGGGGCCTTCCCCAAGGTGCACAGCCTCGTGGTGATGAGCTCCAAGGCTAGCCCAGCTCAGCCTCCTCCCTCGGGGAGGAGGGGATGACCCAAGGCTTCACAAATCTGAAAGCTACAGAACTGGGGCTGGTGCCAGGAAACAGCTGCTCCAGGCAAGGGGGCTCCAGGCCTACCCGTGTGGCCTGGGCCAAAGCACTGCCCCTCTCTGGCTGCCTGGCGTCTCCTCTGGATCAGGAGGGAGTGAGAGCAGAGGCCTCAGCAGGCCCTTTGGGTAAAACCGAGCATGGCAGAGCCCAGGACGCTGCCCTCTCCCAAGCCTCAGCTTCCTCATACGTAGCACAAGGACAGTCACTCATGGGACCAAGGCTGGAAAGCGTAGCATGGTCCCTGGCATCATGCTGATTGACTGATTCTGGGTTGCCTGAAAGAGGTGTAAGGAGCTCGGCAAACCTGTAAGCAGCAGGGTCGTGCCTCCCTTCTGGAGGGGAAGGGTCTTCCCAGAAAAGGCCTGGGGAGGGGACTTGGAATGGCTCCTCCTGAGGAGGACCTTGGGAAATGCATAGACAGAAAAAGGCTGGGAGGGCCTTATTCTGGCCCAGCCTCAACCTCCCTCTCTGGCTTTTCCATCCCAGGGTCTCTGGGCCGCACTGGACCCTCTCCCTCTTTGGGCTCCAGTTTCTCCACCTGCGGAACCGGTCCCTGAGAACAGCCACATGGGTCCTGGGTGTGAGCTGGGGGCCGGGCCAGAGGGTGCAGCCCTGGGGCCCCAGCAGGAAGAGACTTCCACCTGCACAGAGGAAGGACAGCATGGGGGCGGAGGCGTTGGGGTGCGTCTGTGGTTAGGCGTGTGAGGCCTGGCTCCCCGAGAGCCCTGCTGCCTGCAGGCCGTGCAGGACGCTGGCCTAGGCCTGGTTCAGGAGGCCCTCAGTCCTCCTGGAGATGTCCTGGAGCATTTGTGTGAATGTACGTATGAGTGTGAGTGTGTGTGGTGTGTGTGTGTGTGGTGTGTGGTGTGTGTGTGTTCAGTGTGTGGTGTGTGTGAGTGTGTGTGAATGTGTGTGTGTTTGGTGTGTGGTGTGTGTGAATGTGTGTGGCGTGAGTGTGTTCAGTGTGTGGTGTGTGTGGTGTGGTGTGTGTGTTTGGTATGTGGTATGTGAGTGTGTTTGGTGTGTGGTGTGTTATGTGTGTGAGTGTGTGGTGTGTTCACATAGGGTGTGTGTGCCAAAGGGGAGGTGGGCAGCAAGTAGCCCGTGCTAGCCAATGCCTGCTCAGCCCTCAGGCCAGTAGCTTTGTGCTTGGCCTCTAAGGGTTTCCCTGTCCTTTGTCACCCTGAGAGGCAGCCTTCCATGAAGGTGTCATCTGGCCCTAGGAAATACCCGTCTGTCGGCTGGTCAGGAAGCCCCATGTGCCATCGACCGGTGCCCCGGCCTGCAGCGGCCTCTCTGTCCTGCTCAATAGGGACCCGCCGGACAGCAGAGCCAACTGCTTGTGGGTTCTTGGCCCTCACAACTGGTTTACAAAAACGGACTGCTTCCTTTGGGGCTGGGCTTTCTAAAGCCGAGGGTTTGGTGAAGGGAGAGTGAGCAGGCCACCACAACGGAGAGCACCAGGCCTCTGCCTCCATCCTGTCACACCATCCCTGTAGAAGGACAGCTCTGGACCTGCCGGCTGGTGGTCCACCTAAAAGCCTTGCGGCTCAATGACTTCCACCCAAGGCCTGTGGGGCAGGATCATCAGATTTGCAGATGAAACCAAGCCAGGAGGGAGAGCAAACTGACCAGAAGAAGCTTGGTCTTTATAAGTCCAAGAAGATGGTATTGACTAGGGATAGTGGGAAGGCGCATTTGGGATGAGAAAACATTATCTTCACAAGTACCAGAAGGAAGAGGTATTTTACCTGACAAGGATCTGAGGGTCTTAGTGGACTGCAAGTTCAGTCTGAGTTAGCAGTATGAGATGGCTGCTGTCATACCCGGTGACCTTGGTCTCAGTAAGCCTCAGTAAGAGGCTTCCAGGAGCAAGAAGGGAACAGTCCTGAAGTCTTGTCTCCTGGCCCTCCAAGCCTGGAGGAGTGTATTCACTTCAGGTGCTGCATTTTAGGAAGGACCTTGATAAGCCAGAGGGTTTCTGGAGGAAGGCACCAGGACCCGGGGAAGGGCCAGAAGTCCCGTCATGTGAGGACTGGATGATGGCAATGGGAGGGTGTAGTTGGAAGAAGGGTAGAGATATGGATGAGGTTAGCCTGGATCTCCCCAGAGGGCAGAGTGAGAAACTCTGGGCAGATTGCACAGCGGCCAGTGGAGGCTTTGGGGAAGGAGGGACTTCCTGACCTGAGAGCTGTCCAGGTGCGGGAGTGGAGTCCCCCTCCTTGGAGGTCTTCAGGCTGAAGCTAGAGGACCACCTGTGTGCTCTGCCATAGAGGGACCCGTCCAAGGGTGGAGAACCTGCAGCCTGGAGGCCCCTGTGGCCTTCTAGGTCCTCAAGTGTGGCCCTTTGAATTCAAATAAGGGTCAGGCTTCAGAACCTAGAGGGCCACATGTGACCTCAAAGCTAAACAGCTCCCAGGATCCCCCTTCTGACTCCTGGGACCCTGGTATCAGGGATCTGTCCCTGAGGACCCTCAAGATGCATGAATTCAGACAGTCCATCCAAGTAATGTTCACCTCTAGGGGACTGGCAAGCTAATTTAACTCAAGAAGGAAAGGGGCTCAAAAAGTGGGCCCATGATGAAATCATGGAGTGTCCAGGCTGGGGGGGGCCTTAAGGCTCATCGGGTTCAGCTCCCCTGTTTTACAAGAGGTTTGGCCACCTGCACAAAGATCCCAGAGCTAATTGGGGAAGATGGAGGGTGTGGAGCGAGGAGGCAATGTTGCCCAATGGCAGGAACATTGCCCTGAGACAGAGAATCCTGCTTCAAATCCTGCCTTGCAAGCTTCTGGCCTCTGGGACCAACAGCAAGGCACCAAGCCTTTTTAAAATGTGGGGTTGGTCTCAGTGGTTCTGAAGTCCTCTCAGCTCTGACTGTCCATCCAAGCAGCCTGAGGCCACTCCACACTGCCTGGGAAAGGCCAGAATAACTTAACCCCCAGAGGATGCCTTTGGGTGGCCTCCCTCAGGGGTCTCCAGACAGTCCTGAGGCTGCTGGGGTCAGCAATGCTCAGAGCTTTGGGGGTGGGGCCCTTTTCCTGGTGCCCTGAGGGGCATTCAGAGCCTCAGTGGGCTGACAGCTGAGGAATACCTCCCACCTCCTCCACCTCATCTGGACTCAGCTCTGTACCTGGCTCTGCAGATGGCAGAGGCCTCCTGGCCCTTACTTCTGGTGGTCACTTGCCATAGTGATGGTTTCCTGCCAAAGGCATGCTGTGGCCTGAGCAGTCTCCCCACTGCGGCCACTAGCAGGGCTTGTAAAGAGCAGAGAGCAGCAAAGTGAAGAGGCCTCAGGACAGAACTGAAACCTCGTGGTTCATTGCCTTGCCCCCCGGCCCTGGTCGCCCTCTGTCTGAAACAGGAACCTGGGGGTGAGTTCTGTCCAGATGTCAGAGACACACCTACTCCTCCAGTTTTCCTCATGGCTTGGCCCTGCCCTGGCAGCTGCTGGTCACATTTACAGTCCTCCATGCCTCAGGACCCCTAGAAGAGCTCCCTGGGAGGGCCTTGTGGGTTCCCATCCTCTACCCCTGCCCACTCGGTCTTCCAGCAGGCCAGTGAATCATCCAGTTGTCCATTCCATGGTCCAGAAGCCCTCGGCATGACTCTGTGGTGTCTGAGGGAGTCTTTAAATCATCCCTGACACTTTCATAATTCTAGGTGTTAACAGCCTGAACCTATCCTGGATTCACTGGCAAGTGCCACTGACAGGTTAAGCCTTGCGTTCCTTCTGCCACTCACATCTGCCTCAGAAACCAACATTCCAAAGGGGATGTTTCCCATAATGTTTTTCCATTTGGGGATTTCTTGGCAAAGATTCCAGAGTGGTTGGCGGTTTCCTTCTCCAGCTCATTTTATAGATGAGGAAACTGAGGCAAACAGGGTTAAGTGACTTGCCCAGGGTCACATAGCTAATAAGTGATTTTTTTTTTAAGTCTGGATTTGAACTCAGGTCTTTCTGACTCCAAGCCTGGAACTCTATGCATTGTGGCACCACTGAGCAGCTCTCTGTAATCATAACAAGGACTATTGCTATTAACAAGGGCTGACCAGAAGATCAGCCCAGGGGCGGACCAACAGAAGGGCTGCACCTTGTCCTTTACCATTTACCCTCTTTATAACACAGAAATGGCATTGTAGATGAAGGCGGGGGCAGTGTAGACAGAAAGGGATTAGAGACAAGCTCAGGCTAACTAACCCAAGGGTATGTCTCGAGCAGTACAGATATTGGTTTCCTGGGAAAGTTGCTGGAAATGTGAAAGGAGCAGCAGATAGGGCAGTGTTCACTGGGGCCATGGATTTCAGCCCTGGAGCTGATGTCAGAGGGCCTGGGCACGAATCCCAGCCGGCCGGACTTGAATTCAGTTTTGCCACTTTGGCATAGACACAGTCTTGGAGAGAACTCCCACCCTAGGGCCATCTCCTCGTTTCTTCCCCCACCTTTCCCTGTTGCAGCCCTCACACACACACACACACACACACACACACACACACACACACACACACACACACACACACACACACACACACACACACACACACACACTTTCAACCCGCTCTCCCTCACCCTCTAGAACGCTCCAGCTGCCAGGGGAAGGTTCTCTGCTCTGCTCGGAGCACTAGCTGCACTCCTGGCTGCCCGGCATACTGGGCTTTTGTTCTGGCCCCCGATCTTGATGGCACCGTTTATTTAGTCCCCTTGAATTGCTTGGCTGTTAGGCTCAGCTGTGGGTAGCAAGCAAAGGGGACAGCTGCTCTGGTGCCAGGGGTAGTGTGTCAGCTCAGGGCTTCTCACTGGTCCAAGGATGCTGGGCAAGAGGAAGTCTGCATCTCTGGTCTCATTCATTGTTGCAAAGAGAAGTCTTCTCACTGGCAGATGATTCTGGCCACCTGAGCATGGAGGTTTGGGAACAACTGGGGTCTCGGAAAGAAGGAAGGACACATGCACTATGTCAGAGTGGGGCTCATTCCAGGTCAGATCAGCTTCTCAAAAAAGAAAACCCACAGAACAGTTGGACCAAGTGGAGGAGACAGAGCCCCCCCCACACAATGCAACACATGCATGCACACCATGCACATGTGTGTGCTAAAATCATGCATACTGCATGCATATAATCATGAAATCATGCACAGGTCATAGATACGTATACACACATCATGATATAGCAGCAAAAACCCGTAAAGCAAGGCCCTGGCAAGCGGGAAATGGTTGAGCAGACCGTGGTATTTGAAAGCTGCACAAAGTTGGAGCCAGAGTCAGGGAGAGTAGAATTCAAACCTGGTCTCTGATATTCACTAGCTGCGTGACCCTGGACAAGACACTTAAGCTCTGTCTGCCTCAGCTTCTCCATTTGTGAAATGGAACAATAGTAGCATCTCCCTCTCAGAGTCGTTCTGAGGATCAAATGAGATCATCAGACAAACGCTGACTACTAGTAGCAGTGGTAATATTCATTGCACTGCAGGAAGCTACGAGACACTCAGAGAATTGGGAGAAGACTCGCGGGAATCGATTCAGAGGGAAGAAGGTGCCGCCCAGTCAGCCGAGGCCCCATCAGTGCTGCCAGTCCAACAGACCCTTGGGAGAGGTGAAGCAGGCCCTCAGGCTGGGTGTCAGTTCAGAATTCTAGGAGAGGAGCCCCCAGGTGGGGCCATCCCTTTACTTTAGGGATCCCACTGCTGGAAGTCAAACAGGGACCCCAAGACCCAACCTGTACAGAAGCCCTGATGGTGGCACTCTCCAGGGGCAGAGAAGCAGGAACAGCGTGGGCATGTGTGGATAGGAAATGGCTCAGAAGGAGCAGAGTGTTCGAATGTTAATGTGTCATCACAGGAAATGATGAGCAAGAGGAATTCAGAGAAACTTGGGAAGATTTGGGTGAACTGATGCAGATTTAGAACAAGCAGAGCCAAAAGCCCAGTATGCCCAGTGGTTGCACTGAGTACTTCAGTGTCTCGGGGTCTTTGGGTCCTTCTCTGACTTCCTTTCGGTAATGACAAGATGATTGAAAAGAAGTCTGTCTCTGGGCAACGGAGAGATCAGCGCCAGAGACCCCGTGACAGAGAGGTGGGTGTCTGCGGGGACAGAATGCCCTACGTGTTTGTTCTGCTTTGTCCCCATGGAGGTTTCTATAGCGAGGCAAGGTGGAAATGACTGTGATGCTGAGACAAAAGGCATCAGTAAAGCGGCTTTTAAAACATTTGTGGGAACGGTCCAGACGTGTGATTTCCTTGATAAAAACATCTTCAATATTTCACAGGTAATTGGCTGCAGCAGGCCACATTTTACAGCCAAATGACTGCCCAGGGGTTAGTGGGGATCAGCTTTCCCCAGGTCCATTTTTTCTAAAGCATTTGACTGAGTGCCAAGAAACACAGCCTTCGAGGCTCTAGCCTGCCTACCTGTGACAATCATACAAGGCTCGAGTTTGGCGGCAACTTTGCTCAGGGATCAGCTAACAAATCTGCTGTTAGCTGTAAAGTACCCTTCTCAGGGGCAGCTAGGTGGTGCAGAGAATAGAGCACTGGCCCTGGAGTCAGGAGGACCTGAGTTCAAATACAGCCTCAGACACTTAATCCAAAACTAGCCTTGTGACCTTGGGCAAGTCACTTAACCCCAACTGCCCTGCTTTCCTCCCTCCAAAAAAATATATCCTTATCTAAGGTGGCCAATTCAAAGGAGGGCATCCCCATCTGTGACACTCTCTAGGAAATCGCTGACCCTGGCACAGAACGCACCACAGGCCTTGTCTCTCCAGGGATTTCTGAAGCCTCGAGGAGACAAGAGAACTCTAGGGCAGGTTCTCAAAATGTCTGGATTTGGAGATTGAAGCAGACATTGTAAAATGGTTTCCCCATTGTGGTAGGAGGCTAAGAAGATAAAAATTCAGAGAAGACAAGACCTCTAGGAGTTTTCCAGACAAGTAAGTGCCCCAGATCCCTCATTGGCAGTGGAAGGATTAGAGAAAACTGCCCAGATGAATTGAGTCACAGAGAGATACTAAAAAGACAGAGAAGCTTAAAAGAAGGGTGTTCAAAATATGAAGGGCCTCCTCTCCAGCCCAGACCTGGGCCTCTTCTCTAGCCTAGACTAGGCCTGGGCCTCCTCTCCAGTCCAGACCTCGGCCTCCTCTCCAGCCTAGATCTGGGCCTCCTTTTCAGCCTAGACTTGGACCTCCTCTCTATCTTAGACTATACCTGGAGCTCCTCTCCAGCCTAAACCTGAGCCTCCTCTTCAGCTTAGACTAGAGTTGAGCCTCCTCTCCAGCCTAGACCTGGGCTGCCTCTCCAGCCTAGACTAGACCTGGGCCTCCTCTCCAGCCTAGACTAGGCCTGGGCCTCCTCTCCAGCCCAGACTAGGCCTAGGCCTCCTCTCCAGCTAGGGGCCTCCTCTCCAGCCCAGACTAGGCCTGGGCCTCCTCTCCAGCCTAGACTAGACCTGAGCCTCCTCTCCAGCCCAGACTAGGCCTGGGCCTCCTCTCCAGCCCAGACTAGTCCTGGGCCTCCTCTCCAGCCCAGACAAGGCCTGGGCCTCCTCTCCATCCCA
>CM053583.1:421829148-421901220 GCA_028627135.1 Pseudochirops cupreus | reverse complement strand
TTTCATTTGTGATTCCTTGAAATATAACTGAAAAAACAGGCTTTGGAAAAGCCCATTGTGATTCAAAGGGCACTACCTGACTATGCCTTCAACCCAAATCCCTCTAGCTTTCATGAAATGTCCAACAACAGGTCCCAGCCCAAGCCTCCCTTGCCCATGGTTTGGGTTCTCATGGCTCAGAGGGAGCGTAAGTAGCAACTGCTTTCTGTCCATTCCAGAAGCTCTGAGGCTCTTTCCTGTCCCAGACTGATTCTTTTGTGATGGCAAACGAGGCCATCTTTTATCTCAATCCTTAGCTAGCCCTTAATCACTGAGTGGGTGTTGCCTCAGACAAACTGAGACCTGGGAAAGAGCTTAGTATAAAAAGGCCCAGGTGACTCACTGGCCATGGCCAGTCATCTTGACTTTTGTCCTGCCACTGGACACTGGACTCCCATGACCCTGGAGGAGAGAGGGAGGCTGACAACTTCACACAGTCTGCCTCACTTAAATTCAGTTCATTCACAAGTCTAGATATCATCCTCACGACATCATTGATCCTCTTCAAGAACCGAGGAGGAACAACATCAATCTTCCTTCTCCCTTCAGCCTCCTCTCTTTCTCTCTCTCTCTCTGTCTCTGTCTCTGTCTGTCTCTGTCTCTGTCTTTCTCTCTGTTTCTCTCTCCCTCCCTCCCTCTCTGTCTCTGTCTCTCTCTCCCTCTCTGTCTCTCTCTCTGTCTCTCTCTCTCTCCCTCCCTCTCTGTCTCTCTCCTTTCTCTTTCCTTTCTCTCTCTCTGTCTTCTCTCTCTCTCTCTTTCTTTTCCCCTACTCTCCCTCCCTGTCCCTTCAGCCTCTCCCTCTTCCCTTCTTATTCCTCCTCCCTCTTCTTTCTCTCACTTTCTCATCCTGGGCCATGCAGCAACTCAGATAAGGCAAGGAAAACCTTGGAAGACCTTCCCTCTTTAGGCTCATTTCTTCTTGACCAGAAAAGGGCTCCTCACTTGTTTAAGGGCCCCTGTTGGAGAGGGGCTGCTGTTCCCTCTCTGCAGCTGCTCCCTTTGTCCCTCCTTCCTCTCAGTCAATGCAGGGACCTGCCCCACTCCCACCACCTAGCAGGAAGCCAGCATCCCTCCCATGTCCTGCCAGAACCCCTATCTGGGTTCCTGGATTTGGTTCTTGGTGCCTTGGTTTCCACATCTGGATTTGATGTCAAGAAATGATTTCTGATCAAGAGAACTGTCCCAAAGAGGGTGGGGCCTCCTGGGGAGGAGGGGTAGTGGGATCCCCTTCATTAGGAGTCTAAGCAAAGGCAAGACAATGTGGAGCACTACAAATAGTGCTGGTCCCAGATTCAAATCCTACCTTACACACATACTAGCTCCGTGACCCTGGGTCAGTCACTCTAGTAGTCTCAGTTTCTGCATCAGTAACATATGAATCACCTTGAAGGGCTGCCATGATGGTCAAGTGAGCACCATAGAAACATGAGTTATCATTAGCGTTACTCTGTGTGATGTTGTCTGAGAGGCCAGCTTCCTCTGCTCTGGGCCTGTCATTGTGGGAATAGATGTCACCTTTCTGAGCATGAGACGTGAGCTTCGAAAGAAGAGTCAGATCTGGTCTTTGTTCTGTACAGTCAAGGGGCCTCTTGAGACAGAAGCCAGGATGTGGTCTTGGGCCATCCATGTTGACTAAAGATGTCTCAGTAACAAGGGCATGGCGGCCCTTGTCATGGGCCCTTGGGAAAGAAACCATGATCCACCCATTAAGAAGGGCTTCCCTGCCCGAGGTCCAGTGACCCAAGACTTCTGTGGCCCATAGACCTGTGGTCCAGGGCTCTTGTGGCACCTACCTCTGGAGCCGGTCAGTCAACCTGGCAGTACGAAAAGAGGCAAAAGATGGTTCCAACCCTTAATACAAGTTGCAGTATGGGAGGGAGGTAGAGGCAAGGAAGAGATGCATCAAATGTAAGTGGGACAGCCAGGAAAAAGATGTAGAGGGAGGAGATGAGCATTGTTCCTGAGGAAGAGAGACAAAGAAGGCTCTGTCCGTGAGTGAGAGACAGAAAAGACAGACTGGGGCCATGGTGGGGAGGGCTTTAAAATCGAACACAGCAGCAGTCCCAGGGCTGATTGGACCCACCCAGGCAGAGACAAGGCACAAACCCCAGCCCTGCCATGACTGGGGCTCACAGTCATGGTGTCCAAAGGTCAGGAGAGAAGCAGGAAAGGCAGGGCAGAGATAAATACTGTGACTCCAGGGCTGTCCCCCCTCGCCCCCATCCTCCCAAGTCAGACAGAGCTGCTGACACCCTTAGTCACCCAACTGAGAGAGCTGAATGGCCAACCAGCTGTGGAGGAAACAGGGACATGAGCCAGAAGGTCACTATGTCTCCTAATCTCTAGGAATGCGGTCCGAAAGCGTTTATTTACCAGCTCTTTTCAGGCTGGCAGGGAAGCTAACACAGAGGCTCTTTGCATTCTTATGTTCCTTTCTAATGTTTGTGATGAAATGGGTCCTTAGTGGGTCAGCTGGGAATCCTGAAGGTCCCTTTTTGAAAGTCTCTCCTTCTTAGCAATTCAGAACTATGCCCAAGGGCAATCAGACTGTCCATATTCTGTCATCATGCAAAAGTACTACTAGGTCTGTATCTCAAAAAGATTAAAAAAAAAAGGTAAAAGGGCCCAGGTGTACAAAAATGTTTATAGTAGCTCATTTGTGGTGGCAAAAAATTGGAAATTAAAGGGATGCCCATCAATTGGGGAATGGCCGAACAAGTTCTGGTATATGAACATAATGAAATACTATTGTTCTGAGCAGACAGATTTCAGAAAATCCTGCAAAGACTTATGTGAACTGATGCAAAGTGAAGTGAGCAGAACCATGAGAGCACTGTACACAGTAACAGCAATACTGTGCGAAGAACAGCTGTGAAGGACTTAGCTCTTCTCAGCAATACAATGATCTAAGATAATTCCAGAGGACTCAAGATGGAAAATGTTATCTCTCCGCTTCCAGAAAAAGGACTGATGCATTCTGAATGCAGATGGAAGCAAACTACCTTCACTATCTTTATTTTTTTGTGTGTTTTTCCTTTTGTTCTTATACCACATGACAAATGTGGAAATATGTTTTCCATGATTGCACATATATAACCCACAGCAAATTACCTACCCGTTTTAGGGACAGAGGAGAGGAAGGAAGGAAGGGGAAAATTTTGAACTCAGAATTTTAAAAAAGTGAATTAAATTGCCTTTACATGTAATTGGAAAAAAAAATAAAACAACATTTAAAAAGGAAAAAAAAAGAAAGTCTCTCCTCCTACTTCCACACATGGAACAACTTCAGGTAAGAGGTCCAAATTTCATTCATTTCCTTGGGGGGGGCGGGGCGCTTTGTGGAGGTCTCCTTCCAGATCTCTGGATTGTGTAATAAGGCTATAGGGCTCTGGACCTGGAGCTGGGAAGACCTGGGTCCAATCCTGCTTCTAGCACTTACCTGCTATGTGACTCAGAGGGCCCTTAGGCCCTCTCTGAGCCTCAGTTTCTTCCACTGTAAAATGAAGGGTTTGGCCTTGAAGGTCCCTTCTAGTGCCAGATCTACAGGGCTGGCTGCCCATCATCCCCTTGTGGTTGACCTGTTAATGCAGCTAAATCTCTGCCATGGCCTCAGGTCTCACTGCCACCAGCTTTGCTTCCTTAAGGCTTCTCAGAACTCAGGGTCATTTGAGGGGAAACACCTTGTGGGGGCACCTTGCCTGCCCCCAGAAGCAGGGAAGAAATGAATGGAATTTAGGTGCCCTGCCCAAGCCCAGGTGTGAGGGCTGGGGCCCACAGGGAACCAAAGTAAATTTGTTGCTGCCTGGGAGATCTTCTCCTGTGCCCCTAAGCTGGGGGGATGGGCTTGATTAGAAAGGAGGACCTATGTTGACTGGCCCCAGGCATGTTGGCCCAGGCTGGCTGCTTCCAAAAGAGCTGCTGCTCCCGTTATAGGTGCTGATGATGACAGCAGCAGTGGTGGGTGGGGCACCAAGTCAACTGGTGCCTCCACTTGTCTACCAGGTGCTAGGGAGCTACGTTTGGGCTGGCCACGGGCTTAGAGGGGGCAGCTAGAGGGGCCCATCAGTGACAAAGGCCACGGGGGAGAGAGGCCCTGGCCCAGCTACAGGAGCGCCGGGATGTGCTACTTCACAAATTTGAGAACTCAAAGTTTGTAGTCACTGAAAGCTTTAACGTGGAAATGTGCAGAATTATGCATGGAGAACTTCTCTCCAATTGCATCCCATCTCAGGGACGGGAGGGGAGGGGAGGAGGGACAGATAGAATCTGGAACTCAAGACAAAAAAACCCTGCAAGCGGTAAAAAAAATATTGTTTTAACATGTAATTGGGGGGGGAATAAAACATATTTTTAAAAAGCTTTAACATCATCATAAATCCTTTACCCCAGAATATTCTGGAGCTGGCCCTGGGCAAGAATCCGAAGGGCCCACTGAACTTTGGCCCCCCAGCCCCTGCGCCCCCTCCTCCTCCCTCATTCTGTCCACCTTCTTTCTTCTCTTAGGGAGAGTCTGTTGTGGGCAGCCTCCCTCTCACTCCCCCCAAACCCTTTGAGCTTATCCATCAAGTCAGTCAACGGGCATTTATTAAGTGCTAGCCTAGGTGCAGGGCACTGTGCTAAGCACTTATATTCCCTTCACACACAAAGGTGGCAATGATTGAGGACAACAGACACCAGTCACTAAGGCAGGAAGTCTGTGTTTTTACGAGGATCAAAGGTTTAAAGTGAAGAAAGTTTACAAGCTGGGTGGGAGGCTGGGTGAGGGAGGACTTCTGGGTGGGGTGCCTGTCTGTGCACAGAGAGCCCTCCAGGAAAGCTCACCAGCAGGCCCAGGTTTACTCAATCCAGTCTCATTCACTGAACATCGATTAAGGCTTATTACACACGAGGCATCATGCCAGGCCATGCATAATGTTGTTATGTGTCCATGTGAGCAGACCCTTTGGATATGCAGATTGCAGCCCCCAGGCCCGCAGCCCGCTCATCCTTTGGGTTTTTTGTCCATGGCCACCCAAGGATCCTCCAGCAGGGGTCCACCCAATGTGCTCTGGCTTTGTCTGGTCAGTTTTCTTCATTCCTGTGCTTGTTACCATAGTTACTTCCTGCTACACTGAACCCACATTCCCAGGGAGCTTTCCCTTGTGACAGATCTAAGCCAGACCCTTCCTAGTCACCTGGGGACTCTGCCTGACCACATGGGCAACATTCCACTCCCAGGTCCCCAACTTCTCCAAGGAAAGGAGGGCCACACATGCCTCTTCTTGTGTCCTTGTGTTCATGACACAGGTGTGCTTTTACCTCTGTGTTCTCCTTGTGTGTGACATTCTTTGGACCTGCTTTGGTCATTGCATCACTTTGTGGATGGTCTGGCTGTGCTTCTCTGAACTCTTCCCATCCTCCATGTCTCACAGCACACCTCAGAACTTTGCAGACATCATCTGAGCACTGGGGGAGTATGGAGGTTATCCACCAGGCATCCTTGCCCTGGGCCACCTTCTTGTCTGATCTTGCAGCCTTCTTGTATACTATGTCTCTGGAAGGCCTCGGTTGGTATGTGCCAGATCCCTTCAGCTGACTCTGTTTTTTGGAGATTGGTGTTCTGTGCCTCCCAGACATATAGGCTAGAGATACAAAGAAGAAGACAGGTCAGCATTCCTACCTGCCCTTAGGAAACATCACCCAGTAGGGGAGGGATGTGTAAGGGATAAGTAAAATGCCCCCTCTCCCTGCCCCTTTAAGCACCAATGTGAAGTAGAAACCATTACTAAACATCCTCAAAGTCCTGGGCCAGCACAGGGCTCTTTCTAGAACCTGTCACGTGTTTTCTGTGTACCTTGATGAGCTGGTCTGCACAGAGTCCTCATTTTCCTCAGCAAACAGAGAGTGAGTGTGCGTGTGTGCATGCCTCTCCCAGAGATGGGATCTTGGGGGCTGGAGCCTCAAAGCCCCTTTCTTTGCACAGCTGACTTACACCCCAGTACAGTGCAGTGTCAGTATTCTAGGGTGCCCATAAGGATGCCACAACAATGGACAGAAACAAGAGAGCCTTCTTCCCCTGGCACAGTCACTAGGCTGGCAGTGGCTGCTCGTGCTCATGGATTTTTCCCCTAATCTCAAAATCACTTGTTGACAAGTGCTCTGAATGGCTCTGGCAGAGACACTGGGTCAGTGGCTAGAGGGTAAACAGTATTCTCCTATTTGTGAGAAATGGTCGATTTTCTGGGAGGTATAAATTTAGTCCAGCCTTTGGAAAGGACAGGAACTTTGGCAGGTACTGGGCCCTCCTGGAGGAGGAAATGATTTTGATCTGTCAGTGTAGGCTGTCCCCTTCTCTTAGTGAGATGGAGTCTCAGGGAACTGAGGGGTTAAGTGACAAGCTGAAGTAACTCATCAATGGCGGCCCTTGAAACCTAGGGTTCATTGAGTTCAATGCCATCGACAGTGCCATGAAGCCTCTCACAGTATCAACAGGTCAACAAGTGCTCTGCAGTTGTGTCCCAGGACTAGTCTCATGGTCTCTTATCGTAATAGTGTACTGTGATCATAGTAAGGGACTCGCCAGCTCCTTGTCTTTTCCCTATGGGCAGTTGTCCTGGGCTTTCTGTATGTCTATATCTCTACCAGGGGAAGAGGAGCCTGCAGCCTTGGGGACAATAACCAGCACTCAGCACAGTTGCTGACACCAAGTAAGAGCTTAATAAATGCTTGTTGACTAATTGATGGGTGGAGTCTTC
This sequence comes from Pseudochirops cupreus, assembly GCA_028627135.1. Taxonomy (NCBI): domain Eukaryota; kingdom Metazoa; phylum Chordata; class Mammalia; order Diprotodontia; family Pseudocheiridae; genus Pseudochirops; species Pseudochirops cupreus. The sequence goes on along the minus strand of CM053583.1, from coordinate 421,894,447 downwards.
AGAGCCAAGACGGCTGGAGTCGCCCTCTTCTGAACCCTTACCTATGTGAGCTGGCAGGAATCAGATCCCTGATCTGCATAGCTGCCAAGGGTACAAGTGATAAGGGCCCCTAAGAGGGTAATCAAAGCTTTGGGTGTACCAGAGAATTGTCAGTTCCAGAGGGTAAGGCAGGAGTGGTCAAACAGAGGTGGAAGCAGCTGTCAGAGGTGGCTCCAAAGAGAGCAGCAGCACACGGCAAACACTGGCGAATGTCACTTTGTCCCTAGCAAAGCCTTCAGCATCTTCAGAAAGTCTGGATCCAGAAAAGGTGCCATGGCTGGAGACAGGAGTGACTAGCCTACCTTTCCTAAATGGAGGGCTAGAACTCTGGGGTTACTCAGGAACCCTTTTGATGGATGAAGACTAATCTGTCACCTAATATTGGTTAGGGAAAGGGCCCTGGACTACAAATCAGATGAGTCCACACTATGTCATAGTCTGGGCTTTGCCACTAACCAGTGGGACAAGCATTCTCCTTGTTCTCAAAGTGTCTGTGGATGAGTGGAGACCACCGAGGGAGAGATACATGTCTGCCCATGGTTTTCATACTCATTACTTCTTATGACACAATAATGTTCCATTAGATTAACATATCAGGGATTGTTTTTAAATTTATTACCTAGTTAATGGGGATGTTCTTTGTTTCCAGTTCTTTGTTAGCCCCCAAAGGGCTGCTGTGAATATCCTGGGCTCCATTAGACCTTTGATTCTGTCTTTGTTTTCCTTGGGGAATATGCCCAACAATAGGATTGTGGGTTCAGACAATATAGACAGTTTCATGAGTCGTCTCATGTAATTAGAAACTGATACCCAGAATGGTAGAAACGCTTCACAGCTTCACAGGCCATGGAGAGTCTGCTTGTCTTTAATAGTTGCTGTGTTAACTATTCTCATTTTTTTGGGCATCTTTGCCAGTTTTCTGGGTGTGAGATTAAAAAAAAGAGTTGTTTTTTTGTTTTTACTTTTTCCTTACTATTAACAAATTGGAATGTGTTTTCATGAGGTCATTTATAGTTGCCATTCTTATTTCAAAATTTTTCATTAAACCAAGTATACTGAGAAGCATCACATATTTGTGCCAATTCTCCTTACACCTAGTATATCAGACTTGGTTATGACATTGGAGACAAAACATTCTCCCACTCTACCATTTTAAAATTCTATCTTCATTGATTTTATTTGTGCAAAAGCCTTTTAATTTCATGTAATCAGAAGTGTTTATTTTGTCTTCTATACTCCTCTGTTCTTTGTTAGGTTAAGAATTCTCTTTCTATCCATAATGGCGAAAAGAATTTCTTCCCATTCTCTGTTATTTGTTTATTATCATGGGATCTTTTACGTTCAGGTCACATACTTATTCCCAGCTGATTGTGGTATATGGTGTAACATGGTTGGGCTGACCTAATTTCTGCCAAAATGATTTCTAGTTTTCCCAGCAATTCTTGGAAAAGAGAGTCCTGCCCCTATTAATTTATGTTCTTGGGCTTGTCAGATACCAGGTGACTGTTTTCATTTGCCTTTGGTTCTTTTCAGTCTGTCCCTCTGTCTGCTTTTCTACTTTTTTTAGACAGCCAGCACTACAAGGACTCCACGGGGTTGGTGAGTACTGCTGATAAAGTAATCTGATGTCCGGTAGCACCCACATTTCTTTCATGATATTTTTACTTCATTTTTTTTAATCCTTTGTCTGCAACCTGCCAACCCACCCTCCAGGGTCCTCTCCATTACCATGGGGGCAGGGGTGTGTATGTGGTACTCGTGGCACTTCCATCCCCTCAAAGATGTCTTTTCAAACATGCTCTAATGCTTAAGTCCAATGCTTAAGTCAGGCCCTCTCCATAATGAACATAGACATCCCTTAGCCTCTGGTCAGGCACCTCTTAGCCACTGATCCTCAGTGAGGACAGGAATGATGATGGTCTCTGATGACTGTGGAATCTGGCCAGGCCAGTCTCCATGGCCTTGGGGCAGCTGTCTCCCACAAACCAAGAATTTTTGCATGTGGGGCTCAGGCTGGATGCATGTTTCCTCTCTGAGTTTCCTGCCTTCTTAGGCATGGATACTGTAGAGAAGGGTTTTCAGGAAAAGGCCACCATGGGTCATGGGCTTGCTGAAGGAAGGCTGGCACAGGGGAGTTGGATGCTAGGCATATACCAGGCTGAAGTCATTCTGTTCTGGCTTGTTTAGTCAATATGTCCTCTCTGACTTGAGCTCAGGTGATTCACTTGCATCAGGAGGCAGGGAAGAGCTGTTGCCAAGATCAATACCTCTTTGGGTTTATGCAGTCCAATGGCTCCACCTGAACAGTGTCCCCATTTGCCATCTCTGCCCGTTTCTGATTCAGCTCTGGTAGTGCTCAAAAGCGTTGGCAGCTGGTGCCTTGTTACCTCATCCTCAATACTCCCCCACACATGGCAGAGTTTTTTCCTATCAGGGCATAAAGAGGTGTTTGTCCTGACTGTGAGGTCATGTCAGAGAGCTGCCGATTTTAGGCTAAGTGAATCTTTAGGAGTGGACCAAGGTGAGTGATTGCCTGACCCACTGCTCTCCCCACTCCTGCAACCAGTTCTTTATCACCACACTCCCTAGGGGGTGTGGGTCCTTTGTTGGGAGCAGGATGTGGCATGTAGTAGGGTGCTCACTAAAGATCATTCCTTCATTCTTCATGGCTTTGTTATTTTGGTCTGTGTTTCTCACAAATTGGTCTTTGCTGGTCAAACTTCAGGCAGTTCAGGATCAGGGTGTTATTGATCAGGGGACTCTCTCCCCACTTGCTTTGACTCCCTGGAGTCATTCAACCTTCAGGGAATCTCTTGGTCTCCTTGGAGCTCAGAAAATGCCTATCCCTTATTTCATTTTTCTTTTCAGATGGTTAATTTGCTTAAGACGGCCTTAAGATGCATGGAGATCATCCGAAGAGAGCCTGGATAAACACCTGATTTAGTTGAGAGAGCTAACATTTGGGCTAACATCACAGGTCCCATATGGTGCATGAGGAAGCAGAAATGGCATCAAAGACAAGGAAGATGGAAAGAGCAGCTGTCTAGACCCAGAATACACAGAGAAGGAGGTCTGTGCTGAGGGCAACACATTTTGGAGGCACAGAGGGATGGGTTCTCAAAATATCAGGGAGTGGAGGGAAGAATACCAAAGGCCTGGAAAAGAACATTTGATATATGACTTTATATTAACTACAGAAGAGTGACCTGGAAAATAGAAACATCATCCTGGTTCCTTGCTGTTCCTCACATCTTGCCCCTGGAACTTTTGTATGGATTGTCCCTCATGCTTGAAATGTTTTCTCTCCTCCAATCTCTGGTGTCTTCCAAGCCTCCACTCAAATCCCACCTTCTGCAGGAGCTTCTGGCCCGGGTTCTCCTCCCAGCTCTTCCCTTCCTTTAGGAGATACCTTCCTCTACTCTGTCTATATCTTGTACATACATAGGTATTTACAGCTTGCTGCCCCCATTAGAAGGTGAAGGTCAGTTCCTTCTTTTTTCTCTTCTCTTCTCCTCTTCTCTTCTCTTTTCTCTTCTGTTTTCTTCTCTTCTCTCTCTCCTCTCCTCTCCCCTATTCTCCTTTCTTTCCCACAGTGCCTAGAGCTTCACCAATGTTTGTGGAGGATTCTTGGTAGCCATCTGTACCTCTCACCCTTGCCATCTCCAATCTCTCTTCCATCTTGTGGCTGAGTTGACCTTCCTACTGTTTCACTCACAAAGCTTCAGTGGACCCTTATTGTCTCTAGAGCAAAGTATATACTTCTTGATTTCATATTTAAGGCCCTCATAATTTGGCACGTGGCACAGGGCCTGGCACAGAGCTGAGTAAAGGGGGATGAGATGACGCCCTAGAACAGAGCCTTTGGGCTCCTTAGCTTGGAGAAGGGCTGACCTGGGGAAAGGTTCTCTTCTTGGTCCTTGCAAAGGGCAGATTCCTCTGGTCACTCAGACCCAGCAGTTAGCATGGTACCTCCTGACTTTGTCAGTGGGTGCTTCCTCATGTCCCTATACACTTTTTCTCAACCTGGGACTGAAGGCTGGTCTGAACGCAAGAATGAATCAATGAACTGATGCTTTCTCTTGTTCTTCTACTATAGGATGTGGCAGGACCATCTGCAGTCATTCTCAGTGATATCTCACCACCGGATCCAATGGCTCTAGAGGAGAGAGTGAGGCTGGTGACTCTGCACAGCCCTGCCTCACTTAAATCCACTCCTCTTTCCTGTCCGGGTGTCACCTTCCTGAGGTCATAGTCCTCTTTTGAGAAGGAAGGACAAAGCACGACTTCTGTGAGCAGGAGGAGGAGCTACCCCATGGGGGTAGCCAACTGGAACTGGCCAGTTGGGCAGAACAGATCTTTTTCTTCTTTTCTTTTCTTTGTCCACATAGAGAATCCAACTCTTACCTGTGGGTGCTCTGCCCAAAGAAAGGTAAATTTTGATCTCTGAAACTTTTTTCTCTTAAGGACCAGCCTTACACCCAAATCATTCTGGCTCCCACTGACTGGCCAACAATTGGTCCCAGCCAAGCCCCACTTGGTCACTGTTTGAGCCCTGATTGGCTCAGAGTGAATGTAAGTAGCAATTGCTTCTGTTTTGGCCAGAAACCCTGAGGGTCTTCCTCTCCCACGGGGATTTTTTCTTTTTCTTTTGACTAGGTAAATGTGGAGGACCACAGGCCAGTGGGACTCTTACCCAGATGGCTGAATAAGCCCTCTCAGCTGAAGAGCCTGCTATCAGGCCTGGATCTGGTTCCCCCACCCCCAGGCACTATGTCCTGTCATCAGCATGGTACACACCCCCGGCCTGGGAAGGGGGAGGTGTGCAGTGTTCTGGGAGCTTGGGGGGAACATGGCGTATTGCAGGTGGGAAGGAGATTTGTGGCTCTATAAAGGCTTATGCTCGGGATAATAAAGTTGCCTCTGTTTTCCACCACTCTCCGAGTCCCGTCTCTTATGCACTCTCTCTCAGCCTCTGGGTAAGCAACTCTTTCCCACCCTGCTGCTGGACAGCAGGCCCTTCACAGGTAAAGAGGCCATTGTCTGCCTCATTTCTTACCTAGCCTTAATCACAGAATGGAGTGCTGCTTCAGTCAGACTGAGACCTGTTAAAGGCCTCAGCTTAAAAAGGCCAAGGTCCCCCACTGCATCCAGGGCCACTTCCAGTCACCCTCATCTGTATCTGGCCACTGTACCCAGAAGGCTTTGGAGGGAAAAGTGAAGCTGGTGACTTTGCATAGCCCTGCCTCACTTAAATCCAGTTCACTTGCATGTCATTGCATCACCTCCCTGATGTCATGGTCCTCTTCTGAAGGAAGGACAAACAACAATATAGGAAGGGAAGGTGTGAGCCACAGCTCCCTCCCAGCTGGCACTGTCCCAAAGTGGCACAGGCTTCTTCGAGGCAGAGGGGAAGGTCTCAGAAAGTGTGGTTTTCTGAGCCCTGGGTTCTAATGGGATGACATAACACCTCCTGTACAGGGAAAAAGGCTGAAGCTGGTTTCAGGTGCTCTCTCATGCCATGGGTGTCTGAGGGCAGCAGGGACATGTCCCAACCTTCTTGGTCTCCCCATAGGTGGAACCCTCTTAGCAACTACAACAGAAAGGTCCAAAGGCTTCTAGGCTGAACATTTTCACTTACATCTGTGTCCTGGGGAAGCGATGACTTCTCGAAAGCTCATACAGTGTTTGGGGAGGAGGACAAAATATTCTTGTACTTTTACCTTGGATAAGCTCTCTTAGGATTCTAAGCTTGACTGGAGAAGGGATGATGCCAGCACCCATGCCTATGGAAGTGACTCATGCCTTAATTTGGTTCGGGTTTAAGAATAAATTACACTTTCAAGTTTCATAGGAAAAATTGGCTTCCACTAAATCTGCTCTCCTGGAAGCTGACACACACTCTGCTCAGGACTGCTACTCTTACCTCCAAGGGAAGAAACAGAAAACACCATTTCTTTCCTTGACTTACTCTTCACAGAAGAATAAAATTTAGAGCTGAGAGGGGCCTTAGAGCCCAACCCTTTCATTTTATTGATGAGGAAACCAAGGCCTAGAAAGGCTTGGCCACTTAACCAAAGTTACCCAGTATGTTTCAGGGATAGGATTTGAACCCAGGCCCACGGAGACAAAAAGTTCCTTTGGCTGCAGGCTTCATGTCCAGACAGGCCCTTTTGGGCTCACAGACATTCCCTTTCCAGATGCTAATTGACACTTGATGCAGCCAGACACACCTGCTTGCAAAGAAGCCATTCCCTCTCAGTTCTTGGGGTGGGTCTGGTCTCAGGATCAGAGTTTTCAATACTTCTAAAGTGACTTTCTCTGAGGTCTCTGTGGTCCCAGGGTGAAGAGTTCTCTGGGTTCAGCTTCCTTCCCCTTCTTTATTCAAGGTCATTTAAGGCTTCCAAGTGCCTCTGAATGTCTTCCATTTGTTTCTTGTGGTACAATAATATTCCTTCTTATTAATAACTGGTTTGGCCATTCCCCAGTGGGTGGGTATTCACTTGGGTGGCCGTTTTTGTTCGTATGAGCTATTTTCACCTCTCTTTCTTCTGTCTTCTCCTGTCACTGGGTATGAGCCCAGCAGTGGTAACCTTGGGTCAAAGGATACACAGTTTAGGGACTTGTCTTTGAGAAAGTCACAACTAGAATCTCTTGCCCAAGAAAACTGAATGTATGTGCTGGGTTCTGACAGTGTGGCAGGGGACCAGGTGTGTGTGTGTGTGTGTGTGTGTGTGTGTGTGTGGCCCCACTCCCTGAGGCTGGCCTAATGCACAGGCCCAGCCATGCCTGCCTATCTAGTTGTTCTTCCTTGAACTCGACCTTGCATCTGTCCAGGGTGCGCCCCTTCCTTGCTTCTGTCCCTTCCAGGATGAGCTCAGGCCATGGGAGATCTTCTCTTCCTCACCAGACATCCTCTGTACACTTGTCTGTCCACATGCCATACTCCTGTAGCAGAATGGGAGCTCCTCAAGGGCAGGTCTGTTGGGTATCTTGTCTTTGCATCTCCAGAACCGAGCCAGAGCCAGGGTTTTGCCAAAGGCAGTGCTTCCTGATGCCTGCTGGCAGATACAAGCTGGACATGTGTTGTCTGGAGGCAGAAAAAACCAGGATGGGAAGGTAAGATTCAGGACCCTGTGCATCAGTTAGGGCCCTGCTCTTAAAGCTGGCCTTTGGCCTGGGCTGGATCTCTGCTAGAGGATGGACATGGGGCTGAGATAGTTTCCTATAAGGTGGGAAAATTCCTCTGCCCATGAAGACTGGTACCTTCTCTGAGACTTATATTCTTGCCCCCTCCCCAAGCTTTTACAAGGGAATATTTACTGAAAAGATATGGCAGAGAGAGAAATGCAAACATTTTCCCTAATCCCAGGGGGCACACCTTAGCCCCTGGGGGCAGCGGGTTCAACCTTAACACTGCTGCTCCTAGGCACTCACCACCATGTGTTCACTGCCCTGTGCGGCCCAGCTGGGGGCAAGCTGCCCTCATGCCCTCTTGGCTGCCTTTGATCCACCTCTAGGCTGGCTCAAGCAGGTCTTTAGGGACTTATCTCCTTCTTGGGATCTGTTGTCTGAGAAATCTGGCAGAACCTCCACTCCCAGACCCCTGGAGGCTTGTCCTCCTTACCTTTCAAGGCTCCCAAGTTGCAGCTTAGTCAAATAACTACAGGTATAAAGAGACAGAAAACAGCCTTGCCGTGTGTGGCCACATACCAGCAGCCCGACTGGGGAAGTAAAGGCCCAAGGCCTGCCTCTCTCTCTCTCTCCACTCAGAAGGCTCCCAGCATTCCTCACTCAAACACAACCAGGAAATGGAGAGGGGCGGCTGCTCATTGTCCGTAGAGTGTAACCCTGTGCTTGTTACACAACCAGGGCAGGTCAGACTTGAACCCCGGCCTTCCTGCCTCCAAGGCTGGCCCTTTTCCCACTGCACCAATCTGCTTCTATTATTACTCATTTATACCATCTAGGAGGAGAAGTGGGATGGATTCCAGTTGGAATACAGTGTAGGGCCTTCCATGCTGCCAGGCTATTTCCTGGCACAAAACCCTCTCTACCTTCCTGTCGATGCAGCAAGGCACGGTGGGCACACATGTGAACCTTCTCACAAGAAGACACCATCAGACCCACGGATGACAGGGGAAGGAGGCAGATCTGCACCTGTGAAATATTAACAGACCTGAAGGAAGGTCTAAATGGAGTTGGACAGAGAAGGGCAGGGAAGGAGAAGAAGCCCTCAGGTCAGGTTGAGGGGGCAGAGGTGGAGTCTCACCTGCCCAGAGGTGGGAGGATCAACCATGATCAGCTTCCCCAGCAATGGGACTGGGGAGAACAGGACAATATGCTATCAGCTGTTCCCACCCCTACATGTGCCCTTCTCTTGGACCAGGACAGAAATCCACTCATGATGTTACTGCCGCACAAAGGGGAACCAGCCCCCGGGCTGTGGGAGCCTGGCTCCAACTCAGGGAACTGCGATGGGTGTCCTGGCAGGGGCAGGAGACCCTCAAACTGTGTCCCATAAACCCTGAGCTTGGGGACAGCAGAAAAGCAGGCAGGGAGTTAAAAGGACACACCAAACTTTTCTTTTTGCCTCTGAACTTTTAGGGCTCAGCACACAGGACATGCCTAATAGATGCTTGCAACTGAAAATCGTGATTCAGTCTCAACTAAAATGAGTAATCAAAGGCAGACTGAGATTTCATATCGAGTCCCGGACGTCTAAACCATTTGCTGCTCTCCAATGGCCAGCAATGCGCTTTTCTGTGGATTGTCTCACCCTCGCCCAGCGGGGCTTGGTCTTTCCGCATCGACTTTCTCTACGGAGCTCTCTGGCTATGGAATCATTGATTTATTTTATGCATTCATCGGAACAATTCTGAGTTCCAATTCTCTCTCCCCTTTGCAGCCCCCGGGACCCAGCTCTCTGTGCCACCTCCGAGGTCTCTCCGGTCTTGGGGGTTTTAAGGCACGTTTAGAAAACGGAGCCCCGATCCTGAGGAGCCCAGAGGGCTTCACCAAGAACGTCTGTCGGAGCCCCTGGCCAGAGCTGCCCTGCCGTGCCCCACTCATGTCACAGATGGGGAAACTGAGGCGCAGGGAGCTCTGCCCGGCCTTCTTACCTCGGGTCCCTGTCGTAGGCGGGCTCGGCTCAGGGGGTGCTAAAGGAGCAGCGCCCAACTCTGGGTGAGAAAAGCACCTGTCAGACTCTGGCGCAATCCTCCTGCCAAAGGGACACGGGTAAAGGTCAGGACTGGACACCTGGGGACGAGATCTAGAAGTCTGGGTGGCCCTGCTGTGGTCCGGCGGGGCTGGGGCCGGAGCAGTGGCCGTAGCAATGACCAGGGCAGTGACCAGCACCATGGGGGCCGTGGGGAGGCCGGGGCCAGATGACAAGTCCTGAGAAGGTGGCCTCGCTGTGGCCCGGACTGGCAGGGGGCCAGAGCAGTGGCCGGAGCAGTGACCGGCTGGCCACCGCTGGGGCTGCGGCGAGGCCGGCTTCCAGGCCCAGGGGGTGCCGGCCGGGCATTGTCCGGGTCACTGCAACGGCCCCTGCAGCCTGGGGTCAGGTATGCGCTCCCTGGGGGGAGGGGCACAGCCCTCAGACCCCGCCTGGTCCCAGGCTGCAGCGCCAGGAGCAGCAGGTGGAGGTTACAGACGGGTAGACTGAGGCTGGGCGTCAGAAAGGGGACAGATGGGTCAGTTCCGCCGGACTTGCCGCCTCAGGGATTTCAGGGCAAAGGGAGGAGTCCAGTCAAGGGGACTGCTGGCGTGGGCGGAGGCCCGGGCCTCTCGGGGACTCAGTTTCCCAATCTGTAAAATGGGAGGTGACCTCGGTGGGTCCTGCCAGCTCCGACGCTGGGTCATCACCGGGGCGGTGGGCGAGGATCTGAGGACCAAGGCCAGGCCCGGGCTGGGGACAAGCCCCTCGACTCCGCGCCGCTGTGCTCAGGGCAGAGAGCAGCTCGCAGCCCGGTCCAGGGCTCTCCGCCAGCCCTTGCGCCGATTGCGCAGGGAGCCCCTGCCTTGTCCCGGCCTGCGCCGCCTCCCCTTACGCCAAGTGCGTGCGGAGGCTCCACTGCCCGCCGGCCTCCCCACGGCTACGCCGAGATGGAAGCGAGGCTGACGTAGTCCCTGCTCCGCGCTGTCTTCCCTTTCACCAAGTGCGTGCGCAGGCTCGGCCGCCCTACCTTACGCCAATTGCGTATCCGGGGTCCAAAGCTGTCGGAGACGCTCAAACCGCGGACCGAGCGTGCCTTTTAGGCGGCCATCTTTGGTAAGGGCAGGAGCCGCACCCTCTCGCCTTCGCTGACCATCCTCTCAAGTCCGGGAGGAGTCCCAAGAATTTCAGCCGCTTCAGGAGAGCGCAGTCCTTACGACCAGCGCGCACTCACCAGTCTCTCCGGGAGGTTCGGACCGTGAGAGATATCCCCGAGGCTTCCCGTCTGCCCGGCTGCAAGATGGCCGCCGAGGTCCCGTTGCACCACTCTCGGGTCGGTCCTGGGGGCGGGGGCGCTGTTTGGAGCTCTCGCGAGAGCGGTCCGGGCGCGCCGCTTCGAGGGCGGGGGCGCGCGCGTCGCGGGCGGGGCGGGGCGCGGGCGACGGAGGGGTTGGGGCGGCGTACGTAAGCACCGCGGAACGACGCGAGACTACGCTGCGTCAGCGGCGCAGGCGGCGTTGGAGAATCGGCGGGCGGGCGGGCGGTCTCGCCGGGGGAGGGGATGTCGGTCAGTGAGCGAGCGGCTGAGGAGAGGAGCGGCGGCGGCTGCGGCGGCGGCGCCATGGGTGAGTCTCTGCCCCGGCCCGGCCCGGCCCGGCCTCGGGGGCCCAGGGGAGGGACGGCGGAGGCCCGGCAGAGGTGGGGCCGGCCGGGGGCGGCCGCGGCCCTGACAGTTTGAAGGGAGGCCGAGGCAGCGGCGGCAGGCCCCGGGCTGGGCCGAGCCGGGCCGGGGCCTGCAGGAAATGGGGTGGGGGCCGGGCCTCGGGCCGGCGGGCCCGGCCCCCTTCCCGCCTCAGTTTCCTCCTCCGCGCCCGCCATCGGCTCCGGCCAGGCCGCGGCCGAGTCCGAGGCTCCTCTGCGGCGCGGGCGGGGGGCGGCGGCGGCCCTGGAACCCCGAGCCCCCGGCGGGGCTGGGGGGAGCGAGCGGAGAGGAGGGCCGGGGGCTCCGCCACGTCCCGGCCTCCATGCCCGTCGCCAACCTTCGGTCCTGCTCCGTCGGGTTCGAGCGGACGCACGGGGGGGGGGTGCGGGGCGCCGAGGCCGCGGCCCCCCGCAGTCCCGGGGGGGAAACCGAGGCAGAGGCGGGGGCGGCCGAGGGCCCTGCTCTGAGCGGACAGGAGCTCGCGGCCGCGTCTGATGCCCGGTGGAGTGCAGGAGCCCGGGCCGGGCCGGGCTGTGGCCGCGGCCTCCCTTGGCCCTGGAACCGAGCGGGGAAGGCCCCCTGACAGCTCCCCAGAAGCGGCGGCCGCGGTGATTGGGGGGCTCGGAGCCGGGGCCTCCCCTTGGGGGTATCGGCTTAGCAGAGCAGGAGGCGCGTGTGATCTCAGGCTCTCTGCCCTTATGATCGCCTCGCTGTTGAGGAAACTGAGGCAGCATCCCTCTGCTCTGGGGAGGCAGGAGTCAGGAGGGCCGGGCAGGAGTGGCAGGGGGGCAGCGTCCTGGGAAGCGGGGCGCGGGGAAGGGGACAAGTGCAGAAGAGATCGGGAAGAGCCAGAGGCTTTCCCTTTGATCCTCGAGGTGATAGGGACCCCTGGAGCTTACTGACTGGAGGGCGGGGGAAGAGGGGAAAGGGAAGACGGCTTGGTAGCACATGGACTCAGCTTCCTGCGTCTGGTCTCTACCTCGATCTCTCCAGAGATGCTGTTCAGGGAAGGCCGCGGGCTTTAGCTCACCATGGGGTAAAGACCAGACGCCGTAACTTGTCGGGCAAGCCCCCCCCCCCCCCCCCGTGTGTCCTGACCGGCAGAGAGCTGGACCAGACCACCTCCTGCCCTCCCTCGCGGCCTTTGGGGGAGCTCTCTGCCGTTCTCTGCCTTGAATCAGGCAGAACTTGGCCATCCTGCCCCACCCCAGGCCTTTCCTGTCCCCCCAAGTGCGGGAGCCCTGCTGTAGACCATCTGTGGGGCACCGGGAGCACCTGAGGTGGCTGCACTTGGGCGTCCTCTCTGCTGGCTGTGGGCGGTTTTGCCCAGCCTTACGTGCATGCTGGGCTCCAAATAAGCGCTTGTCTGTCAGAGGAAGGTTGTCCGTGCTTGGCTTAGCTAGCGCTGCCTTTCGTGCAGTGCCCCGAGGGTTCTCAGCTGCACTCCCCTTGGAGTGGAGTGTGTGTGTTCCTGGGTTTTGCTCGTTTGCAGATTATTTTACTCCTGTTCTGTCTTCTAACGTAGGACACAGGATGACAAGACGGCTGGACTTGTCATTGAGGTCGTGTTCTATAACCAACTGGGGTTTTCTCTCCCTCTTTTCTCTTTTTACCCGATTCTCAGAGTCATCATATCCTTTATTCAGCCGGAAAGATCCTGTAAACGTTGATTATTACACATCTCATTTCTTCTACCTTATTTATGGTAGTCTGTGAGCACTACCACTAAGATGCTCCTCTCTTTGCTGAGAAGCTGGTCCTCTTGAAGGCTTTGGGGGGGGGCACAAGAGCTGTCTGGGCCTCCCCAGTTGGGATCTGTCGAGATGTGGGTGGAAGGAGGAGGGGTCATTTGGTGTGTTGTCTGAGCCCAGCCAGCTGAGAAGTCGGTGGGACCTTGTACCTAACCTGGTTGGCTGCTGGGCTTGGATTTTTCAGGCATGCCAGCTCTTGGAGACACAGATAGGGTAGCACAGGGGCTGTGTGGTCTGTAGCCACGTTAGCAGGGGTGATTGAAGTGCAGCAGCAGGGCAGCGGGCTCGGGCGGGCCTGGCGAGCCAGCCAGGGGGCCCCTCTCTGACTTAGACTAGTTCTAGACGAGGCCCGTTAGCTCTTCCCCCCGTTATAATGTGAACATAACTGTCTGAGTTTTCTGCCCTTTTTTTATCCTCAGTGTTTAGCACGGGGCTTTGTGCATAGTAGGTGCTTCATCACTTTCCATTCATTTCCTTTCTAAGGCTCTGACTTGTGGAGAATGGGCTGCTGCTATCCCAGTGAAGTGAGTGGAGTCTATCCCTTAAGGATTGAAGAATGACTCAAAGCCTATTGGCTGTTGTTCTGGTTTTGATCTCATTTAAATCCTTTAAAATACCTACCCTGTCTTTACATTTTGTGTTTTGAGGTAGCTGGCCAGTGGAGGGTCATGGGGAGAAAGCTGTCCTCATTGGCAGGAAGGCTTGGCTGGCCTCCTGCTGCTGACCCGTGCTGCCTTTGGGACCCTGGGCCAGCTTAGGCTCCTTGGCTTTGCGTCGGTATTGGGAATTACATACACCAGCAAAATGGTAGGTCTGGAGAAGATAACTGTTAATATATTTGTAGAAAGTTGGCACTTCATGTTTACTTATATTTGAATGATCCTGTATTGGCATTTAATAATAATAGCTGACTTAAATAGCTATTTAAAATGAAATGGTTATTACTGAGGTACCATGAATTTATCAAAGACTAGGTCACTAACTAATTGAATTTCCTTCTTTGATGTCTTTCTTAGGCTGGTAGCTCAGGGTAGGATTGAAGAGAGTGACCCTGGGTTTCAGTCAGACTTTTTGGCAGTTCTCTGATGCTTTTCTGACCAAAGTTGGAGACCTGTGGGGTTAGGCCAAGGGATCAGACATGGTGTCCACCAGCCACAACACTCCCAAGTGCAGCCAGAACCAGATTAAAATGTAATTAGGAAATATTTGACAAGATAAATCAAAATCAAACAGGCCCTAGATACCATGTGGCTTTCTGAGTCAGCATGCCGTTTTGGCCCTGCTGGGGTAGGTGAGAGCGCTGTTCGTCAACCCCGTTGCAGCTGTCCATTGGAGGATCACAGGACGCTGTCCTTAGCCTTCTGCTGCTGCTGGTTAGTACCTGTGATCAGTGACTGAAGGCCTAGAGGACAGATCGACTAGGCTTTCCAGTGATACCAAACTGGAAAGGGGAGGAGCCAGCACATCAGGTGACAGGATCGACAGATTTCTGCAGGTTAGAAAGATAGTCTAGAAAGATGACATTTAATAGGGAAGAATATCAAAACCCAGTAGTCCTGGCTTCAGAAGATCACCTTTCTGTACAGGAGGAAGGGGATATGTCTAGACAACATTTCAGTGTGAGTCAGTGTAGCTGACCCAGAATTTAGGCTGCCTTCGTTGTGGAGGAAGAGGCACCCCAGAATGGTGGCCGAGACAGCCTTGCTCTTCTCTGCCTTGCTCTTCCACTTCTGGGCTCCATATTTATGGGGTACACTAACCCAGATTCCTTCGTCCAAGAGGGGGAGAAGACTGGAGAGCTGCCATTTTAAGCATCAGGTGAAGGAGCTACTTGAAGGTATTTCTTCTTTAAAACTTTCTCTCTCTCTTTCAATTAAGAGGCATTTATTTTCTCTCCCACTTTCCCTCACCAAACTGGGAAAACGATACAAAACCAAACCCTTGAAGTGAATGAATGACTAAATAAAGCCTTTATGAAATGCTTTCTCTGTGCCAAGTCCTGGGCTAAGTGCTGGGGCTACGGAGAGAAAAGCCACACATTCCCCGCTCTCCAGGAGCTCCCATTCTATTGGGGATGGAAAACGTGGAAGGTTTCAGCTGCAAGTCCAGGGAAAGGTCCCATGGTTCTTTCGATGCAGTGGCAAAACAGTTGGCCAGCCTCTTTTTTCATGTCATTTCCACTGATAGAGTCGTGGCAGGATCTGATGTAGAGCTCTTTGACATGGCCAAGAACCTGGGGGCTTTTTTCTGGGGCTTCATAGACGAGCCTGGAGTCACATGTCTTATATCATAGACGAGCTGTATCTCTACAGATGGTGGCTTCCCTTGAGGTTGGCTGTGGGCGCTGGCCTGGAAGCCTAGCTGTTCCCAAGGCTGGTGGGGTTAGGTTGCTGGGCTGTCCATCTCCATCGGGGTCTCAGGGGAGGGGGTGGTGGTTTCAGTGGCCTGGCTCATGCTGTCTTGGCATTGTGCTTGGCTGCGTTAGCTGGGCTGGCCTGACCTGCCCACCCCATGAGTGACATTGTGGGGTCAGAGGGAGTTCAGAGTGTGGGGACGTTTTGGGGGGGGGCGTAGCATAGTTCTAAATTGCTTTCCATGATAGTTGGACTAATTCACAGTTTCCCCATTTTACCATTGCAGTCATGTGCCCACTTCCCCTCCATTGTACCCTCTTACTGTTGTACTTTTAATTTTTGGCATCTTTGCCAATCGAACGGGTGTGAAGTGGAACCTCAGAGTTGTTTTAATTTGCATTTTTCTAGTCAGTGATTTGGAGCATTTTGCACATGGCTGTTTATAACTCGGATTTTTGAAAACTACTTGTTTATGTCTTTTGACCATTTGTCAGTTGGACAGTGACTCTTATACATTTGAGTAAATTCCTTATGTGTGTGTAATTATGTGTGTGTATAAATATATATATATACATACACATATGTATATATACACATATATGTATACACACATACAGATATTTTGTCAATTGGAGAGTGACTCATACATCTGAATAAATTACTTATGTGTATATACATATATACACACATACAGATATACACAGACACACACATACATGTATGTATGTTTATGTAACAAGGGGGTACTAAAAGAATTCAAAGACAAGTTGGCAAATAAGGGAGCCTTTCAAAATTATCAGAAAGAGTTATCTTCATAAGTTCAAATCTGACCATAACTACTTAGTGACTGTGTGACCCTGGGCAAGTCACTTCACCTGGTTTGCCTCAGTTTCCTCATCTGTAAAATGAGCTGGAGAAGGAATTGACAAACCACTGTAGTACCTATCTGCCAAGAAAACCAAGAACGGGCGCACAGAGAGCTGGTCAGGAATGAAAATCACTGAACAACAACAGTAGTTTCTCTGCCTTCATGGGGGGGGGGCACCCAAGGTCCAGTCTTTCCAGTGACCAGTGTTGCGCCTGGTCTTATTTCATTGTCTCCTTCCTTGTGTGTCTGTCCTTTCAGAAGACCAGACTGTTGGTTCCTGGGGCCATTTTCTTTATGTGAGGCAGCATTTTAGTAAGAAGTGTCTGCTGAATTTGAAGCCAGAGAATCTGGCTGGAGTTCTCACAACTCTGCTACTTGGACCCCCTTGGGCTCTTCAGAAGACCCCTTCCATTTCTAAATCTGGTCTGTGACATTCAGGTGCTGGTCTGATAATACTCTTGACTGAGAGACATCGTGGAGTGGGGAGAGAGACAGAGACAGAGACGCCTGTGTGTGTGTCTGGGGGCAGACACCAGACAGAAAGAGACAGAGATGGGGAGGGGGGGAGAGAGAAGACCTTGGAGCCAGGAAGCCTCTTGTCTGACACCTGCTTGCTGTGTGACCCTGGGCGAATCACCTAACCTTTTACGGCTCAGGCAAACTGTATGCCAGTCCTAGCCCATGCCTAACAGACCCTGACGGATTTTGAAATTGATTGTAAGCAGAGTGTTTCATTTGACCCGTGGCGGGGTAAGGTGGGGTATGGGCTGATGTTCAGTCTGGAGGAATCCTGGTAAACTAGAGAGAAAAGTGCCATCCTGCCACCCCGGACAGGCCTTGCAGTCCTACAGATGGTAGGGACTTGGGAGGTCGTCTAGTGGGAACTGAGCTCTCCTGCCCCTCCACCTATGACAGTGAGTTCAGCAGTATCAGCATTGCTAGAGTGGTGCTTCTGGAACATTTCTTCAGTTTGCATTTCAAAGCCCTGTCAAAATAATTTTTATTTTATTTTATTTTATTTTATTTTTTTGCTTTTTGGAGGAGAGAAGGTGGGACGATTGGGGTTAAATGACTTGTCCAAGGTCACATGGCTAGTTTTGTGTTAAGTGTCTGAGGCCGGACTCGGGTCCTCCTGACTCCAGGGTCGGTGCTCTATTTGCTGCACCACCCAGCCGCCCCAGTAATTTTTATTTTAGAGTTAAAAACATTTAAAATGGTGTTGACCCCAGTATAAAACTCCGTCTAAGTTAGGCATATTTTGAGTAAAAATGCTAAACACTTTTGAGAAGATTGAGAGTAAATTTGGCTCTTTGGCCCTTTCTGAACTTTCATCTAGGTGCCATTATCCTTTTTTCTAGCCATTGTCAGGGGCTGCTTAAGCTCACTCAGCATCATTTCAGAAATCCTGGTATTTCTGTACCGTTCACTTTTATGGCTCTCTGGCTTGGATGACGATGTGTTCAGCTCTTCTTCAGCCCTGGCTTCTGTAGGTGGTTTTCAATAACTGAGTATTACGAAGTAACTGAGGATTTGTAGGCTCTTTCCCCCTTCCTCTCCCCTTCAGTCTCAGTACTGAATTGTGGGGTCATACAGTAGGGACTCGGTTTGGTAACCGATTGTAGCAGTGACAGTTTTAGACCAAGAATCACTCACGTAGTGTGAGGCTCCCACTTGGATGTGACATGATGAGTCAAAGCAGTAGTTCACATGTTTAAAACTTGAGAAGAAATTCCTTGTTTGGTTGTTTGGTTTCTTTTTATTACAGATAGGTTTGGGGCATATTTAGCATTTTAAACTCAGGAGATACTTGAAGCAGCCCCATAATAACCATTTAAAATCAAACTGGCAGGGAGAGGGAAATCCCCTGGCTCAAGAGGTGCCTCAGAGGCAAGGCCTGTCATTTTTGTGTTGGAATCAGGGCCTAGCAGGGAGGAAGCTGAGATCCAGAGACATGGTTTTGTTTTGTGAAATTAATGAACTGTTTCCTGCTCACATGTAAAACGTTTTTAACAATCAGACCCCCCAAGCACTTTAATCTCGATCGAACCGTGTGAGGTGCCAACACATCTGCTTAGCCACGTTACAAAAGAAAATACAGACGAGGTCCTCCAAATAAAGACGGCTTAGAAAAGCGCGCTTCAGTCTGGCTCAGCCTAGCAGTTCCCTCCTGCCCAGAGACATTGCCGCCTGTCCGGTGTCACATCTGGCCAGAGGAGTGAACTGTTCACATAAATGAGTATTTGGTAGAACTGAAGCTCATTGCTTCAGGCACCAACATTTTTACCAGTAGTCTGGGAGTATCCTGCACAGAATTTTAGCTTCTTTGTGGAGACTCCGTTTGTTGCCCTATGTTTGATGATGCCCCCAGGGAACTGTTGAGAAGCCTGAGGTGGTTTTCTCTGAAACTTAATTTTCTTTCTCCTGACACCTGTTCTCTAACTTGCAGATTCCTGTCCAGGGTCTGGCTCTCCTCCAGTCAGGCTGGTGACTTCGTCTCCTCCTTCCCTGCGGCTTCTCCCCTCCCTTTGTCTCTAGTCAGTTGCGGAGTCCTGTTGGTTCTGCCTTTGAAATCTCTCTCATGTGCGCTCCCACGCTCCTGCACAAATGCCCCCTTGGTACAGGCCCTCATCGCCACCTGCCGGGATTATGCTGAGTGTTGGCTGGGTGGTAGGTGTTCCCGTACCAAGTCTCTCCCCTCTCCAAGGCATCTTGCACTCAGCTTTCAGCTTTCAGATTGAACTTCTAAAAATGCAGGTTAGACCATTTGTTGTTGACTCATTTTAGTCCAGTGACCCCATGTGGGATTTTGCTGGCAAAGATACTTAAGCAGTCTGTCATTTCTTTCTCCAGCTCATTTTACAGATGAGGAAACTGAGGAAAACAGGGGTAAGAGACTTGGCTAGGGTCATATAGCTTAGTAAGTGTCCCAAGGTCGAGGTCAGATTTAAACTCTAGAACAGCGATTCTCAGCCTGTGGGTCGCGACCCCTTTGGGGGTCAAATGACCCTTTCACAGGGGTTGCCTAAGACCATCGGAAAACACATATTTCCAAGGTCTTAGGAACAAGTATTAAAGGGTCGGGGCTTTAGGAAGGTTGAGAACTACTGTTCTAGAAGGTAAGTCTTCCTGCCTTCAGGCCTGACACTAACCCCAGGCTGCCCCAGGTCTAACCAGACTACCTCCCTCTTCAGAATTTTCCCGTGATTCCTTGTTACCTCCAGGTTCTAGTAGAAAATCGTGTTTGGCTTTGAAATTGTCTCTAACTGAATCTCCCCCTGCTTTTCCCAAGCTCTTCTCTCCAGTCTCTGCCATCCTGTGATGCTGCCCTTCTTGCTGTTCCTTCACCAGCCCCGCCCTGTGCCCGAAGGCTTTCCCTCCTATTGTATATTTTGTCTTTCTTTGTCAGCCAGATTTGTAGGAAAAGTCTGTATTTACTCTCCTTTCACTCCTCAGTCTTTTGAAATCGGGTTTCCAGCATTGTAACTTGCGTGCTGCTGCTCTTTCCAAAGTCAACATCATCAAGTCTGTCAGCCTTTTCTGGCTCCTCCTTTCGACCTCTCTGTAGCATTTAGCACTGTTGCTGTTTACTGAACATACTGTTTGACTTTCCTGGTGTTCTTCACTCTTGGTTCTCCAGACAGCTTCTCATTCTCCTTTGCTGGATCAGTCATGTCAAAGCCCCCTACCTTTGGGTGTATTCTGAAGCTCAGTCCTTTAGGTCAAAGTTGTCTAACACGAAAGCATGTGTGGGCCAGACCCAGAGTAAAATGTAACTGGACAGTTTTTTAACTAAAAAAATTTAAAAACAACACAACAAAGATAATGATAATTTGTGGTTTTTTAAAGTCAATATGCAGCTCACAGGGGATCCTTCTTTTTGAGCTTGACCCCATTGCTCTTGGTCCTCTTCTCCTCCTCTGTACTGTCTTGTCGACCTCATCAGCTCTTATCTCTGTAGATAAGTTCCAGCTTTCTCTATCCAGTCTGGTGATCATGAGCATTTCAAAGTCAGCCTGTCCAAACCAGGGCTCATTACCTCTTTTCTCTGCATCCCCTGCCCAACGGCTTTCTTTCTGTTGAAGAGCATTACTTTTTTAACAGTCTTGGTGATCTTGGGAATACTCTACTCCTCATTCTCTCCTGCCCTCCATATCGAATCTTGTCTTGGCTGTCTGGCCATGTCATGCCCGTCCCCCACTTCAGTAAACTGTAGTGGCTCCTTATCACCCCCAGCAGCAAATACAAAATGCTCTGCGTTGTCATTTGGAGCCCTTCACAGTGCAGCCCTCTGCTGACTTGTGGGTCTTCTTAAACCTTTCTCCCTAAGAAAACTAGCTCCTCCACCTCTCAGCTCCAGATATTTTCTCTGCTGGTTCCCCCTGTGCCTGAAACACTGCATCCTCTGCTCTGACTGCTGGCTTCCCTTCGGTTCCAGTTAAAATCCCATCTTTTATAAATAAGAAGCTTTTCCCCAGCTCCTCTTAATTCCATTCCCTCTTATGTTTATTTCCCCCTTTTTTCTGTATGTAGTTTGTTTATACATATTTGCTTGCTTTTTTCTTTGTCTTAGATTTTGTCTTACATTATGAACTCCTTGAGGATGAGGACTGTCTTTTGCCTCTCATCCCTAGAGCTTAGTCCTGGCACTTAATAATTGGATATTGACTGGTTGCCTCCTACCTCTGATGGTCTCTTGTATCTGGCCTTTTCTTATTCTTCACCCACCTTCACCTTGGCCTTATCACCTCTCTCCTGCTCTGCTGCATTAGCTTCCTAACAGCTCCCTGTCTCAGTTTTCTTTCTAGTCCTCTTCATCCTCCCCAGAGCTGCCAAGTTCTTTTCCTTAATCAAAGGTTTGATGGTCACACTACTATCTTCCTCAGTAAACTCTCCCAGACTTCTCTTCCTATATTCTATAGTTAACCAAGCTGGGGCCTTTCCCCAGGACGCCCAGGACTCCCATCTCCAGTGGCCTCTCATCCATGCCTAAGAAGCATCTCCTTGTCATCTCCACTCAGGAGTGTGCTGATGAATGGCCGAGGAGGATGGATGTGGTTTAATCTCCATTATTGACATTTTCTCCATCAGTTGCTCAAGTCTGTAGACAGCCAGTCCAGCTCACCCTGGGAAATTTGACAGTGGACTTTCTTGAGCTGGTTCTAGCACACCCCAGGCTCCACCACTTAGAGCAGTTTTAAATGATGGGGAATTACAAAGATAAAAGTAGAAGGGCTTGCCTTCAGTGGCTTCTATTCAGCTCGCACGATATATGAATCTGCAAAATGAATACAGTGTAGTTAGTGGAGAGAGGCCATTTGGGGAGATGTGTTGAGAATCAGGAAAGGCTACCTGTCAGAGGTGGCACTTAAAGGAATCCAGTGGTCCCAAGAAGCCAAGGTGAAGAGGGTGTGCATACCAGATATGAGAGACAGCCAGGAGGGAAAGGCATGATGAAGGTAGGGAGACCGGACAGGGAGCTGTCTACTTATCTGGTCAGTCACTCAGCTCTTCTGTGCCAGACACTGCCAAGAAAGGCAAAAAAACACTCCTGGCTTCCAAGGAACTCACAGTTTAGTGGGGGAGAGAACATGTGAGTAACTGTGTATGAACAAAATATCTCCAGGATGTCCTGGGGGCAGTCTCCCAGGGAAGATACTAGGGAGCCAAGAGGTAATGGGAGACAGCTTTAAGTCTTAAGGCACTATGAACATCTGTTAAGCACCTCCTTAATGAAAGACCTTCTGTTAGGCAATGAACATACAGAGATAAAAATGCAATAGTCCCTGTCCTCAAATTGGGGTGGAGGTCACAGGCCTGGTGTCAGGAAAATCTTCCTAACAATTAGAAAAGCCTGGAGGGGGTGGGAGCTGGGGGTAGGGGCGCCATTCTGGACAGTTTTCCAGCTGATGCTGAATAATCATTTGCTATGGTGGAGATTGCTTTTCTGGGAGGTGCTGGGCTAGATGGCTGGGAGGTCTCTTCCAACTCTTAGAATTCTGTAATCTTGAAAGGGAGGGTGATGTGGAAGGGGAGACATATGCAAACAACTGTACCAGGGAGAGTGAGATAGATTCTAAGGAGGGAATCTGACAAAGCACTAGGAGAATTTTGAATAGGGAAAGGTCACTTTGACCTAGAAGTATCAGTGAAAAATTCTTGAGTTGTAGGTATGGACTTCCAACTTACAGAGAAGGGGGAGCAAGTGTTTATAAATGCTTATTGTTTGATTTGAGGGTTTTAGTCCCAGAATTGCTATATTGAAAGAAGAACATTGTAAGCAGAGCGTGAAGTTGGACTGAAGGTGGCCAGTGAAAAAGAGGCAAGAGGAATCTATACTTGTTTAGTCCTTGGTCTATGTCTTTCTCACCTAGCCAGGATAAATGCTGGGGGAACTAAAATAGAAGAAGGTCTCTACCCTCAAGGAGTTTACATTCTTTTGTTCTTTTGGTCTTTTTTGGAGGGTGGAAGGCAGGGCAGTTGGGGTTAACTGACTTGCCCAAGGTCACACAGCTAGTAAGTATCAAGTGTCTGAGGTTGGATTTGAACTCAGGTCCTCCTGACTCCAGATCCTGTGCTTTATTCACTGCCCCACCTAGCTGCCCTGATTTTATCTTCTTTTGAGGGACTACCTGTTCAAATGGGAGTTTATTCCCTTTCCCTTATTCCTTTCTCCTGTTTCTTTTGAGAGTGGCACAGTTCTTCCAGTTACAGAATTGTACAATTGGAGAGTTGGAAGGGACCCAGCAGCCATCTCAGAAGCATTCTATGCCCAAAGGGAGCACTTTAACACCCCTGCCAGTCACCCAGGTTGCCTCCTTCCCTCTACCCCAAACAGACCGTGCTTCATCTCTTATTCCCTCTTCTCCACTTAACACAAGCCACCACCCTGTTTCAGGCCCTCCAGACCTCTACTTGAGAGCTGTCACAGCCTCCTGTAATTGGTCACCCTGCCTCCATACTTTCTGTCCAGGTTAGCCCACACAGCTGCCATTGTGATAGGTGTAGGTCTTGTCATGGCCTTGTGTGTGCTCGTGAAACTCCAGTGACTTTCTGTTGCCTCTAGGAGAAAAGACCAAATCTGGCATTTAAGCTTTTTTACAATTTGCTTCAAATGTCTCTTTCCATATTTATTTCATTCTACTCTCTTCTGCTCTTTTTATGTCCTGGTAGAACTGACCATTCCATCTCCTAACTCTTCCTCAGTGGTGCTCCTCAGGTGGTAGCTCCTATGTGAAGCCTGACTTGTTAGTGACATGGTCTGAGAGAACTTAACAGGCTTCCTTTGGTAGCTGATGGAGGAGGAGATGGAGAAGAGGTGTACTAGGTAAGGGCACCTGATCAGAGAACCAGTGATGTTTGGAGGAGTGGAAGGGTAAGCAGTTCTGTTGGGCACCTGCTGATGGTGAGGTGCCCTGGGGACTTTGTGGTGGAGCTGTCCAGCAGGCCTCTGGGTGTATTTGGGAGAGAAGCTGAGAAGGTCTAGCTCTATTTGTCTCTAGCCATTTATCTCCTATGTAAATTAAAACCTGGTAATCACACAATAGAGATTCTCTTTGAGCATATGACATGCATGTGTACGTGTGTTTAGAGATAATGTAACTCATAGATTTGGTCACCAGGCAAGAGGGTATCAAGAGAGAAGAGGATGCAGGGGGCAGAAGCAAAAGAGATTGAGAAGGACCGATCAGGCAGATGGGAGGAGAACCAGGAGAAACTAGGGTCTTAAAAGCCAAAGCGGACAAGAGGGTGTTGGAGGAGGGAATAATCAGCTGTGTTAGTAGCAACAGGTAGGTCAAGAAGAATGAGGAGCCTGAACTTGGGATTGGATTCACGGTTTTCAGTAGCATCAGTTAGAGACAACTGAAAAAGATCGTGGTATGTGGTGTTATTCAGAGGACACTGTACGTGTAAGATCTCCTGTTGGCTTTAATGATGGGTGTTTTAAAACAGAAGCGTTGGACAAGAAAGCCATTTAAAACCATTTAAAATAGCAAAATGTACAAACAGTTGAGACGAAAAAGTGCATGAACCATCGAAACCCATAAAAGAATTACAGTTACAAAACACTTTAGAAAGAAATAAAGAATGATTTAAATAACTGGAAGGCTATTGAGTGGGTGTGGTCAGATGTGCCAGTGTCATAAAAATGATGATCCTGAAATTACTTTACATATTTAGTGCTATGCCTCTTAAGCTTAGGGATTCTGTAGTTAGATAGGACAGCCTGTTTTCCCCCAATTTCTCTCTGTGTCCAGCTTTTGGCCTTTTTCACAAGCCCATATTCATCTACGTAGTTCATTCATTTACCTCTGTAGTTCCTTTTCTTATTCAGTTTGTGCTCTTTTCTCCTGTGCTTGCATCTTTGCCCACAGAGGGGGTGCCCACCGCTTCTCTGCCTCTCCTGCAGCCTTGGTTAGCATGGCAGGCCCTTACCTAGTTCGTACTTCAGCAGCACAGCCTTCAGGTCCCCAGCCTTTGTTCAAGGTGAGATGGAGTTAATGCCACACATATGTAATCCTTTGTGGGTTACAGAGCATCTTCCAGAAGGCTGCCCAGTGAAATAGCAGGAGAAGACTTCTCCTGGTTTTGCATGTGAAGAGGAATCGAGGAATCAGGTGGTGCAGTGGCCCCAGGTCTTCTGGCCCCTCGGAGTGACTTCATTTCCCTTATGTCAGGGAGCCTTAGATCAGCACATGGTTTACCTTCAGTGAGGATTATTCCTGGGCAGGACAATTTGAAGCTTTTAATAAGAAACCTTTTAGAAAGATGGATCTTCTTGATAGGAGTGGGTCTTAACTTGGTTTTTTAAAATGTGGAGGTAGGGATATGGTGGGTAATTGTTTCTCATCATCTCAGAATGGCTTGAAACAGATTGGATTCAGGAGAATTCAGCAGGCTTCAAAGCAGAGAAAAATCTCTTAAAAAATTGCCTGAAAGGCCTACCTTCTAAAGAAATTTAATGGGAAAATCATCTTATACCAAAGATCAAATGTTCAGAATTGGTTTTGGAAACTAGGAATAAGAGTAAACACACGGAACTTCCGTGTTGCCTAGCACACAGTAGGGACTTTATAAGTTTTTGTTGCATTGAATTGAAAAGTTGACAGACTCTTTTTAGGGCAGAATGTCCCCTCCTATTCTCAACTGTGAGGGGAGGGAAAGAGCTTTCCTAACAAACGTGAACTCAGTCTAAATGAAATTCCTCTGGCCAGATGTCACTTTAATGCTGTGACATGTCAGTGCTCTTGTGAGAGTAAACCTAGGTATTGTAAAAGGCAGATCATGTTTGAACTATTTGAAAAATGTAAATGGTGAAATTCTTCAGCTTTTCTCCTGGGCTTTATGTGAGAGGAGTTTGTGTCAGCAAGTGTCAGTTATGCCTGTGTTTGAGACAAGATTTTATATGAAAATGGAGTTGGAAGTGTCTTTCTCTTGTACAGTTGTAGATCTTCCCCAGCCTTGCATGTCTCGAGCTAGGTTGGGTCTAGGGATGCAGTGGTGAAAAATTGGCCCTCTACTCCTTCCAGAGTTTGTATTACTGGGGCCTGGGGGGCGATGGACGTGTCATGGAAATAGATGAAAGATAAGTGGGGTGCAAAGAGCATGAAAAGCTAGGGGAATTGGGAAGGGCTTTCCTTCAGAAGAGACGCCAGAGCTGAGCACTGAAGACAGACAGTCTAAGAGGCAGAGATGAGATGAGAGGGTGGGCATTCCAGGTATGAGGGACAGATGGGAGAGATGGCATGCCAAGTTTTAGAAACAGCAACTAGGCCATTTGTGCTGGAACATAGAATGCATGAAAGGGAGTCATGTGATATAAGCCTGGAATTCACAGAATTTTAGAATTGGAAGGAATCTCAGAAGCCATCTTGTCCAGCCCATGCATGCCTGAAAAGAATCCCCACTACCTCACACACACACAAGCGATCATTTAGCCTTTACTGGATGAAAAGGTAGCCTGAAGCCAGACTGCCAAGTAGAAGGATTTCGATTTTATCCAAGAGACGATATAGAAGTTTCGTTTCTTTTTTTTTTTAATTTTTAAAAAATTTATTTACTTTTAGTTTACAACATTCAGTTTCACAAGTTTTTGAGTTCCAAATTTTCTCCCCTTCCTGGTCCTCCCCTGGCGGCATACAACCCGATATAGATTCTACACATTCCTTCACATTAAACATTAGTCAAGTTGTAAAGAAGAGTTATAACCAATGGTGTGAATGAGAAAGAAGGGACAAAACAAAATGAAAAAGAGAGAGATCAAGTGGTTGGCTTCAGTCTGCATCCACACTCCATAATTCTTTCTCTGGATGTGGATAGCCTTTTCCAATGAGCCATGGGCCAGAGCTGGGCTTCAGGGAGATTGTTTTGGTGACTGTGGGAGATGTGCAGATAGCTGCATGAAGGAAAGTGCATTTTGTATGTGCTTAGTACGTAGAAAACCCTGCTCCAGTGCTGGGCATGGAGATCCAAAGTGAGACAGAGCCTGCTCTCAGGGAGCTCCTATGACAAGGCCCAGCCATCCTCAGAGGGCAGCAGCAAAGCTCTTATGGGTCATCGGGAACATAATTTCCTGCTGTCGGACCATACTTGTTTCTGATGTTAGGCCATTTGCAAAGTATCAGGGACTTGGTTTTCTTCATCTTCAGTTGCTGTGGCTGCTAAAGAGGCTGGAGTTGCAGTAGCAGCAATTGTCACATCTCCACATCTCCACAAAGGCTGCTCCTCTGGAAGGTGGATGAAGGCTTGATGGTCTGGGGAGTACTGCTGTTCCAGGATGCCTCAGCTTGGCAGCAGCTTCTCATGGGCAGTTACTGGTCAGAAGGTGGTGGTGGGGCAGCCTTAACTCTACTTCTAGAGTTAGATGGGAATGGTGGGCCCATTTTACAATGAGGTTGTTTCCCTTGATGATGTGACTGTAGAGTTTGGACCAGAAGCAGAACTGTACTACAAGAGACACTAATTCCTGGGGGGGAAGTTCTGAGGAAAGATTGATAGCAGGAAGACTAGTTAAGAGGTTCTTGTCTAGTCCATAGGAGAGGTTGATGACTCTCTGATTGGAGATGAGGGTATAGATCTGTGAGGTTAGTGTGGAGATAGAATTGACATGAGATGGCCATTGATTGGATTGGGTAGGGAAGGGAATGAGTAGGAAAGAAAAGTGACGTCAGCTCTCCAGTTCAGTTAATGTGGTCCCTCGTTAGAAGAAGCAGGGGGCTTTCCATGGTTCTCTTGTTGTGGTAGTCCCACATCTAGGGTATTGTGGCCATTTTTAGATGCCATGTTTTGGCAAAGATATGGGTAAATTGGTGTGCACCAGAGGACATTGACCAGAATGGAGAGAGATGCCACAAGGGGACGGGTTGAAGGAACGGAGGATGTTTAGCAGGGAGACAGAAGAGAGGAGATGGGTATCAAAGGGAGACTGCTGTTTGAATATTAGCACGGCAAAGAAGGATTTGGAATTGTTCTCTGCCCGAGGTAGAGGACTTGGGAAGGTGGTGAGTAGGCGGATGTTGGAGAGGTGGGCACAGTTAGGACTGAAGTGTGGGCAAAGGGCGTTCTGTTTGGAACTCCTCTGAAAATTGGAGTGTGTCACCCTGGGGAGAAGCTGGTGAGTTCTGTGAGAGAAGGGGATGACGTGCTTCCATCAGTCAGCAAGCATTGTAATAGATTTTTCTTAACATCTTGTTTTCACTTAATATTTGTTGAAAGGTTAACATCACCTAAATCTCCCTCATACTTCTTTCCCTCCTTACAGAGCCATCCCTTAGAACAGACTTTTTAAAAATTAAATTTATGTATTCATTTTTTCTTTTCAGCACTTTCTTTTCTAAGATTTTCTTCTAAATTTTTCCCGCTCCCCAAGACAACAAGCTATCTCATAGGTCATGCATGTACAATTGTATTAAAGATGTTTCCACTTTAGTCATTCTGTGAAAGAAGAATCAGAACAAAAGGGGAAAGGAAAAAAAAGAGAGAAGATAGTCTCCTTCTCTCTGTGTTCAGACTCCATAGTTATTTGGATGTAGATGGCATTTTCTGTCATGAGTCTTGGAATGCATCCTAGATCATTGCATTGCTGAGAAGAGCAAAGTCTATCCAAGTTGGTCATCACACAGTGTTGTAACCGTGTACAGTGTTCTCCTGGTTCTGCTGACTTCACATAGCATCAGTTCACATAAGTCTTCCCAGGTTTTTCTGAAGTCTGCCTGCTCATTATTTCTTAGAGCATAGTAGTATTCCATTACATTCCTATACTACAACTTGTTCAGCTATTCCCCAGCTGATGGGCATCCCCTCCACTTCTGGTTGCTGGCCACCATGGGGGTCCTTATCTCTGTGGGATCCAGACCTAGAAGTGATATTGCTGGAGCCAAGGGTATGCACAGTTTCATAGCCCTTTGGGCATGGCTCCAGATTGCTCTCCAGAAGGGTCGGATCAGGTCACAACTCCACCAACAGCGCATCAGTGTCCCAGCTTCCCCACATCTTCTCCAGCATTTACCGTTTTCCTGTTTTGTCATGTTAGCCAATCTGATGGGTGTGAGGTGGTACCTGGGAGTTGTTTTAATTTGCATTTCTCTAATCCATAGCGGTTTGGCACATTTTTAGAACAGATGTTTTTAATAAATAAAAATAATAAAGAGGAAGAAAAAATTTCAGCAAAACCAATTTACATAGAAAAAGTCTGACATAATATGCTGCGGTCCACACGGGTGGGAGGTGCGCCTTACCCAGCCCCCACCCGTCTGTGTAAGTGAGGCGAGTGTGTGTGTGTGGGGGGGAGTCTTGTGAGAGTTCTTCTTTGGGCCAAACTTCAGTAAGCATTTCAGTGAGTGCTAAATACTGGGGAGCCATAGAAAGTCAAAGCAGCTTGGTCCTCAAGGAGCTTAAATTCCAGTGGGCAAAACAGCCTTCACTTAAATAACCCTGGCGTTTGGAATCAGGACTTGGGTTCAGAGCCAGGCTCTGCTACTCACTGTAACCCGGGTGACCCTGGGCAAGTCACTGACGTTCTCCTTATCTCTCAGCTCCAGGAGCTTTGGACTAGAGACTCTCTGAGGTTTTTTCTAGCTGGAAACCCTGTAGTCCTTGGGTCTTTAATGACTGACCGATCTGGTTGAGATGGCTGACTTCAGGCTTGATCATGATGTCATTTTAGTTTTGCCTTTTCAATAAATTAGCAAGGGAGGTCATCATCTGTGAGTGGGGGTGGGGCAGAGCTGGACAGTTGAGAAGGCTGTGAGCTGTTTCCTGGAAGTCAAGCCTAATAGGGAAACTAAGGAAGTAGATTTGTGGGTGGATCCAGGAAAGCATTGACCTGACTTTGGCCAGCTGGACTCTTTGGGGGCCGATGGGAAGGTGACCAGGGCTGAGGATTAGCTGAGGGGGACGGGCACCTAACAGACGTTTATTTAGCTCTCCCACAAATTCTGAACTGTTTGTCATGGGAGGGAGCACCTGTCAGAATTTACATGGTAACGAATCAGTGGACTGTGAAGTCTCAGCTTGTTGGTGTCAGAAATTGAGGTAGCCTGGAGTTTTTTTTTAATATAGAAAAAGTGTTTACGTTCTGATTATACACCCAAATGTGAGAGAGCCTTTTTTGTAGCTAAAGTGCATCAGACTCCAGCACCTCCAGCACAATTCTGTTTTTATTTAAAAAAAAAAAGACCTTTACAGCTCCTTATGTTTTGTGCATAATGAGACATTATGTGGCTTATGGGCGATGAAATAGTCTTGTTCACCTGTTTTGTGTGCTAGCCATCTTGGAAAACAATTCTGTGCTTTCTGGAAAGTGCTGTCTTCAGCAAGTTAATGTTTTCATTGTTCATAATAAAGCACAAAAATATGCCGTATATTGTGTTGGTTTGGTGAATGTAGGGCAGGCACATTAAGTAGGTACAGCAGGCTGCATTTCCTGATGTCTGTACTGCTGGTGGGGTACAGATGTGGAAGGCTTTGAGCAGAGGACACAGTTTAACTTTAGTTATATGCCGTGTGTGTGTGTGTGTGTGTGTGTGTGTGTGTGTGTGTGTGTGTGTGTGTAACAATAAGATTGAATACTATTGTACTATCTACAAATGACCAGCACTTCTTTGGCTGTGGGTACTTTGTCTACCAGCAAACCCCCTGCCTGGCCATATGTTAGTAGATAGATGAGCCTTTCCTGAGTTGCTCTGCCCCTCTGAAGTTTTCTCTCCTCATGGTCAGTTGAACCCTTCTAAGCTTAGCCAGGCAAATCAATGGACGGATCAATCAACAAGTCAACATTGATGAAATGCCTCCCATGTGTCAGGCATACAAGAGGCAAAAAACCATTCCCGCCCTCTGGGAGCTCACAGTCTAATGGGAGAGACAAGTAAACAAGCCTCATACAGGAGAAGTAGAAGATAAATAAGCAAGGGAAGGAAGGTGCTGCAATTGAGGGGGTGTGGGCAAGGCTTTCCCTTTCCAGGTGTTTCTGTATTTATTGACTTGGCTGGGAGGGGCGGGTGAGTTTAATCTTGGCCAAGTTGAAGTTAGGCCGGAGCCTGCCATCAGCACAGATGAGCTTGTAAACGCTGAACAACAGAAATACAGTAAAACATTTTTGTTATTGTGGTCGAGTTTTTATCATGTCCGACTCTGGAACCCTATTTGGGGTTTTCTTGGCAAAGATACTGGAGGGGTTGGCTGTTTCCTTCTCCAGCTCCTTTACAGATGAGGAAACTGAGGCAAGCAGAGTGCAGGGCCTTGCCCAGGATCACCCAGCTAATAAAGTGCCTGAGACTGGATTTGAACCTAGCTGCCCCACAATAAAACATAATGTTCGTATGTGGTTTTTCTAAGTCAGAATGCCATCACATAATGGTAGTGTGTAGTGTATAGAGCTCTTGTCTTAAAGCCAAGGACATGGGTTTGCATTCTGCCTCTGACCATACTGGACATGTGGTCCTGGCCCAGCATCCCTCTTAGCCTCTAACTGCCGAGGAGGTACCAACTGGTCAAAGGAATTAATTTTCCTATGAATAAAACGCTGGGTCCAGGTCTTGTCCTTGTATTGACAGTAACGCCATAATAATTCAAAAGGATGTTATCACCCACTTGATATAAGAAAGTTGTAGACCCCCCCCCATTTAAAAAATTATGGATCTGTGATTGACTGATATAGTTAAAACGGAAATCTTTCACCAGTGATTTGCCTGAAGTTGAATTTACTTTCTTTCCTTA
This sequence comes from Pseudochirops cupreus, assembly GCA_028627135.1. Taxonomy (NCBI): domain Eukaryota; kingdom Metazoa; phylum Chordata; class Mammalia; order Diprotodontia; family Pseudocheiridae; genus Pseudochirops; species Pseudochirops cupreus. Next base: position 421,863,363 of record CM053583.1, on the reverse strand, counting down.
TTCTGTTAACTATTCTTTTGTTTTATATTTCAAACTGCCTTTTTTCTTTCTTATTTTATTACTGTTAATTCTTGTTAATTTTATAGCTCATAAACTGCCTTCAACTTTGCTTATTTTTAACTTCAATATTCTAAGTTTCTAACTCCCATAATATTTATTCCCATTTGTGAATTTAGCCCCAGTTTCTGGATCTGTCTAATCCTGTGGAGTCTAATCTAGTGATTTATAAAATAATGTTGTGCTAGGATTCTTTGTCTGGGAGCTGGGTGCCACTAATTACTCCTTGAATAGCTAGCCACCATTTAAAAAGAAATACGGTTCAGGTCCCCTGTAAAATCTATCAGCATTTTTGTACCAGAGTTTGAAGAGTAAGTGAAAATGGGTGTTTTATGCTTTTGTTGACTGTGGGAAAAGAAGATGCCGTTTGACAAAATTGTGGTTTATCTTGTAGTTCACTGAAGTCATTTTGAGGTGAAGTGATTTGCTCATTCCATGTAAGTAACTTTCATTTTTTCCCCCCTTTCTGCTGTGTTCCATTGGATCACACTTCCTGGCCTGACCTGGCAACATCCCATTTTTGGAATTCCTCATTCTACCATGCCTTTGTGGAAATACACCATCGACATTTGGAACACTGAAATGATGGAAATATATTCCCTACAAAGTAGCTGTGAGTATTCTGTGTAACTTTTTCATCATATAAACAATAGATTTTCTCCTGCCCCAACTTGTCATAAATTAAAAAGTACAATTGTTTGAAAATTGAGCTGAAGAAAAAAATTTTAATTGCAGTTTCGTGCTCTGTACATAATAGACCTGTGCCATAGTTATGATACAGACCATTCAGCAGCCAAAGAATGAGACCATTTCAGAATTGATATTTGATGTTGACTGGAGAAAAAATTTAGACATAAAGTTTGTTCATGAGTTTTGCAAGGAAAAAAGGGCCTTTACAGCAGCAAAAGAAAGGTGGTCATGGGTTTGAAGTTCGAGTTTTCACATGTTGATCCTGGGTACAGTAAGAGCCAGAACATTTCGAGGGCCCCATTGACACCAACTTTTAGAATGAAAATATAGTTAATGTTTTCTCATCATTACAGAAGCGTGTCAGTAAGTTGGTGAAATGGTCATTAAGACTAAAGCCAACCCACATGATGTTATTTTAAGGCTCCAGGATGAAAAAGTTATGACTTACGGCTGAGTGAAAGATCATGTGTATTTTTATAACTCTTTAGGAGTATTCACATTCCAGTTTGAAGCACCCACTTGAGATGATGGAAGATTTTTAGCAAGTTGAGATAAAATTGGCTTTGCAGCTTGGTTAAATTTGATTTCCCTTAAGATGACGGCAACAGAATCTTGTGAAACATCAGACTGCAGCCATTGCCCAGCTTCGCTGCCCACCTGGGCTGCTCACTTGACCTTGCCTGTGAAAACCTGCACACTTTGATGGGAAACAGTTGTTAAGAGTTCAGTGCTTTGATTTCCCTTTATGACCAGGCTGAATTTCCAGAAAGTCCCTGTGGACAGTGAGCCGTTGTGAGCCAAGTTATTGTATAATTAAAGGAGCAGAAAAATCATTCTAAATGGATTTTTAAAATGTTGTGAACAATTCTAGCAGCTTGCTTTTGGTTTATTCGAAATCGTGTTGTTACTAACCTTCAGGGTTTGTCAGGTGAAATCCCTGGTGTCAGCCAGATGTCTTTGATTGTGTCATCATAGCCGCCCCCTTGGGTTATTGTGATTGTGTCATCATAGCCGCCCACTTGGGTTATTGGTAGGCAGTCGCCCTCTGCCTGTCATGCTCTTTTCGAAGAAGTGCTTTCTTTTAACCTCCAGCATTGGGTAGGAAAAGCTGCTGTGATTTGCTGTGAATAATGATTTCTGTAATTTTCAAAAATCACTTTAAGGAAGGGAATTAGAAATGTTTAGCATCAGAATTCTTTTAATGACTGATTTTATTCCCTTTCCTTTCAAAAACAAACCAAATCCCCAAACAGCAACAGAAGAACCTTGAAGGCTATGTGGGATTTGCGAATCTCCCCAATCAAGTATACAGAAAGTCTGTGAAGAGAGGGTTTGAATTCACGCTTATGGTAGTAGGTAAGATGTCTTTTTGGTCACTTCAGAGTCAGCTGTGTGCTTCCTTAATAAATGCTTTTTCTCTTTCTCTCCCTCCTCTTTAAGCTGATTAGCCTAGATTTAAATATAATGAGTATAAAAATCCTCTCCACAGTATTCCCTCTAATGCTTAAAAGGAAACACTCTAGCTGAGAAATATATCAGTGAGGAGGGAGTGGGGCGGGGAGGGTGAGGACAAAAAGAGAAATCATGTTGAAAGAAATTATTGTTCAGTCCCTTTGGGCACTGAAGAGGTGAACTCAAGGGTCAGGCCATGAATGGGTAAAGCACTGTCACCTCCACATCCCTGTGTCCCTATTCAGGGAGGCCAGGCCTAGTTCAGGCCCTTGGATGCCTTTCTCCTGGACCTCCCAGATGGGATGGACTTGGGGCTCACCATAGACTCTTTATCTTTCTTCACAAAGCTACAGGATCTTTCTAAGGCCAGAGGCTGGACCCTTTCACTCCCCTGACTAAGTACAGCCAATGAATACCTTTTGCCTTTGGAGTCCAGCACAATTGGCCTCTAGCCTCCCTCTCCAATCCTAGGCTGCTTGTGTCTTCTTCATCTTGATGGGTTCTGATGGCACAGTGCTTCCTCTGCTTGGCGGTTCTCTCTAACCTCTGGGCATCCATGACTGTAATGAATGCCCTCCTTACCTCCTCCTGTCTATCCTGAAGGCTCAGCTGCAGGCCTGAGTCTCTTACTGGGATCCTTTCCTGATCTCTTCTTTTGTTATGTTTATTTAGAGATGGAAAGAACACTATAGAGCAGGATGCCTCTTTTTGTGGCACTGTGGGTATAGAGCTCACCCTTTAGTCCAGATCTGGCCTTAGACTCTGCCTGTGTGTGATGCTGCGTAAGTCACTTAACCCTCTTGGCCTCAGTTTCTCATCTGTAAAATGAGCTGGAGAAGGACATAGCAACCACTCCTGTATCTTTGCCAAGAAAACCTCAGATGGGGTCACAGAGAGTTGGACGTGACCGAGACTACTCACCAACTTTTGTCCATGTTGTACCTCCCTCTCTACTCCCGTCTGCCCCAGAGCAGAGTAGGCTGTTTTATGGTTTATCTTTGTGTCCCAGAACCTAGCTCAGTCCCTCATGCTCTGGAGTTGCTTAAAAATGCTTGTTGGATCTGACCGATAGGGGCCTAATTGTCCCAGTGAGAAAGGGGCCCGTGCTTAGACCGTTATGGTGTTGCTGATGCTGCATTTGGCCACTGATAAGGCTTTCACAGAATGCTCTGAGTCAGCATGTAGGAAGCGCCTTCTGTGTACAAGACATTGGCATCAACATTTAAAGTGTGTAGAGAGAAGACAGTTGTGGTGGGAAGAATTAAGACCCAAAGGTATAAATAAGTGGATTTCTTTGGCCTATGTTTTCCCTGTAAGTTATGTAAGGAGGGAATAGTCACTTCCATTTGGGATGGTTTTAGAAGGCATTGTTAGCCCCTTTTACAGTTGGGGAAATGGAGGCAGACAAAGGTGAAGGGACCTGCCCGGGGTCACAGTGTGCTGGATTTGAACTCTGCTCTTCCTGACCCTAGGTCCAGTCCTCATTCGCTGGGCCGTCATCTGTCCCAGAATTGGGTCAGCTCTGAGAGAGCGTTCATTCGGCACATGTTAGATGCCATGTCATAGTACTCAGATGGAATCTGTACTCTCCTCACTCTGAATGTTGCCTGGCCCGTCCATCTTGTGTGACTCATGTCTGTGTCCTCCCCTGCATTCACTCCAGATGTTCCCTAACTTGCTGGAGACATTAAGAAGACAGCACCAGAACACTGGACTTGTCTCTCCTGATCAGCCCATCTTTTCGCCTCCCTGAGACACACCTCTCCACTGTCCCCTTGTGTACTCATTTTGAATTCTGAGGCCACTGGTGTGTTCCATATCAGATAATTATAAAACAGCACTGGGCTTGAGCCATCATTAAAGAAGCCTTCAGATTTCCAGCTGTCTTTCCTCTTCCTGCTTAATTCAGGACCCAGCTGGTCTATCTGTATTCTCTCTGTCTCTGCCCTGCATGCTTTATAAGGTTTCCATCGAACTACAAGTTGTTCCATAAAGATTCTGTGGTGATCCTGGTCAGTAGGTGTTGCAGCTTCAGACCATTGGCAGACAACTTGGGACTTGTCCTTCTAAAGGCCTCTCATGAGCCCTTCCAGCCTTGGGCTCCTAGATAGCCTTGCTCTGAAAGCACTGAGCGACTCCGGACAGACGATAGGATCCCAGCAGTTTGGGTCCAATCAAAAGTTTTTGCAGGTATTATTTGTGTTGTGGATACCAAGACAAACATGAAATAGACCTCTGCTCTCTCAGGGCTTCTATCCCTTTGGAGGAAACAACATGAAATTGTCCTTGATTAGCTCTGGGCAGCATGAGGAGAGAGAATCTCCAGATGTATGGAGAACAGCCAGGAAGCCAGGGTACGGGATCACAGAGTACATGGATGGGTGTAAGCTGTGAGAAGTCTGGAGAACTTAGGAAGGGCTTTGAATGCCGAGAAGTAGACTTTCTGTTTGATCCGGGAAATAAGAAGCCACTGGAGTTGATGGAATGATCAGACTGCTATTGCTCCAGGAAGATTGGTTTGTGAGCTGGGTGGAGGAGGGTCTGGAGACCAGAGGCAGGGAGATATCCAGAAGCTCTTGAAGTTCCATGGGTTAGGTAGGCTGAAGGAGGCATTTCTTGTTCGTAGGTGGGTTGGACTCAAGGGCCAACCCTGAGATTCAGGAATGTTGAAGAAATGGGGATCCACTGGGCCAAGTTAAGGGTGAGTTGTCCCTGGAGTGAACCTTTCTGCATTCTTCAAACTGAAGAGGACTGCTTACAGCTCAGGGGTTGACGGGAAGCAGGGCCTATTGCCCCGATGTCCTTGCAGCCAAGGACATGGGCTAGAGTGTGGTCAGTAGTGCACAGGGCGTAGGAGAGCACAGAAGGCTGTTGAATCAGTCAGTCTGGGCATGCAGAGAGGAGCTTCACTTTGGGGACAGGTTTGCCCAGAGAGCTAAAAGGGGAGGAAGAGTCAGGCCACGCAGACCCAGAGCACCCCTTCTTGTAGGAGCTGAGAGCTGGATTCCCCAGGGGTGCCCCCCCCCCCTGTGTTATAAGAGTGTAATGCAACAACAGCACGCCCCCGGAATGATGGGAGAGACTTCGAGCGCACCAACCAGGACTCCAGGCCCTGAGGGCAGAGTGATGCTTCTGTGTTTGGGCCTGGCTTTGGCAGGGCTTGCTTCTGTCCAACAAGTTCCTTAAGTCATCCGCAATTCCCAGATCTATTGAGTGCCCCTTTAAGCAAGAGAGGTTTTTCTTGACACACTTTCATTAATAAATACTTTGGTTCGAGGTGAAAACTTTCTGTATTTTTATTCACCATTTTATAGGCAAGAAAGTAATGAGCTGAAAAAAATTCTGAATGTTTTCAGTAAAATGACATATTTGGAAGATTTCTTTTCCTTTCATCGTGTAGAGAGAATAAAATAGACAAGAATAATTTTTTTAATATTCTTTTTCTGACTTATCTCTAAAACGTGTATTGCTCAATCATTTTTGTGGGTTTTTAAAAGCCTGCTTTTTTTCTTTAAACTCATTTGTGACAACATGATTACCTTGGACAAGAATTCAGAGGTGTTTTCTTATTCGTTATAAATACCGGCCATTTGCGCGCCAGCTATTTCTGTAGAAAACAGCATGAAGGAATAGCAGATACTTTGAAGCTATGGTCCAATGGAAAGGTTGGCTCCCCATTCTGGGGGTGATTGGCCAAATTCTTCAGTTCCTCTGCCTCAGTTGCTGTATCTGTGAAATGGCAGGATGCTCATCCTCCTCTCTGAGGGTTTTTGGCTCCTTTGAATGTTCTGTGGTCCTGGGAAATGTCAGTATTGAAAATACAAACTCGAAGGGTAAAAGCAAGGCCTGGCCTTGTCCCTGAGGGACCTTGGATCTCATAGACTCTAACTTCCCACGTTTTGTAGTACAGAAGATTTTGGTGAGCTTTCCTGCTTACTCACTCAGCTGGCTAATGGGAGAAGATAATACTGGAAAATAGGCCTCCTGATTTCCCAGGCTAGTTATTATGTTGAGGCAGCCTGGTGGCCCAGTGGGTAGAACACTATGCTTGGAGGTAGAATCCAGCCTCAGACACTCCCTGGCTGCAAGACTCTGGGCAAGTCACTGAACCTCCATTTGCCTCAACTTCCTCATCTGTAAAATGGGGGTAATAATGACACCTACCTACCTCCAAAGGGTGGTTGTGAGGATAAGTGAAGTAATGCCTGGAAAGCACTTAACAGCAGCACCCAGCACACAGGAGGCGCTATTGACGCATTTCCTGTTATTAGTGAGATCATTGAATTTCTGGGTCCTGATGACTTTGAGCTAGAAAGAGCAAAGGCAGAAGAGTGCCCAGGAACGAGCCGCAGCCAGACAGGCGTGGAGAGCAGTGCCATGGAGCCTTAGAGAGAAGAGGCTGCGGAGACGTCAGGATAGACAAGGCCTGAGAAAACAGACTGTTGGGGGCTGGGGAGGAGAGCCAGAGGAAAGGAAGCGATTGGAGACGAGACTGAATTTGTGAAGATGGGGTGGGGGGCGGAGAAGGGAAGCCTTCAGGAGCAAACAAGGAGAAACTGAGGCTGAGAGAGCACATTTGAGAAGATGGGCTGGGGATATTGTGGCGAAAAGAAAGGCCACCTCTTCAGGTGTGGTACAGGGCAAGGAGGAAATGCTGGTGGCAATCCATGTTTTATGTCTCTTCCTTTATGTCCTGAAGAGGCTTATTGCTGTTGTGTCTTTGAATCAATCTTGAGTAATTTTGTTTTGTGGCCAAGAGAAACCTTGTTTGCAGAGAGCCCTTAGGAGGCAGTTTCTATCTTTTCTTTCACCTGGGTTTCCATAGTTGCAAACTGCCCAGCCCAGGTCTGGTATTCCCACCCATCTTTTTGTCTCCTTGGGCCCCCTTAGTGGAAGTGCCTTTTCTAGGATTGCCTCGTGCTTAGCCTGTGTCCACCAAACGGAAACATTTTCATATTTGCCTCCATTGGCGTGGACACTCCTTGAGGGCAGATGCCATTCTGTTAGTGTCCCATAGTGCTTAGAAATGTCTGTTGATTGAATTGCAGTGAGATAAACATAAGGGTGGGGGGTCACTGTAGAATATTTTCAGTAACCCCCTTTTCCTTACCCATTGACTTTCATCCATTCCCCCTTTTAAGAAAAATTAATATGGTTCAAGATGTTTTCTGTACCTTTGGTAACTTTTCCTCAGGTACCTTGTGAGTTGAATAGAGGCTGAATGGTGTAGTGGAGAGAGAACATGGACTTGGGCCCTAGAAGATGGGTGTTCAGATGATCATTGGCTGGGTGACCTGAGGCCAGTCATGGGCTTTCTTGGTTTCTTGAATATCTTTAAAATGGAAAAGGCTGGACTCAGCGGTCCCTTCTGCCTTGAAATCTGTGACCTGATGATTTTGTGCACCCTCACATTGGGGGCTCTCCTGTCCACCAGTGTCCACCCGCTCCCCCTTTTTCCCTTCTGTCTTCCTTCTGGGAGTATCTAGACGTTGAGAGTGGCAGCCGTACTCCCATTGATGGTAAAAAGTGGCCAAACCTTTCAGAGCCTTTTAACCCGTGTTATGTCTCTTGCTTGTCTTCTCCTGAATTTCCTCTTCCCTGCCTTTGGGATGACTGTATTTGCTGGCTTAGAGTTCTGATTTCTCTCACCACTGTCTTGTGAAAGCTTACATGTAAGCTTGTGTTCTCCACTGCCATTTTCTTGGCCAGCATCTCTTTCAGCTTGACAACATTTGTCAGACATTTGATGATCCAGGGACTTCGGGCACTCTTTCGAGTTGTCTGATTTTATCCCAACTACCGTCCCAGATCAGCTTCTCAGGAGCCCTCTGGGGCCTTGCTCTGCCTTGCTTAGACCCCCAGACTGCTTTTCCTCCTTGCTGACTGCCCCCCTCCCCCCCTTCAAAGGTGAGAACAGAAGCTTCTGGGGGGTAGGGACTGTCTTGCTTGTATTTCTATTCCCAGGAATTAGCACAGGGATGCTTAAAAATACTCCCCTTTCCCTCTTTCTCTTTTTTTTGCATCAAATACTTCTCCGAGATCTGCAGTAGAAGACCTGTCCTCCTGTGAACGTTCATTGCTTTTGGCTGTTTGGTGAGACTGGTGCTGCCACCTCCTTTCTTTGCTTTTCCAGCGAGTACCTGGTGACCGTCCTTCCTGCAGCTCTATCTTTTGCTCTTGTTTAGAACAAGAACGTTCACGTTCCTGGGGAGCTCCAGCAGTGGGTCCACTGTACACCCCGGGGGCTCCCCTTTAGAGTCCCCACACACAGGTTTATAGATTGTCTTAAAGCAGTGACGTTTTGAGCGCCCTCCCTGCCCCCTCGTGGTTATCCCAATGAGTAAGTGTCATCTCCAGGGGAAGGTGGGAGGGACTGGCCTGATCACGCGGAGTCTCTTCCACCCTCCAAGTCTTTTTTATGTTTCAGATTGGGATGCAGAGCTGGTATGCGCATGGGAGCTTTGCTGTGATTTGTGCTCTCCTCATGGCGGGCCTACCTTGCGTGTGGGGCCTGTGAAGGGACCTCATTAGACGGTCAGGTTAGGGGCACGTTTTTGTCATGTGATAGTAAAGTGACTAATGATGCTCTTTTTCTTGTAGGAGAATCTGGACTGGGGAAGTCTACGTTAATCAACTCATTATTCCTAACAGACTTGTATTCTTCCGAGTACCCTGGGCCCTCACATAGAATTAAAAAGACCGTACAGGTATGCACATTTGATTTCTTTTTACTTGCAGATAGCCAGCATGTGGAAAGCTAGAAACTGTTGTCACAGAGAAATGTCGTATTTCTGAAGTTCAGGGACCATGCTCTAATTGACCTGCTGTGACCGCCCCCTGGGCAGAATGAGGCTAGGCTATTAATTCGTGTCTAAGCACGTCATTGGATAATTGAACCTCTGATGCCTTTTGGTCCCCATTCCCTTTCTGATCCGTTCCCTTGGTCTTGATAGTAGGTTCTAGTCAAAGCCGTCACAGGTTCCATTGAGAGAATTGTTTATTAGAAATAAAAGTTACCATTCGGCTTGCATTTTGTAGCGAAATGTCAGGAATGAAATTTGAAACCATTTTCAGTGTTGGGCCTCTGCCAGAAATCCTGCTTTCTTTTAGTAATGACATCGATTCATTCGCAATGGTTCCGGTTGCTCTTGGGCCAGAAGCTCATTTATTAGTGGTCCAGTAAATGGCATGGCAAATGCTGTATGTGGCAAAAGCATTGCCCACGGACGGAAACGGAATCGCCCTTGTTCCCGTGTAGCAGGCTGGAGGCCTGTGCTTGGCTTCTTTGGGAATATTGGATAAATATTTCAGTATAATTGGTTCCTGTGAATTTTTTTATTCATTTAGAAGCATTCTGAGAAAGGTTACTTGCGTCTTGTTTGCCTGTGAAAGAGTTCATGACCTGTGTTGAGTTTTCACGGGATTCTCATGGCGCCTGCTGACCTGGTGGGGCGTGTGAATTTGGGAACCCCCGAGGGTATTCACTGGGCATAAAACATTCACTTTCATGAAGTGATTTGGGAGTTCTCTTAATATCCAAATTATCTCAGCTTCTCGTTGGGCATTTTTTGCCAACAAATGCAAGTGAAGCTGTTGACTTGCCCTTCTGTTTACTTTTTACCTGGTGAAAATGTTACCTCCTTGTCAGAATTCCAGCTGCAATCTGAAATGATTCACCCAGGATTCTTGCCAAGAGGGGCCCCGTGACATGGGCTGGGATTGGACACATCTGGAGATGGGAAGCTCATACTCCTGCTGCTGCATTTATTTATTGACTTTGGGTTACAGATTTTCTCCCCGTCTGCCCTGCCCCCCGCCCCGAGATGGCAAGCTCACTGAACCCCTCCCGCCAGCCTGCCCCCTCGTGTATTCTGCTGCTGTTCTCGGCGGGATTGTAAAATGATTTCTGCACCTCTCTTTCCCTGGCACTCCTCCTCTCCCCCAGGACTGCAGAGATCCCAGCTCAGAGGCTGCCCAGTCTCGCCCATGTTTCAAAGAGAAGCCTGCTGAGTTGTCACCCAGCTTCTGCTAGATGACGACACATTTGAAGAGCTATCATTGGGGGGAAGGTTTTCTTTAAAGCAAGGCCACGTTTTGCCACCTTCCACCCATTGCCCCTAGTCCTTTTTTCTGGAGTCAGGCAGAATAAATAAGCCTTTGGTCAGAAACACTGTTACTGGGGGAAATCGCTCAGAGAGCCATTAGGCCAGGCAGGTCTGCTGATAAGAACAGCATTTCATGTAGCTCAGTGGTGTTTTCTGAAAACAGCATATTGTCTCATCTTTTCTGTAGAAGAACACGTAGAGGGCTTATTGTTTCATTAACCAAAAATTGGGGCCAAGATTTCAAGAATGTTCTCTTGTGTTATTGATAAGTGATATGTCAGAATTCAGAAATTTGTGATTTTATTCATATTCCCAAGACAGATGCAGCCCCTTTTTTGCCTTAGTCATTGGGAAGTGCTCTGGCCACAAATTTCATCTTCCTTTTGGTCAGCTTAGTAATCTCTGAAAATGTGTTCTGATCCTGAACTACAGAGTAGACGAGACCTTTCTTGGTCTCCCCTGGGGACGGAGAACCTGCTGCTTGTGGTCACTTTGTGCCATGATGAGGCATCAGAGCAGAACTGTCATGGAGGGATAGATCATATTGTAATAGCACCCCCTGCACCCAGCTCCCCTCCGACCCCAGTGGAGACAGCCCAGGACCCGGAGCCCAAGACCCTCGGGAAGGACCAGGCTTCCAGCCCGGTGCCCTCGGCCATCTTCCCGGGAAGACCCCCCCCGGGAGCTGTAGCCACAGCCCCTGAAGGCGGCTAGGAAAAGGGAGCCCCAATCAGCAGAGTCCCAGGCCCTCTCTCAGTGGGGAATGATCCCCTGCTCTGCTGCTGCCCCTTAGGACCCTGGGACCTTCCCCAGGTGTTGTCTCTCCCATGAAGGGGTGAGGGGGCCCTTGAGAGCAGGGCCTGGCTCACTTTGCCATGTGTGCTCCTGATGCTGAGCCCAGGCCTTTGAAGAAAGCAAGCTTTAATAAATTATTTTCTCATTTATTCTTTCAAGTAGAAAAATTAGGGGAGCTGTTGACTTATTTTTTAGTAGTGACCAAGATGTGCTAAAATATATTTGTCTTATTCCTTGTGATCTACAAGTGTGTTTATGCCATGCATCACTCCACGTGCTTTCTTTTTTGCCCCTTATGAGCCCTCGAAGTGCCCCCTCCCCTAAGGGCAGTGATCCTGGCACCTCCAGCTGTGGGAGTGGGAAGGGAGGGCCTGTGGTGCTGGAGCCCCCATGGTGGCCATTCTAACATGGTCAAGGCTTCTTGTCGGGAGCATGCTGATCTCCCCATTCTCCAGCTGAGGCAGCTCTCTGCTGTAGAGTGAGTAACCAGTCCAAGTGATTGGCCCTGTTCCCTCCCCCCAGTGACTCTGCTACCTGGGAGTCTTGGCCTGGAGCTCCTCCTTGCCAGTAAGCATCCTCCACTTAGCTTTGGGCCAGGTTCTTCTGACTGTCTTGCACGCCTTACCTTTTTCTTTTCAAGCCTTTTGATCTGAAAGTATAAGAAGAAGGCTTCCAGCTGCCAGGCCTGGGGCAGCGTGGGGCAAATTCATGGGCAGGTGGGCATCGTGATGTTTTCTCAAAACCATTGCAAGCCTGGGTTGGTTAGCCGTATTTCAACAATCACGTTGAGTCCAATGCAAACCTTTTTTCTATTCCTGAAAGTTCTGAATTGTTTTAAGTAGAAAATTATGTGGCAAATCTCTAGATTTCTAGAATAGGTGTTAAGAATCACTAAAGACACAGATGTTCTCAAACCCTGTTTTTGCAAACAGAACATTGTATCATTACTTTTGAATGTGTGTAATATTTTGAGGTACATCGTTTGCTGCCATCTGTTACTGCCGTGCAAAATGCTGTCTTAGCTCTGAACTGGGAAATATGTGGAGGGAACAGTCTCTGGGACAGGAAAGGTAGATTGTGGTGTGCTTGACACGCTAACGGTTCTAACTGAACCGCTGAAGCGTCTGGGTGGGACAGGCCTGGAATCAGAAGACTTGCGTTCAAAGCGTGCCTCCCGTTTCTACCAGCCAAGTGGCCTCGCTTCTGGTTCTTCACCTGTAAGGTGGGCGTGATGGCCCTTTACTTCCCAGGTGTTTGTGAAGATGGAACGAGGTAATGTTTGTAACGTGCTTAGCACAGTGCCTGGCACTCAGTTAAACCCTTGTTCGCTGTTGGTGTTGTTACCATACTGGTGTTTTGCAGGCTATGTATGGAGTTGAATTATTTTCGGTTTTAAGTTTAATAATATTATTGGGGTGAGATTTTTAAAAATGAGTCTTTTAACCTGCTGATCAGGCATATGAAAGAGCTAGGCCAAGAAAGCAGAGTACGGCCTCATAAAGTGAATTATGTGAGTACTTTAATGGAGCTTCAGTCATATTTGTTTTTTTGGTAAAGTTAAGATTCTGAGTATTCTTTGTTTCTTGCTAAAGGATGAAATTATGCATTTAATCTTAGAGGAATCAGGATGGTCCCATAAAATATTCCAACATGACCCCCTGCAGTAAAGTGCATGGGAAAATGACCATTTGGAAGAGATTTCTTAAAAGTTTGAAATTCCTGCACTTGGACCAATTTGTTTTCTAAGAATCCCACGAGAATGCTTGTAAAGCCGGATGGTCGGATGCCATTGGACTCTGTGAATGATGGGGGTTTACAGTTAAGTTTTCTGGATCTCCTCCAAACATTGCAGGCATTTTGCATTTGACCATGTATGGATGCACAATTCTGTAAACTATAAAAAAAAGGAAAAAGAAACTATATAAATAGACTTCGGGCAGAATTTGACGTGCTCAGCTTTCATAGCAGGCTGATTCTGTCAGGCAGTCACAGGGACTGTGTCTCTCCAGAGTGCCTCTTAGTGTGGGCCACGGCTGCTGTGGCTGCCATTCTGGAGGTGGCCATCAGGTGCCCTGCAGCCAAGAGAAGCAGACTGCAGAGTCGCCTTTTGTAGAGAGAATAAGCTTTCTTTCAGTGTTCCTGGGGAAAATAGGCTCTAATTGAGCAGTCTGGCTAACTGAAATTTACTGACATACTCATTTTTTTCCCACCATTTCTATTCAGTTTTCAAGGAATTCAGTTATACTCAAGGGAGCTTCATGTTTTTTACTGAATAGTTTAAGCCAGATTGTCGTTGGTTGTAGTGATGGTATGAATCAGTTACTGCGCGGTGCAGTAGAGAGAGTTCCGGGACTGAACATGGCCTGTTCCGGCATTGGTGTTCTCCCCTGTGCACAGGGCTGGGGAGGGTTGGTGAGAACTTGCTGATTGTTTGGATTCTGGACTGAGGCGGTCCCTGCCGATCAGGGATCTTTTTTGGGCATAGCAGCAGCAGCATCCCCAGTGAGGCTTGATCGTGGTTAAGAAAGCCAAAAACAGCTGGACCAGATTTAGCTACTGGGCCAGGGATGATGTTACTGTCGGTTGGTGAGGCCGAGCCTGGCAGTTTTGCCTCACATGAGGGTCACCTACCACCTGGTCAGCACTCCCAGGGCCTCAGCTTCAGTTGGGGTCACAAAAACCTGAAATTTCTCACTTAATCTCCTGTTACAATAAAAAAAACCAACACCCTCTTGAAATAGGTAAACCTAGTAACTGATCAACGTTAAAGTTCATTTTAGAGCAAGACTTAAAGAAAGCAAAGCATTTGCTTTACATTTTAAACTCCACATGCCCAGAATTGCCTTTGTTCTCTTTCCACCTAAGCCTGTCTTCCCCCTGTGTCTCCCCTCCTCCCATTATTGCAGAGGGCCCTCAGTCTCACAGCTTCCTCCGATTCCCCCATCTCGCCCAGCCTCTCTCAGTACAGCCTCTTGGCCGCCCTGGCCAGGCTCTCATCACCTCACACCTGGATTATGGGTCGGCATGCTTCCATTCAGCCACCAAGTGTTCTTCCTAAAGGGGGCAGGTCTGGGTTAGCAGTGCGCTCCTCTCCCTGATGAGGGCACCAGATCTGGTGCTTTACAAAGTCTGTAGTGACTCCATAAGAGTAGGGAGTATAGACATTGGTGTCCCCATTGTACAGATGAGGGAACTGAATGGGAAATGACCTGCCCAAGGTCCCAGGGCCCCAAAGCCTGGGGCTCTCTCTCTCTTTCTCTCTCTACTTTTGTTTCAATTTTGTTGTGTGGGGAATTTGTGGGTCCACCAGGGCTGGACCGTGACCCTGACCGTAACTCCTCCCTGATGTCTTGTTTTAGAGCTCTTCCTGGGGGCACACAGAGGGGGAGGGTAAGGTGACTTGTTCAGGGTTCGATGCCACAGTGTCAGAGGTGGAGCCTGGATTCTGTTCTTGCTGGATGCTGCCTCCCTAGCCAGGTCCTGGGCTGTGGACTCTTCTGGTCACTGCTGGACAGTACCATCTTCTGACCAGGTTATTTACCTCTCCTCAGTGGGGTTCAGGGACAGTTGGGTTTGGGTCAAGAGAGAAGGGGAGAAGCAGCATCAGGGGAGCTGGAGAGGGGAAGGACCAGCTTCTTTCTGTACATGTTATTTAAAAACACATTTGAGTTGCCTTTGCCCAGGTTTTGCTGCTTTTCCATAGGCATTTGTTTCTTCAGTTTCCACAAATGTGAGTTCAACTTAAGTGATGCTCAGTTTTCTCCTATATAATGGAAGTGAAAGGCAGGGAGGGCTGGACTGGCCTTAGGAATCAGGAAAGCCCTGGTTCCCACACTTGAGTTGTGACCCTGGGCAAGTCGCTTCGCTTCTCCCTGTCCTAGGAACTGGATAACTTGCTGGTAGGAAGGAGTCCTCGCTGGGTGTGGCCTACACAAATGACAGCTGAGGTCTGGCCTCCAAGGATAGTGCCTGCTGCCTCATGTGTCACCTCTAAGACACTAAATACGTGCTGGCCGCACCAGCCCTTCTGGATTAGGGTGAATGTGGGAAGGATCTGTTTCTCAAATGCTGGAAGAATCCTAACAGAGAGCCTGTTAAGATCTTAGGCAGCATAGGCCAGATCTGGCCCCAGTTCAGGAGAGCTCATGTCCTGTCGCGTTTCTGCAGACAGGCCCCTGGCCACTCTCTTGGCCAGGGAGCATCCTATCCTGTTGATCAGCAGTCGCCCATAAAACGAGTAGATGGGGAGCCCTTGTGGTTGGCTCTTACTTATTCTTCTTGCTGGTCCTGCTTCTCCTTACCCTCTGGAAGCCTGCGAGACCCATTGACTTCAGGTTACTTGTTTGGTCTAACAGTTAGCAATTCAGTATTTATTAATCCTTGAACTGTTGGATCTTTCAGGTGGAACAAGCCAAAGTTTTAATCAAAGAAGGTGGTGTTCAGTTATTGCTCACGATAGTGGATACTCCCGGCTTTGGTGATGCAGTGGACAATAGCAATTGGTAAGAATGCCCTTTGTCTCTCCGTTGCCTAGTTTGTGCTTTTTCAGGGGTCTCAGAAGCTTATTTTCCCCAAACCACTGTCTTTTATTCTGTATTGCTCTTTCTCCCCCCAGCTGATGAGTGGCTAATTATACTCATGTCCCACCAGATCCCTTTTCTATGGTGCTTAATGCCAGTTTATAGTAACTTTGTGAGAGGAGGGAATGTGGGCACTGTTATCCCTTGGCTACTGCCCAGTCCGCGTGCTGATAACCTCTGGGGACTTGTCTTCCTTCAAGGAGTTCATCAGCTCTGTCTTTGCTGCTCCCTTGAACACCTTCACCTCCCAGCTTCCCAGCCTTTCAAATGACCCACTCTGACTTCACTGCACCTCAGTTACACACAGAAAGGGGCATCCCCTTGCCATTGCCCACAGCTTCATGAACTCTGAGATGCCCTTGTCCTGATTACAGTCATTTATTATTTTACCCCAAACCCTGGCCTTCCTCCATACCTGCTCTCCTTGCCCTCTCCACACCCTGCCCTCATGGTGCATCTCCAGTCTTTCCTGTTCATCTTTGAACTAGCCCCTCTCTCTACTTCCTTTACCACTACTCATGTTCTGCTGTTTGAAGCTAGAGGAAATCATGAGACTGGGATGCTGGGACCCCCTTCTGCTCTGTCCCATGACTGCAGCTGCCTTCTCTGCCACAAGGCCGTTTTTTGATGTCCGTCTCACTCACCACGCCATTCACACAGAACTCTTTCTAGAGTTACTGATGGTTTCTTAGTGGCCTTTTCTCAGTCCTCATCCTTTTGACGTCTCTACAGCCATGGACACACTTGATCTCCCTCTCTTCTTTAGGATTTTGTGCCCCTGACCTCTCCTGGTTCTCCTGCCAGGTGTTTGGCCACACCCTGCCCAGTCTCCTTTGCAGAGCCATCGTCCAGGTCATGTGTGCTGCCGTGTGTCCCATGGGACTCTGCCTTGGGCGCTTTTTTGTCTCCGTCTATACTGTTTTACGCAGTGATCTTATCAGCTCCCATGGAGTCAGTGATCTGCTTATCAGCTCAGACCTCTCTGTTAGTTAACCTCTGATTTTGCATCTCCAGCTCCCTGTTGGATGCCTCATATCCGTCATAAACTTGGCCTGTCTGAAACGGAACTCACTGTCCTCCCCAACTGAGGCCCGCTTCTTGTCTCCCTTTCCACCGTTGAGGGTGCTACCACCCTCCTAGTCACTCCAGTTCACAGCCCCGCTGTTGTCCTTTACTCGTCCCTTTCTCACTGTTCATATGTGATCTCTTGCCAAAATCCTGCAGATCGTCCCATCTAATGTCCCTGGTGCAGGCCGTCATCACCTGTCACATGCACTATTTCAGTAGCTGCCTCAAGTCTCTCCCTACTTCAGCATATCCTCCACTTGGCTGTTGGTGATCTTCCTGAAACTCAGTTCTTCCCTTCTCTTCCTTTCCCTCCCCATTTCAGGATTAAATAGAAAATCCAGTTTTCCCCCTTCCACCTTCTCAGCCTTGTTACACCTGGATCCAGTAGCACTGGCCTCAGGGCTGTTCCACGAGCAAGATGTCCCCTCTCTGCTTTGGGCCTTTTCTCTGGCCGTCCCCCAGCCCTGCAGTGCTCTGCCTGCTGCCCTCCTCGGCTTCCTCTGAGGCCCAGCTCCAGTCCTGCCTTTTACAGGAAGCCTTTGTCAACTCCTCTTCATTCCAGAACCTTCCCTCTGCTCATTATTCCCTCTTTATCCTACACATATAGAGCCCATCTGTGCATATCTGTTTGCTCTCTGTCTCCTTCCTAGATGATAGGCACCTTAAGAGCCTTTCTTTTTATCCCCAGACACAGCACCTGGCCCATAGTAGGTACTTAAGAAATATGAGTTAATGCGCTGTTAAATGCGCCTTACAGAAAGAAGCCCAGCTCTCCTGCCTTGGAGAGTGACTGTAGGCAGCATGCTATCCACTCACCTGCTTAAGGGAGAAATGGCCATTTAAATGATCTGTCTACTGGAAAGGAGCCAGCAGCCGTGCATGCATCTGCATGCGTGCACACGTTCACACACGCATGCGCACACAAACAGGCACACACACACACTCATTCTCCTGGTTTTCTTTTTCTTTCTGCTTTCCTCAGTTGGCAGCCTGTTATTGACTACATTGACAGTAAATTTGAGGATTATCTGAATGCGGAATCTCGGGTGAACAGACGCCAGATGCCAGACAACAGGGTGCAATGTTGTTTATACTTCATTGCCCCTTCAGGACATGGGTTAGTACCTTAATCCTTCTGTTGGTTTGTTTTCTTTGTCTTTGTGGGTTTCTGAGTATCTTAGCTGACCTGAAAGTCTGCTTGGGGAATAACCAGAAATCACTTGTCTCTTCTAAGATTTAAGCCACACGCACTCACAATACAACGTGGCTGTCTTCTCTTTTTTGATGCCAAAGGAAGGTTTTATTTTGCTTCCTAAAGTTCTGGTTGTGGGGAACATCTCTTTGGGCCTCAAATTACATGATGGAATTAAAAATTCATTCTCCAATCACCTGGTGCTAAATAGAAACAAATGGGAGCGTCCCCAGGAGGCAGAGGGTGGCCCAGAATCCCTCTCTAAGCTTCCTGAAGCTCGCAGGCTGAAACTTGCTTCAGATTCCCCAGGAAGGGGGCAGAGAGTGCGCTTCTCTCCGTGCATCTATTCTGTATTGATTGGGATTAATCTGCATTTCACAGCAAAGCAGATGGACTTGTTTTTTTCTCCCTCTGTGCCATTACCCACAATACTCTCCAGGAGGTGAAATCTCTCTGTACTTAGTACTGCGTGAGGTCTCATTTTCTGAAAGTATCATGAAAAACCCCAAATTAGAATTTCCATAAGCACTAAGTATGTCAGATTTTCCTAAAATGCCTCAGTGGCCCCAGAACAGTTGATACTCAGTGACAATTCAAGAAATCAATTCTAAAGCTTCCTCTGAATCTCTTGAATATTATTTGGATCAGACTAAGTGACTTTGGATTCAGTGAAAGGAAGTGCTAACCATCTAATTCTCATGCATTGTGGCAGATTTGATCTGTATTCTAAAAATTTCTGTCAGTAGATGAGAAGTCTCAGGCAAAAATGGGAGACAGGCCTGGGAGCTGCCCTGTCATTCTCGGCACACTGGGCTTTTCCTCCATCCCCTCTTCAGGTACTCGTTGGCAGGGAATGTGCAGTCTGAGCACAGGTAAAGCTCGGCCAGTTACAAATGCTCTTCTCCTATGCCCCGTGACCACCTCAGTCTGGTAGCAACAGCAGCAGTAATAAGGAGAGGGTAGAGGTAGGGACCGAGCATTCACCGAGTGCCCCCTGTCCCAAGCACCGCGTCAGGTGCTCTACAGATATCTCACTTAACTGAGGGCCAGATCTGAACTGGTGTCCTCCCGACTCCAGGCCCTGAGCTCTGTGTTCTGTGGCACCTCGGAACGGAGATGACGGTGCTCATCAAGTGCATCGGCCGACACGTGCCCTCCCGGGGTCTCCCAGAGGCCAGGGAATCACCAGGAAGGCTGTTTCTGCTCCCACGGCCTCTAGCTCTTTGGCGCATCTTGCTCTTCTGGGCCTCTCTGAGAGCAGAGCGGCACATGGTGGGCGTCACTTGTGTCCCGCCATTTGGAGCCAATGGAAATGCAAGGAAGCGGCCATGTAGTCACACTGACAGGTGTGTCTTGCAGCCTCAAGCCACTGGACATCGAGTTTATGAAGCGCCTGCATGACAAGGTGAACGTCATCCCCCTCATCGCCAAAGCGGACACGCTGACGCCCGAGGAGTGCCAGCAGTTTAAGAAGCAGGTGTGTAGTGGGGGTGGAGGGTTAGGCTTCTGAGGTCCGCCCAGGCCGGCGCTCCGTGTCCTCTTGAGCCTGTAAGAAGCCTCTGGTCATCCTCACTCCTGGCCCCACGCTCTGTCCACAGTCCCACCTGGCTGTCCAGTTTTCACATAAGAGACACTTGAAAATGCATTGTTGCCTTGGTCTGGTGTTGTCTTATTCCATTTTGTTCATTTCCATTTGCTTTAGATAATGAAAGAAATTCAGGAGCATAAAATTAAAATATATGAATTCCCAGAAACGGATGATGAAGAAGAGAATAAGCTTGTTAAAAAGATAAAGGTAAGTAAGACGTTCCTAGGTTGTATATTGAGATATTACGGCCCTTAGAAAAAGCCCCCCTCTGCTGTTCCACTGTCAGCAGGTTAGCATTTCTCTTTTTAAGCCAGGTTGCTCAGACGTTTTCCAGGAGGGCTGGATTGTGTTCCTCTGCAGATTGCTGCTTTGACCGAGGATGTGGTAATGACACAAAAATCCCTTTGGGTTAGAATGTTGTTCTCACGTTCCACGAGTTTGGAATGCGCTGTTTTTTGTTTGTTTTTCTTAAAACCCAAAAGGAGCCACGGGGCAGTCACTTTGGCATTTCTGGACTGCCTCCGCTGGAGCCTGCCAGCTAGGACAAATGCCTAGATTTCCGACGCTTCTGGATTTTCTCTCTCAAACTCTGGAGGAGTTTGATCCTGAAAGCTTGTGTGGGTTCTTTACATTCCTGCTTTTCCTGGGTGTGTTTGAGCATTCTCCTTGCTCGATGGCTAGAGTGTGCCATGGCGGCTTCGCGTCATTACCGTCATTTCGGTGTTTGACTGTCAGCCCAGCTGCTGGCGCCCTGTGCACTGAGCGTCTTGGGGAGCTGGCTTAGCAGGAAGAAGCAGTCAGCAAGTAAGGATGGGCCGGGCTGTGTCCTGAGGCCACAGTGACCCTCTGGCCTGTCCCTCGAAGTCATTGCAATTTGGAAAAGTTGTCTTCGTGGGTCAGAGTAGGCCCAAACTTAGAGCCGAGCAGGCACCAGCTGCCCCTCTGGCACTGCCTGGGCTCCTAAGCCAGGCCTGGGCCGTGGGTGAGCCCCAGAGCTAACGAATGAGCTTCTGCCTTGAGAGGTTTCCGTTTTAGCTCTGTGGGCCTTGCCTCCTCCACCTCAGTGGGATTTAATGTCATCGTTTTATTATGCGCTCTTTTACTGAATTGTTGCTTGAAGAAAAGAATTTTGTAAATATAAGCCGGTCATGGTAGAGCTGCCATTGTTGGGCTTATTTTTGACTCAGTGCTGTTCAGACCAAATGTCTTTAGAGTAGGCTCCTTCTCCGTTGATGGAGTTGTTTAGGGTGACCACCCCCTCCCCACCTTGGGTCCTGGGGGCTCGCCCCACTGGAATGGGCCTCAGCTGTACTGTCTGCTGTCCAGGCCCTCAGAGCCAGGCGGTGCTTTCTCACATTGTGTTTCAAATACCCACCAGAGCCGTTGCAGAACTCCTCCGACAGTCCCTCTTTCAGCATCCGTCCCATTGAAGAACGTCGTTTTCATGGTTCTGAGGGCAACAGAGCCTGCTTGAATAACCCTGTTTTGTCTTCTAGGACCGTTTACCTCTTGCTGTGGTTGGTAGTAACACTATCATTGAAGTTAATGGCAAAAGGGTCCGAGGAAGGCAGTATCCTTGGGGTGTTGCTGAAGGTAAGGTTTTTGTCCGCGCCTCTCATTTCGTATTTCTGTTTGCATAGGTGCCCCCCAGTCCTGAAATGTGCCGAGTTGGTTTGCCTGCTTCAAGTTTTACTCTCTCCTCATGTGTTTGCCACATGTGTCCTGGCCTTCCCTAGCTGTCAGAAAGCCGTAGCTGCATTTTCTCTGCATTCCGCCCTGCCCCACACTTGGCTGTTTCTAGGTCACTTAAGTGATAAGCTGCTTATTTATTTATAGTGAGAGGGGAAAATGTACATTTGTAAACCTCATGTGAAAGGGAAGTAAGAAGCCTTTGCCTTTGGCTGCCGCTTTCTGAGCCCTCGCACCGCGGCGGCCGAGCTGCTCAGCACGGCAGCAGCCGCCTTCTGCGGTTCTTGCTCCGGCGACGGAGATGGGCATAGGGAGTAGACTCATGGGCAGGAGTGCAGCCCTTTGTCCTCTCGGCATTTGGCACCCACTGCTTTCCTGATACTTAAGCACCATTTCCAGTGAATGGTGACCCCAGGTTATTTGGGTAGAACCGCAGTTTTATCAGCAGGGGTATCTTTCACTGATAAAAATTCGACATTCTTCATGCCTTCTCATCTTCCTGCCTGGTTCTTAAGGCCGTTTAGCACTTTGACCCTTCCGCATTCCCAGTATCTCAGGTGCCCATACATGCACCCAGTGCCATTCTTAGTACAGAAGCAGCCCACCGTGTTTTCAGGTCATGTGTCCTGGGTGAGGCGTAATAGACTTTTAAACAATCGTTCCCTGTGCAGGTACGTTTTCTTTTTGGTGAGGGCAGTGTAATATGCTGACATTTCTTCCCATTTGCTTTTGGGTTGCTTGCTTTGATTCCCCTGAGATGGTGAAGGTCAGTCATTTGTGTCACAGGAAGGCAGCTTCCCTTGGAGCCAGGCGGCTCTGCTCTGACATCCTGCCTCTGACGCTTCTTAGCTTTGTGACCGTGACTTGGGCTAATGGCTCTTGTACTTCCAGGATTGTCGGGAGGCCCAGCGGAGAGCACAGGCCAAGCAGCCTGCAGACCTTACAACTATTGTTTAGTCACAGCCATCTGGCTGTGACCCTGTTTGGAATGTTCTCGGCAAAGCTCCTGGAGTAGTTGGACATTCCCTAACAGGGTTAAGTGACTTGTGTAGGGCCACACAGCCAGGAAGTGTCTGAGGCTGGATTGCAACTCAGAAAGATTGGTTTTCCTTATTCCAAAGTGCTCTGTGTACTTATGGTGTTACCTAGCTGCCCTGACCTTAAAAGACTCTGTGTGTGTGTGTGTGTGTGTGTGTGTGTGTGTGTGTGTGTGTGTGCGCGCGCGCGTGTATGTGTGCGCGCATGTGTGCGTGTGTGCGTGCGTGTGTGCGAGACAGAGACGGCTGAGAGAGCATGATGTCAGTGATGGGGCAGTCTAGAGTGATTAAAAGCACTGGCTCCTGTAGGTCCTGAACCAGCTGTATCCTTTTCTTCCCTCCTTCTTTTCCTCTCCTGTTGCCTTCTCGCCTCTTCAGAAGCTGTTGGCGGCTCCTCCTGCTGCTGTTCTGGCAGCTTCGGCTCATCTCGGTATTAGTATTTAGTATTAACGTGGATCATCTGCTCAGCATCCGGTCCCTTCTTCTGTCTGTAGATGGCAGAGTTGCTGCTCCCCCATTTGTCATTTCCCTACTTCTCATCCGCACAATCCCTTTTCCTTCAGAGTCCCATTCAGACTCCAGCACTTGGTGTATGTTTTCTTGCTTGTAGCCGCATCGCTCCTCGCCCCTTTCTGATCTCAGTCTAACTGTTGCCTTGAAGACACATTGACTCCTTTAGTCAACAAATGCCTTGGCTGCCCTTGACCTTGTCTTGCAGATGAGCTCCTCAGTGTTGAAGGCTCTGTATTATACTTGTGGGTCCCAAGCAGTAACAAGTTCTGGCCTGAGCTGAGGCCTTTGTATGGTTAAAGTATAACAGAGACATGTCTCCATTGAAGAGAGCCTATGAGGCTATATTTGGGTGCATCCAATCAGACCCTTTTTAAAACTCAGTAACCATCATGTGTTGATCATTCCCCATATTCAGGGCATGGTTGGAGGCTCTCGGGCATCCTCAATAATGCCAGCACACTCACGCAGCGCTGTAAGGTTGGCTGTGTGCTGTGAATTCATTACCTGGTTTGTACCTCAGAACGGTCATGAGGTGGGATACGCAGTAGGGGTTCCATTTCACAGACGGACATGAAGCTCAGAGGGCTTAATTTAGTGGCCTGTGGTCTCACCTCTGGCTAGTAGAGAATGTGGCCGTTGATGCAGAGATAGCATTTGGCTTTTGGCTTAAAGGACTCTTCCCTAAGGCTGGCCGCTTTCATCAAGGCTCTGTCTGGGCTGACTGCTCCCTCTTGATTTCCTTCATGATCTCAGCCGCCTCACAAGGTCAGTTGTCCCTGGTCGACGGCCCATAGCCCAGTTCTTGGCTGTCGTGAACAGCCCCGAGGCTCCCGCTGCCCGCCGCACAGGCCCACTTGGATGCTTCAAGGAGACAGGATCCATTTTCAGATCAGCCTTGAAAACCTCCTGATCTCTTGTTCAGAAGTGACCATCCCAGAGTCCTGTGGGGCCCCTTCTCACTCTGAGATCATCTCCTGCTGGGACTTAGTCATGTCCTCTCTGGCCTGGAGTTGTCTTCCAGGCTTTCCTTCCCAACTTTGTCCTCCCAACTGTCATTGCTGCTTGAGATTATCTGTCGGGCTGGTGCGTGGGTGACAGCGTCCCAATGAGAATGTTGTTATAAAAGCACCAGCATGTCTGCTCTCTGGCTCGTCTCTTCTCTCAGTCATGTTTACAGACTCTGAGGAGGATCTGGGACGGCCACATTTGACGTGAAGTCCTTCTTGTTTCCAACTGGAGAAGTGCTGCTGCTCAGGTTCTTCCGTTCTCATTTACAAATGAACTTTGCCTTGGAGTTAACATTGCTTTTGGCTCCGTCTTTCTCCTTTGAGAGCTGATTCAGTATTTGCCTTTGGATCTAGTTCATGGGGTGTTTGGCCGTCATGTGTCTCTTCAGCTTTCTGATAAATGGAAAGGGTATCTTTGGTCCATTTCTGATTCTTCTGACTGGACAGATGCCAGAGGTTCTCCATGGAGTTCATTTCATTTTTAAAAAGAATTTATTCAGCATTAAAATCCATCACTTCCTAGCTTCCCTTTTCATGAGAGTATTTGATGAGTCCAAGTGAGAAGTTCTGGTAAGGCTCTGATCCCTAACTTATTGTCCAGAAGCACCAGCTTTCCACTTAATTTCATGGTCCTCCTGGTCTGAGGGCCACTGAATCACCACGTCCATGGGGGCTCAGTTTAGGGGGATCTCCTCAAGCTCTTTCGTCCCTGTTGTCTTCCTTGTGGCTTGTCTCTCTGTTTGGCACATTGGGCGCGTGAGGTGAATGACTGAGTGCCCCATGACAGCCTCTGCCTACTCCTCCCTTGGCATCTTCATGGAGAACTTGCCAGCTGCTGTTCCCTTGGCCTTTTGGCTTCATCGCTTATGGAGCCTGCACAGGTTTGGTCTGCTTCCTTGCGTCTTGTGTCAGTCATATTGGTCATGAGATAACAGTTGCCATTTCGAATGTGATGACTCTTAGTCTTTGCAGCTATGGGACTAGAAGGGTGGTGCCCAGAGCTCAAGGCCTCTCTGAGGGGGAAGGAAGGGCCTATGGAACCCAGGGCTTGGCAGCCAGCTTCCATGTCACAGTAGGGTGTCCCTCTCACTCTTGTGGTGATGTCAGGAGGTGCAAGGCACACAGGCTGAGGCCATGCTCCACAGGATGGGCCAGAGTTGAGGGGAAGAGGAGGAGATAGAAAGAAGGTCACAGAGAAGAGGTGAGTGCATTTCTCCCCTCCTGGGGATATGGGGAGGCATAGAGAGCCCGAGCTCAGGTTCTGTTGAGCCTGGTGTCCCCATATGTAAAACAGGTGTCAGAGGAGGCAACAAAATGTATTATTCCGAGGTTTGTTGGTTTCTGCTTTTTAGGAAGGGGGTGGGAAGAGAAGAGAGGGTTAGGGCTGGTGTAGCCCCCTCCTGAAAAAGGGAAAAGGAAAAAAAAAGCCATTCAAACATTTATTTAAAAAGACAATCAGACAAAAGGAAGGCAGGGATAAATGACTGATAGGGCAGCTTTAAAAGCTCTGTATTCGTTATGTTATATATTTAACGAGAGAAGCGAGCTGGGCAGACCAGAGGGGAACAATTGGATGTACAGTCTTCTTTTTCTGTTCTGTACATATGGAAATTCTTGTTTTACTTGGAGTTAAGTTCACAGTAATATCAGAACTCATGAAAACAGCTGGACTGCTTACCTAGCAGGAGCGTGACAGTCTCACAGCCACTGATGGGCTTCATAAGATACTGAGAGGGCGAGAGGCAGGCCCTTCCAAAGTCCTGTGGGGTGTTTCTGGGTGAGCGTGGAGGTGGCCTGGCTTCCCGTCCCAGCTCAGCATGTCTTTCCCTTCTGAATACCAGCCTCAGTTTCCTCAGCTGTAAAAGATGACTTCTGACATTGAAGGTCAGTTTTGTGGTTGTAGGGGTGTGACAAGGAAGGGTCACATCCTTGGGATCACAGGCCCATTGAAGTGTTACTTCTTCCCCCTTTAATTTGCCCAAAGGCTTTACTGCCAGCTCACATCCCTAGTGGCAAGCCCCTCTAGAGCCATGCCCCCATCCTGAGCTGAACTCTTTTGGCATGCTCTCTTTGCACATTAGTTGGGTTCGTCATCCAGTCACATTTCCTATGGCCAATCTACATTTTTCTTGTTATCTTTTTATTTCATGCTCTCAGTTTCATGTTTTTCCCAGCACCTTTTCACCATGTAGGAAGCTTAAAGCTTGTTTAAATTGTAATGAGAAATATCGAATCCTCTTCTGCTTTTCTTCCAACTCTGTCTGAGAGATTGAAACCATATTGAATGAAAGACAAAATGTAGCCTGATACATGGTAAGGGGAAATGTCTGCTTTCATTGAAGTAGATGCCTGACAGGAAATGAAGAGAAGATGAGATTGCCTAAGAATAGGGGTTGCTTTTTGTGGGGTAGGGTCTTTGTGATGGAGTTGTGGGTGGGGTGGAGATCGGGCAGTTTCAAGCATCTCCCAAAGTAATAAAGCCGTATCATAGGTAACATTAGGAGGAAGCCTCATCCTTAGCCATATTCTAGCTAACATCCTTTCTGTTCAAATATGGCCTGGCATGGTGTTAGGTAGAACCACATTTTATGGGAACAGAGACATATGGGCAGTTGGCCGCATGAGGTTTCATGACTGATGTTGATTGGTTATGATATGTTTGCACATTATGACACAGGAGCCATGACTGGGGTGGCCCTGGCACTGATTAAACCACAGCATCCTGGGCGTGCATCTTCAGAAGCTGTGTCCTTTTGGATGCTGGGGTCTTGTGTGACCAATACCATAACATCTAAATTGGCAGTGTTACGGAAAATTCAGTTCCGTTCCCAAGGTGAAAAATATATTCTGAGTCACTCTGTTCTCTGTCAGCCCAGAAAATGTATAAAGAGGAGTATCAGGTTTAACTTGCCATTGACCTTTTTGACTTAAGGTGTGAGCAGAGAAAACCAGAAGACATTTGGCCTCATCATGCCTTTGCCCTGTCTGTCATTGAAGAGCAGAGCCAACAGTGTTATTTCCTTCCACTTTAACGGTGCTCTCAAGCTGGGAGCGTTGAGAACTGTGGGAAGTCTTTAGTTTAAAAAAAATTGCTCTTAGCCATTGTCTTTTTGATAGGGATATTAATAGTTCTTGTTGGGAAAGCTTAGTATTCCTAAGTGAATTTACTTGGTATATTCTCTGTTTTTTCTGCAGTTGAAAATGGTGATCATTGTGATTTCACAATTCTAAGAAACATGTTGATAAGGTAAGTGTGAACAATAACATAACATTTAAACAGATTTTTTAAAAAAGCTGGAAAGGCCTAAACAGCTGATTTCTGCAGGTGTCAATTGTGTTAAAAATGGGGATAATGTTCATGGCATGCTGTACTGCTAATTAGTGTGTATTAGTCATAGAGAGACGTCGTGATCCCTGTCCTGAGAGACTCACGTTAGTTAGGACAAGAAAAATAGCCCAGTCAGAGAGTAAGGTGGGTGATGTTTGCATTGGATGACAGCCAGTCTTGTTGCTGATTGTACCTTTTCTGTGTTGAAGTTGAAAATTGAGATCTATGACTTTCTTCCTTAATCTAAGACCTCCTGCCATGGGCAGAGTGGAGCTCCTTAAGTCACTGGTCTTTATCCAGTATTTTGATGAGGAACTCTTTAGAACTCAGGTAGGCTAATTCTAGGAAAACAGTCATGGAAAGCTCAGTAACTTCATTTGGAGATAGAGACCCATGCCCCTTGTGTACCCTTTTCTACCTGTGTGTCCTCCTTGAGCCTCTTTGCGCATCCATCAAATGAGAGGGCTAGACCACACACCATCTCTGTTCTAACTGATGATTCAGTAACCTTCCAGAGATAGTACTTCAGTCTCTTTCCATAGGCTCTCTGCCTTTTAGAGGCTGTCTTCCAAGAACTTGTTCATCATACTGATGTTCAGAAGATACCTCTCACAGCCCTCAGGTTACCAAGGACAAAAGAGGAGGCCATGTGTAGATAGACCCAGAGCATTCCCATCCTTCCCCTCCATCATGGAGAACGCATCCTGGGCAGAGTTCAAAGGGAAGAGAATGACTTTGTCTTTGCTGAAGCCTGCCAGATGTTTCTCTTTTGTGGCTAAAATTTTGCCCATTTCATCAAGGCCCTTACTACTCTAGGGCTTATGCAGTTTTTAAAACTTCCTTGACCATTTAGAGCAGCGATTCTCAACCTGTGGGTTGCGATCCCTTTGGGGATCGAACAACCCTTTCACAGGGGTCACAGGGGTTGCCTAAGACCATTGGAAAACACATATTTCTGATGGTCTTAAGAACTGGGGCCTGCCCACATGCAGATACGCCCACATATGAGTATTAAAGGGCCGTGGCATTTAGGAAGGTTGAGAACCACTGCTTTAGGGTATCAGCCTAATGGTAGATGGAGCATGCTTATTGTTTGGGCTGATGGCTCAGTTAGAGAAATGCCCATGGAGTTGGGCCATTGGCACACCTCTTGGATAAAGACTGCAGAGGGACGGTGAGCCAGAATTGAAGAGCAAGAAGAGCACAGATTGAATTGGAGGCTCATCAGGCCCTTCCAGTGTTCCAGGCTGAGAGTGTGGACCCAGGCTTGGGATCTGGCCATGGATGAGGCATGCTCAGGAGGGCACGGGAGAGATGGTTTGTCAGGGCTGGATCAGAGCATTTGATGGCTTGTTCTTGTGCTTTAGTACATTAGGTTGACTTGGAGCCGTGTGAATGGCCATACTCCCAAGATTGAATAGTCATTACATGGGCAGTGTCAGCTCCTTGGGAGGCGTCAGTCAGTGTGCCCCAAGAAAACCTACTGATGACAAATAAAAGTACAGATAGCTTCCCTGACATATTATAGATGACCCCCTAAAAAAAAACCCAGCAGCAACTGGGGGAACGGCTACTAGTTCAGTAATAGGACCCTAAAGGTTTTGTCAGGATGAGATGGCAGACTGAATCTAAGAAAATGAAGTTTAATCGTAGTACAGGTAGAGGTTTATACTTGTTAAGCTTCAGAATTTTGAAAACCTGAATTGGTGGAGGGACGACCAGATGACATTTTATTGGAAAATTATCTGAGGGCTTTAGTGAATTGAAAGCTCAGTAAGAGGGAGCAGTGTGATCTTTTTGCAGAGAATGCTCATGTCATTTTTTTCAGGGCTAGAGAAGCGTTCGGTACACTGCACTGTGTCCTGGTTAGAGCTCACCAAGGTCTAACATGTTCAGGTCTGGGCACTACATTTTAGGAATGATCAGCTGGAGAACCAGAGGAGAACAGCAAGGGATATGGAAGGGGGGATCTGAAGATTAGGCCAGAAAACTGGTGGTGTTTATCCTGGAATAGAGGAAATGGGATGTGACAGCTGTCTGCAGGTATTTGAAAAGATGTCAGATGGGGAAGGAAATGGCAAACCACTCCCAACACCTTGCCAAGAAAACCCGCCAAATGGAGTCACAGAGAGTCGAGCACGATTGAACCTTAATCTGAGCATAGGGAAGGAGGGAAGGTAGATTGGTTCTAGTTAGCCCCACAAGGCACCAGAGACATTGGAAGTGGCAGAGAGATACTCTCAACATTGATGTACATAGCTCGTGCTCCCTGAAGGGACTGTTTGGGGAGATGGTGGGTGTCCCCTTAGGAGAGCTCTGGGCAAAGGCTCTGATGGTCTGGTGGATAGACTCTAGAGTATTTGTGTTGAGGGGGAGTCCGAGCTCTCTTTCCCCCCAAACTGTGGAAGGACAATCCTGGTGTCAGCTTTGTCTAAGCCTGGTGGAGTAGTAGGTTGGCCTAATATTGAGAGAAGGAAGATAATCTGTGAAGTTTGGGAACTTTAGAGTTAGAGATTGATCAGCTCCTTAACTAGGGTGCTGGTCACAGCTCACCCATACCTTCTTCTGGCCAGATCTCCCTAGAGCAGTGCTTCTCAACCTTCCTAATGCTGCAACCCTTTAATACTCGTATCTGGGTGGACCCTCCTGGAGACAGATGGAGGAGCAGTGTCTTGGTTCCTAAGACTGTTGGAAATATGTGTTTTCTGATGGTTTTAGGCAACTCCTGTAAAAGGGTCATTCAACCCCCAAAGGGGTCGTGACCCACAGGTTGAGAACCGCTGCCCTAGAAGACTTTCCCCAGGGGCTTCCCTTCGTGGCTAGGTGCCCTCCTCACATGGGCTACCTGCCAGCAGCATCCAGGCTCTTCTTCACTGATCCCTGTATCTCCCCTAGGACCTGCCCAAAGGCTTTTGCAAACAACAGTGATAACCTTTAGCCTATTTTTCTCGCTTAGTTCTTTGGTCAGATTTGACAGACTACTCACAGCCACTGTGCTTCTCGACCTTGTCCATTGGGTGACTTGGCTTTCATTGTCTTCATTCCAGGCTTTACATCTCTGCGGCCCCCTCAAAGAACTGTTAAAAGATGGGCCCTTGTTTCTAGGAAAAGCTTGGAGTCATTCAAAGCTCTTTCCCCAGAGGGTGGGTTCAGCTCATGATCTGTCCGGAGTCTCTGTCCCTTGGGTGGCTCAGCTCTGTTAGCACACGGGGGCAGAGGCAGGAGGTGTTTGCCCTGTGTGCCTGCGTAGGCCCAGATCCTTTAGTTGGCGAATTAGAGTAATGCAGCTTGGTGTGGTCACAAAGCCGGGGGATCTGGGGCCCTTTTAACATACGTCTGTAGGATGATGAGAAGCCCCTTTGCCGGGCCTGCACTTACCCATCTGATGCCTTGCCTGACAGCAGTAGCCAGCACTGACCAGCAGCAAATCAGTGGGCATGGGTGGGTCGGTGCCTGGGATGGCCCAGCACAAGGGAGTCTCCTGGTCTCTCCATTTTCCTTTACTTAGATTGTAAAGAGGGTGGCGTGCTGTTCTGTTCAGACTCCAAGGATGCTCTTCACGTGTGCGCACAGATTGTTTGCCTAAAGATTTTAGATGAGAGAAGGCTGCACCCCTGGATGGCTGGTGTTGGTGTTCTCCATTGCCTGTTTTAAGTTGGGTGATCCTGTCCTTCAGATATTCTAGTGCTGTGAGCCAGTGTGAGATGGTGTGGCCTTGACTCCCTTTGTGATGTATGGCACTGGCACTCACTTGGAAGAATGTAGTCAGGTGAAGAAGGCCCCAAAAAGTTAGAGTTAGCCAACAGTGCTTGACTGAGGACGCCCTCACGGTCCTGCTGCTTCATGCACACATAGGTGACGTCAGAGTCTCAGCGGCTCGGGGGGCATCTGGTTAGCTTTGCTCTGGAGATACCGGGGTCACTGGAAGCCATAGGGGTGGGGCTTTCACGGCTATCAGCCAAGTGAGGCTGGGGCTGAGACTGAGGCTTGAACTTGATGCCAGAATGCGCAAGGGGCTTCAGAAGCTGGAGGCATTGATGAGCTTTGGGGATCAGTGGGCCCCACATGGCACTGATGTGGCCAGTGCTGTGTTGCACCATTTCTTTCTGGGTTCTGTTCAGATATCAGGCTCTTCCTTTGCCCAGTTGACTTCCAGAGGGCAGACAGCATTTCATGTAGAGGGTAGTTTGTGCCTTTTTGGGTGATATTCAGTGACAAACATCTATCACTCCTTTTCTGTGACCTCTTATTTTAATCATTCAGTAAGCTAGCATTTATTATCTACTTTGTGCTGGGGCTACAAAGAGAAGCCAAAGACAGTTCGTGCTCTCAAGTCTAGCGGGGGCAGGCAGGAGATAGAAATGGCTGTGTACAAACAAGCCGCAGACAGGCCAAATTAGGAGGAGCCTCAGAAGTACACTGAGATGGAGGAGGCCTGGGAAGAGCGCCCACAAATGCAGATGAGGAGGGAGAGTGAGGGGTGGGCAGGAGAGCCTACAGCACCTTGGGGAAGGCAAGGCCCAGGGGCTGTGACACTGGAGGCCAGAAAAGTGGAAGGGGGAGGAAGGTTTAACAATTGCCTCCCTGTATGTACAAGGCTACTATAGTTAGATGTCATAAGGCAGGTAAAGGAAACAGAAAAGAATCTTTCCTTGAGGAGTTCATAATACACTTGTTAGGGATAAAACATTGATATTGAGCTGAAAATACTAAAGAAATGTTTCAGGCTGGTGAGATTGATGAGCAGGCTTGGGTGCTGATGGGGTCAGAGCCCTCTCCAGCTCTGCTCAGCCAGGCTCAGTCACGGGTGAGGCTCTGAGCGGGGCCCACAGACCCTAATGGAAGGTTTGCAGTCCATTTTTATAACCTCATTTTGATCCCCACGATAACCCTGAAAGGTGGTAGGGGCTCTTACCCCCCATTTTACAGCTGAGGTCACTGAGGCCCAGAAGGGGTTCCAGGTGGGAGTATGTACAAGTCTTAATGACTTCTCCGCCTGAAAAGCATGAGCGGAGGTGGCCCCAATTGCTTCTTGTTAAAGGGACATTGAAAATGGCCATTTGTTTTCTTCTTTAGGAAAGGTGAACATCCTTGTCAAAGGAGCGGGTGGAATTACTCGTTACAATCAGCAGACTCTCAGGTGCTGCTGTATTGGGTCATGTCAGAATTTTTTTTTTACCATAGTTGGAGTGATTTTCTTTCTGGTGGGCACTGGGGGCCTCACTGCCCCAGGCCTGGTCATTCTCCCTCACATAATAGAATGGATAGAGTGTGAGACTTGGGGACAAAAAAGCCCCGAGTTCAAATTTGACTTCCAGTGCTTGCAAGCTGTGTGATCTTGGGTAAGTCACTGAGTGGTTCTCACCCTTAGTCTCCTTATCTGTGAAATGGGAACAATAACATCTGCCTCCCTGGGTTGTTACGGGGCTCAAATGGGACAGTAGCTGAAAAGTGCTTTGCAAACCATAAAGTGATTGTTACATCATCGGTGTGTTCTCTAGTCATGTGATCTGGGCGGGGGGAGGCTTCCCAAACTCTTCTGCTGTGGGTTGGACAAGATGAGCTGTGTGGTCCCTTCCCGTCTTAACCTTGATCCCATAATTCGAACTCTTTGGAATTGGTAACGTCCCTGTGATGACTTGTGGAATTTAGACTGATGCAAACCTTCCCTTGGAGCATGCAGCTGCTTAGGCTGCTGTGTGGCATTTCATAGAGCCTCCCATTTGGAAGTCCTGCCACAGCTCAGTGAGTTCTCTGTTGCCTCTTATGGTTATCTGGTGGCGGGGGGTAGAGTTTGGGGAAGTGAGTGTTGATTGTCAAGCCCCAGGGGCTTCATCTCTTAAAGAGAAGGGCAAGCCACATTGTCAGAACGTTGGTGAGAGCAGGAACAAATGCTCCCTGTTGTCCTTGTCGTGACAGAACCCACATGCAGGACCTGAAGGACGTGACTAACAACGTGCACTATGAGAACTATAGGAGCCGGAAGCTGGCGGCCGTGACCTACAACGGTGTGGACAACAACAAAAACAAAGGACAGCTGACCAAGTGAGCGGGCTGGCGGGAGGGCGGGAGGGAGGCTGTGCATGCTAGCGCCTCCACGCACAGCCAAGCCGCCTTTCTAACCACCTCCTTTAGGGCAAACACTGGCGATGCCTTTGTCAGGCCGCGTGCAGAGACTGCTCCTCCTTGCAGTCTGATGTGGCAAGGCTTTCTCTTCACTTGCCACTGTCCTTAGTCACCCCAAATCATGCAGTTCATAAAGCCCCCATAATGGCCCCCATTTCACTGGCAATTCTTGGCCTTTTCACTTCTGGTTGGATAAGTTTATTCAGAGCCATCCTTAGACTTCACCTAGTCCTGGCTCTTTTGCAATTGCCAGTGTCCTCTGATGGGAGGTGACTTGGCCAAAGCCACTGGGTGGGAATGAGCAGAGCCGTAATGCAGACTTGAGTCCTCAGGCTTCAGCCTCACTGCGCTCTGCTAGTGCCCTGCAGCTTTGTTCTGATGTGGCCTTGCAGCCTGGGCAGCAGCCTACGTGGCCGTGGAGTTCTATGGGGGACCTGGCATTTGCCTTTTAATTTGTCATCTTCTGCATGTCTGAATAACTCTGCCGTAGAGAGAGGGGCATCAGCATCAGCGTAGCAGCAGGCTTGTCTTGCTTTTTTCTACATGAACTTGATGCCAGTGATGGTGGGACAGCAGGGCAGTCCCCAGTGTCCAGCAGGACAGTCCAGGGAGTCGCAATCCACACCCAGTCTCCACCGTTTATGTTTCTTTTCTCTCACTGATCCTCATACCACTTTGCCAGCTTTTCTACCTTACCTAGCATCCTACAGAGATAGACCAAGCAAGCCCACTGTGGTCCGTATTCTAGACCAGGCAAGCCCACCATGTTCCGTATTCTAGACCAATCAAAGCCCACCATGGTCCGTATTCTAGACCAGGCAAGCCCACCATGGTCCATATTCTAGACCAGGCAAACCCACCATGGTCCATATTCTAGGCCAATCAAAGCCCACCGTGGTCCGTATTCTAGACCAGGCAAGCCCACCATGGTCCGTATTCTAGACCAGGCAAGCCCACCATGGTCCGTATTCTAGACCAGGCAAGCCCA
>CM053583.1:421803602-421828648 GCA_028627135.1 Pseudochirops cupreus | reverse complement strand
ATTCTCATTTCTCTTCCTAATTTTTCCTCCACTTCTCTTATTTAGTTTTCAAAATCCTTTTTAAGCTGATCTATGGCTTGTAGGCACTCTACATTTTTCTTGGAAGCTTTTGGTGTGGGAGTTCTGACTGTGTTGTCTTCCTCCCATTCCATGCTTTGATCCTTTTTGTCCCCAAAGAAGGAATCTAAAGTTCAATTTCTGTTCTTACTTTGCTTCCTTTGCCTGCTCATGTTGGCCAATCAATTACTTGATTTTTTAGCTCCGTGGAACTCTGCTTCCAGAGGGGAAAGCTCTGTCCCAAATTGCTGGGGTTTTTGCAGCTGCCAGAGCTATTGGGAGGCTGCCATTTTTTTGCAGCCCCCACCAGCTTTAGCTCACTGAAAACGCATCCCAGGACCACCCCCCAAGACCACGATCTGGATCCAGGCCGCTCAACACGAGAGCACTTAGCCTCTGAACAATCACTTGGCCCCCCTGCAGTCTGCAGGCTGGGAGCTCTGAAGCAGCCATGTGGAGGTGGCTGCAGGGCTGCCACTTCTGCCACTTCCTTGCCCTGGAGGCAGTTTGGCCAGACAGCTTTTCTCCCCCAAATTTAGCTTAGTTCCACTGACCTTTCACTTTTTCCTTGTTTCTTATGGCTTGATTCTGGAAACTGCCACAGCTGCTGCTGATCCACTCTCCTGAAGGCTCCAGCTGCTGCTTGTCCTGGCCACCCCAGAG
Organism: Pseudochirops cupreus; assembly: GCA_028627135.1. Taxonomy (NCBI): domain Eukaryota; kingdom Metazoa; phylum Chordata; class Mammalia; order Diprotodontia; family Pseudocheiridae; genus Pseudochirops; species Pseudochirops cupreus. The sequence continues at coordinate 421,827,928 of CM053583.1, read as the reverse complement.
CCAAGCCGTGGTTTCAGGCTGGGCTGGTTTTGGCTCCCAGTGTGGTGTGATGAGCCCTTCCTGCCAAGCTGCCTTCAGTGGAAGATGTGTTTTGTGAGTTTTGGAGCCCTAAAATTTGTACAGAGTCATATTTTATGGGTTTTTGAGATGGCTATGTGGGAGCTGCAGAACCTGGTTGCTCCTATACCGCCATCTTCCCCCTCCACTATAAAAGCCCTTACTTGCAAGGCTCTTTGTAAGAAAATTTCCACCATTCTACCTCTTCCTTTCCCCCTTTCCCCATGCATCCTTCCTCCTCCTCCTCCTCCTCCTCTTCTTCTTCTCCTCCTCCTCTTCCCAACATAATCCACTTACACTCATGCCCTCTATTATATTCCTTCTAACTGTCCTAATAATGATGAAGTTCTTAGGCATTACATGTTTCATCTTCTCACATAGGAATGTCAACAGTTTAACTCTGTTGAGTCCCTTATGATTTCTTTTCTGTTTACCTTCTTATGCTTCTGTTGAGTCTTGCATTTGAAAGTCAGATTCTCTGTTTAGCTCTGGTCTTTTCATCAGGAATGCTTGAAAGTCCTCAATTTCAACGAATATCCTTTCCCCCCGAAGACTTAACCTCCATTTTGCTGGGTAGGTGATTCTTGCTTGTAATCCTCGCTCCTTTGCCTTCCACAATGTCATGTTCCAAGCCTTCCATTTCTTTCATGAAGAAACTGCCAAATCTTGCGTCATCCTGACTGTGGCTCCACTGTATCTGAACTGCTTCTTTCTGGCCTCTGGTAGTATTTGCTCCTTGACCAGGGGAGCTCTGGAATTTGGTTTTCACGTTCTTGGGAGTTTTCATTTACAGATCTCTTTCAGGAGGCAATGGACAGGTTCTCTGAATTTCCACTTTGCCTTCCATTCTAGGGCATCCCAGTGATTTTCCTGGCTAATTCCTCTCAGTCTGTCTATCTCCCCACCCCTTTTTTTATCATGGCTTTCAGGTAGTCCAGTATTTCTTACGTCATCTCGCCTCAATCTATTTTCCAAGCCAGTTGTTTTTCCAGTGAGATGTTTCCCATTGTTTTCTGTTTTTTTCATTCTCTTGACTTTGGTTTATTGTTTCGTGAGCTGGGAGATCACAGTATATGAGTGCACAGTGACAGCGTTGTTGTTATGACGATCGACTGTGGAAGACTCGGCTGCTCTGATCACCACAATTATCCAAGACAATCCCCAAGGATTCATGCTGAAAAGAAGGCTCTCCACCTCCAGAGAGAGTGGATGAACTCTGAGTGCAAACACAAGGACCATTTTCTTGCCTAAAAATGTTTTTTCCTTTTTTATGATATGGCTGACATGGAAGTGGTTTGCACGATTTCACATGAATAATTGAAACATTGCATTCCTTCTCAGTGGGGGGGGGGAGGAATGGGGGAGGGAGAGAATCTGGAACTCAAAAATTCTAAAAGAGAAGAATGTTAAACAATATACTTCCCCCCACCAAAGGCAATCTTCCCCCCCACAAAACCCCATTCCAGGGTCACTTGTCTGAAATCCTAAGGGAGGTAGGAAAAAGGGGGTAGCGAACTTTCCCTCCCAAAGCAGATCCTTCTCAACACTTCCTGCCTGACCATTCTCCATTGAATGGAAAAAATGCTGGACCAGGAGGGAGGAGGCCTGGCTTCAATAATGGGGGGGGGTGAACAAGCACCTCTAAGGTTTCTCAGGTGCCTTGCAGCTCTAACTGCACCCCCCCACTCATGATATCCCAGGCTTGACACCCAGGCCTGTGCTTATTGTTGAGGCGCCTCTGCATTGAAAGTTGGCAGGATGTAAATGGATCTTTCAGGAGCAGGGCTGCAGCTTCACTTCGCCCTTTGGACAATGGCACCTCCAGCCCCTTCCCACTCCCGGTTTGGAAGCCTTCAAATAGAACAAGTGCGGGACCTACTCCAAGGGTCCAGGGAGCTGGGCCCTGCAATCTCTGAGACAGAAGGGCCTGCAGAAGGAGCTCAGAGCCAGGCCAGCCCATCCTCCCCAGTAAGCCGTCAGCACCTCCAGGAAGGGGAGGTCTCCTCACCCCTGCCCCACTGGTGGTGAGTCAGCCTAGAGGACACTGGCACAAGGATGGTGGCTGAGCACGTCCTTCAGCAGGACCACTTGCTGGGGTCTGCTTCAAGTGTGCCTCGTAGGCTAGTTTGCCCCCTCCCACCTCCTGCTGCCACAGCGCTAATGTCGGGGCTGGGGCCACCGGCCTCTGCCTCAAGGCCCAGATCAGTCTGAGGGCCGCCACTCCCTGCCCCACCTGAAGGTTTCCTGGCAGCTCAGAATCATAATTGAGTAGAGACCGTGCATCAGACCTGTGGCACCCAAACCCTTATTAAGTAGTCAGGAAAACAGACCCAAGAGTCAGTGAGTGGCTGAGGTAGGGTTTGAACTCAAGGCCTCACAATCCACCTCTGTCACACTTTCACGCACAAATTCTCATACTCAGATTCTCCCTTCAACTCACCCAACATGTACCAAGCATCTACTGTGTGCAGAGCACTGGGTCACACAGCTCACCCAACATGGACCAAGCACCTACTGTGCGCAGAGCACTGGGTCATACAGCTCACCCAACATGCACTGAGCACCTACTATGCACAGAGCAGTGGGTGAGCTGGGTGAGACACAAGGCCTAAAGGAGCCCAGGGTCTCCTCCCTAGAGTAGCCTCAGACCTTCTCCATTGTCATCAGGGGTCTCCCATGGCCACGGCTTCCAAGACAGCATCCTCACAGTGTTGGATCCTGATCCTGTGTCCCCTGTAGTGTATAGACCATCTCTCAAGACCAGCTCAAGTCCTTCCTGCAGCGTACATCATTCCTTTCTTGTGTGTCCTGGGAACTCATCCCCAGTGAAGAAACACCCTCCCCTGAAGCCCACCTGCCCAAGATGTGGAGGAATGGAGGGACTGGGACAGTCTCCCAGCCAGAAGGTGCATCCCTCTGCCCTTCCATGCTGCCCCACTCCAGCCTCGAGGGCCAGCAGCCGTCCCCTTCTCTCGTCCTGCTCCCTCACCTCTGAAATGGGACAAGCCCGCAAACCCTGGACCGGACGGTTAGGCTGCATGAAGGAGGACTTTCCCCCCCACTAGGCCCCCTCTGACACACCCTATGCTGGGTGACAAAGCTGTGCCTTTCCCTAATCCCACTGCTCTATTGGAAGACAAACCATGTGACCAAAGACCTTAGCCCTCTGCACCCCCTGCCCGGTAGATGAATCCAGTGCATCTGAGGGGATCACTTGTCTGGGAACGGCCAGAGCCCACCACTGGACTCACAGAGGGAAGAGCAAAGAGCACTGGCCCTGGAGACAGAGGCTTGGGTTCAAATCCTGATTTTACCACCTACTGCTATATGATCCCATAATCTCCCTGGCCTCGGTTTCCTTTTCTGTAAGACAAGGGAGGTAGACTAGGTCTGAAAAGCAGGGGACACCCATTCCTGGGAAATCAAAGCACAGATGAGACCAAGGATGGTTTGTGGGTGTCCCCTTAGTCTGTCTGTCTGACTACCTCTCTTCATATCCACCTCCTCCCTTCCAGAAAGGGCAGCACACACACTGGGAGACAAGTTATTCATATATAGGTTTGGGTTTGGGGTTTTTTTTAGTTAATTAGTCATTTCTGACTTTTTGTGACCCAATTTAGGATTTTCTTGGCAGAGACATTGGAGTGTTAGCAATCCCATTTCGAAGATGTGAAAACTGAGGCTCAGAGAGTCGGTTTCCATTAGCGATGTTCTGGAGGGGGCCCATGAAGCCAGACCTTCTGACTCCTGCACTAGGCTGTGAGCTTTAGATGGTCTGGGACCCTTTGCACCCCCAGAAGGCCCCCACCAGTGCCTCCATTTCCGAGGTCTTGGCCCAGTCACTGCAGCCAAAGCCATGGATTGTGCATGAAGGCATCCTGGAAATCTGGCTAACTGGCCACCTCCGAGTGAGACCCGGACACTAGCCTGGAGTCAGGAAATGCATCCCCCTCCTGCTCTCGCCCTTGCTTCCCGGGACATCAGAAGCATCTTTCTCCCTTGGAGAGACCCGCCCCCTACCCCCCTCTCCCCCGCTCATCCCCAAATGCTAACTCCAGCCTTGATGGACGGTGTCCACCCTCTTCTGAAGGGTGGTGGAGCAGACTCCTTCATCCCTCTGCTTGGAACCTGCTGAACAAGATGCTCGCAGGCCTCCCGCGCCTTCTCTTCTCCCCACCTTTCCTGCTTCCCCTTGTGCGTCTCCCCTTTCAGACTGCAAGCTCCTCAAGGGCAGGGCTCGCGTAGCACAGTGCTTGGCACATAGTAGGCCCTTATTAAATGTTGATTATTTTGGATTGGGCCTCTCTCCTTTCGCCGGACGGAAAGGCAGTAAGCAGGCGCAGGGCTATTCGCAAGGGCCTCGGCACTGCGGTAGGCCGGAGGCCGGAGCCCCGCGCGCCCCGTTCCGGCCGCACCAGGGCTGCTCAGAGAGCAGCCAAGATGAGTCAACCCTCATCAGCCAAATTGCTTGCTCTTCCACCCACACGCAGCTCACACACGGGGACCAGATTTATCTGGAGCTGTATTTTTAGAATTCCAATTAGGAACATCAAAGCCATCTCGCACTGAGTGGGAAGGGGAAGCAATCAGAGCTCGGCGCTCAACACCTCTCAGACAAGGTTTGCACAACAAGCCCAGAGCAGGCTCTCTGCCTCTTGAGACTGCGCGGAGCTCCGAGGCTGGCGCCGGCTGTGCCCAGAGCGCTGGGCGACATTTGCAGATCCCCTGGGCGGTGGGTGCTCCCATTATACCCATTTCACACACGACGAAGCTGAGGCAGAGAGAAGTTACGGAACTTGCCCAAGGTCACCGGGCTAGTAAGCATTCTCACTCAGGTCTTCCTGACTCCACGTTCCACATAGCCCCGCGCTACCCGGGCTCCGCAAGAATTGGGCCAGCGGCCTAGAATCCCTACGGGAATGCTGGGGGACGTCCTCGGCCTTCGGGCTCAGCTGCTCTCCCGCCTCCCACATTTGCCTTCCTCCGGCTCTCCCAGCTGCAGGCCTAGAATAACCAACCCCTCCTGGCACTGATTGGCCCGTCAGCTGCCTTACTCACTCCTCTCTCATCCGGCTTGTGTTTTCTTGTCTGGGACCATCCTTTACTGCCAAGCAAAGCATAGTCTCCTGGAGGGCAGGGCTGGCTCACTTTTGCCTTTGCGGCCCCGCGCCTGGCGGGATGCCCCCACAGTGTGCGTGCTCAGTACATACCACTGAATGCATTCGTCGGGAAGTGCCGGCCAAGTGTGGCCCTCGGTCCGCGGCAGTGATGGCCAGGGCCTGGCTGAGTTAGGGATGGCGCTGTGGGGGCAAAGGGGAATGGGGAGGGGAGGGCAGGGGACCGATTTCACAAATGAAGCTGGCGCCCGTCATAGGCGTGAGATCGGGGGCCTTTAATGGAGGCCGAAGCCGGCAGGGAGACGTCTCAGGGGGAGCCTGGCAGCTCTAGGCAGAGCCGAGGCGGCTCGAGGACCCTCCGGCCCCCAAGAGTCTGTCTGGAGAACCGACCAAACACAAAAAATGCCACCAATGGAGCCAAGGGGCCGATTCTGCTGAGGTTTATTTCAAGTCAAGGCAATGCAATCCAATAAGCGTTTATTCAGTACCCACCATCTACAAAACACGGGGCTAGATGCTCGAGGCACAAAACCAAAGAGGAAACAGTGCCTGCCCTCAGGGAGCTTACAGTCTACGGGGAACACCAGGAACTTCCAGTTCTCAGGTGATCCGAAGGGGACCGGGACAAGAAGGCTTCCCAGGGAAGGAGGCGCCGGGCGGAGCCTTGAAGGAAGACAAGAAGCAGCTGCTGAGACAGCACCAGATGCAAAGCTGGAATGTCCAGTTGGACAGTCAGCAGTCCAATGCAGGCGGACGTAGAACGCAGAGAGAAAAAGAACAGTCTGGAAGGAGCCTGGGGCTAGCCTTGAATGGAGATGCCAGCCCTAAAGAAGATGGATGGCAGCTGGGTGGGAGAAGCATTGGAGAGAGGAGAAATCCAAGGCAGGGAGCCCAAAGGAGAGGTCAGAGGGCCTGGACTTAGGGCGCCGTGTGCAGGGAGGACGGACGGCCGTGGGGGTGAGGGAAGAGGAAGACCTCCAAGGTAGACCCTGGGGGCTGGGGAGGACGGTGGGGGCGAAGTTGGAAGGAAGAGAGGCTAAACGCCCGTGGGACCCCAGGGATGTGCCCGGCAGGCGGTTGGGGCTGCAGCTGGAGCTCGAGAGAGGTGAGGGCTGGGACTACTTGCTTCTAGACGTAATCCAGGGGAGTGGATGAGATCGCAGGAGAGAGAGACAGTGCGTGAGGAGAGAGGAGAGCCTGGTCAGAGCTGGAGGCAAAGCTGGGCTAAAAGGAGGGGGCAGTGTGAGGGAAGGAGTTAGGAAGGGGCGCTCAGGAAGGGAGAACGCAGGGGAGACACAAGGTGGTGGCTGGTACGGCAGGAATAAAGACCGACAGGGCCACCCGATGTAGCAGTTGGAAGGCTGTGGGCGACCACTGCAGCGGAGCTTCAGGAGGGTGGGGGCTCATCTGGGGTCAGAAGTCAGACTTCAAGGGGTTGTCAGGAAGTAGTTTGAAAGCCTCCCTGCCTCCCCTCTCCCTCCTCTCTCTCTTCCTTTCTTTTCTCTTTGCTCCCCTCCCTCTGTCTTTTTCTTCCCCCTTCTCTCTGCTTCTCTCTCTGCCCCACCCTCTCTCCTCTCCCTCTCTTCTTCCCCTTTCTTCTCTCTGCCTCTCTCCCTTCCTCCTCTCTTTCCCTCCTTTCCTCTCCCTCCCTTCTCCCTCCCTCCCTCTCTCTCTCTCTTTCTCTCTCTCTCTCTCTCTCTCTTCCTCTCTATGAAAGGGAGAAGAGATAGGGGGAGGCAGCTTGAGGGAAGGGCAGGGCATGGAGCCAGCAGCTAAGGACAAAGGGGATACACAGGAGAGGGAAGGAGGGAACGATAGAAGAGCCTGAGGATGAGATGGGCTAGGCTGGCACCGGGACCCAGGGCCTGGAGCTCAGTAAAGTAAGATCCCAGGTTCCAGGGCCTAGCCAGTAAAGGAGCAGGCCTTGACAGCGAGGAGAGCTGGCTCTCTCTTCCTGACTGGGACAAAGGGGACAAAGGGGCAGCAGGAGACAGGGTGTCCGAGAACTAGCAAGGATGGTGCCCAGGACCTCTGCTCCCTCAGCAGAGGTGGAGGCAAGGCTGGCTGTGTGCTGAGAGCAGGGGCCAGGGAGGCCGAAGACCCCAGGGCAGGCTGCAGACCACTGGCTGTAAGGAACAGTTCACCCCACATGGCAACACAAACGTGGGACAGGCATGGTCAGAGCGATGTCCAGCTTTGTCTCGCTCCATTCAGCTCTCAGGAGCAGAGAAGGCTGAAGATTAGTGGAAGATGAACAGTGAAGGTCAGAGACCTTCAAGGGTAGAGGCCCATTTGTTAAACTGGTCATTGTCAGGGTCAAGCCCCAGGAGGTTGGGAGGCCAGAGCAGGGAGGGACAAGCCAGAGGACAGAGAAGAGTCAGCCCATGCAGGAGGCACTCTGAACGTTCCAACGTGTCATCTGGGCCCCCTGGGGCCCCGGCTGAGGGGAACCGCCTCAGTTGATGACCGAGGGCCTTCAAATTGTCCATCTGCATTTGGACTGGAACATCTGGTCAGATCGAGTGCCCGTTCTGTCCCCCTTAAATAATCATAGCTTCATGTGCAGGGATGAGACCCCGGAACATTCCTGGAGGCCACAGAGGAGGAAGGAGGAAGGCCAGTGGGGCTTCACGGTGGAGGCTGCGACCCCAGAGCCTGGCCTCCCCTCCTGCCCCACCATCCTGGGCCCGTCATCGCTCATGTTTGCTGTGGGCCTCGCTCTGCTCCAATGACACACCGCTGCCACCTCGAGGAATGCCCTCCTTCCTGTTCCAGTCTTTGTCGGTGTAGAATTCAGCCAGCACCGGGCAATGGCTGGACGCCACGCCCCCCCAGGACCAGTTATCCGGGATCCAGGGGTTCGTGAGGCCTTCTCTCACCACTGTCCAGTGGCCTGTGGGAGGGAGGAAAAGTGAGACATCACGGGGAGACTGAGGAAGCTCCCAGCAAGGAATGTGCAGTGTGAGGTGGTGGGAGCAGCCTCTGAGAGCCTGGTGCAGATCACAAGCTCCAGACTCAGGAGCCCTGAGTTCAAATCCTGCTCTCCTGCCCTGGGAACCTAGGACAAGTCCTCCTTTGGCCTCAGCTCCCACCTGTGTAGAATGAAGGGTATCTGAGGTCCCTGCCAGCCCCAGACTGAGGATCCTGGGAGGGAATAGTCCCTGAGTGATTCTGATTAATAGAATCCTTTGGTTAACTGACTTCAAACCATTTATTCAGTGAAATCGCCCAAAGCCAGTGCAGGCGGTTTTAACATGGGGTCTGTGAACTTGGTTTGGTTTCTTTAAACATTTTAATGACATTACAACCAAACTGGCTTCCTCTGTAATCTCCTGTACCTGCCTGCCTGCAGTACAAACACAGCTCTGAGACAGTCCCCGGCTTCACCAGACTGACCATCTGAGGGACCGGGAAAGGGAAGACACCCCCTGGTCTGGGCTCCAAGGGGGCAGCTCAGGCAGCAGCAGCTGCACCCCTCTTTCTTTGTCTATAGAAACAGCGTTCTGCCACCTACAGCTCCTCATCCTGGCCCCAGAGCAATTGCCTCAAGCTCTCAGTCTGAGCACCTGTGTCCCCGTGGGCCTGTGGGAGGTCTGAGTATAACAAGAGCAGGGCAGTCTGGGCTCTGACTCAGGCCCTGTCCTGGGAGCAAAAGCCCCTGGTCTGATGAAGGTGGCAGAGCCAGTCCTGAGGGTAACCCAGCCCCCCACCCCTGGGCTGCCTCACAAAGGGGAGGGGTGGGAGGCCGAACTTGTGTTTTACCTGTGAAAACTTTCTTCAGGCTTTTACTGATCCAGACGTTGTCCAGTGACTTTGTGCCCTGAGGATTCTTGGTGCTGATGTCAGTGAAGGTGCTGCCGGGGACCAGGGGCTGGAATTTCTCTTTCCTCAGGATGTCAAAGTCGCTACTCTCTGGACCTTGGCCAAAATCTCCCAGAATCACAAAGTCTTTTTCTCCTAGAAGGGAGGGAAGGAGAGAAAGAAGGAGGAGGGGGGATAGGCAGGAGAGAGAAACAGAGAGGGAGAGGGAGGGGGAGAGAGAGAGGGAGAGGGAGGGAGAGGGGGGAGGAAGAGGGAGAGATGAGGAGGGGAGAGAGGAAGGGAGAGGAGAGGGGGGAGAGAGAGAAGGAGGGAAAGGAGGAGGGAGGGAAAGGCAGAAAGGTTCATGAAAAGCTGGCACTCTAAACCACTTTAAGGTTTACAAAGCACTTCACAGGTATGATCTCACTTGAACCTCAGAACAACCCTAGGAGGCAAGTGCCAGCCTTATCCCTCTCAGGCAGGTGAGAAAAGTGGGCTTAGAAAGGCCTCAAGACCTTCCCAGGGACCATCAACTGCTGAGCTCAGGAGGGCCTGGGCCAGGGCAGGGGTGCCCAGTCTGGGGCTGCTGTCACTGGAGGACCTACAGACCAGGGAAATTCCCCACCTCTTACCTACTACTCTCTTCCAGAAGCCTTCAGGTGCTGCTGGGGCATTTCTGAGCTCAGAGTAGCTTTTGGCTAACAACAGGCCTTTTCTCTACCCACAGAGGCCTATTGTGTGCACCCCATCCATGGGTGGTGGGTAGGATTGATCAGAGAGGGAAAGTGCCCATAGAGCCTGATCATCCCAGTGTGGAAGGGTGAGGGCTTTAATTGGGGTGGGGCAGACAAGGTTTTGATACCAAAATAATGGCCTCTAAAATATTCTCCACCCCACCCACGTTAGTGAGACAACATTGTTATACAGTGGAGACGTATGAGGGAGAAGCCCATTGGGCTGGTTATAGTGGCCAGGAGTCACTGGCTTAGTGTGGCCTTGCCTGTTGGCAGTCAGAGGCCCTGAACCATGTCTGACCTTTGCTACCCAAGCTACTCTGTGCAAAGAACATCGGCCCTCTGGGCCTCAGCTTCTCAGCTGTAAATGAGGGGGTGGGGTACCAGCCTCTGAGGACCCCTTCCATCCAGGCACCTGCAGTACCTGCAGAGTGCTCCCCAATACCATCCCTCGGGGAGAAGGGGCACAAAGGGAACCTCCCCTTCCTGGGGCTCTGCAGTCTGGCCTAACCCCTTCTGAAGTTCTCAGGGCTCTGGGAGTTGACATTCTATCTGCCAGGGCAACCCATCCCAGCTGCTTTGTGAGGGGTCATTAATGTCAGCTGCCCTCCTGCCTCTCCCCTATGGCTAAGACAGTTCCTTAGACATGGGAGATGCTGTTGGGATGGAGGTCTGGAAATGGGCCCAGCCGGCCCAGCTCACAGTGGGTGAGGATTCGGGGAGGAGCCTGGGGCCTGACAGATGGCCTGATGAGCACCCCCTTCTGGCCCCTGCCCCCTACCTTTTACCATGTCCTGCAGGGTCTGGGCAAAGGGCGATAGTTTGTGGCTGTTGCTGGGAGTCTTGCAGGGATTCTCTCCCCCCAGGGGGCAGGCTGGGGCTGCCAGACACAGGTTCACCAGCATGAGGTCATTGGCCCCGATCTGGACAGGAAACAACACAAAAGTGAGTGGAGCAGATGCCACTGTTTGAAGGAGCAGCCCCGCCTCCTCGTGGGGGCACCAGGGGCAAAGTGAACACCCTGCAGCCCCTTCCTGTGGGGAGCCCCATCAGGGGAGGCCCTTCCTGGGCCCAAGGGCCATGCAGCCACAGGGAAACCCCTCACTCAGGAAAAACTGAGCTGTGTCAATGTGGTTTTTCATTTTGGTTTGGACCTGCCTGTGACTCCTTTGGGGCTAGGGTCTTCCGGAGAAACTCCCCTCTGAAGACGAAGGCACCTGCTCCCCAACTTGGTGGCTAAGAGAGCCAGGACAGGGCAATGGGTGCACCAGTGGGCGTTCAAGGAGTCAGCAGGAGCTGGGATTTGAACCTAGAGTCTTCTGTCCCGAATCTGGTCCCAAGCAGCCACCCACCCTCCTTAACCATCAGAGCTCAAAGGCTCGTGAAATTCAGATCCTAAGGATCACAGACCTGGGGAGGGGGGTCCGAACTGGTCTGTGGGCTTGTTTTTCCAAATTCCTCAGTCCTGGCATTTCTGTCTAAACGGCTTCCTCTGTGATCCCATGTGCTGGATTTTACACATGGCAAAACATGGTTCTGACCAGAGGCTTCCTCGACTGCTCACCAAAGGGGTCCAGCACTAGAGGGGATGGTCTCAGAAACTATGTAGCCCAGCTCCCAAGTCTGCAGGTGAGGAAACTGAGGCCCAGACAGGGAAAGGTACTTGACAGAAGCAGGATTAGAACCCAGATCCCCCAAGTACAGTAGTCTCCACTGGACCACACCTTCCCAGACAGATCCATGCTTACATACGACACACATGTGTACGCACGTGCACCCACACATTAAAACATGTCAGAGGATACCTTAAAGTGCGCAAGATAGGGGTTGGGGTTCCAGTGTTTCCCATTGCTGCTGGCCAGAGCACCCTCCTGGAAGCTGGCATCCTGGAGCTCTATCCCCGCAGAAGCATCCCAGAGGAATCCCAGGTAAGTCCCACCCTGTCAGGAAAGAGCAAAGGGTGAGGGGGCCCTCCTCTCCTGAGCCAGCGGGAGAAGCCAGAAACCTGGGTTCAGATCCTGCCTTGGCCACTTCCTACCCAGATCACCTCACTCCCAGCCTCAGTCTCTCCCTGGTCTGCAGAGATCACAACAAGCACCTGCAGCACCACCCTCGAAGGCATAGGGAGGCTGAGGGGTCCAGGCTGGGAAGCCCCTGGAGAAGACATCAGAGGAGCTCTTTTATCCATCAGGGGCCGGTCCCCCTGCAGCCGTGATCCTCCTCAGCATCTCTCCATGGCTCCTCATGGGCATTCGCCCCTCAGTGACCGAGCTCTGCCTCTGACCCACCTGTGAGCAGCAGGGAGCAGTCCTCAATGCATGACCATGGACCAGTCACTTTGCTTCTCTGAGACTCAGTGTCCCCCTCTGTAAATGGGGACCATAACAGCGCCCGCCTCACAGGGCTGTAAAGATGCAATGCTGCCATGTCTGTAAAGCACACTAGCATCAAACAAGCACTGTCCAACCATTACTGTTGCTGTTTCTGTTACAGCCAGCGTCTACGGAGCACTGAGGAGAGCAGCTGTGGGCATTTTAGTGGACATGTATACAGCCCTCGATTCAGAAGCCCACCATGGACAGCACTTATAGTAGTACTCACTGTCCTAACCACATCGTACACCATTTATAACAATCGTTACTATGGCTAACTTTACGTGGTGGCAGCTTGTGCCCAGCACCGGCTAAGCGCTTTACAAATACCGTATCGCTAGGTGCTCTTATGAACCCCTTTTTACAGATGAGGAAACAGGGGCAAACACAAGTTTAGTGACCTGCCCAGGGTCATACAGCTAGTAAGTGTCTGAGGCTGCATTTGAACTCAGGTCTTCCAGACTTTACTCCCAACAACCTATACCCTATCTAATATGAGTCTGTGTCAAATTTAAAACGCCTCTGGTGAAAGCAAGGACCCCCAGGACCCTCACACAAGGCAAGGCACCTTCCTAAAGGACGTACCTGAGGGAGCTGGCTGGAGGGTTTCACCGAGACAGCTCCTCTCCAGGAACCTCGGAGACCCTTCCACTTCCGGATGCTGGGGAGGGTGGGCTGGTTGAGCTCTGCACAAAACTGCAAAGACAAGTCACAATTCTAGTCAAGGGTCTGATGTCAACCATGAGCTCGGCCACCAGGGGCCACCCAGGAGTGTGCCTGCTCTGAGTAGCCCCTGTTTTTCAGGGAATTACGCTTTCCCATGGAACTCAACAGCCCTGGCTGATGCTTATGGAGCTTCCAGGATGATGACCAGAGCAAGGCTAAGCTTCCATACAGGTGGGGAAAGGGGAGACGCTGGAGATGGAATGCCTGTCCAAAGACACCCAGCTGCAAAGGGGCACAGCAGGCAACGGCCTCAGTGTCCTGGCTCCAAGACCACCCCCACCTGCCACCAGAGAAGCCGGACCAGCATCATCTATCCAAGAACCAACTCTCCACGCCCAAAGTATGGGGCCTCTGCAGCCAAAATGTCGGCCAACAAACAGCTGTTAGGTGCCCACTGTGCATCAGGCACCGAACCAACTCTTGGGAAAGGACTTGGGCAAAAGGCAATGCCTGCCGTCATGGAGCTTATGATATAACAAGGAAGGCAGCAAGCAGACATACACCAAGCAAAGCTATAGGCAGGACAGATGGGGACAGTGAAAGAGGGAAGGCCCTAGAATGAAGAGGGGCTGGGGAAGGCTTCCTGGAGGAAGCCGGGGTGCTCAGTGGTCAGAGCCAGGCATTCCAGGTCTGGGGAGGATGCCCAGAGTGGAGCAATGGAGGGTCTGGTTGGTGAAACAGCCCTGGATGAAGAGAAGAGGCAGATGGGAAGGGGAGAAGGAGATTTTGAAGGGCTCAGAGTAACAAACAGAAGTTTCCTCTGATCCTGGAGGCCCTAGGAGTGGGGAATGGCCCTGTAGGGGGGCTGTGCCCTTTAGTTTTCCTCTCCTAAAGTCCAGAGATTGCAGGTCTCCCTAAGATGGGTAGGAGCAGGTACAATGAGGATTCCTGGTGAGCCCAGAAGTATAGACACACTTCCCAGCAGGCCCCCTTTGCATACTCCCCTGAACGCCCCTCCTTTGCACCCTCCCCTGCACACCCCTACACTGGCGGCCTTCTTATCTGACACATGGAGGCACAAGAGTCCTCTCCAATGGGCAGTTCCCAGCTGGTCTATGACTTCATAGCTGAGTCCAGAAGCATGATGATGCTTGCCTGTGGTCACACAGCTAGTAAGTGTCAGAGGCAGGAGGTTAATCCCGGTCTTCTGAACAAGTCCAACCCTCTACAGGGTGGGCTGCTACCTGCCATCATGCAGGGGACAGCACTGTGCTGGTCCCCACTGCCTTGCCCGCAGAGACAGAGAGAATCTGGAAGGCGAGCCCATCCAAGTGGGGACTGGCTGCCTCCAATACCAGCCAAGGATTCTTGGCATGCTGAATTAGGGGTGTTACTGGCTTGGCCCTGGGAACACTCTCTACTCTGACAGCTACAGAAATCACAATGTCAGGATGAACTGGGGCACCAGTGGCAGGTGGTTTGGCTTCTGAATACCTAGGTAAGGGCCTGGCTTCATGCCATGCTCAGTATGAAGTCACACCCCCAACCACCTGGCTTTTATCAAGGCAACATCCTTCCCCTAAACCTAGCTGAGCAATCTAAGTGATGAGGGCCCCAGGACAACAGTTATGGGTGGTGGCACAATGGACAGAGGCTCACAGAGAGGGCCTCATGCCCCTAGGGCAGTGGTTCTCAACCTTCCTAATGCTGCAACCCTTCAATACTCATATGTGGGCGTATCTGCATGTGGGTGGACCTGCCTGGAGATGGATAGAGGAGCCGTGTCTCTGTTCCTAAGACCATCGGAAATATGTGTTTTCCGATGGTCTTAGGCGACCCCGTTCTTACCCCAAAGTGGTTGTGACCCACGGGTTGAGAATCTCTGCAGAGCCTCTCAGTGCACTCAAGAACCTTGGCAGCAGAAGCCAGCCGCTTTGGTGAAGCCTTTAGCATGCCAGAACCAGATGCCATTTCCTTGGATGTTGTTGTCATGCCCAAGGCCTGCCCTTCCCCAAAGGACTAAGCTTCCTCCCTAAGGATGACTCGTTTTCCCCCCGAATTTCTGGAGCCCTGAATTTTGCCCTATAATTGCTGCTCACACTCGTGGGTCTGAAAGGTCTCATCTCTGGGCTTCACAGGCAAAACTGGGACCCTCCCAAGTCTATAAGGACTAAGGACACAAACAAATGTAAAGGCTGAGTCTTAGACCCTGAGTATGAAATTGTGTCATTGAAGAAAGGCAACCCTTCAATGTGACCTAACACAACTGGCCTCCCTGGCCTGCAAAATGTCTTGGTTTCAGGTAGGTGGGATGGGGAAAATCCAGTCTCAATCATTTTAGTGTGAGGGGCTTCGGGGAAGATAAGAATATAAGAAACTGGGTACCTTTCCAAGCCCAAAGCTTCCCAGTCAAAATTAAGGTCTGACTATTTTCTATTCTTTCCAATTTTTTTTTTTTGCTTTTTGGAGGGGAGAGGGCAGGGCAATTGGGGTTAAGTGACTTGCCCAAGGTCACACGGCTAGTAAGTGTGTCAAGTGTCTGAAGCTGGATTTGAAGTCAGGTCCTTCTGACTGGCGCTCTATTCACCAGGCCACCTGGCTGCCCTATTCTTTCCAATTTTTAAGGAAAAAACAAAAGGTCCAAGTTTATAAATGAGTTAGATTGTTTCACCTAATAATCCACACAAAGCAGGGGGGAAAGTGTCAGGTGACACTTCTGGCCACAGTCCCTGGCTCCCTCCTGCACCTATCAAAAGTGGGGAAGGGCATTGAGAGCCTGCCCAAGGCATCCCGGACTGAATTTGTCACAGAAGAAATCTGAGGCCCACCTCGAAGAAGATGAAACTCAATAGGGCCCAAGTTAAAGGCTGCACCTGCCTTCTAAAAGTTGTCTCCCCAGATACAAGGTGGGCAGCTCACATTTCTATGGAGTTTTAATGTTTGCAAAACACCTGAGTCACAAGTGCCCTGGGAAGTGGGTTCCCCTGGGCATTATGAACCCCAATATACAGCGAGGAAGCCAAGGTGGAGAAATCATGTAATTCAGCCAAGGCATCAGGATTTGAACCCAGGCCTCTCCACACCAATCCCAACAGCCATCACAACCAGCTGTCCCTCTTCATGATTAAAAGTCAGTTATCAAGCCCTGCTTAAGGGCCCCCTGTGGGCCAAGGCCATGGGCTAAGTGCTGGGGACCTGAAGGGTAAAAGGCAGCTCCTGCCCTCAGTGAGCTCCCAGGCTAAAGTGAACCAAAAGGAGAGATGATCCCTTTCTGCATCCTGTCTCCCTCCGGGTTCCTCAGCATGGGCTGCTTCCACTGGGCATCATGGGCTTGGGTACCAGCAGGGGGCCATACAACCTAGGTGGGGGGCCTGAGGGACAGACCTCTGGCTGAGCCAGGCCAAGAATGGGGAAGTGTGGGGAGGGGGAGGAGAAGAAAAGGACAGAGAAGAGGAACAGGTGAGGTGGGAGGAGGTAGGGAGGGCATCGAGCCCAGGGAGGAGCCCTCCCTGCCCTGCCCTGATCCCTGATCTTCGTGTGAACCTTGCCACACACTTCACCCTAGCACCAGGCACTGGATTAAGTTCCTAGAGGCTTTTGTGCTAAAATCACCCCTTCCAAGCCAGCATTGGCATTCCCCAAGCCCCTTCCTCCCAAGAAGGCTGGCCTCCAGGGAGGCTGCTCGGCTCAGCAGGGGAGGCCAGGTAAGGGCAGTGGGGGGGGGGGGGCAGTGCGGACCTCCCACTGCCCCATCTTGGAGCCTGGCAAAAAAAGAGGTCAGCATCACCCAAGATGCCGGGGAAATAGAAACTGCCTCTCCCCATGGTGCAGGACTAGATCTGGGGTCAGCCAACCTCAGTTTCCTCTTCTGTCAAATGGGGTGGGGGAACTCTGGTCACCATGAGCCCCAAATGGATAACTAACTGTACTACCTCACCCCCACTCGCTTCACAGATGCTTGCACTCTCCCCTCCCTCCACACACACACACACACATACACTCCTGAATCTCTCTACAAATCCAGCCATCTTTTCACAGTCCTCTTCCTAATGTCTCTACAGCGGCCAAGGGCTGATGGCCTCCTCCCCCCCCCACCCGGCCCTTCCATTCTCTCCTCCATCACTTCTGGTAACTCACTTTCCCTCCTTTCCTTCCATCTGCCAGGCTGTTCCTTTGTAGGCCTTTGTTGTTCATTGGCCACTGCCTGAGAGTGTGTCTGTGTGTGTCTGTGTGTATGCCTGTGTGTCTGTGTGTGTGTCCTTCTGCGTGTCTGTCTTTCTGTCTGTGGGCCTGTCTGTGTGTGTGTGCAGAGGCCTCTCAGAGCTCTGGCCTGGGCCCTCTGCTCACCAATCACCTCCATGCTACTGATTCCCCATTCTGAGTAGCCAGCTCCAGTCCCAGGGTCCGCAGGGAGCAATGCTGCTCCCTTCCACCTTCCCCGACCTGCATCACCCCACTGTCCTAAGGCCTCTGGGGCCTTGGTCCACCCACTGCAGACGGACCCACACGCAGGACCTCGGCCTCCAATCAGAGCAGTCGCTCTTTTCTTGGATCCCCAGCACCATCAGGGTGCTCAGCACTTCACAGATGCTCATCCACCCAGCATCTGTCATTATCTCAAACAGCCAGGATGGATTTGCCATCTTTCTCCCTAACTGGCTCCTCCTCCAGGCTTCCCATCCTTCCAGTCCCCAGAGCCCCACCCTCGGAGTGGATCTCCATTCTTCCCTAGCTCACTAAATACCCTTCTCTGCTCCTGCTCCAACACAGCCTAGCTCAGGCCCTCTCACCTCTCACCGCTAATGGAATCTTAATAAACACTTGTTCCCTTCCCTTCCCCCACCTTCATGAATACTATGAATGAATGAACAAATGAACGAGTGAATGAACGAATGAATGAACAAATGAACGAATGAACGAACGAACGAATGAATGAATGAACAAATGAATGAATGAACGAACGAACAAATGAACGAATGAATGAATGAACGAACGAATGAATGAATGAACGAATGAATGAATGAACAAACGAACGAATGAATGAACGAATGAATGAATGAACACTTCCCCAGTCTTTCTGCAGCCCCCCCCCCCCCATTTCCTCACACAAAGCACAGCAGCAAACAAGAGGCTGGCCTTTAGCCCCCAGGCCAGTTCATCCTTGGCTGTGTTTCCCCAGGAGTCAGGCCTGAGCCCAGAACAATGCACTCGGCAGCTTGGAGCAAAGGCTTCCAAAGCAGGGAAAGATTGAAGGAGGCGGTGAAGACAACTCCCTCCAGGCACCCTGGGAAGGATGCATAAAGGGCAGAGAGGACAGGGACCGGGCTTGGGGAAGCCTCTCCCTCGGCAAAGCCAAGGATGTGGCTGCTCCTGAGCCTCCCTGGGGTGGAGAGGACCAGGATGGGACAGCCAGCCTCAGGGACACAGCGGGGCTCGGAGAGGGGAGCTGCCTCCTCTCGGTCCAGGCTCCCCAGGCCTGGCACAGAGTGAATTCTGTAGGGGAGTGGAGGCTGAGGACCTTCAGAGCCATCTGGTCATACAAAGGGCAGTCAGGACCCCCCCTGTCTTCCCAAGGGCTGCTCCCCTTCATTCTCAGAAAGTCTCCAGGCCTGTGCTCCCCACTCCTGTCGCCTCCTGTATCTCTGGATGCCAGCTCCTGGCCTCCTCCACACATGTTGCTTTTCCAAATAACTGGTCTGAGATTGATCAAGGACCAGTGTTAATCATGATGCCACGCCTGCCTGCAGGGTGCTTAAAATCTAAACACAGACACAAAACTCCAGGAAATTATAAGGTGGTTCTGTGTGTAGGACAGGCACCTCAGAGAGGCTGGGGGAGAGTTGAGGAAGGTGGGATCACTTCTACCTAGGAGCCGGTGGGAATTCAATGAAGACAGCGTGGAGGAGGCAGTGTCTGAGCTGGGTCAAGAGGAAAAGGGGGAGCCTGTTGGACACACGGAGAGGTTTTGGGAACAAACAAAGCATCTCAGAGCAGAGAGAAGACTGAGCAAACATCCTGATGTTTTTACAAAGGAGCAGGGGAAGAAGGAGGGAAGTCTTCAGTCCTGTCCAAGAAGCCTGATCCAAGTCCTTGTGACATTTCAGAAAGCATAGTAAAGGGATAGTTAAAGGAATGGTTCCTTCAGAAAGGGCAGCAGTGAGCACCAGAAGCCAGCAGGGGTTCGTCAGCAACCTCATGCCAGACTAACCTCACTGCCTTCTGGGACAGGACTACTGGCCTGGAAGTTCAGGAGAGCACTGTGGAATTCACATAACTGGACTGGAGCAAGGCTCAACAAAGCTTCTTCTAATTAAAGGGACAGATTCAGAGCCTGTGCTCCCAGAAACTTACCTGACTAGAACGGATTGACTGATGTCTTTGACACTGCGCCTGATCTGGGTCACTTTTATCCTAGTTTCAGGCACAAATGAGATGCCAAGAGCCAAAGCTCCTCATCCCCCTTCCTTCAGGGCCCTTCGCTACAGTGGCGGGCCTTTAGCATGAGGCACGACCCACCAGGACACCAGGGCCTGGCTCTGGCCGTGATCCCAAGAATGCACATCATACAGGTGGCTCTCCGTCAGGCTATTTTGGAGCAAAGTTCGTGATAAAAAATTGGGTAAAGTCAGGAAGCCTACAAAGGGGGTGGAGGTGCCAAGAGACTTCATGGGTAAGGTAGAGGCTGGTCTCCCTTAAGCCCTGGGAGTCCCAGATTCCTGCTTCCTCTGCCTCTGGGCTTTGTTCTTGTTTTGGTTTTGGTTTTTGCCTGCTGCAAACAAATTGCCAAAAACTAAGCAAGGGCTTCTGGAGTCCATAAAGTTCGGCCTCCCCGGGCTCCATCTGTGCCCAGAAAGAAGACACAGAAGTCAGCCCCTGCCACCACGCCCAGCTCATCTGACCAAGTCCCGCCACCCA
Source organism: Pseudochirops cupreus (assembly GCA_028627135.1). Taxonomy (NCBI): domain Eukaryota; kingdom Metazoa; phylum Chordata; class Mammalia; order Diprotodontia; family Pseudocheiridae; genus Pseudochirops; species Pseudochirops cupreus. Next base: position 421,808,266 of record CM053583.1, on the reverse strand, counting down.
CTTCCCGAGAGCGCCAGAGCAGAAGCATCAGATGTTTGTCTTTTTCAGCGAAGGGACCTTGGGAGCTGCGAAAGACATTCACCCCACCTCCACAGCGTTCTACAGGGAAATGGGGGCTCACTTTAAAAGGCACAAACAACTAAGGAAGGAAGCAAACAGCTGAGCAGAAAGGGAAGCTGCATTCACCACCTACTAACTAGGCAGCACAATGGATAGAACACTGGGTTTAAGGGGCAGCAAGTCCTGAGTTCAAATCCAGCCTCTGACAGACACTACCTTGATCCTGAGGAGCCCCTCTAACTTCTGCCTGCCTCAGTTTCCTCATCTGTAAAGTAGGGATAATAACAGGATCTACTTCCCAGGTTTGTTGTAAGAATCAAATGAGATGATGTGTGTACCAAACCTTAAAGGGCTACGTGAACACCAGCTCTTACGATAAGTACTATTATTCTCAAGAAATCCTAGTTTTGAAATTCTCTCCTGGGGGGATAGTCCCCCCCTCCCCCACTGTACTTGTCTACACAAGAGAGTGATTAAATGTTACCTTTAACTGACTGCTGAGGAACAGATGAGAGTCCGATTGCAAGCTCCTTGAGGGCAGGAACTGTCTTTTGCCCCTTTTTGGATCCTCAGAGCTTAGCACAGTCAGCGACTGTGATGCCACCGCCTGGGTGGTGCTGGGCAAATCTCTTCCACTAGCTGGGCCTCAGTTTCTCCTTCTGTAAAACCTGGGGCCCCTGAGGTCACGTCCTGCCCTGGAGCTAAGCTCCCCAGGACCACCTTCCTAGCAAAATGCACATTCAATTCACTGATCATCTTCTTCTCTCCTGTGCTCATGTATGATCGTAGGGACACGATGTTTCCCTGTGGGCTGCGCTAGCTGTGCCCCAGAAATTTGGATATGTTGTGCCACCAATTACTGTTTCCTTTCACATAACTGTTCATTGTTTTATGATTTATTCTTTGACCTGCTCATTATTTAGGATTTCATTCTTCTCTCTCCTTTTGGATCTTCTGTTCTTTTTAGTCCCTGAACCAATGGATTTTTTTTTTTTGTATTATGTATGCTCTACAAAGGATGATTTTTTGCATTAGTTTAAAATATCTCTGTGTCCTAAAACATGGTCAGTTTTTGCAAAAGTTCCATGTGGTGTTAAGAAATATATATATATATATATATATATATGTATACACATACACATATATACACATATATGTGTGTATGTGTATGTGTGTATATATGTGCACATGCTACATGTGTGCATATGTGCGTGTGTATGTGTATGCATATATGTGTACATGTATGTATATGTGTGCGTGTATGTGTGTGCATATGTCTGTGTATATGCGTGTACGTGTGTGTGCACGTGTGTGCGTGTGTGTATGTGCATAAATGTCTGCATGTGTGCGTATATGTGTGTATATATGTGCATGTGTGTGTGTGTATATATGTGTATACACACACACACACACACACCCCTACAGAGAGAGACTTTTGCAGTCCCATTCAGAAAACACCAAAAGTCATTTAGATGTCGTTTCTCCAGTAATTTCCGTATTTTCACTTTCATATTTCTGTTAGACTTATCCAAAATGGAGAGAGGACCATTAAAGTCTCCTGTTACTCTTGTGTCACTAGCTACGTCTGGATAATGTTTCCTTTATGAATGTGGATGCCAGGGCATTTGCGGCTGTTTGTTATCGATATTGGCTTGCTGTCTCTGGGACCTTCAGGCATAACATAATTTCCTTGCTTATCCTTTTTTTATTTTCTGAATGTTTCTTTTTGCTTTGTCAAAAAGCATGTTTGCGACTCTTGTTTTTTTAGACTCACCTGATGTAGAGTAAATTTTTTTCAGTCCTCTTAGTTTTATTTTGTATATCTTTGGGGTTTTTTTTAGTGTTTCTTGTAAGCAACAGAATGTAAATTTTGGCTTTTTAAATCCAATCTGTCACCTTTTTCATTTTATTGTTTAATCCATTCACATTTAAAGTTAAGAGTTAGGTTTGTATTTTCCTCAACTTGTCTCTAATATTAGCTTTTTCCCCAAGTTATGATTCCCCCCTCCCCTTTCATTGTAAACACAGTACCTACACCTCTTTAGTTGCTTTAGCTTCAGATGACCCTACTTCCACTTCCTATTCTTTCCCCTCCTCACCTGTGATCTCCCTGTGATTCTAGTCCATTTGTCACCCCTTTCCCTTTGGAATTTTGTTTATTAGTTTCTTTTTCTTTTATGCTTTTATCCAATAATTTAATTCTCTCTTCTTTTCCTCCCAGTTAATCAAATAGATTTCCCCCTTCTCCTCCTCTTCAACTAGTCCTGTTCTTTGGAACGGTTTCCTACTTTTTTGTGCCATTTTTGTACCCCATTTCCATCTGTTGTTACTATTTTTCATTGTTGATTTATCTGCTTATGTCAAGGCCTTTGAGTTTTCTTCTTCCTGAGATCTTTGGCAATTTCAGTATTTTCCCCCTCCCTCTTATTTCCCCTACTGCTCACTTTCTGACTCCTTTCCCTCTGATGATGGTTTTCCTGGAGACTGGATCTCAAAGATTCTCAGCCTCTTCCCATGCCAGGTAATTACAATTCGCCAACCTAGGTCTCTGTCCCACCTGAATTTGAGGGGGATAGAATGGATGCTGGGCTCTTTCTCCCATTCATGCATTGTGTCCTGTCCCCTCCGTTCTGTTCCTCAGTTCTCTGGCTTGGCAGTTCAGAATGCCACCCCAGGGGTGCCATAACAGCCAGGGGTGATTTCTATCATTCAGAGTTTGGGTCTCCAAGCTCTGGGAGGATGGAGGTGGGGTTGAGTTTTATTTCAAAGCCCTTCTCTTTGCTTCCCTCCTCTCCTGCAGAGATCTTTTGGGGCACAGAACTTCTCAGAGCAAGAAAAGTTCCACAGTCTGGCCCCAGAGCCTGGATCTCCCCAGGGGAGACTGTGCTATCTGGATTTGGGTTGGTTTGCAAGTCTGTGGGTGGGTCCTTGGGCGGGCTGGTGCAGGGAGCACACCAAGCTCTCCCTCTGCCCCCTTCCCTGATCTGGAACAACTATCTGACATTTTTCACTGAATTTGATCCCGAGTCGACCTTATCTGTCCATCCTGAGCAAAGACAACCGAAAGAATATTGCTAATTACTGACCCCTCAAGCCTGTGTTCCCACCTCTACAAAATCTCTCTGAGAACAGATGGAGAAGTCAGGATCCCTCTGGATTTACTGATTTCTAGCTATCAAGAAGGTACTAAACCTGGCCAAGCAAAACCCTACTTTCAAGGCTCTCCTCCAATGTGGTGTACCCATCGATCAGTCGAAATCCCACCAGAGTCCTTGCCAGAACAGACAGGACCTGTCTAATTACTGTCGTCCGTCAAGAGGCCTCAGGGTGACCGCCGCTGCCCAGGAAACGGGGTGAGCTGGTGAGTCCTTAGGGAACCCCAGAACACAGTGGAGCCTCCTGAAGGAGCAGGGCTACAGCAGAAAGAGCCCTGGCTTTGGAGGCAAAGGACCTGGCCTCATGTCCCAGCTCAGACACTTTGTCACACAGGGCCGATCCCTCAGAGCCCCAGGTCAACATAGAGATTTAGGAAATGGATACTATGTGCAGAGCACTTAGCACAAGCCTGGCGCATAGTAGGGGCTTCCTAAAGGCTCATTCCCTTCCCAGTTTCCTTGTTTATAAATGAATGGGTTGGACCCTCTAAACGGCCTTCTGGGTCTTGCTCCAAGATCCCATGTACAAGCCCAGAGGCTCCCAGGGACTCTCACTCCACCAAGGGAGACAACATGAGGCCTTCACCCAGTTTAGTAATAATTCTGTCTGTCAGTACACAAGGCCTGGAAAGATGCTGAGTGTGGCTGAGGAGTTGGGTCCACCCAAGCCTGACCAGGAAGGGAAGGATAGGCTGGGAATGGGCCCTGAGGCTCCTCCAGGAATAAAGATCCTGCTCATCAGCAGCCCCATGCTTCAGGGGACCAGGCCCTGCCGGACTGTGGGGTACGCCAGCCTCAGAAGAGGCTGACCACAGGGATGGGGGCGAGAGACTGAGGGGGGATGCACCACCCATGGTCAGCCCCCTCCTCAGGACCACCCGCGGTCCATCTGGAGCCCACTGGAGAATACAATGTCAACAGCCCTGGGTGTATGGCTCAGCAGCAAGGGGCAATTGACACAGGGTCTTATCCGCAGGGAGCCTGAGGCTGCACCCAGGTCTAGCCTCTTCTCTTCTCCCCCCCCCCCCCCCCACTGCAGCCTGTTTCTTCCTTTCCTGGACAGGCCTCTCAGGTGCAGGCCATTTCCCATTGGGTCTCATCTTTTGGCTGTTGTTGCTTAATCATTTCTGGTCTTGCCCCCATGGCTGATGTATAAATAAATTGTGTTTAAAAAAAACAAGCCCAAACCACCAGGCTCCTTCTTCTCAGCAGCACTCCCACACAGAGAAGGCTCCAGCAGATGCTGTCCGTCATCGTCAGTGTTTATAAATATCCCCAGTCTATTTTTTACACGTCGGATTATCTACAAGTGAGGTGGCCCAGTTATCCCAGACCAAAGGAGAGAATTAATCCTGCCTGGGGGAGGCAGGGGGAGGAGGGGCAGGGAAAGGAGGAGGAAGAAGAAGAGGGGAGAGGAGGGGGAGGAGAGAAGGAGGAGGGGGAGGAGGA
>CM053583.1:421753802-421803102 GCA_028627135.1 Pseudochirops cupreus | reverse complement strand
GGGGAAGAGAAGGAGGAAGAAGAGGAGGAGAGGAGGAGGAGAGAAGGGGGAGGAGGAGAGAAGAAGAAGAAGAGGGGGAGGAGGAGGGAAGGAGGAGAGATTCCATCTGGGAACATTAAAGTGCGGGTATGGTGAGCAGTTCAGTATGGAGAAGAAGCCTTTCAGACAGATGAGAAAGCAAGACATGAGTTATCTTCAAACAGATGAGGGGACAGATCTGAGGGCTAGGACCCCTGCGGCCCCCCACCCTGGTGGGCACAGCTGCAACTGTGGCTGCTGGGACAAGCTCCTGCTAGACCATGGGCAGAACCCAAGGTGGGGGGGAGTGGAGCCCAGAGCTGCTGGTGACCCTGGATGGAGAGGGTCCTATAGAGAGAGGCTGAGAACCTGGGGGCCAGGCCCCTATCCTGGGCCCCCTGTCAGCCCCATCAGGACCATGAGCTGGATCCAGCAGATCAGTACTCGCTGCTAAAGTTGGGGAACAGGGGACTGTCATCTGCTGCCATTTTCTATAGTAGCCCACATTGGTCCTTATCCCAGCCCAGCTGGCAATAAATGCCCATAGGGAAGAAGGAAGGGAGGGGGGAGGGAGGAAACAAACGAATAGATGGATGGCTAAATGAATGAATAAATGAGCATGAAATCCTTATTCCATGCTAAGCTCTTTATAAATATTTTCTCATTAGATTTTACCAATTGCCGATTATAAACCACACCGTTCCCTTCACCCAAAACACCTTCCCTCTGCCTCCTTTGCAATGCTTTGGCCACCTCTTGCAGGAAGCAGGCCCAGATTCCCCAGGCACAGATGCCCTTCCCCTCTGGGACTTCAGGGAATGTCTTGTCCCACAGCTTGCCTGCAAAGGAAGCCCAATGGTGGAGAACCTTGAATGCCCAGCAGAGGACTGTACGTTTTCCTTAGAGGCCATAAGGAAACATGGAAGATTTTTGTGCAGGTAGAGGAGTGACAGGCTTGTGCTCAAATCTACTTTTTAGATCACTCCCAGTCAGAATCCGCCCAAATTCCACAGCACCTCACGTAGCTTTTGTCTCTAGGAGGCCAGCAAAGGTGCGGGAGAGCGAAAGTACCCCAAGATTGCCCAGTGGCTGCAGGTCGTGGTGGAAGCAGTGCCTTGCTCTAGTTTATTAAAGGTTTCATTGCCTTGGAAACCTGCCAGTTCTATGGCCCTTCACAGCCAGCCCCAGAAGCCTCCAAGAAATCATGAGCATGGCCAGGGTCCAATGAGGGGAGGCTGGAGAGAAAGGGGAAGCATGGGGCCAAGATCACCCCAGACGGGATAGTCCACCCACCCGAGCAGGAGCAGGGGCTGGGGTGGGGCAGCTCGCCCTGAACCCTAGAGCAGAGCTTCTCACACTAATAAGTGCCCTGCCAGGGGCGGCCCAGCAGCAGGCTGGGGGGTCCAGGTCCACACTGTGGGTTGTTCTTAGGAACAGTTCCCCTCCCCAGTGCTATTTTTATAGCTCGGATGATTCACTGTTCTCTCTGTTCTGATGGAGGAATGGATGCTATTTGGGTGGGAGGCCAGAGGGAGGTGAGGAAATTTATGAGGGGCCAGACCCAGTTTGTTTGGTCATTTGGGCAAACATCTTGTAAGCAAGTACTGTGGACAGGGCCCCAGGCTTTTCTTCCCTGGGAAATGCCTGCCCCTGCCCTCCTGGATTGAGTCCGGGGCGAGGAAGAAACACCAGCACAAAGTGGCAGAACTGGGCACCAGAGAGGGTCTTAGCACTCCAAGAGAATTATGGAGGCATCTGAGGGGGAGTGGTGAAGGATGGGTAAGAATCCAACAGGAAAAGAGACAGTGGGAGAGTGCTCCAGGCACAGGGAAGGACACAAACCACAGCCTGGAGGTGAGAAAGGGCCTCCTGACAGAAGGGGAGGTGGAGCTGGAACCACAGCACCCAAGCCTAGGAGAGTCCTGAACACCTGGCAAAGGGGCACAGGCTTCGCCAGGGACACAGCTGGGAAGGAATGAGCATTTCTGAAACTGAGAGTGCCATGACCCTACTCTCACGGCCTGCTGGGGTCCCACTGCCTCAGTTTCCCCCCCCCCACTCAGCCACCAAATGGATTTTCCTAAAGCACACATCTGGCTACAGCACTCCCCTGCTCAATAAACTCCAGGGGTTCCCTATGGCCTCTAGGAGCAAAGCCCCTTATAATCTGACCCCTCTGACCCTTCCAGTGGGGACCCCGGCTTCTGGGGGCTCCGTTAATGAGGCCCTCCATCTTCGTCCTGGTCCTGGGCATTCTCCCTGGCTATCCCTTGGGCCTGGCACACTGTGCCCCCTCTGCTCTGGCCACTGACCTCCCTGGGCTCCCCCTCCAGGAAGCCTTCCCCAGGCCCTCGTCATTCCAGGTTCCCTCGGTTCACTGTCTCCTATTTGTCCTGTGTGTAGCTGGCTTCCTATATCTGTGTTTACATGTTGTCTCCCCATTAGACCATAAGCTCCTTGAGGGCAGGGACTATCTCCTGCTGCTTGTTATATCCTGAAGGCTTAGCCCTTCCAGCTATTTGAGTGAGGATTTTAATCTTGGAATTACTGATTCTGTCAGCATCTACCCTCTATCCATCACGAATGGCCTCAATTTACCTTTTCCAGCCTTAACATCCCTCCCCTACTTATACCTTTGCTCAGGCAAACTGAACGGCCCCATGGCATCTGCTCTATACTTTCCCACTTCCTTACCTTTGCTCAGGCCATTCCCTCCTCCTAGAATGGCCTTCTCCCACAGCTGTCGAAATCTTAGCTACTGACTGTCAAATACAAGACTCAAGAGAGGTACAAGAAGGTAAACAGGAAAGGGAAATCATGAGGGACTTAAATAAGTTCAAACTGTGGACATTCTTCTGTCAGAAGATAGATGGTATTTGTAACTGCTAAGACCTTTCTCATCATTAGGGCAGTTAGGAGTATGTATAGACAGAGGGCACAGGTGTGGGTTAGAAATGATGGATGGTACCTACAAAAAAAAAATGAAGGGGTGATAGAGGAATGCACTGGGAGAAAAGAAAAGGGAGAAGGAGAATGAGGAAATGACCTCATGTAAAAGAGGCAAGAAAAAGCTTTTACAGTGGAAGGGAAGAGAAGGGAGGGAGGCGCAGGGAGTGAACCTCACTCTCATCAGAATTTGCTCAGAGAGGGAATAACATACACACTCAGTTGGGTATAGAAATCTCTTACCCTACAGGAAAGTGGGGGGGGGGGGAAGGAGTTAAGAGAAGGAGAGAGTGCGACAGAAGAAAGGGCAGACTGGGGGAGGGGCAGACAGAAGCAAAACACTTTTGAGGAGGGAGAGGGTGAAAGGAGAGAGAGAATAGAATAAATAGGTGGGGTGGGAGAGGATTGGATGGAGGGAAGTACAGTCAGCAGTAATAACTGTGAAAAATTTTGAAGCAAGTTTCTCTGATAAAGGTCTCATTTCTCAAACATACAGAGAACTGAGTCAAATTTATAAAAATAAGAGCCATTCCCCAATTGATAAATGATCAAAATATATGATTGGTTTTCAGATGAAGTAATAAAAGCTACGTATAACCATATGAAGAAATACTCTAACTCACTATTGATTGGAGAAAAATAAATTAAAACAATTCTGAGGTACCACCTCATACCTATTAGATTGCTAATAGGACAGAAGAGATAAATGACAAATGTAGGAGGGCATGTGGGGAAGATGGGACATTAATGCATTGTTGGTGGAGTAGTGAAGTGATCCAAACAGCCTTGAGAGCAATTGGGAACGACACCCAAATAGCCATAAAACCCAGCATGTCCTTTGACCCAGCAATACCTCTACAAGGTCTGTATCCCAAAAGAGATTCTAAAAAAGACAACCACCTATACATACAAAAATATTTTGTGTTTTTGTATATAGATCGCAGCTCTTTTCTGGGGCAAAGAGTTTGGCATTGAGGGTATGCCTACCAGGTGGGGAATGGCTGAAGAAGCTGTGGTATGTGATTGTGATAGAATACTATTGTGCTGCAAGAAATGAGGCGCAGGATGCTCTCAGAAAAACCTGCAAAGACTAGCATGGGCTGATACAAAGTGACGTGTGCTGTGTACAAAGTAGCAGCGTACTGTAAAACGATCCTCAGCAACCCAAGGATGCAAGACAGCTCTGCAGGGCTGAGCATGAAAAGCGCCCTCCAGTCCCAGAGGAAGAACTAATGGCGTCTGAGCGCAGACTCACGTGGCCTTTTGTAACTTCATTTTTCTTGAGTTTTTTTATCCATGTCTCCTTTCACAACACGACTGTCATGGATACAGTTTGTAGGACTATACAAGTATAACCTATATTGAATTGTTTGCCTTCTCAATGGGGGGAGGGAGGAAGAGAGAGAATTTGGAACTCAAAGGTTTAAAAACTAATGTTAAAACTGTTTTTACATATAACTGGATGATAAAACACTAAAGAAAAAAAGAAATCTTAGCTCTCCTTCCAGACCCAGCTCCAAGGCACCTTCTCCAAGAGGGTCATCAGACTCCTCTGAGAAGCTGTGAAGCTTCTCTCCGGAAGCCTGCCATACCTCCGGTGTCCACAGCACCATCTGCTTGGTATTGGCGTTCTCTGTGCACACCCTAGGCGCCTAATAAATGCTTGTTTCACACTCACACAGGAGATCCTACGCCCCTGGAGGCAAGGACCACATCTGAATCGTCTTCACGGGCTCCATAATGCTCAGCACATGGGGATGCCACCATACTTTAGTCCCTCGAAGGCCTGTGACCATGGTCTTTGTAGCCTCTCCAGCAGCACCGGCTGCTCCCCCTTATAACATGCTGGACAGTCTTCAAGAGTCACTGTGACAAAAAGCAAAGGGAGCCAGCTTCCCACAGCCAGGCTGGTGCTAATCTCCTCCAGACTTAGCTTGGCTGAGCCTTGGACTGCAGACCCACTGCAGTCCATTGTCCAGAGCGAGAGCTCTCCTTCAGGCCCTTTGAGCTGGGCTGGACCTGGCAGAGTCTGTACCCCGACAAATGGCCTTGGAGAGCCCCGGGCTCCATCCAGTCCACCAACGGACGCCTACCCCTCAATGGGGCTTTGTAGACTAAACTGAATCCCCCATCTGTCCTGGCTCGACCATTCACAGCAAACCAGCCCCTGTCCTGCTGAGAGTACCTGAGCTAGGACAGTGATAAGGGGGCTTCATCCTACTGCAATGTGGGCCTGGTTCAGTGCCTACCACCCAAGGAACCCCAGAACCCTGCCCCCTCTAAGGCTCAGTGTGGAAGGAAAAATGCCCAAAGACGGAGAAACCAGCACACAGACCATCAGGAGTCTGCTGCTTCCTGCAGGGGGGAGGTCATGGCCAGCAGAGGCATGGCCCTCAATCTCCTCCCACAGAGCTCAGCCTTCTGGGGCAGAGGTGAGCAGGAAGGGTGGACAGCTGCCCGGTCCTGGCCAAGCTCACAGTATGAAGGCTGGACCTCCTGAGTGTCACCAGCAGGCCTGGCCCTATTGAGCAGCAACCTACCCATGCGGCTGGGGTCAGACTGACAGGGGAGGGAGGCTTCCCTCTTCTCCTCTGGCCTCCTGAGGCCCTCTGGTTATCAGTCTGTCATTCTGGAGATGGTCAACATGCAGACCTGCTACAAAGGATGTCCCTATATTAACAACTGTGGACCCAAAGTCCATCTAGACCTCTCTGAGCACACATGCCCTCCACAGCCCATCTGACAAGCAGCTCCTGACTGAAAACCTCAGGGGAAGGGAAGTCTGTCGCTTCTGGAGGCAGCCTGGCCCACTCAGGGATAGCCCTGAGTGTTAGAAAGACTCAGGCTAGGTCTGGGGGAAAGGTCCCCTTTATGCGTTGCACCCCTCACTCCTAGTCCCACCTCCCACCTGCACGGTGGTCCTTCAGGCCCTCAGACAGTGACCCCCCCCATCTTCTCATCTCCTGGCTTGTGGTGGGTGACATATGACATCACTGGGGATTTTCTAAGTGATGTCCTCACAATACTCACACAAAGCCCAGCAGACCCACATAAATACTTGAAGGCCCAGGGGAGCACTGATTTAGAGCTGGAATAAGCCCCAGAGCCCCTAGGGGTCTTCACTGGGGTCTGTGACACTATTTTTAAAAATATGTTGCTGATTGCAGTTCCCTATAGCCAGTAACATCCCACATTCTCTGTGTGTACAAATCTGATTCTGAGAAGGAAGGCTGGTTCATGAAGTTGGCTCAACCCCCTCCTTTCACAGGGGAGAAACTGAGGCCAGACAAGGGGGTGAGTTGCCCATGCACCCACAGGTCTAGATTCTCACTCAGATCCTGTGACTCCAAGCCCTGAACTCTTCCCATGCCCATGATGGCAGACAAGGTACAGCTGTCCAGAGAACAGTCTGGCTCCTCACCTCCTTTACAGGGATCTTGGAGGATCCTGGATACTTACATGGTCCTCCTCCATTAGAATGAAAGCTCCCTGAGGCAGGTGCTTAGCACAGGGCCCAGCACACACTAAACCGTGATAAATGTTTGCCAATTGACCACCTGGTGGTCCATGGATGAGCTGGGTTGGGAGAAGGATGGGACCAGCAGGTGCTGCCACCCCCAGCATTCTGACCCACCCTGAAGAGCTGCCGTCTCCTTCTCTGGCTTTACACCCTTCCCACCACATGGGCAACTTTGGGCCTGAGCGGAGGAAACGTTCAGCTCTAGACCTAAGCTCTCAGCATCCTGGGACCAGAGATCATCCCCACTGTTTGCCTTAAAGGAATGACAGGACTCAGAATCAACACCGGACCCCTTAGCCAGTCAGATGCTGTCACCAATACCTCCAGCATTCAGCCCGACAGGGCAGTCACTTGCCAGAAGCTGCCACCCCACACGGCTGGGGACATCCACCATTAGTCTCCAACTCATCCTCAGGGCCCCCAATCCTCTGCCTGTGGGGGAAGCTGAGCCCTAACCTAAAGCAAGGCCAGTGGGGACATCTGGAGGGAGAAAGGGGGGGAGACAGGAGAAGACTCAGGCCAGGATGAACTTGGTCTCCAGCACTGATGAAATGAGCCGCTGGGGGCATCTCTAGTTCCTCCCTGGTCCTGGTGTGGCCCACCCTCTGGTAAGGACAGAGATCTAGAACTGAGGAGAAGCAGGTGGAGAGGAAAGGGGAGTCTAGAACTGAGGAGATGCAAGGGGAGGGTGACAGGATCTAGAACCAAGGGGTGCAAGGGGAGGGGGATCTAGTGCTGGGGAGGGGGATCTAGAACTGTGGAGGGGCCCAGGTGGAGACCTAGAACCAAGGGGCTGTAAGGTGAGGGGGGGTCTAGAACCAAGGAGATAAAAGGGGCAAGGTAAAGGAGGATGAGCTCTCCGAAGAACATGAATTGACACTCAGGATCAAGAAAGACCCAGCTAAGCTGCAAGAAGCTTTGTAACCCCCCACTCCCATCACATACTTTTCTGCTTGTTCTGTCCAGTTCCCAATAACAGCCAAATCCCTGAGACAGACCCACTGTGGGGTGGGGTGGGGCAGAGGGCGGGGAGACAGAGGCTGGGGAGAGGGAAGACTCAAGGTGAGTCTCATCTTTTCAAAGCAGGAACAATGACTATGATTTCCAGAGCCCTCCTGTGAAGTTCCCATAATGCTTTCCACGTACATCCCCACACTCAAGCCTTATGTCTGGAAGGGTCTCCAGGCCCAGGTGAGCCCCCCCAACTCCCAGCCCCCAAAGCTGGACCCCTGTAAGGGGCTGCTACTTGTTTGGGGGCAGACTTTTGACATCCATGTCTAGGGAACTCCCAAATCCTGTTTGCCAGTGTGGATCAGTGCCTTCTCTCTGCTCAGAAACTTATGGGCTCAGCGACATGCCCAGGATAAAGGTGAGTGACTAGGTGGTAGCCCTGGAAGGCCCCCTGCCCTGGACTGGGCGGTGGCCCTGGAAGGCTCCCTGGTCCTGGACTGGGTAGTGGCCCTGGAAGGCTCCCTGGCCCTGGGGTTTGGGCACATCTTCAGAGGGCTTGAGATGGCAGAGGTGCTGTAGTCACTGTCCTGGGGCAGAGCCCTCCCAGCGGGGACCCAGCAAGCCCTGGGGCTACTGCAGGCACCTGCCCCTGCAGTGGTATCAGACTTACCTTCTCTAGGGCCTCCTTGTCAACCAGATCTTGCACAGCTAAGAGCTTGATGCTGTAAGATCAACAAAATCAAATCAGTTTGGGTCACAATGCAATAGTTAAGTCCAGGTTTCAGCCCCTTTCTCTCCCCAGTTCCTGTTTCTGTGGCCAAACCCAAGGTACTCTCAGAGGTGTAACTAGGGCTGGACAAGCAGGGCATTGTCCCCCAGGGCACCAAGTTTAAAGGTCCCCAATAGGACTTGGTTTCCTTCAGAAGGGAGATAAGAGCCTCTCTCGTTTCTCTGCTGTTCCCACCTACCCATGGTAGCATCCCCCAACAGAGCCAAGGGGCTTTGTTAACCCCCTTCAATTGGAGGCATTAGTTTCCACTTGTCCTGGGCTTGGCTCTTATAGCTTGCCGTAGACCCCAAATTCCCAGTCTGTTCACGACTCTCTGAGGTCAGCTTCCCTAAAGACACTTTCTGTTTCAAGGTAGTGAACAGGACCTGGACCCGTAAAGGTCCCACCTCCCACCCCATAACAAGAGCCATCTGGAAGAAACATGGCCACAATTTGGGAAGGCCACAGTAGGTAGTGCAGGGAGGAATGGTGATTGTACATCGCAGGCCAATGAGACTCTAATACTGGGCTGTCCAAGCGCACAGGTAATTAATCACACAATGGTTTCCCACACAGCAGCTCACAGGGGCCTAGATTTAGAAGTCTAATATAGCCCCTTCAGGAAACCAAGAAAGACAAATGGATCTGCCCAAGATCACCCAGTGGGTCAACATCCGAGCCTGATTTGAACCCAGGTCCCCTGAGTCTAACAGGGCTCTTCCTGCTGCTTCCCCTAAGTGAGGCACTGGCAACCAAGGGGAGGATACCATCAGCAATACCACAGGCAAGGCTAATGCCCACACTGGGCACCAAAACGAAATGCCTTCTGGTCCCAGTCTGACCCAGGAAAACATTCCTATTAAATAGTCTTCCAATCCAATTCAGCAAGCATTAAGCACCTACTGTGTGCCAGGCCTGGTGTCAAGGGCTGGGACTACAGAGACAAACAAAAATCTGGGCTTCAATGAGCTGGTATACATTCAATGTTTGCACCGAGGAGCAGCTTGGGTTTGCTGAAAACACACAATATTCCAAGTGTGATCCAGGCAGCTCCTTTCCTCTCCTCAATTCAGAATGGAACATTTTCCATCTCCAGGGTGTGCCCCATTTACACATACTGAACATGCAGGGGAGGAGGGCGGCTAAGTGCCCTCAGTGAGTGTGTCAGTACGTGTAAATGGGGTCCCCAAAGAGAAGGGGGCAGGGGCACAGCCCAAGCGGTGCGGGAGCCCAACTCTACCGCGAATGTGCCTGGCCCTGGCTTTGGGCCTTTGTCTTTCTGCGGGGTTTCTGTCAAGGATAACTACGACGAACAATGATAATTATCACAGATAATAATATAGAAGCACGTGGCTTGGAGCAGCCCTCTCAACTGCCACCTGCCGACGTGGGCACGGACTAATCCAGGATTGTTGGCATCTCTTGGTGTTCCAGCTGTGGCAGCATCCTCAGCAACGACCTTCCAGCTGTGGGGGTGGAACCTGTCCCTCCCCCAACCAGCTCCGTCAGAACCAGAGGCCAGGACAGCGTATGGCAACAAATCACATGAATGGACTGTGCCACTACTGGACTGCCCCAGCTGCTTTCTGCTGTTTGACAGGGCTGGACATGACTCAAAATGTACTTCTTCTCCTCAAGGGGCAACATCCCCTCCTTCCTTCTGATCTGGCAAAGAGCTCCCAATTCATAATCTCTGTGGCTCCCGCCCTCTGGGGGGGATGAACAAACTCCAAAAGGTGCCAGGCCAAAGGAAATTAAGTGCATCTGGCCAGCCAGATCCCTGGAGGAGGGCAGAGAGGTGCCCACACCTCCTGGACTCTCCTTCCTCTAGGCTTTCCTGGCGGGAGCCAAGAGAAGCTGCTGGAGCTCCTGGTTCTTGTGCTGACCTCCTGGGAGGGGAGGTGGGGGGAGAGGGAATGAAGGGAATGTCTGTGCGTGTATGTCTGGCTGTCTCTGTGTCTGTCTGTGTGTCTGTGTCTGTATCTATGTCTGTCCATCTCAGTCTGTGTCCAAGGCTGGACCATCTAGGTCCAAGAGAGCCGATCAACTTCTGGCCTAGTTACCTGAAGGTTCATCAAGTTTCCATGTTACTATGAAGAACAGTATTCAATTATGAAAGCTGTTTTTATGGGTTTGTATTTTTGTATTAAAATAGAAATTTCCTCAGAAACCCATAAGCTCACAGTCCTCACTGCACGTCTCTCTGTCTCTTGGCCAAAACCATCTGCTGACTCAGTGGGTTCCAGCCTTCTGCATCTCCAAGGGCCCCTTGGGCACAGTGGAAAGGGCCTGGGGGCCTTTACCAGTTGGCTGGCCCCAGGAGGGCCATTGTGCCGGTAGGGTGGGCAGAGAGCAGCTGATACCCACGAGCCCTCTGCCCTTCAGACAGGTCACCTAGAAGACCAAGGGTCCTGGGCCTGAAGAGAAAACCCATCCAGAGGAGTTCAGACTTCAGCACCTGAATTCTTCCATCTGAGAAATGGGCATAGCAAAGGTCACTCCACCTTGGAAGGCTGAATGACCACAGGGGGGAATCCCCCAATTGGCCGGTCCCCCAGCTGACTCATGCTCCCCACCCACCTGGGAACACTGGCAGTGATGATATTCATCAGCGCCTGTCTGTTTATGGCAGGAATGACTGTCTGCATACCTGAGAGAGCCAAGCCTGCCCAACTGATCAGCCCCCGGTGACTAACCAGTCTGACAAGTCCCAGGAGCCATCAGCCCCACAGGGGGTGTGTCTAGCAGCCCTGTCTCACTAGCCAGGGCACAGGCATGGTTGCCAGGGGAGATACAGCCAGAGAGAAGGCACTTGGGTAGGCACCACCGGCCTGATGGAAGGTACAGGGGTGTCCAGGGACAGAAGCCAACGACAAGGTTCCAGAATGTGACCCTCCTCAGAACTCAGAGTTCCTCTGAAGGACCAGCATCAGACAAAGCAGACCAGCCCCATGGGAAGGGCCCAGAGGCAGTGAGTGTGGCCTCAGGGTCTTATGGCAGGGGGTGTGACCAACAGAGACATGGGGCTCCTTCTCTGGAGATGCTGGGGCAGATCTGGGCAGGGATCTGGGAGGCCAGGAAAAGCCCTGGGGGAAAGGGAGAGTGTGCTAGATGGAACTTTCAAAGAGTTAGCCTCAGAGAAGAGGGAGACCCAGACTCACCCTAGACTGGCTCCCTAGGGCTGTGATATTCCAGCAGAGCTTGCCGTGTGGACCCTTCTTCTGTGGGCAGAGCTGGTAGCTCTGAAGTAGCTACCAGGGACATGTGTTACATGAGATGTGTCAAGCTGTGGCCTAAAAAGGCAACCCAGCATCAGGACAGATGCATAGACGTGCAAAAGGGGAGAACCCTAGGGCCAGATGGCCACTGGGCTACCTTATCTGTGGGCCCACAATGACAGGGTGACTTTGGGTTAGCTCCAGTGACTTCCCTTCTTGTGGCAGATCACAGGTGGGAGCCCAGCACAAGCCAAGCTGAATGTTGAATCCTGGGCCAGGACATGACCACAGAATGGGGCTGTGGTCCTAGCCTTCTGCCGGGAGCAAGGACGGCCAAAAGTCTAACAAAGAAACCGAAGGGGAAGCCCAGCTGCCTCCCTTCCATGAGCCTGGGGCATGACCACATGTGGCCCGAGGAAGGTCAATGACCGGTGCCCCAGTGGCTTGTAAGAACTGCTCCCCCTCCATCTGTGGGCTTCTCCCAGAGGCTGTGACACTCTACACTCAGCAGCTTTATTTTCATCTGACCAGACATGTTCCTCTTTCGAAAGTGTGAATCCTAGTAACCGTCTGCTCAGGTTCCTGGCAGAGGGCAGTGGAGGCAGGGTTACTCCAGTTCATTGTGTATGCTCGCTGGGCAGGACAAGCTGAGCCAGGATTCCTCTGGGAGAGGGGCCTGGGCAGGGCAGGAGTGACCTCAACACCACTGAGGCTACTGAAGACAACTTGGTTTTAAGATGGCCCCGAAGCCCCCAGAGAGCTGGGCAGGAAGGGGCTATAGGGAGGTGGGCAGCAGCCCCAGAGGGCTAAGGAAGGGCAAGGACAATCCCATCCCACTCAGCCATGTGATCCAAAGACAAGGCACTGGCCTTGAAGGGCCCTACGACCTGGTACTAGAGACCCCCATCCAGATATGTGCCCAGATCCCCGGAGGAGTCCCATTGGGCAGGACAGTGATGTCATCTCTGTTGGTCATACCACCGGCCAGAGGCGGCCAAACTTCCTTCCTGCATCCGTGTCCTTACAGGACGACTGGTCTGCTTTATCCCAGTCCCTCTGGCAGATACTAGCCCATCAGAGGAGCTGAGTTCTTACAGGGGTCACTTTCCTGGAACCTCACCATTGGCTTCTGTCCCCAGGCACCCCTTTCCCCACCATCAGAGGGACCAGAGCTGCCTGGTATGTAGGGTGGAGCCAGTGGGAGCCAGAGGGGGCCTCTGACAGCTGCCGCCAACTCACCTTCCCAAGGAGGGCTGTTGTCCCCAGATCATGGGGTGGTCGTGAGCAGGCTGGCAGCCCTGAGCGCTTCAGGGACAAAAGCCGGCAGCTGGGCCACAGCCCCATCCAGGGCCAACCCTCCTTCGGGTCATCTTTTTCCAGGCTCCCTCTTGACTTAAATATTTTGCTGTAAACCTCAATGCAGCAATTAGGCCTGGGTGCGTCCCCTCACATTCAATAAAGAAACAGAGCTTTGAAAACACCCCCATCCCCTTTCGGTTCCCCCATCTGAGGCTCTCCTGGAGGCTCGGGCCCTTCAGCAGCAGCGACTTTCCTCTTGGCCACCCTGGCTCCCCTACTATGCCTTCTGCCCCTTCTCATCCCACGGCTAGGGCTCTGCCCATTTCTGGGCCCGTCACCCTAATCTGTCCATCTCAGGGGGCCCCCGAGTATCTGGTCGGCTTCCCCACCATCACGGAGCTCACTTCATTCTCTTGTTTGACTGGAGGGCCCTTTCCAAAACAAGGCCCAGAACACTTTACTCTTTTGTGTGGAACTGAGCCCAACGGTGTGGTTTGGAGGGGGGTGAACCTTCAGACCATACCCCGCAAGATTTCCCAAAGTGTGATTCCACCCACCATGAATAGGTGAGGACCCCTCCCTGGGAGGAGGGGAGAGAAATGGGTAGAAGTGCAGGAGATACAGAAACAACAGAGAAAGAAAAAGCTGTTTGAAAGGAAAAACCTGAGGGAGCAGAGGGAGGGGCTTCCCTGAATCGCCCCCAAGGGATTCTCCATTGTGCCGTCTAGTCTGGTCGCTGCTGGCCTTAGCTCCCAGTGCCCTCCCCCAGTGCTCTTGTTGTTTGTCCTTTGTTTGAAGGGGACCTAAGACCCAAGACCCAAGAGGTCAGGAAGGAGGGTCTGGACTTGCAAATGAATTGGATTTAAGTGAGGCTGGGCTGCCTTCAGCCTCACTCTCCACTCCAGAGTCCTGGGGCCCAGGGGCAGGAAAGAGGTCAGGACCCAGACTTCAAGGTCCTGCCCTGGAAGAACAGTGGCCTTCGGGCTCCTGGCCTGCCTTCAGGTCCCAGCGGCTGACACATAAAGGACACCCACTCCCCTGAGGCCCAGACATCCCACTGGGATGTCCACGGGCCTCCTGAGCCTCAAGTCGCAGCCAGGACCGAGTTCTAGGGGCCATTTGTCTCTGAAGCTACTAGCACAGACAGTCCATGTCTCTATAGGAGGCCCATGGGGTGGCTCCCATCCCTGCCCAGATGTCACCCAGCTGGGCTTTCAGCCCTGTCTGATGTGATGTGTGAGAAGGACAGCGCTAACTGGTACAGCTTTTCAAACCACCAGCCAGACCATTGCCTCCACACTCACACACATTCCCTGGGGATGCTCGCTGGAGATGAAATCCTAGCCCAAAGCCAGGCCCAGCCTCTCTCTTGGGGCTCAGACACTTCTCCCTACTAGTCCCCAAACCTAAGTCGGCAGCCGTCCAAGAAGCTGCCATGGTCCTGCTGCCACAAAGGTTACGGGGGAGGGGAAGGACATGGGTGCCAGGCCCCAGAGCAGAGGTACACAGTCTGTGAAGCCGAATGGGAGGGACAGGGCCTGAATTCAGCCTGTGCTGGCAGCCCTGGCTCATTGTGCTCCAGGGATTTCTGGCCTTATGTAGGTCAGAGGCCCCAGCACCCCAGAGACCGAGAAGGCCAGTGTCCGGCTCTGCCTTCCCCAATCTCCTCTGCCCTCAGCTGCTCTTCTGAGAAGACTCCAAGGCTTTAAAGCACAGACCCCCTTAAATCATTACTACTTTGTCTTCACACGCTGCCTTACAGAACAAAAACGATGACTCCCTTTGGAAACAGAATGCCTAGCCTCTGAAAGTCGGCTTTACTGGTCGGAGAAAACAGTCTCCCCTTTGGAAAAGGCCCAGACAGCACTAAGGTCAGGGCCTAGGCCCATTCTGTTGGCTGTACCATAAGTGATTTGAGACCCAGACAGTGGAAAGGGACAGACTGGCCCAAGCCATCCCATGACACTCCCTTCTCTAGTCCGAAAAACCCTGAACTTGGCTGTGGGCCAATTCTGAGAGAGTCAGGTCCAAGTAGCCACAAACCCTTGGTGGCTGAGGAGGCCAAGGCACAAGCTGCCCCCAAGCACCACACACACACATGCGCGCACATGCGCGCACACACGTGCACACACACAGGCATACACGTGCATGCATACATGCACACACACACACAGAGACACACACGCGTGCGCGTGCGCGCACACACACACACACACACACACACACACACACACACACACAAGGTAGGATCCCACCCCAGACACCCCAGATCGGTTTGAGATGCTGCACCTTTGACCCCTCGTTGGGCTGGACAGCCAGCTAGGGGTCAGACTGGCACATTCCAGGCATTCAATCAAAACTTTTTGAACAAATAAATACGAACAATGCGACTCTCAGAGTATTTCCGAGGGGTGTACGTGGGGAATATGGAAGGAAAGACAAAATTACTAACAGCCCCTGTCCTCGGGCAGCTCTGTCCTACCTGGCAGGGACAACACAGAAAAAGAAAAGGAAATGGAAGTAATTTGAGAAGGAAGCACCAAGAAGTGATGGGCCCAGAAAAGCTGTGTCAGAGGTGACTCTGGTGTGGGCCTTGAAGGACAGGGATTCCAAGAGGCCGAGGTGACGAGGGAGCACACTGCAGGCACGGCTTGGACAAAGGCGTGGAGGCGAGAGATGAGAAAGCTGAGTTTGGGGAACAGCAATTGGTCTAGAAAAGTGTGCGGGCAGAGTGTGTGAGGGAGAGTAAGGGGAGAGAGGGAGGGAGCCCAGAGTCACACTGGGAAGGCTCCCAGGAGCCAGGCACATGGTCTGACCTGGGCTGAAGATGACCTCGGAGACCATACAAAGGATGGGCAGGGGAGAGCAAGACGGGAAGCAGGAGACCAGAGGCTGGGGGCTGCCCAAGGGAGGGCCGGGGGCAGAGGCTGACGGGGAGGAAGTGCCAGTGCCTCACAGGTCACTGACCTTGGATTGCCAGAGTTGGAAAACAGTTTAAATCACCTTGACAAACAGAGAAACAGTCACTGTGGTTATTGAGGGCTTAGCTCATTGGCGGTTGGTCCCCGCCCCATACACAAGGACCCCCAGCCACTAGACCCCATGTCTATTTAAACCCTCTTCTAAAAAGCGGGGCAGCCAATCAGAAGCACGGGATGGGGGAAGATCCTCTGAGAGCAGGGAGGAGCCACGAAGCCTGGAGATGCCCAGCAGGCGGGCTGGGGCAGAGGGTGAGCAGCCCTGCAAAGCACCAAGTCCTTAGGGGGCCGCCCCCAAAGCAGAGCTCCCCAAGCACTCAGGGAGCCAAGATCCAGGGCAGGCCTCTCCCTCACGGCCGTGGAAGGGGACCTGCATTACGTCCCCAGAGTCTTCCCGGTCACCCAGTGAGGCAGGTGAGCTTAGCTTTATTACTGCCCCCATTTTAAAGATGAAGAAACAGGTGGAGAGCAGTGAAAAGATTTGCCCAAGTTAGTGTCTGAGGCAGGATCTGAACTCAGGTCCTCCTGACTCAGACTAGATGTGCCATAAAAATCTCAAACTCAAAGTGTTCAGAACTGAACTCATTCTTATTTGGGATGAAAAACATCCTTCATCCTTAATTTAGTGAAAAGAAATAAACACAGAGATCTCCTAGGATAAGAACAGGACTTTATTCTCTTCCCTGGGAGAGGAAGGTGGTCTTCCCCATAACTCATCATGGAGAAGAGGCAAGTTACAAAAGATAGTGCTGGAATTTATAACCTAACTTAGTCAAGGCCCCCTCCCCGACTGTTTCCCCTCTCATTGGTGGAGAGGCACACTTCACCAAATACTTCCCCAACTGGAACAGCAAGGAAAGATCAGGGGAGGGTCCCGCCAAGGCGGGAAAACAGATAAAGGAAGATCAAAGTGATTGACAGAAGCAATTTGAAAAGTTAACCAACCCAAAGTGAGAAGTTTTCACTCATCCCATACATTCTCTTCCTTTCCCCTCCTCCTAATTTTCCAGTTAGGAAGGGCATGACCATCGCCTCAGGCCCCGGGTCCCCAGATCTCCAGGTCCCTGGGCCCCCAGCCTAGGGGTCATCCAGGACTCCTCTCTCTCCATAGCCCCCCATCAGGAGCCAAGGCCTGTTGTTTCTGCTTCTGAGGTGCCCTCTCACTCCTCCAAGGCACTGGCCCTCATCACCTCACACCTGGCCCACAGCAATGGCTGCTGGGGGATCTGCCTGCCCCAGACCAGCCCCTCCTCCATTCAGCCACTAACCACAGGTCTGACCAGGCTACCCCTCTCCCCTCCAGGATCCAAAGTAAAATTCTCAGGAAAGGCCTTCCTTGCCCTGCCCTTCACTGCCCACCTCTCCTGCCTTCTTCTCCCACCCAGAGGCACTGGCCTCCTTGCAGTCCCTTAAGAAGGACCCTCCTCCCCACTCCAGGCATTTCCCTTGGTCACCCCCAGGCCCAGAACCCCCTCCCTCCTCATCTCCACCCTCCGGCTCCCCTGCCTTCCTTCAGGTCTAAGAAAAAAACCCCGTTCCTTCCACTGGAAGCCTTTTCCACCCTCTAATTTGAGGGCCTTCCCTTGGTGGATGAGCTCCAGCTGCCTCATCTGGAGCCTATGGCAGTTTATGTCTCCCCCATCAGTCTGGGAGCTTCTCAAGAGCAGAGACTGACTGCTCTTCTTGGATCCCCAGTGCCTAGCACTGCGCCTTGCACACAGTAGGTCCTTAGTAAATGTTTATGCCTGCCTGCCTCCAAGTCCAGCACTCTTTTCCCTTGGCCCCCTGGCTGCCCCCAGTTGCACCCTGGCTGCCCCTGGCACCTCTGGAGATCAGCTTGCTGTCTTCAGGCCACTCTGAAGATCGGAAAGAGAGTATATCTGGGCTGAAGAAGGATCCTCATGTCTAGGTTATGAGCTAGTGCCCAAAGCTGTGGCATCTTCAGAAACCCAAATGGACCCATGCTGTGCCACCCTGCCAGAGCCTGGGAGTGTGAGCTGCTGCTCTGGGCCAAAGACAGCCAGGGGAGACTGAGACCTGACAATGTCTGCTCTCTAGCCATTCTCCAGGACACCTTCTGTTTTTTACACTAGAAAGTGGCTGGTGAAGGCTGGAGCTGCAGGGAGGAGCTGGGCAGCCACCCAGAGGCTCTGTGACCCTGTGGGGCAGCCAGACCAGGAAGGATGGCAGAGGGCATCTCTGGGGGCAATGCCTTGGGCTTTCATTCTCCCACAAATCTAGCCTCCTCTAACTGGTGAGTTCTGCATCTGTGTGTGGGAGCATTCCAGCACAACAGAAACCAGAGCCTGGCTGAAGGGGAGGCCCCGGCCCTGCCTAGAGTTTCTAGAGTTGGCCATTGTACTCAGGGCCCTGCAGAGACCTGAACCTGAACTGAAACAGCAAAACTGGGCCATTGGAAAGAACGCTCCTGAAAAGGCCACAGGGAAGGGGACAGCAGGGCCTGGGCCCTGGCTGGCAGGAGATGGGCTAGGATGAGAAGTGCTGCCTTGGGAGTCAGATCCCACCTCTGAGACTTAGAGCACACATGTGCCCCTGCACCCATGTACCCCTGCACCCGAGCCCCAAACGCCCTGCTGGTGCTGGCGCTCTGCTCCTCTGACTCCAAACCTCCATCTCCCCACTCAGCACTAAGGGTGAAGGCCCACCAAGCTTCAAGCTCCCCTACATCAGTTTCTTCATCTGGACCATGAGGGGGTGGAATTCGATGGCCCCCAGGCCCCACCTTGCCAGCAGATGTTGCCCAGGGATCTGCCCTCTGGATGTCTTTTCTCTCTAATGTCCACTTTCCATGCTGGACAAGTCACAGACTTGGCTGGACTCACACACAGAGCCTGGGGCCCTGATGGGGCTTGGAGGTGCGCTCCTGTCTTAGTGACAGTCCCCAGGACCTCAGGGCCCATGCCAGCCCCTCCCCGCATCTCCTAATGCCACCTCCTTCCTCCTCCATCACTTCCCCGTAAAGTGGTATACGCTTGTCAGCCCTCCAAGAGGGGAGGCCTGGTAGGACCTCCTTTCAGCCAACAAGGAGGCTTCTGGGATGGAAATGGCAGGATCCCTGGGGACACCACTGGCCACCGTATCTTAGAACTGGTAGTGACACGGGATACAATAGCCAGGCCGAGGGTGTGGCCTGTCAGAGGGAGGTCAGGCAGGGTGCCCTGGACAGAAGCCACCCAAGAGGGAGATGCAGGGACTCAGTCCTGAAGATGCCCAGGCAGCAACTCCAGTGGGAAGGGCAAGGGGCAGTAAACGAGAAGCACCTCCTCCGCTCAGATCGCCTTTCATCCACTCTACCTTGTGTGTACGTAGGCATCGGCCCCTTCTCTTCCCCATTAGATGAGGAGTGCCATGGGGTTGGGGAGCAGTATTTCACCTTTCTCTGTATGCCCAGTGTTTAGCACAGGGCCTGGTCCATAGTAAGTCAATGCTTGTTGACTGACACCCACTGACCACCTCTGATGTGCCCAGGGACAGCTAGGTGGAGCCCTGGAGTCAGGAGGATCTGAGTTCAAATCCAGCCTCAGACACTTATTAGCTGTATGACCCAGGGCAAGTGACTTGAACCAGTTTGCCTCCGTTTGCAAATGAGCTGGAGAAGGAAACGGCTAACTACTTCTAGTCACCGGAAAGTCAAATACTGAAGCTGAATCTCAAGTCCTTTGGCCACATAATGAGAAGACCGGGCTCACTGGAAAAGCCCCTGATGTTGGGAAAGACTGCCAGTCCAAGGGGAAGGGGAGCTTGGCAGACTCGGACAGCGGAGGGCAGCAGATGGGTCAGAGCAACCACCAGCAACCACCGATGGATCGATGAATCGCCTCTACGGTCTTCTTTCCTCTGCTCCCTCCCCTTCTCACGGTGAGTCCGTCCACAGGCTCAGCCTCCACTCTCCTGACTGTCGCTAAAGGTCTGCACATTTCACAAGCCTTTTAAAAAGCCATTTCTTTGTTTTATTTACCAATTGAATTGCTCGCCTGCTTTCTGTCCGTTATTTTCTCTTTGAATCCTGGTTGGTGGAGGCATTCGGAGATAAAAGTTTGCCTCGGAGAACTGCCTCAGCGGATGCCAAGCATTCTGTCGTGCTGAGGCCATGAGGGGTCTGGGGCATTCATGAGTGAAGAGCTTGAGACACTGGTGATGGAGGGACCTGGGCCAGCATGTTGGCCCTTCCTGGGAGCACAGAAAACATCTCCAGCCCCAGACTTCCACACGGACCTGACCAGTCCAGGCTGATGACCTCAGTGATGAGACCCATGGTCTGTGTGCTGAAGGCCTGGGAAGAACATGGAAGGAATGGTGCTGACAAGGTGTATGAGAGGGCCTGCGTCTCCATATGGAAAGGCTGGGGAGCCTGCTTCTTGTGATGATGTGGAACAGCAGAGCCTCTTGAGAAGCAGCTGCCGAGAACCCATAAGTGGTTCAGGCCAGGAAACATGGCAGAAAGAAGATTCAGAGAAGATCCAGCTTTAGCCTCGGCATTCTTCGAGATGATGCTCCAAGGAGAAGGGCCTTGGTTCGTGGTCTCTTCTAGGAGAAGGGAACAGAGCCATTGACCTTAGAAGTTCTGAAAGTCTGGAGAAAGAGCCACAGGAATCCAGGAGTTGTAGTGTGGGCTGGGGTCTGCAGCCGGCTCAGTCTCAATGCCCCAAGAAGTAAGGTATGACTTTCAGGAGCAGCAATCAGGTCCCATCTGGACATGAACTTGATGGGACCAAGGCTATGTAGGAACTGAGCTAAGTCAAGCCTGTTCTCCCTAGAAACCAAGGCAGTGTAAAGAAGAGTATGTCCCCAAGGCCCTGGGGAGGGGAACATTTGTACAATTGTATCTGCTCTGTCTTTAAAGTAAATATCTCTCTGTAAAAGCCAATCAATGTTGAGTGACTAACAGGAACAGGGTGTTAGTGATTGGCACCACTGGTGGGGGCTCAAGCTGATGGCAGTAGAGAAGAGTCCTTCAGGGTAGCACAGAACCCTGAGGAGAGAGACATGGGCAGGCCCAGGGCTGGGAGAGAGGGTCAGAGCAAACTTGCTAGAAGTGTTGTCCTTCTGAGACCTGAGGCCAATAGAGACCAGGTTGGACTTCTCCAAAAAATAAAGACAATTCTTCAAAATCAGACACAGGGCAAATCCCCTGTGCACCTGGCCCAATCCCGAGGAACCTGGGATCCCTGGCTGCCTACAGTCTTCCACTCTGATGTCTCCCAGCACTTCAAACTCAGCTTGTTCAGAATTTAGCTCATCCTCTCTCCTCTTGAACCTGCCCTTCCTGTTGACCACTCTGTGACAGTGGTACCAAAATCTACCCCATTTTCCATGTTTAAAACCTCAGGGTTATCATTGCTCTTTCTGTCTCCTTCACTTCCAACACCCTTTCACTCCATACTTTTGTGATCCACCCCACTCTTCCTCTTCTAGTTGTCCCCCCCCACCCAAGACAGGCCTTGTTACCACCTCACCTGTGAATTATTATGATAGAAAGGAGTAAGATTCATCTTATTCCTGCCTAGCTCTGGTCATATCATTCTTCTGTGCAGAATTCCTCAGGAGCTCCTTTCGGCCTAGCTGGTTAAGTTCTGAGGATCTCAGAACCTCAGGGTTAGAAGGGGCCTCAGAAGTAAGCTAGTACAGCCCACAGAGAGAGGAATCCCCATAGAATATACCCAACTCTTCTGTGTGGCATTCAAAGCCTTCTATAAGCTAGTGCTACCTTGGAAGAATGCATTGTGCATGTACTGGTCCAACCATTCTAGAGAACAATTTGGAACTATGCCCAAAGGACTAAAAACCATGCATACCCTTTGACTCAGGATACCTCTGAGACAGGTCTGTATCCCAAAGAGATCAAAGCAAAGAGAAAAAGGTCCACATGTACACAAATATGTATAGCAACTCTTTGTGGTAGCAAAGAATTAGAAATGGAGGGGACGCCCATCCACTGGGGAATGGCTGAACAAGTGGTGGTATGTGGTTGTGGCAGAATTCTATTGTGCCCTAAGAAAAGATGAAGGAGGTGGTTTCAGAGAAACCTGGGAAGACTTGTATGAACTGATGCAGAGTCAAGTGAGCAGAACCAGGAGAACATCACGCACAGTAACAGCCACATTGTAACAATGACCAACTGAAAGACTTGACAATTCCAAAAAACCCATGAAGAAAAGTGCTGTGGACTTTCAGAGAGGGAATGGATGGACTCTGGGTGCAGACTGAAGTATAACTGGCTCACTTTCTTTTTCTTGCTTTTTTTGCAGCAAGGCTAATGGAAAGATGTTTTGCACGATTTCACATCTATAATTGATATCCCACTGCTTGCCTGGGAGGATGGTGGTGCATTCACAGTCGCAGGGAAGGGAGAAGGGGGAAAGATAATGAGTTCTGCTTTGGACTTGCTGAGTTTAAGATGTCTACTGGACATGAGCCATCTCTGGACCCACCAGCCAGTGATGAGCTTTCTTCTCCTGGCTGTCACAGAGCCGCAATGATGTACCTCCTTGGTGCAGTATTGGTGGTCTGTTGTGGGACAGCTCTGGGGCTTGTGCCTGCACCCCTGGAGGACTCACTCAGCCTTAAGAGGTCTGGGAGGCAATCTTACCCAAACTTTGCAGCTTCCAGGAGGTACTTACTAAATGTTTGCTGAATTGGGCCAAGGCTCTGTCACCTCCAGAGACCTTTCCTCCAGTGACGAAAGGGGAAGCGGGGCTGCTAACTTTGATCAGGAGGAAGAAGTTGCCTTTCCTGATGAAACACTGCCACAGGAGGATGTTACATCACAGGCACGTGTACAATCTTAGTGCTGACTGCTGAGTCACTGGACAGCTCATAGCAGCCTCTTGGGTCCTTTAAGAAAAGGGATACAGTGGGAGTAGGAGCTTGACATTGGCCTGCTGCCCCATTAGCTGTACTTCCCTCAAAGCAAGAGGGTCTCCAACTACTTCTCTTTTCAGCTCCCAGAGCCTAGGCTGTCATGCCCACAGCTGAGCCACCTTGCTCAATAAGTTCCTAATCCGAGAAGCCAGCTGACAAGATGGCAGCCAGCACTCACTACAACCATTGGAACTGGCAATCGTGAGAAGCTCATCATGGGAGAGCCTAGATTTAGAACAGCAAAGGGTCTTAGAGCTACCCTGCCCGATCCCCTCATTTTACAGATGAGAAAACTGAGACTTCTGAGAGATGAGAAGTGACCTGTCCAGGGCCCTACATCTAGCATGCATCTGAAGCAGGATTAGAGTTTGGGGTTTCCTGACTCCATATTTAGCATTCTATCCACTAAGCCACTAAGACAGGTACATGACCACACTTAAAACTCACCCAAAGACCAACTGTCTTCATCAGAGACCCAAGTCTTGGTCCCTTGATCCAAAAGTTCAGAGAACATTTTCCAAGTTTGGGCAAGAAAACAAAGTCTCCTATTTTATTCAGGGAAGAAGACAGAGACATCCCATGCCACACTGAGGGTGGTGAACACACCCCACACACACACATATGAACTCAGGACACCCTCATGTGCAATTTCAAATTCTCAAAGTCACTTTTTCTCTAAGCTCATTGTAGATGTGGTTCAGCTGGTATCCCACGTGAGGCTCAGCTTTGGGTCCATCACGGCCCAGTCTGGCAGATGTTTTCTTATGACTCACTCAATAATGAAACATTGCACAGGCATGGTTAGGCCCTTGATGCCTGGGCTGCCAAGAGGCTTCCTTCCAGAATGCCGTCCTTCACACTTCACCTGGAGGAGCTGGTGGCCACTCCTGACTTATCCCATGATATTCTCAGTGTCCAGGAGCCTTTCCCTCCACCTGCTCACATGATCCTACTGCTCTGTGCCCCTTTCCAAGTGCATAGGGAAGACCTGGGCATCAGGAAACCTGGGCTCCTGACTCAGTGTTGCCGCTAAGCAGCAGGTACAGCACTAGACCTTAGTTCCCCATTCACCCCATTAGAGTGTGAGCTCCTGGAAGGCTTGGATGATTCTGTTCCTCTATTGGTACCCAGGGTAGGCATTCAAATGCCATTTCTACCCTATGATTCCATCTTTGGAAGAGGAGGAGGCGTGGGGAGTGCCCTGGCCCCAGGGCATCTGCCTCTGCAGCAGGTAGAAACTGGACCCGAAGGCCTCTACAGGGACTTCCCCTCGGCTCCAGAGTCAGGTTCTCATGAAGCCTGGCCGACCACTTAGTGGATGGTGCCTTCCAGGAGCTATGTGTCCAGGGTCCTACCCAGGGCCAGCATTGTGAGCAGAAGGCATAAATAAACGCCCACGTGGGGCAGCTGAAAAATGCCAGGCCCCTGCCCCTAAACGTCTTCTCCCATGACCTGGAGGATAGATTCCTGTCATACAAACTGTCCCTTGGTTGCTGACTCAGACTGGGCATTGTCAGGATGTGACAGATCTCCAATACACTTCCAGTTCATGGGAGCCTCCGAGCCTGGGTACTAGTGGAGGGAAAGGAAGGAGGACCTCAAGAATTGCCCTGCTTCCAAAGGGGCCCCCCTCACCTACAACCTTGTTTGCTTCTTAGGAGCACTCGGTTTGACCGGCAGGGCAGGTGGTAAAGGAATCCAGGCATCAAAGATTCTCCACATTGGAAAGAATCTCAAATCCAAGCCAGACCTGAACAAGGATTTCCCAGGGTTGGCCTCCAAGAATCACCCTCCCAAGGAAGGAGGGGCGTTACCTGGGGGTCTGCAGACAGCATCTACCAGGACTCTGATTGGCAGGTAGACATGAATAGCATGAACCTCAGAAGAGACAGTTACTGAGTGACGGAGGAAGGGGCAGAGTCCAAAGGAAATGAGTGGAGGTGGACCTAGTGCTGGAAAGGGAGCCAGGGAGGCTGTCATCTGATGGGGGTGGGGGAGGACTCATTAACATGGAAGTAGGGGGAGAGGAAAAGATTTAGCATGAAAGGAAGTTTGTTGCTTATGGAACAGGCATTCCACAGGGCACAGGGAAGGGCTGGGTGGAGTTGGGATGGGTTCTTCACTCCCCCAGCTGCTTTCAGCTTCTCAAGGGGCACAAAGGGAAGTGGAAAGGGAGGGACCACATTACCACCCACTTTCCTGAGCCACTCCCCAAACCCAATGTCCAGAGACTAAGTCCGGGAGGAGCTACGTTGGTTGGCCTGGTACTTGTGGCACCACAAGCCACTTGTGGTTCTGCTACTGGCAACTCCTCAGCTCCCCCATCTCTTTCTCTGTGAACAGCAACCAAAGTACCAGGACCACCATCTCTGGAAAGGGCATGTCCCTGCACTGCCCTGTGACCAGTCCCCACCCCAGAGACTGCCCACCCTGAGCGCCTTTCCCTGGACACTGCTCCCCACCAGGTCCTGTCTTCCCCATTAGAATCTGAGCCCCTTGGGGCAGGAGGCCTTGAAGCACCATGCTCAGTAAGGCAAGCCCATGAAATGTGTTTTACTCTTTCATTATAAAAATTAAAGAGGAATCTTTTTTTAAAAACACATACATCTGTATACATATGTGTGCCCACACACACAGAGATCTGAGGTTACTTTCCCAGGGAGGGAATGCTTTGTCCACACACACACACACACACACACACACACAAACGCCCCAGTGCAGATCCACTCTCGACGTCACCATCACAGACTCTGAGAACATGGGAACTAGACCATCCTTAGATGTTGTTCTTTCGTCAGCAAGAATCCAAGAATCATAACACAAGAGAGGGCTCTCGAATCATCCAGCCCAGAGAGAGTTGGCCCTGAGGGCTAGGAGACCTGGGTTCAAGTCTTGCTTCTGACACCACCAGGCTTTGTGACCTGGACAAGTCACCTCAGTCTCTAGGACTGTAAGTTGCAGAAAAGGTGCTGACCTGTACTCGTGGAGGAAAATTTCCTCCCTGAGAGTGCCCTAGGCCAATAATATTAGAGATTTAGACCCAAAAATCAACAACAAAACCGTCTCCAACATAAAGACCTGCGGCGGTGGAGAGCTCACTACCTATCATTCCACAGGGTTAGGAAGCTCCCCCTTAAACAGAACCAGAACCTGCCTCTCTGTCATCCCTCTCCCCTGCCCACCCACACCCCACCCCTCCCTTTCCGTGCTCTAGCAGCAGGCCTCGGCCACTCTACTGCCAAGCCAAGATGGGGCCCCAGCATCCGCCAAGCACGTCTGCTCCTCCTCAGCAGGTCCTGGGGTGATGAGCCAGGGAAGGCAGGGGAGCTGAGACTGAGCACTGGGAGCCTCCTATTCACACAGAGTGGGAGAAGACCCAGAGCCAGCCACAAAGACTGAGGAGTCAGGAAGAGCCAAGGGCAGGGGAGACCCTGGCTTCCTGCACAGTACCCAGCACGCAGTAGGCACTTAATGAAGACTGACTGACTGACTCAGGCTGGAAAGAGATGTCTACATTCAGAGAAAGATCCAGAAAGAACAGGGTTTGGATGTAGACCGAAGCAAACTCTTTCTTTTCCATGTTGGGTTTCATTTCCTCTTTCCCATCGTTCACACCATCAGTTACAATCCTTCTTTACAACCAGACTAATGTCCAATGTGAAAGTATTCGCACATCCTATACTTGATCACATGCTGCCATGGGAGGGGGGATGCTTCTCCCCATGGAAAGGTCTGGCCTGCCGAGGCCCCTTCCCTCAACCCTGCTGCTCTGGAGTAATGAGAACACACAAGGATTCTGCTGAAATAACACCCTTCCTTAACCTGGCCTTTGTCCAGGGCTGGCACTGGCCACCTGCCCCTGCTCAGGATCCTAGAAATGTGGTGAAGCTTCCTCTTCCATTCCTCAGTGCCAGGGCCTGGCATTCTGCCCAGCTGGTGCCTGGGTGATGGGAATGCTGCAGCTGGGGGTGGGGGGAGGGTGAGAAAGCCAAGATCTCTGGGTGGCTCCCCCCACCCCAGTGCCCTGTGCCAAGTGCTCCTGGGGTCTTGTATAATCAAGGGACAGTATCCGGATGCCCCTCCCAACAAGGCACACAAGTGTGGACACTGCCCAGCTGGGGCCATCAGGGAGGGGTAGGAACATGGGCAGGAGGCAGAGAGACAGACGTGGCAAGCACTTCAGCCCCTTCCCCACTGAGCCAGGCTCCAAACCAGCCTCATCACGCAGACTCACCCCAGCAGTCTGAGGCACAGGTGATTCATAGGCTAAACACCTCCAAGCAATCCCCACTGGGGGTGAGGCCTCAGATCAAGAACCCTGAGAAAGCTTCCGCTGCAACCCCTCATCTTATAAATGGAGGAACTGAGGCACAGAGGGCTCAGGTGTCACTCAACATCAGTTATTAATTAAACCCCCCTAGGTGCTGCAGATACAAGGAAAGGGAAGGAGCTCCCTCAGGGAGCTCACTGTCCAGTGGGGGAGACGAGGGGCAAAGGACTTTGTACAAACGAGCTACGGACAGACCGACTGGGAACAGGCCCCAGATGGAAGGCCCTGGCATTGGGCCAGGCTGGGAAAGGCCTCTGGGAGGCAGGGATTAGGAGCGAGAGTATTTCAGGCAGATGGTTGGGAGATGGATCCCAGAGGCTTTAGAAACCACAGGGCTTCACGCTGATCTTGGAAGTAACAGGGAGTCAGTGGAGCTTACTGAGGAGGCAGCCCAACCAGACTTTGCTTCAGGAAGATTGCCTGGACAGGGGAGGAGACTGAGGCCCCGAAGCACGAGATCCTGTTTGCCCAAGTCAGACCTCATAGGGATCCTCCCGGCAGCATCCCTGACAACTGGCCGGCCCTCCATCCTCTGCTTGGAGGCCTCGGGTGAGCGGGCACTCACTGCCTTCTGAGGATGTCTCTGGGTGGGGAGTTCTTCCCACATCTTCATCTGGGAGACAGCCACCCACCAATGCTAGCACTGCCCTCTGGGGCCGAGCAGAAAAGTCGGCTTCTTCTTTCACCGTCCCCACCCCCATCCTTTAGACCTCCCCTCCGAGTCTCTTTTCTCCAAACCAAACATGCTCTGATCCTTGGCTAGAGAGCTCCCCGTGCTAGGTGGGCCTCCTCCCACCTTGACTGCACCAACCTGCCCCATCCTGGAGGGATCGAGATGGCTCCCACCATAGTCATGGGGCCTCAGAGTCGGACCTCAAGATTGAGAACTCAAAGAGACCCCACATAGCCCAACCTCCTTATTTTTTCTAGACAAGGAAACAGATTCAGAAGGGCTCGACTAGCCTGAGATTACCCAGCTGGTAAGCACCAGGGGCAAGTTTGGAAGTCAGACCTTTTCCCCCCACAGACCAAGGCTCTCCTCTGCCCCATCCACGTTGCCTTATAGAATCCCCAGGCTTCAGAGTGCCCCCCCCCCCCAAAGCAGGCACACTGGAATAAAACAGCACAGGCAACATTAGCCTGCCATGGGGAGTCAGGAAGGACCAGGGTGGGCTTCAGGGGACACTGAAGTCACTGCTTTAGGAAGCCCTGGCATTTCTGCTGGAGAAAGTCCAAGCTCAGCGCATTGCTCCCCTGGCTTCCCCCCTCACCAAGCAACGAGTCTACGGGCTGCAGGATCACTGACCGACGGGAATAATCTGACTCCTTAATGTGGTGGCCAACCTGACCAGGGGCCTGCAGGGTCCCCGCCCCCAACACTGACCCTGGTGGCACAGTTACAGTCATTCACAGGGCAGTGAATCTGCGCTGCCTTCCTCACTTACGGCTGGTTTGAATTAAGAGAAATTCCCAGCCTTCGCTCCCATTTCCTTTTCCCCAGACCCATGAAAAAGCTTGGGAGGCAGAGTGCTGGGCTGGGGAAGGAGGGAAGGGAAGGAAGGCACAGGGAAGGCTTGGCTGCTGGCCACTTGGCAGGTGCTGAACTTTTCCCCATTCCACAGGGAAACTGAATATGCCCTTTTTTCTTACTGATTTTTGACAGAATTACTTGGATCCCCTTAGGCAGGTCCTGGGGTGGCCTGGGGCTTCAGGCAGACAGAAGTATTCTTCCTCTCTGCTTCCATTTTTAAAATGATGCCCAGGTGTTCATGTGCCAGGGATCTGAGGAGCTTTAGCACTGGGGCAGTGCCCGAGTTCCCCGAATGTCTCCCCACGGGCCTGGTCTTCACCATTAGACCCCCTTCTTCAGGTTAAGGCATTAAGTGGTAAAATAGATGACGGAGAAGGAGTGAAGCAGGGCAGCTCACAGCGTCCAGCTAGGCTCCAGGCCTTGGGAAGTGGGACACAGGACAGGCAGACTGGCAAGGGAGGAGAAAGGGAAGGGCCCAAGTCCTGAGGCCCCCTCTGTGTGAAGAGCAGACCTAGTGGGCATGGGGGCCCTGCCTGGTCCTTCCCTTGTGCCCCCCACAGCAGTCTGAGAATGACAGCAGAGATAGGGGAGGAGGGAGCAAGGCCATATCTTGTTTAGCACATCAGCCTACAAGCGCTGGGATCTGCCTGCGTTTTCCAGAGCGTGGAAGGCTCCCTGCTTTGGAAGCCTTTTCTCTTGTTTACTTTGCCCAGTACCCAAAGAGTCAGAGAGGCCAAGAATCAGGTCCTAAGGGAGAGTTCGCTTTATGCTGCATGCAAGGCAGCTTTACAGCCTGGAGACCGAAGCTGAGCCCCTTGCCTCTGCAAACCCCACAAATCCCAGTCAAAGGGCAGACAGATAACAGAGCTGCCAAATAAACTCCTGCTCCCAGAGTCTATTGCCTGGCCTTCCCCAGGGCCTGAGACCTTGGCTAACCTCGGGGCTACACTATCACCTACATGGTGAGGATTCTCAGGGGGAAGCCAAGCAGAGGAGGGCAGAGCTCAGAAAAG
This sequence comes from Pseudochirops cupreus, assembly GCA_028627135.1. Classification (NCBI taxonomy): domain Eukaryota; kingdom Metazoa; phylum Chordata; class Mammalia; order Diprotodontia; family Pseudocheiridae; genus Pseudochirops; species Pseudochirops cupreus. Next base: position 421,773,647 of record CM053583.1, on the reverse strand, counting down.
CAGCTGGCTTTTGGAGTGGTGTGGGGGCTACACCTCAAGTTCCTGGCCATCCCAGCAACCAAAGACAAAGGCGGTTCAGTGGATAGAGCACTGGTTCTGGACTCAGGAAGGCCTGAGTTCAAATCCTGCCTCAGACATTTCCCAGCTGTGTGACCCTGGCCAAATCACTTTATCCTGCTTGCCTCCATTTCTTCATTTGTAAAATGAGCTGGAGAAGGAAAGGTCAGCCTCTGCAGTACCTTTGCCCAGAAAACCCAAGTGGGATGCTGAGGAGTTAGGCACGACTGGAATGACAGCAACAGTACCTTGTGACCAACAGAAGTTTCTTGTTAACCAAGTTCAGAAACTAGTAAGACAGAGGTAGGTTTGAGCCTGTGCAGAAAGCCTGCAAGCTCAGCTGGAAGCTGCCCCTGGACCGACTCCCTTTCCCTCCTCATGCCAGCCTCCAGAATCCAGCTGCCTTCAAAGCCCAGCTAGAGGGCCCTCCTCCTGCCCCCTCTCTCCGAATGAAAACTCCTTGGCCTTCCTTTATCTAGGGCTGGGCACTTCCTTCCTTGGGTCCTGTGTTCTCCCCACCCCCACCCATCCCATGGGTGTGTTTCCTCAGCTGTCCCTCTCTGGCCTCACTGCCCACCCAAGCTTTCCTCTTCTAGTCCTGGAGGGGCTCCTACTCTGCCCCCCAAGTGGGTCCTTGCTCCCACTCCTCCCTCCTGGCTCACCCCACCTTGGCTCAGGAGCACCCCCTCTCTCTTTCTCTCACCTATCTCCGGTCTCCCCCTCTCCATTGCTTCCTTCCTGAGGTGGATGGCCTTTCCAGTCCCAGAAAAGCCCACCCTTGGCTCTCCTCCTCAACAGCCCAACTTCTTGGCATTGGAGAAGGCATTCTCCAACAACTATGGGGTCAAAAGACAAGCAATCGACATCTACTTGAAAAAAATGCTCCCAAGTCACTAAGCAGCAACTAACTGGAGGGAAGAGGTTCTGCTCCAGCCTTGTGATGGGCAAGATTTACCCAAAAAAGGGCAGTGACCAATGGTAGGGGCTAGTCTGTCTGGAGCACAATCTGGAATTCTGCTCCCAGGGTTACTCAACTGCACATCCCCTCTGACCCAGCAACACAGGTCCCAGACTGGACATGCCCCAGAGAGAGCAAAGAAAGGGGAAAGCCCAGAAGCCTTTACAGCAGCTCCTTCTGTGACGGTAACCAGCTGTGACCCCAGAGAGCACCCAGGAGGTAGAGAATGGCTGGGTAAATCGTGGCAGAGGAATGTCATCAGGTACAAATGGGCTGCGAGATCAGATGGCAGAGAAACCTGGGAAGACTTATCTGAACCGATGCACAACCAGAAGAACCAGTTATACAGCAACAAGCACATTCAGCAGAACCAACTTTGGAAGACTTGAGACTGAAATCGTCCCATCAGTTGATGCCCATTCCCCTGCAACCCGCCCCGCCCCCAAACCCTGGAGTGAGTCCAGCAGCCTTCTCACAGGCCTCCTTCTCTGGCCCCCACCGTCCATCCTGTCACAGCGTCATTGTGTGCTTACCACATGTGCTCATGGCGGAGATACGTCCGTAGCTCCCCGGTGCCTTATATGGAAGCTGCCTGGGAACCAAGGCTCTCCCCAGTATGGTCCCCCCTTTTTGCTCCTCCAGCACCTTCCAGCTGAGCTGGACTCACCCTCTACCCCAGCACACCTTATGCTTCCAGCTTCCAGACTACTACCAGGGAAGCACAGTTCTCCCCCCACACCCCAGATGTCAGCACCCTGGGACACAGGCCCAGTTGCGCTGGTCTAGTTATACCTCTGCTTGTAGCTAAGCTAGGTCAGGGCAGCTATGTGGCCCAGTGGATAGAGCGTCCAGCCGCGTCAGGGAGACTCCTCTTCCTGAGCTCAAATCTGGCCTCAGACATTGACTGGCTGTGTGACCCTGGACAAGTCACTTAACCCTGTTTGCCTCAGCTTCCTCATCGATAAAATGGGCAGGAGAAGGGAATGGGCAACCGCTCCAGTGTCTTTGCCAAGAAAACCCCAAACGGGGTCATGAGGAGTCAGACATGAGTGAAATGACTGACTAACAGGATCAGTTCCGCCAGCCTGGGTCCAGAGCTACATGAAGTCAGTGGCTGGCCAGGCCAGCGCTGAGGAGACTCAGGCCCTCACAGCCATGCACACTCTGAGTCCCTCCCCTAAGGCCTGGCGCACTGTCCTCAGGCCCCAGCAGAGCAGGCAGGTAGCTCTGGGCAAGGCTGGCGGGCTCATCAGCCACAGGCCAATGGATCTACAAAGTGCAGACAGAGGAGTGGGGCTGGGGGAAGGAGGGAGGTAAGATCGGGGAAGTGGGCAGGGCTTTCTGGAATCCAAATGGGCACTTACTGTAAATGTTCCTGGGCTTCAGCTTCTGTGTCTATGACCAACAGCTGATCCAGCCTCCCCACACAAACACTTCCTCAGCTCTGCTGGCTTTGGGATGGGATGGGGGGTGGGCGGGGGTGGGGGGTGAATGTACAAGGCACATGAGGCCAGATCTGCCTTCCCAGAACTCAGGCTTCAGCGCTGGGGTGGCCCTGGCCCCAGCGCAGCCTCATAGCCAGGAAGGCCCTGAAGCTTCCTCCGACCCCTGCCCTCCACCCCCCTCCCCCAGTTCAGGGGCCCTGACACAATGGGGGTAGGGGGATTTTACATGTCTGTCACTGCCACACAGGGAGGGCCACACAGGGAGAGAAGTGATGGGCCTCTGGAGGTTACAGTGCCTTCATTCACATGGGAGGAAATGGAGAAGCCAAGTCCAAGGTCACACGGTGGGTAGATTCCAACCCAGAACCCTTCCCAAGAGAACCTGGGCAAAGACAGGTTTCCCTCTTCCCTTTGTCACACTGGCACATGCCCACCCGTGCTCCAGGGCACTCCCTCTGCCCTGGGGAGCTGGCCAACTAAGACCTCTGCTGATCTGCTCCAGTGAAGAGGCTCACACCGGGAGTCCCCACTCAGCTGAGAGCACTAGCCCGGCCCCAAATGTTCTCCTTTTATCCTCACAACACCCCTAGAAAGTAGGCGTCACTACTGTTCCCATTTTACAGATGAGGGAACTGAGGGACAGAGAGGCTAGGACCTAGCCAGGGTCACCCAGTGTCTGAGGGGAGATTTGAACTCGGTCCTCCTGACCCCAAGGCCACTCATCTGTATTCCTGTACCTTGTCCCCTGTCGCCTCATAAACCTGCCAAGAACAGGAAAGAGTCAGAAGGTCCTGACCATCTTCCTATGGAGCCAAAGACGGGCATTTAGACCATGAACCAGGAGAGCTTGGCCTGGTGGGCAAAGCCCTGACTTTGCAGTCTGAGTCCTGGGTTCAAGGCCTGTCTGTCACTCACCACTTATGTGCCCTGGGAAGGGAGCCTTCCCATCTCTGGACCCAAGATTCCTTCTCTGTAAAATAGGCCAGTTGGACTCTATGGTATCTGTGATTCCTTCCAGTTCTAAATCAAGAACCTCAAGGCGCCATGAACAGGCCAGAGAACCCAAAAATGGAGGCCACCATAGAAGGATCAGGGTTCAGGTGGTGGTCCAGTCCTGTGGTGTCATTAGTGCTGGGGCCTCCCAAAGAGGAAAGGCCATCACCACCCAGACAGGGCAGTCTCTGCAAAGGAATGGGCCTGAGGCCCTTCCTCGGGCCTTCATCATTGGCTGGCCAGGGACTGTATCACAGTTGCAAGGACAGTCCCTGGCACACAGTGGGTGTTCTGTACTGAACAATGGGGTTGGGGGTAGTATGGAGTGTGAAAGGGTAGTCAGAGGGGAAAGAGAGGAGGGGCCAGGCTCCCCCTCTAATGGGGGGGAGAGGGTAGTCAGAGGGGGAGAAAAGGGAGGTCCAGATTCCCCCTCTAAAAGGGGGAGAGGGAAGTCAGAGGGGAGAGAGGGGAGGGCCAGGCTCCCCCTCTAATGGAGGGAAAGTCCAGCCCCCTCTAATGGGGGGGAGGGCCAGTCGAAGGGGAGAGAGGGGAGGTCCAGATTTCCCTTCTAAAAGGGGGAGAGGGCAGTCAGAGGGGAGAGGGGGGAGGGTCCAGGCTCCCCCTCTAATGGGGGGAAGGTCCAGCCCCCTCTAATGGGGGGTGAGCCCAGGTTCCCCCTCTAATGGGGGGAGGGGCCAGGCTCCCCTCTAATGGGGGGAAGGCCTAGCCCCCTCTAATGAGGGGTGGGCCCAGGCTCCCCCTCCAAATGCAGGCAGGGTTGGGGAGATCCGAAGAGCCTGCACGTTCAGACCAGTCTTCAGCAGGTGCCCCAGGAGGGCTCCAGCCAGCCACTCGCCTGCCATTTTGCTCAGCAGAAGCGTGGCGCTCCACATCTGCATACGTGTATCATGCAGGGTGGTAGCATGTACCCATTTGTCTCCTGCACATTCCTAGCCGCACATACATTCACATACTTAGGAGAGAACAGAGTGTGACATAAACAAAACCCAAAATAGGCTTTTCAAAGCCTGAGTGACAGGACCGAAGGCATCCATCTCAAATCCGACCTACTTTAAACTCCCCAACAAGCCACCAACAGATGCTTCTGTGCGCTGGAAATTAATTTTAGAAGGCTTCCCCTTGCCCACGTTATCCCTCCCCCACACACTGCCCAGCAGGCAGCTCTGGGGCCCCAGGGGAGCCCTCAGCTTGTCCAGATCAAGCTCTCTTTGACAGATAAAGAAACTGAGTCCACAGCTGTTTGCGTGTTGTCTCCCCATTAGACTATGAGCATCTGGGGGGCAGAACCTGCCTTGTTTGCTCAGCACACAGGGGGTACTTAATAAATTCCTGGACCTGGCTCCAGGTCCCTGGCTGGGGGGGGCATGCCAGGGCCTACACTGGTCTCTGCCTCCTGGGCCAAGGCTCTTGGCATCCTCCGGCTCCCCAGGGGCCCCCACCATCACAAACCCAGGGACCCAGAAGGTCCCTCAAGGCTGGGAAGAGAAGCATTTCCCAGGCTACTTTGGGTGTGGTCCTGCAGATCACCACTCCTGGGGGCATTGGTCCTCAAGGCTTCTATGGCACCCCCAGAACCACCGAATTTCAGAGCTGGTGGGGCAGGGTGGCCACCTGGCCCAGCATCTCAGACAGGTGATAGCCATCTGTCCTTTACTCAGAAAGCTCCTGGGAGAGGGAATCCCTTCCCCAGCCCGTTCTAGTAGGGCCACAGCCCCAGGAGTCACCCCTTTGCAAACAGGAGAATGGGAGGACAGAAGCCCGTCAGAAGTGCGGAGGGTAAGGGGGGCACCGGCAGTCCTGATGGTGGCAGCCAGCTCAGCTCAGCTCAGCAGGGGCTCTCTGCACCCCTCGCCAAACAAGGCACTTGCTTCTTTTTTTTAATTTGCTTTTTTTTTGGAGGGGGGAAGGTAGGACAGTTGGGGTCAAGTGACCCACCCAAGGTCACACGGCTAGTAAGTGTTAAATGTCTGAGGCCGCATTTGAACTCAGATCCTCCTGACTCCAGGGCTGGTGCTCTATTCACTGTGCCACCTAGCCACCCCAAAGCACTTGCTTCTTGTTGGTTAAACAAGCTCTGGGGACTCTTGCTCAGACTAAGAGGAGCTAGGCGGCCTGGGCTCCACAGAGTGCGGGCTTCAGATCAGAGGGAGGAGCAGGCAGCTGACTGAGTTATCGAATCAGATGGGCAGCAGGGACAAGCAAGACCAGCTCCCATCCCACTCCCACTGCCCCCCAGGAGTAAAGGTAACCTGGGCACCAAATGAAAGAGTCACCCACCCACACCCAGAGACGCCACAAGTCACACCTTTGGCCCACCCACAATTCTCATCATGGAGCAGAGGCTTCACCTGGAGCGTAAGTGAAGCTGGAGAAGTCCTGGCATCCTTCAGCTCCCCTGACCCTGTGAAGATGGACAGCCACTGATATTAGTGTGCCCATGCTGCAGACAGAGAAACTGGGCAGCAGCACAGGGGCAGGTGAGGCGGGCTTGGGCCCTGCAGGGGCAGGTGAGGCAGGCATGGGTCCTCAGGGCTGACAAAGGATGCTTTTGGAAGCCAGCTTATGAGCCTCCATATTTCTCTATCTGCAGCATCTACTTTAGGAAAGATCAGGTTGTACCATCAGGTCAAAGATCTTTGTCAACAGAAAACAGAGCAGGAAGTGTCCTCCCCGCACTTGGCTCAGGAAACAGAAACCTCATCCCAGCCAGACCCAAGGCCGGCCTGAAGAAGCCTCAGCAGAGCAGTGGGGGTGGGGGATGAGGAGTGATCAGGAAGGGGGGAGAGGAGGGGAGGGGAAAGAGGAGAATGGGGGAGGGGATGCAGAGGAGCAAAGATGGGGAGGGGAGAGAGAGGGAAGGAAGAAGGTGGGGAGAAGGGGCAAGGATGCGGAGGGGAGCCCAAGCTTCTTTTTGTTACTGAGGGATGGGCTCCCCACCTTGAATCCTCCCCCTTCCTCCAAATAGGATCGTATGCCTAAAGCCAGAAGGGGCCTCAGAAGTCCTTAAGTCTGACATATTCACTCTTTTGACAGAGGAGGAAACTGAGGCAGCCCATACCCCAAAGCCAAGGGCCCAGCGCCTCATGCCACCCCTCCAGCGTCTTGGTTGGTGAAGCACCTTCATACCAGCATGCCCATTTCACAGATGACACTACTGAGGCTCAGAATACCTCATCCGATGCCCTCCAACAGTGGCAAAGAAGCCAAAAGTTCTGGCTCGCCTGCACAGGGCTCCTTCCTCCTTCCTTTCTCGGCATTAAACATTTATTGATACCCAGGGCACGTGAGTCACACGGAAGCCCCAGAGGTAGCAGATGTGGCTCCTGGAAGCCGAAGCCAGCCCAGGGCACAACAACCAGGTCCAGGCCCAGGGCCCACACTGGGCTTTGCCCAAAGTTCTCGACCCCTCACACTTATCTGACAGCAAAGTCCGGCTCCTAGTGTGATTCTTCCCAGCAAGGGTCTGTGGCAGTCAGTACTGCCCAGCTCTGGGCCCAACTCTGAGCTCTTCCCAGCTCAGATCCTCCCTTCAGAGATAATCCATCCCCGTCTAAGATTTCCTTCCATTCGACTGGCCATTCACTGGCCAACAGGCCTTCTTCTCCCATTAGACTGCGAGTCCCTTGAGGGGGACTTTGGGCTTTGCATGTGCCTGTTCCACAGTAGGGGCTTAATCAATATTTACTGACTATGGTCCTGCCCTCCAGCCACTGGGACCACCTCTCTTGGCTCAAGTAAACCCCCAGCAGCTTAACCAGGAGACAGAGAAACAGCACAATTGGCTGAGGTCCCAAGACACTGAGGCACCAATCTCCCCTGCTCATGTTTCCCTTCATCTGGTCCAGTGACCACGCTGGGAGGCCCGGCCTGGGAGGGCCAAAGTGAGTGCTGAGTGTGTGCGGCCCTCCAAGATCCTGAGCACAGCCCCTCCAAACTCTTCCATCTCAAAACACACACACACACACACACACACACACACACACACACACACACACACACACATACACACACACACACAAGCCTATGCCCTGAGCCGGCAGGGCTCACTGTCCCAGCATGGGACCTGTCACCATTCCTCTCCTCCAGAAATCTCAAAGGGCTCACTGTCCCAGCATGGGACCTGCCACCATCCCTCTCCTCCAGAAATCTCAAAGGGCTCACTGTCCCAGCACAGGACCTGCCACCATCCCTCTCCTCTAGAAATCTCAAAGGGTCTCCACCACACTGCCTCCCCCAGGGCAAGGCTCCCTTTAACCTTTCAGGAAGCCCCTCCCCACCAAACACCATTTGGGCATCAAAGAAAAGGACAGAGAAGCTTTGCAAGCGCTCATTTGGAGCATGTCCGAGAAGGGTCTCCTTCATGAAAATGACCTTCCTATTGTCCCTAAAGCAGACACACTGCTTCAGAAGAGAGTGATCTCCCCATCCCTAGAGGGTTCCCATTTTTCTGCATCTCCCTAGCGAGGGTTTGAGCCAACAGAGACGGGCATCCTCGTGATGTCAAGAGGAAAGCACTCAGCTCATTAGGTGGAGCCCAACTTGGGAACTGACAGATAACACAGCCAAGAGGTACGAAGTGGTTGGCTGCTTCTTCATCCCCATCATCACCACCACCAAGCATTGGTTAAGAGCCTACTGTATGCCAGGTACTGCGGATGCAGAGGAAGGCAAGCACAGGTCCCTGCCCTCCCCACAGCCCAGTGGGAGCCTAAAAGGATTCCTGGCAGGAACCTTCGATAAGAGCTCCCTTAAAGGAGGGGTTGGGAATGTGTGATTGAGCCATACTTTCCACAAAATATTTTGCATTTGCCAAGAACGGTAGGGGAAACCCCACTGGTGGGACAGCACAGGCCAGCTTTGTGATCTTTGTGCTGAGGCTCCATCTGAGACCACCCTTTTCCTTCTCGGAAAGTGTGGGCAAAGGCAGAGAGGGGAGAGCTTCTTGTTACATACATGTGCAGCACACAGTTAGAACAGAGGTGGGCATCCTTCCCCTCCTGGCATGAGTGTAACAGAGTGGGAGACAGGGAAGTGGGGAGCTAAGAAGAACAGCTTAGAGACGATCAGGCCCCCTCGCTTTGCTGCCAATGCTCCCCAACACAGGCCGCGGGGACGAAGCATGAGCAGCCCACTGGGGGTCCTGGATCATCCCTGGGAGGCATTCCCCTCATCAATGAACCAGGAGGATGGAGAAAGTCGCTGCTCCATGGAGGGCTCTCCTCAGACAGGTTTTAACGTGGGCCCAAAGGCAACAAGAAACATCATGTCTTAAGAAACTCAGTCACCTTGTACTGGGCTCAAAGACCACAGTCGAGCCAGAGCGTACGTCAGTTCTCAGAAGGATTCATGCAAGGACAGGAATGAGGCAGGAGGGTGAAAATAAGGCGGGAGACGCATCCGAGGCCAACAAGGCAGGAAGTCAAGTCAGGTGCCTTGTGAACCTGAATACCATCCAACAGGATGGGACTGGTTATCAATGAGGAAGTCATTTCACAATCCACTACCATCCATCAGAGGCTAGCAGGAGGAAAGATCAAAGCTGACACCAAAGAAGGAACGGGGACAAAAGAGAGAGGGTCCCAGGCAGGTACAACAGCTGCCACCGACCTACCCAAAGAAATTTCCACTGAAGAAAAAGGGCAAGGGCCAAGGCAAAGACGCACACAGACTACATCAAACTCCTCCAGAAACATCACAGCTGTTCAGTAATCACCCCAATGGGGAAGCCAAGAGAGCTCAGTTAGTAAAGAGTCTATCTCCTTGCTAGGTAGAGGAACATGGTAGCCAAGGGCAGGACAGTTTCTGGTAACAGGCCACAGAAGGTGACCAAAAATTACAAGTGGCTTCACCTCACAAGACAGTCAAGAGTGGCCTGCAGAAAGCCTGACGTGAGGCCCACTGAGGGCCAGGAAAAGGCAGGAACATGTACGGGTGAGACGGAAGGAGAACCACAAACATGCGACAAATGGATCAGCGCCATCAGCATGTCTAGAGCCAAATGTCTCATCCCTCAGTGAGACCAAAGCCCCATATCTGTGTTCAATAGCTCAGTCCCCAGCGTGGCCCAGGAGTGGCAATGGCAGTGGAGAAGCAGAGAGTTGGACAAGGCCTCCAAGGTGACCACGTTGCACCCAAACCTGCATGAGCATCTCCAGGAGGGACCAGAAAGCCTTTGATTCGTCCAGGAGGGAGGAACCTCCGCCTCTGGCCCACTGGGGGAAAGCTCCGATTCTTCAGGGCCCAGACTGTCCCCTTTGTAATCCCAGCCTTGGCTCCCGGTTCTGTTCTCAGGGCCAAGCAGCCAGAGCACACAGACCTTCTTCCGTATGACCGCCCTTTGATCACCAGAAGACAGCAGGAGACTCTGGGTCACAGAGCACAGAGCAGCTCTGTTGTCCAGACAATGAAACTGGGGGGCAGCTTGGATGGACCGACACTTGAAAAAGAATGGGAGGTGAAAACAGAAGGCACTAATAAAACTATTCTTTAAATTGATTACAGATAAAAGATGTCATCCAGGGGAGCACTGCCCAGGAGACCTGGCGGAAAGATCACGGCCAGCAGCGGGGCCTAGAGAAGAGGCCGACAGACTAGACCAAACATCTTCTAACCCGACCCCATGGACCTTACTCTCTTTCCTCACCCTTCAGTCTGCCCAATCGGCCAAGACGCTCACTCCATCTCCATTCTCCATGCCTTTGCCCAGGCTGTGTCCTATGCCTGGAGTGCACTCCCTCATCTGTGCCTCAGAGAATCCCCCTCTTCCCTCTGTTCTGTTCCCAGCCCTTTCTGCCCTCCCTCCCCAGGGACCTTTCACTGATTCTGCACATGCTTAGGCTGGTACCAGTCTCCCACCTTGGAATGTAAGCTCTTCCTTTGCCTGGTATCCCCAGCGCCTCCCATAGAAGCTGGAAAAGTCCTTTGCCTTCCTTTCTTTTTATTTCCTTACCTCCAGGGCCACCCCTTCCCTGCCCCCAGCCATAGAGGTCCGGGGCTGTCTCATTTTTGTCTGTGTACACAGGAGGCGCCTAATTCATGCCCATTACACTGGATTGGAGGTTATGGCATGCAGTTCTCCAGTCATACAAATGAGCCACCTGGGAAACTCTCCTGCACCAGAATGTCATTTGTCGCCAGCATCCAACGCCAGTGAAAGGTGAGGGCTAAGCTTTTCCTCTACCTTGCTAATCCCAGTTTTTCTCAGCCTGAGAACAAGGGTAGCAGCAAAGGGCTCTCTCTGTATGGCTCATGGTGAACAGCCCTCTAAGCAGTCTGTCTCTAAACTCAGTCACTTGAGCCAAAGCCCCATCTGCCTGCCCTAGTTACAACTTTGCACCTGTGCTGTACAGGGCATGTTTAGTAACCAGCCTCTTCAGGGGCCCTTGGACACTCACAGGGCCAGGAGCCCCATCCAGACTTTGAAGGGATTAGGCCTTAAGCCAAATTTACCACTTATGGGCCAATGGGTCAGAACAGCCATGCCACAGGGGAGCAGAAGGAACATGTAGTCCAGAGACCTTCAGGGCTAGGCCATATGAACCTCAGAGCAGCCTCTATCTGCTTCCATTCCATGGGCACAGGAGATTTGGAGTCAAGCCTTGCCCAAGTATTTGGGGTTCAAGTTGTCCTGGCCAAGCAGAGTAAAATTTTTTCTAATTCTCCTTCCCCAAGGCTAATCGGATCTTTTTCCAACAGATCTAGGCTGGAACATTGAGGAAAGCTTTTCTCCAATGGATTTCCCCCAGGCTCCCATAATGCCCAGTTACAGAGCAGAGATGACTCCTGGTAGGTGGAGGGCTCCCTCCCATCCATCTATCCCTCCTTCCCATCCAGTCTTCCCTCCATCCATCGCTCCATCCCTCCCTCATCTTCTCATCTTCTAACCTGACCCTAAATCTGGACCTAGGAGATTAACCCACCCCGCCTACCCCAGCTCAGAACACCCATCACTCAAGGATAAAGGCCCAACCTGACCATCAGAAGAGAAAAGAGGAATTAGAACTCCCCCTTCCCTCCCTCTCAGGCTCCCCAGCCAAACAAAATCCACCAAATCGCCAATGAAAGACAACATGATTATGGAGAGGCCACAGACAAGGAGGAACCCAGGTGGCTTCACACAGCACAGAGGGCCCTAGAAATGGAATGAGGAAGACCTGAGTTCAAATCCTGCCTCACACACTGGACTAGCTGTGTGACCCTGGTCAAGTCACTTCCACCATGCCTGACTCAGTTTCCTTATCTATATATGAGATCGTGTCTGTAAAAGGGTTTGCCAGCCTTAGGGCACTATGTAAATGCTTGCTGTTCTTAGCAAGCAGCTCCTTGAGGGCAGGGCCTGCTCTTGCCTTTACATGAATGCCCGGTGTTTAGCACAGTGCTGGGAACATAACACAAGAAATGCTTGGAGACCCCCAAGGAGGAGGCTCTGAGGCTCGGGTCCCACAGACTAAGTAAGCATGGCCAGAGGCAGGTGTTCACAGTCTCTGTGGCCTGGGCTGCAGGACCCCCACTCCTGGGCCGTCCGGGCTGGGCCTGGGCTGCGGGACCCCTGCACCTGGGCTGTCAGGGCCAGGCTGGGCTGCAGGACCCCTGCACCTGGGCCGTCCAGGCCAGGCTGGGCCTGGGCTGCAGGACCCCTGCACCTGGGCCATCAGGGCCAGGCTGGGCCTGGGCTGCAGGACTCCCGCCCCAGGCTGTCCGGGCTGGGCCTGGGCTGCGGGACCCCTGCACCTGCACCATCCAGGCTGGGGTGGACACAGGATACAGGTCCACAGGACACCCAGAGCAGGGCCCCAGGCCCCAGCACAATGCCCCCTTGGGGTGATGCTTTCTCATTACAGGCCCCTGTGACCTGCTAACACCTGACTCTTCTCTCTCAGGCTGGTGATCACAGAAATGGGGGAACAATCTTTACAATTTTTCTTCCACCCCCATGGGTTTGTTGCTTAATAACTAAAATGCACCCAAAAGTGAATGACAGAGAGTGGTTTTCCAGCAGCCCCCCAGGGGGCTGTAGGCTTTATCAGTGGATATCTGACCTGCGCAGCCAGGCCTGGGGAACAATGAAAGTCTCCCTACCTGCCCACTTTCCTGCCCCTGAATGCCAGCACTGGCAGCAAGGCAGGTGACACCTTCTCCCTCCCTCAGCCCGGGTTTCAGGCCACTTGGGCCTGACTTCAACCTGCAAGCAGGCCAGGCCAGCCTGTTTGGCGGCGGGCACACAGAGAGACTCCCCACACTGCTGGCTAGGTTCTTGTGGGCGGTGGGAAACCAATTTTAGGTTAAATAAGGGAGAGGAATGAGTCACTCTCTCCAACTCAGACACAATCAGAGTGGGAAGGGACCTCAGCTGCCTTTAGTCCAAAGACTCCCCCACCACTGCATCCCAACAGGTGGGCAGCCAGCCTCTGTTTGGAGACGTCCAAGGAGGGGACACCCAGCCCTTCCTGGGTCTGTCCACTGCACTCTGGGACAGCCTCCAGGTGACAACAACCTCTTTATCAGTCCCCCCCACCCCCCCACCCCGTGCACCAGGGTCTGCCCTCTCTCTGGGGCCAAAGAGAGCAAGGCTGTTCAGCACCCCCCCCAAGAGTCCTCAGGGCTCATTGCCCCCCGCCACCAGCCACCAACCACCTCCCTTCAGTTCCCCCAACACAAGTGGGCACACATCTGCATCTAGTGGCTCACAGTTAGATTCTAAAAAAATAAAACCGAGGCAAAACCAGCCCTGTGCTTTCCCTGACACCTGGTCCCTGTGAGATGCTGGGGGCCCCAGGGACGGTGGCCATCTCACTGGCCTTCCCTGGGGCTCAGGTCAGCAGCTGAGACCTGTCTTTAGCCTATATCTGATGGAGCCCTGGGGTCGCCCCCCTCCCTCCCCACCTCGGCCCAGGGTAAAACCAGCAGGCCTATAATGGCAGGCGCCCTCCCGGTCCTCAGAGCCATCACTGTCTCTCAATCACTCACCTGTTCTCCAGCAGAGTCATGCACACAACTTCTCGAACGCCAGGGTTGTTGGCCTTTTCAATGGAACAGCTGTGCAGGTTCCAGGTGGCCAGCCTCAGCACAGGCCAGCCATCCCTCGTGCCACCAAAAGCCTCAATGGATGGACGGGTAGAGATGAGCTGGGTGGGGCCCCCGGGGGGGAAGTCAAGGTCCTCGCTTTGGAGGCTAAGGGATGTGGGGCTAGGGTGGGGCTTAGCAGTGAAATTCAAGCCCCCATTGGTGTGTGTGGAGGGTGGCCGGGACCTCTCAGCAAACACTTGGGGCCGGATCTTGTCCAGGAAGCAGGAGCTAATGCCGTCCAACCTGATGAGGTCCTCAACACTCCGGAAGGGCCCGTGCTCCTGGCGGTAGTCCACTATGCCCTGGGCCACCTTCTCTGACAGCCCTCGCAGGCTCATGAGCTGGGCTGGCGTGGCAGTGTTGATGTTGACTTTTGCAGTGGGGGGCGCCGTGGCCAAGTGGTACTGCTGGGGCTCTGAGTGGGGGTCCCGCCGCAGGGAGCTGGGCGAATGCTGGGCTGAGCTGCCCTTGCTGCTGACGCAGATCTCGAACTTGACCTGCTCCAGCTTGGTGGCCCCCACACCACTCACCAGGGCCAGGTCCTCCACCTTCTTAAAGCCGCCAATGTACTCACGGTACTCCACGATGCTTCGGGCTACCAGCCGGGTGACCCCGGGCAGTGTCATTAGCTCCTCCTCAGTGGCTGTGTTGATGTTGAGGCGTTCCTGGTTTACCAGGATGTTGCTAAAGTTGCAGGCTGCACTGAACTTGCGGCTGTGAGAGAGGTCGGAGGGGTCCCTAGGGATGGAACGGTGGCAGCCCAGGTTGCCCCCCATGGTGCACCCTGGCCAACCAATAGCCAAGGAGAGTCCCTTCCAATTCGTGGGAGATACTAGAATACACACCCTAGGAAGGGCAGATGGAAACACTGTGACTCAAAGCACGGAGAGGGCTGAAAGTGTGGCCAGGAGGGAGGAGAGCAGGTGCCCACCATCGAACGGGGCTAGAAAGGAGAGGCTTCCTTCAGGCCCTGGGCTGCCTGAAAAGTCAATAAACAGATCGGTATTAGGAGCCTGCCAGGGGCTGCCAATCCATCACACCTAAGCCCTCTGCCTTCCAGCCCCAAGCCAGGAATCCGAGCTTTGCTCACAGCCACTGGCCGGCAGTGGACCCAGGGAGGCTCCCTGCCTTTGAGTGGGGGATCCCCCAGCAGCACAGGGAGAGGTCAGCTCCAGGTAGGGGGGGGCTGAGGCAGGGAGAGGGCATGGGGACACATGTGCTATGCATGCATACACACATACATGCAGAGGCACAGGCACTCAGGGCCAATACACAAAGGTGTAAACAGCCACCCCAAACACTCAGGGAGTGACGCGGGATATGCCCAGAGACAGCCACAGGTAGAACCACTCCCGCAGGCTCAGCCCGGCAAACACGCACACAGGCAGCACACACAGACACACCAAACACAGCTAGACACAAACAAGCGCACAGACCCACCAACACTGCCACTCTTGGGTACACACGGAAACCCTCCAACACCGACACTCGTCAACCCGGAGGCCCCCCCCCCCGCACTTCCAGGCCACATTCCGCCCCCTCCCCGCCTCCACTCTCAGTCCTGGGCCGGCCCCCTCCCCCGCCCTCCCCCGCTGGCCGGACACCGCAGCCAAGCCGCCCCGCCCCGCGCTGTGTCCCCGGACACCCACCGCTCGGGGCCGCCGCGGCACTGACCCCGCCGCGCTCGGGCTCCGGCAGCCCGAGTACAGCCACCTCTCTGCAGAGCAAACCGTGCCCGCCGCCGCGCCTGCCCCGCTCGCAGCAGGGCAGCAGCAAAGTCCGGCGGCCAGCCGTGCTCCCGCCTCCCCTGCTCTCCCTCCTCGTCCCCCTGCTCTCCCTCCTCCCCCTGCTCTTCCTCCTCCCCTCCCCTCCCCCTTCTCCTCCTCCTCCTCCTCCTCCTCCCCCCCGCTCGGGCACCCGGAGTCCCCGGAGCCCCCGCAGAGGCGTCCGGCGCCGGGAGCCCGCGGCCAGCCCTGCTCCTGCGTGCGTCACAGCCCGGCCCAGTCCTGGCCTCGCCCCCGGCCCGCCCCCGGCCCCGCAGCCCCGCCCCTGCCGCGCCTCCGGGCTCCGGAGGGCGGGGTCACGGTCACGGTCACAGCCACGGTCACGTCCCGAGAGGGCAGCGCGTGCCCGGCCGCCCACGCCTGGACCGGGGACCCCCTCGGGTGGAGCAGGAGGGACGCGGGAGCTGTCCAGTGCCCCTCCCTCCCGGAGCGCCCAGCTCGGGGCTCTGGGGCCAGACGAGGGGCAGGGGTCGAGGAGGGGCCGAGACTGCGCATCGAGCCTTCCCCGCCCCCGTTGTGTGTTCAGACCCCTCACTCTGGCCTCCCCTCCCACCTCCCACCCCCCACCCCCGCCCCGGACCCCAGCCAAGCGTTTCGGATTTGGCGGGATCCGGTCGAGCCAGAAATCCCCGGCTGGGACCGGGGGGGGGGGGGAGGGGTCTTGCTGTTGCCCCCCCCTCCTCTCCCCCCCTCTCCCCTTCTCATCTCCCTCTCCCTCTCTCCCCCTCTCCTCCCCTTCCTCAGAGGCATCCAGTCTGAACCCCTTATTTTACAGAGAAGAAAAATAAAGACCAGAAGCATTCCGACTCACTCCAAGTCCCACAGCTCCCCAGTGTCCCGCGCAGGATCGGAGCCGGGGCCTGAGCCCACCGCCTCTGCTCTGGCCATCAGAGACAGAGCAGCCGGACATTTCTACCAAACTGAACCTTTCTTTGTTCTACATTCAGGCCTTCGGAGCCTGTTCCCCAAACACAACAGCTCCCTGCCATCTCCCACCTCCAGGCCTTTGCACGGGCTGATCCCTAGGCCTGGAATGCTCTTCCACTCTGCCTCCACTTTGCTTTTTTCAAAGGTCATTCTGCCTCAAGCCCGGAAATTCTTTGGTATCTAATCTTTGTGACTCAATAAGCTGTGAGCAGATAAGCCGGGTGAGGGCCAGGCCAGCCTCCTTTTGGGGTTCGTAGCCCCAAGGCCCAGCAAGTGTCTGATTTGTCACAGACATTCCTGCAACGCTTGTGGACTGAATCAATGAAAGAAGTCCTAGGTGTCCTTCAGGTGCCTTGGGGGGAGGGGAGGGGGGCTGGGGGAAGGGGTCCTGAAGAGCAGCAGACTGCAGAGGGGCTTGTGGAGGGGGCCCCCAGCAGGGGCACTTGTATGGGGGAGGCCAAGATCACTGCCCACTTGCTTCTGAATCATAGAGCCCCTGCCCCCGCCCCACGTCCAGCCTGTGGAGTCTAGTGGAAAGGGCCCAGCCTGGCACTGACGGGCACTGCCCTTGGAGGGCCGGGAGGGGGGGAGCACACCACAGACGTCCAAGCACCTCGTAGGCGCTTAATAAATGTTCACTGACTGGTAGCAGTTGTAGACAATAATAACATCAGCCATAATAATTAGCATTTATTAACGAGCTTGGAAAGGTCTTTGCATGTTATCTCATTTGATCCCCACTACAACTCTGTTAGGTGGATGCTGTTCTTAGACCTATTTCACAGATGAGGAAACTGAGGATGAGATAGATTAAGGGTCTGTCCCGCTAGCATCTGAGGTTGAATTTGAACTCAGGTCTGCCTTCCTCCCACGTAGGGCGCTACCCACTGAGCCACCTAGCTGCCAGCTGCATACATCAGCAGGGGCTTCCCCTCCTCACCTCCAGTTACTTTTTTTAACTACATTTTTTTAAATTAATGAAGTCATTTTATGCTTCTCCCCCCCCTCGCCCACCCACCCACCCACCCAAAGGAAAAAGAAGGACAGACAAAACCCTCGTACCAAACTCGCACAGTCAAGCAATTTGAATTCTTGCATTGGCCACGTCCAGGAAAAAAGAGAGGTCTCCGTGTGTGCTCCCTCTGAGGAGGGGGGCTCCGTGGGTCATCCCAAGGCCTCTGGAATAGTGCGTGTGGGGACGACAGAGTCTGAATGCAAACTACTTGCTCTCTCTCTTTGGAGGTTTCTCATTGCTCACTCCATTGGCTATAATCCTCTACAACTTGACTAACGTCTGATGTGAAGGTCTTTGTAGATCCTATAGCTGATTGCACACCACCGTGGTGGGGAGGAGGGAGGACGGGGAGGAGGAGAAAATTTGAAACTCAAGGGATTGTGGAACTGAATGTTGTAAACTAAAAGTATATAAGTACATTTTTTTAAAAAGTGGGGGGGGAGGAAGGAGGTTATTGTATGGATCCGAGTTCTCCAGTCTTTCAAAGTTGCCTGCAACATTGTTGTTACTGTGTAACTGATTCCCTGGTTCTGCTCGCTTATCTCTGCATCAGTTCATGCAGGCCCTTCTCTGTCACTTTGGAAACATCATTTCCTCATTTCTCACAGTGCAATAATATTCCATCCCAAATAATTTCCAGGTTTGAGGCAGACCATAACTTGTTCAGCCGTTTCCCCACAGATGCTGCTCCCTCTCCGGTTTCCAGTTTTTTCTACTAAAACAAAAACATGTAATCAATACAGACAAGGACAAGAGATCTTTAGTCTCTTCGGAACACAGACTTAGAAGGTATGTGGCTGGGTCAAAGGACACGCACAATTTAATGACATTTGGGGTGCTGTTCCACATTGCCTTCCCAAACGGCCAGGTCAGTTCACAGCCCCACCAGCATTGCATCTAGGTGCTGGTTAGCAGGGGCTTCCAGTGAGGATGCCGGACTTCCGAGGGGAAGGCATGTCTCATGTCTCTTTCCAAATCATGGACAGGAGAGGATGGATACTCGACATGCACATCAAACGAGATGATCCAGGTATAGCACTTTTCAGACCTGTAAGAGATAATGCGTTATTTGCTATTGTTGTGATTATTACATATGGCAAAATCAGTTCTTCTTAGAATATAAAACAGCCCTAATTCTTCCTAAAAGGACGGAGGCTGATGAAGAAAAAAAAAATGAATGAAACACAGTGAATCAGGGTAATCCACAAGCCAGAATCAAGACCTCAGGTTGGAAGGGAGAGGCCTTCTAACCCAAGGTGCTGGGGGGGGGGGGGTGAAGCCAAGAGGGCTGAGTAAAAGCAGGGTCTTGCTTGAGCTTTCCCCAAAACCCCTCCAAATTTCTGTAAAAAGTGACTCTAAACAAATTCTAGAGCTACAGAACCCACAAAATGACAGAGCAAAACCCATCTCCAGCCCAAGACAATCTAGAAGGCTGACAGGAAGGGTCTGTTGCATGGACCTAGGAGTACAACACAGTCCAGCATGGCCCACACCAGCACAGGTCTCAGGGGACTGAATCACTGGCAGCTGTGGTGGTTTCCAGACTTCTCAACCCACAAAAGACAAAGTAGAAGGTCAGTGGGGAAACTCTGTCAGACCTAGATGAGAGAAGAATCCGGTCAGGCCCCAGCCACAGGGTGGTGGAGGTGGTGGGAGCAATAGGAGGAGTAGCCGCTTCTGGAGCTCCAGGTCCACAGATGCTGGGGGATCAAACAGCTGATCAGAGGGCAATGGCAGGCATCTCTCTGCTGGCACTGAGGCAGATTCTCTTGCTTTGCCCTGCTTGGATCTGGGTCAAAGTCCTGGGTTGAGGTCCTAGGGTGAGGAAGAGTGCTGGAGTGGCAGAGCTTGTGGCAAGGGAGTCTTCCTTACGGTTCTAAGGCAGAAAAGAATGCTTGTAGTCACTCACAGACCAGAAAACAGACCAGGAGAGAAGGAAACACCTCTCCTTTGATTATACCACCTCAGAAGAACTGAAAATTTACAGGTGCCTAGAAGTGGCTCTGACAACAGCTGCGCAAAACCCCTGAAAACTTGAGAAAGAGCATTCTCCACTCTGAAAGCCGAGTCCTACCTTGACAAAGACCTCAAAAATCAATTAATTGGCTGGGAACATAAGCAAACAGCACCAAAAAAAATCAGACTATAGAGTCTTACTTTGGTGACAAAGAAGATCAAAATATACAACCAGATCCCAGAGAGATCATAGAAGTGGAAGGAAGATCCATATGAACAAAAATATTTATTGCAGCTCTCTTTGTGGTGGCAAAAAACTGGAAATTAAGAGGATGCCCATCCATTGGGGAATGTCTAAACAAGTTGTGGTATATGAATGCAATGGAATACTATTGTGCTATAAGAAATGGAGAGAAGATGGACTTCATACCCGGAGAGGCTTATACGGACTGATGCTGAGAAGAGCAGAACCAGGAAAAATCTGTACACAATCACAGACACATCGTATGTGTGACGACTAACTTTGATAAACTGGACTCTTCTCAGCAATGCAAGATTATAAGACAACTCTACAAGTCTCGGGATGGAAGGAGATGTCTATATTCAGAGAAAGATCTAGAAAGA